>CM040428.1:51679197-52879197 GCA_022702705.1 Papilionanthe hookeriana x Papilionanthe teres
AGGGAAAATAATTAGGAACTGATTTACAATCAACGATGCCCGCCTTGACTGGAATGTCTTCGAACAATATTTTTTTGACAAAAATAAGACATCATACGCGTGTTGAACGTTGATGCCAATAAAAGTAGAGATTGTCTCAAAATTCTTCATAGAAAACTTATTTTGAAGACCCCATAGAAGCTATTTATATGAACTTTGTGCTGCTCCATGTTAAAAATATATCATCAACATACTATAGAGTGTCAATAGATATGTATTTTTTTTGAAATAACAATAAAGAGGGGTCGGCTTGGTTGTAGCTAAACTCACACGAAAGCAAATAACAATAAAGAGAACTACAGGTCTACAATACTTAACTTTGACAAATGCATGATAGAAGCCTGCCGCTCGACCTAGACAAACGAGAGAGAAGACAACTTCCAAGAATATTAGATGCACATTCAATGCTCAATTTTGATGAGCATTAACTGGAGGTTTGGCATAAAAAGAGAGAAGGCGAGGTTTACTTCTCGTCAAGTTTTTCTCACTCATGTCGGGCTCGTGTCCGATGCAGTGTCGACGCGTATCCCTGACGTGTTAAAGCCTCAACAAAAATTCGGACTCGTACGTATATCTAGGCGCATCAATAGGTGTCGGTGCTCGATATACGTATGAAACATATATGATATATTTTTTGAAATATCGATAACATTTCAAGTATTAAAATTTTTTGGTATCTACATAATTATCATGTATTTACATATCTCACCCCTAAACTTTCATATTTACACACATAACATTCAAATATTTAATATCACATTAAAAAATAACATATGTACTTTTAAAAAGTTAAATCTGAAAGTTTTGAGATATATAAATATATAAATATATAATAATTATACGCTATGCATGGAAATTTTCCAGAAAGTTTTGAAAGGCATGAATGCAAATAAAAGATTAGAACTGTTTCATGTGTAAAATAGAATATTTTAGATGGTGTTTATGTGAATCCCACGATTTTAAATTCGCGGCCCCATTCAGCTGCACACAGAATCCAATAGAGTTTCACCACGTGCAAGACACATGACGAGGCAGCAAGCGGTGGGATTTCATCGTACCGGGAGGTCGAAGCCGGGCAGCGACGGTTTATTGCCTCAATGCTCCCCTTCCCGCAACCCTAGGCTTTTTCCGGCAGTTCTTTTCACCGTCGCCGGAGTATTCGATTTTGGACGGGCAAGTTGCGTTTCAATCACCGAAAGTAGAGTCAATACGTAGGTTACCCTCTTCTTTGGCTTTGGCGGGGTGTCTTCAGTTGCTACCCTCGAGGCGAATGGATCAATGGAAGCCCGCGGAGAGTTTCTTCCAGGGCTTGGCCGTGACGGGCGCTACCGCCAATGGTTTTGGCCGTGATAGCGAGCAGGGCGCGTGGTCCGGTGGTTTTCAGGTTTCCTGTCCCGATTCGAGGTTGGTGCCCTCTTTTCGCAATCGCGCTTTTTGGGGTGCAATTATTATGCGAGCAGTCAATTGCTGCTAGTTCATGATTTTTGAATGTTAGGAAGACTTAATTTTGAAAATTTTGAGAAGAAATTCACCAGGTTAAATGTTGTGTATGGTGCGTTTAACAGAAGGTAAGGATTTTGAAATTCTCACTTTCTTAAAGAATAGGTGTGCTATCTTGAATATGAGTAGGAGGAGAAGCTATGTGATGCACTATCCTGAAATTTTAGGGCTTATGGTTTCTTACGGGCATTTGTTTTTAGTCGGTTGTTGGAAGAAGCTTATTTCATAAGTTATGTTAAAAGCTATTAGTCGATAAAAGTTGTTGTAAATGATTTGTTAAGAATGTGGTGAAAACCTCAGGCAACATTCAGTGCAAACAAATGGAATTAGGATCCATAGTTGACCCCAAATAGTTGGATAAGTTTTGTTAATAGCTGTCCACAGCTTTTTTTGTGACTTGAAAAGGTTGAATCAGAGGGAAACATCTTACATAACAGACAGTTTGGAGAAACAAGGCTTCTTCCTATCCATCCTTTTAAGTTGCACAACCATGTTGTTGCCTAATTAGAGATCAGATTTGATGTGGCCCCCTGTTGTTACTTTGTGGGAGCTTCTTCAATATGTATTCTCCAAAAGTGAGAGGCTCTTTAGCTAGTAGTTCACAAGTGGCTTCTTTACTGTGATTTATATGCATCATTTAGAACTGCCTAATGCATAGAGAAATGCTCTTTACCATGATTCCTTAAGATCCCTGCAACATGTCATCACCTTTTTGGCAAGGAAAAGGGTTTTAAGATTTTATTTTGGTTTTATGAATGCCTTTTCACTTCAAATTGTCATGTCAAAAACTTGTGTAGCAAATTTTGGAGCATGCTTACTCCCATTGGATGTGTTATTCTCTAAAGATCTGACAATCCCATAAATGCATTCATTAGTGAATTTTGACTATCAATTGCACTTTTTCCTTCATCCATAGTGTCTCAATGAGAACACCGAGATCTTAACTTCCATTCATAGATGTTTTTGAGCAGGATAAATTTATGGCAGAATTACTCACACAAGGACATGCTATGAATTGAATTCAACAAGAAATATTCAACATAAGAGTTCAATTTTAGGTAAAAATGATATATATATATATATATATATATATATATATATATATATATATATATATATATATATATATATATATTAATCGAGTTACACAATATCGTTGCATATGTTTCAAACAAGAATCAAACTTTACTCATGCCTTGTTTCTGTGTGAGTGCTTCTTACTTATTAAACCTCCATAGGAAAAGGTCTTCTAGTTAGTAGGATTCTTTGAGGGGTCCCTTTTCTCTTGAGATGTTAGGTATTTATGAACATCTTTAAAGACGGCCTCATTCATAGAGGAATCTTCTCTTTTAATTTTAGGAACCATTGTGATAGCAAAATTACACATGTTACATGAACAATGAGGTCAATCCATCGTTCAGTCGAGGATAAATTTTGATAGGTTGATCTAGGCTATTCAAATGCATTATCATTTTAATTCGTCAAATCAAGCACTCACGCTCAACGTTGGGCATTTTTGCTATCATCGATGATGCCCGTCTTTGCATGCATGATACGTTGAGGGTAACCAACATATCCTTTGACAAACCCTGCCTTGTCTAGTTTTTGGTACTTTCATTCTCAGATTTCATTTGACCGAGTGTTCATGGCCATGAAACGAGGTTGGTTGGTCTATATGGGACCAATTGATAGTCACAATGATGTGTTTTGTGTATGTGCGGTTAGCAGCATTTCGTTTGCGAGCATATCTTATAAATTCTCTTAGGAGTATCCCATGAGAGTCATTTTAGTTGCCAAGCAATGGATTGGCCGAGTTATCTAAGATTCGTGTCTAGAAATGCCATGCATATGCTTTTGATCCTTTTTGCCTATCTAGGCCCCATGTCATTTTATTTCCTATATCTTATGCTTGATTTGATGTAGCCATTTTGCTCATCTAAAAGAATTCTTCAGGAGTATGACTTCCCCTATTCGGCTAAAGCTATTTTCAAGGATTCAACTTTACAATTGTTTTTAACACAAAGATAAATGCAATGAATATCCGACAACTTCTAAAATTTATTTTTTTTTCACAAAAACTTTGCATTGAGGTGTGTTCTTGTGAAGAAAAATGAAGAGAAGCACAAGGGAAATGCACAACTTCAATAAAAGGGCTCCCTGAATTGGTAAATAATTTGCTTTGTGTTTGAAGTACGAGGAACTCCAAAGTGTTTCAGTTTTGCAACCAAACTGTTAAACTATAGTTCATTTTTTTAAGCTTCTTTATTTGCATAGCTTAATTGGTTATTTATTTGTTGCAATTTCTCTTTGATCTTCTTTACTTCCATTAATAATCATATTTTTTCCATTGCTTTTGGTCATTAGCTAAATTTAACTGAAAAATAGGATGAAAATTGATGACCAATCATCGAAGCATTATTTGTTGGTTCCATGATATTTTTCCATAATATTTTACTGAATATAAGACACGAGGGCCACGTTTTTGTGTTGAAGGAGATCTTGCCATGGCAACAGAGCACATTCTTCATACAATATAAATGTGGAGCCGGTTACTAATTGTAGCTGCAGGTTCTGCTCTATTATCTTGTTTGTGTTCTATTGTCGGGTTATATTTCTGTGTCACTTTACATCGCATAGATATATGTACCCATTATCACATAAACTCAATCATCTTATTCCCTCCTTTCCTTATGAACTAAAACTCCCTTGTTCTTTTCTTTTTTTCTCTTACCCTAGCTGATGAGGGTAGTTTTTGGCTGAAAAAAATTGTTTTTTGTGCTTCCACACTTCATGTTTGGATGTGTCAACTTATGCACACTCTCATCATAATGTAATTTTATATTTGCACGCTGATTGGGTGAAGAGTTACTTATTTTTAAATATTTGCAGTCAAAGGGTGGAGCAAGAAGCAAAGGATTCATCAAATGCTCGGAAAGTACATAAAGCTGACCGTGAAAAACTGAGAAGGGATCGGCTTAACGAGCAATTTATGGAGTTGGGAAATGTAATAGGTAAATTTTATCAATCATGTTTATGTGAAAATTGTTTCTTCGGAACTTTGCAAAATGCACATTGTGATTACTCATATTCATGCATTTATTAATCATGATATGTCATTGCTATAATAAACTTCATACATTCAAATGTCTATTTTTTTAAGAGTTTGGACGAGTTCCCCGATTGGATTTATTCTTTTTTGGTATCAAGTTATCATTTATTAGAACTTATTGATATGTTTTTGTTGCTTCACATGATAAATGAGGCAATATGATCTAATTAAAATTTCACATCTATTCAATACAAATCCCATAGCATTTTATAATCCTGTTTTCAGCTCTATGTTTTCTCCATATAGCCATAAACCACATTCTTTTTTCCCAAGAGTATCAAGCTCTTGATTATGATGAGTGAATAATATTAATTTGGCCCAACGCTGCTTTGTGTAATCAAATTTGTTCTATGTCACCACTGAACAAAGAAAAATAGTTTTAGCTTTTTTGCATACCTGAAATTGATGATATCAGAAATGAAAAACAATAATATTTTGTCAATGTTTATGAATTTTCCTGCAGTCTAATCAATGACTGCTTTTCCTAATCAATTTGTTGGCCTCTCATATGAAATACTTCTATTCAACACATGAAGGATGCTACTTATTAAAGGGCCATCGGATTAAGAAAGGTCTACAAGACTGCTCGAGAAGGAAAATTAGAGGCCACACATCCATTGCTTACAAAGATATATCTCTCACCCAAATATATTTATAAAATAGAAGAAAGAGTAGGGTTTGCTCTCTTGGTATGAATTGACAATCTATAAATGTATCATATAGTGGGATAACTAGTGGCGATTCTTTGGTTTGTTATCATTTTTTTTTCTTTTTCTTTTCATAGAATATTTTGTATAAATCCCCATTTAAAGAATGGATTATCCAAACTTTTCTAGTGCTTTATTCTATATAGTATCAAAGCGAGCTTGGGGTCCCATTTTTTGACATTTGTTTGTGTTTTATTTTATCCTTCCTAATATTCATTTTCTTTGAGTTTCCCTCTAAAGAGTCATCCATCATGAATTGTAAAAATCAGTAAAAAAGAGCTCAAAGTGCTACATCTCATATAAAATGAGTGGAAGAAACTAATTGAAGTTGTTTATACTGGGATGGAAAAATCAGATTAAATTGACGTCCTGTTTGGTGCAGAGTTTTTTGTGTGGCGCGGTTGGGGGCTGCGCATCTCCGTCGTTTAGTTTTGGGGGGGGGGGGGTTCGATCGCGGCGGCCACGCTGTTTGGCAAAACGCCGGCCGTGATGATGTTTGAATTAAGTGTGTTTGAAATAGGCCCGTGTTCGAAATTGTTCGTGAAGTTACTGTTCGTGTTCGATTTGATTTATTTGAAATTAATTTGAAATGTTTGAATTTTTTGAATTATATTATTCGAATTATTCAAATTTATCGAAATCTTTTAAATTTGTTTGTATTGTTTTAATTATTAAAATGATAATAAATTTAATCATTGATTCTCAAATTACCAAAAAAATAAATAACCTCCCTTTATTAAAAAAAATATTTCTGCAACTATATTATTACAAATTGTTAAATATTTACAAAAGAAATATACATTTAAAGTTTCAAACTCAATATATAATATAGTATATTAATATATTATATTATATAAATATAAAATATTTATACAAGTAATATTAATATATTATATGTTATAATTTATAGTATTTTTAAAATATGATAAATTTTTAGAGTATATAATTATTTTTAAATTATGATAATTTTTATATATAGTTTTTTTAATTATTTTATATTTCGAACAATAATGATTCAAACACGATCGAACACATGAATGTTCGTGTTTGGTTCGTTTATAAACCGAATGAAAAAAAAATATTTGTGTTTGTCTCGTTTGCTTGTCGAACGAATCAAACACGAACTCCCTGGAGAGCCGAACACGAATTGTTTGCAAACAATAGACTTTTTTGATAGCCCTAGCGCGCCGTTTGACAAAACGTCGGCTACGAGGTCTACCCTGTTCCCTGAGTTTCTACTCGTAAGTTTTATGCGCGTGCTCCTCGTTCCGACCCTGCATTCGTCTTCTGCACTTTCCTTTCCCGCGGAGCAGCTGCTTCCCCTGCCCTAACCCATCGTTCCGGACAACAACTTCTTCCACTATCTCCTCTCATTATATTTTTTTGAGACATTTCCTATATCATAGATTTGCACCATATGGATTTGGCTGTGCTTTTCTGTTTGGTGCTTTTATATGATGATGGTGCTATAGTTTGATATGGTGGATAATGAGAAAATATTGTGAGAAGACATATCATGCATAACTACTGGATACCCCTTGGAGCATATAATGAAAAAATATTGTGAGAAAGGGCAACAAATATTCTTTGTGATCATTTTTATGCTCACTTCTATGAAACATATGTATAATATCATGTTGTTACTGAAATTCGATAATAATATCACTTGGGGCATTCTTATCACAAGAAAATTATTTTTTCAATCACACACACTCTGAAGTGAGACAGTGAATTATATAGTCTCAGAAAATTACTTTGAAAGTATATTATGCATAGCTACTAATACCCCGTGAGACATATAATGAGAAAATATTGAGAGAAAAACCAACTTATCATCTGTCATTTTTTTATACTCAATGCTAGAAACATATGAAACTGTGGTATGTTTGAGCATGCTTATCCAAACCTATTTTTAAAACTTATACTGAGAAAAAACATATTTTTCAATCACACACACAATCTATGAAATGAGAGTGAAATACATAGCATCGAAAAATTACTGTGAAAACATGTCATGCATAGCTACTAATACCTCTTGGGGCATATGATGAGAAAATATTGTAAGAAAGGATAACATATAATCATTGCCATCATTTTTATGCTCATTGGAGGAAACATATGTAGTATTTCATGCTTTACTACTGAAATTTCGTACTGATACCACTTGACATTCTTATGACAAGAAAAATATTTTTTTTCAATCACACGGAATTTATGAAGTGAGACAGTGAAATAGATGACCTCAATAAATTACTGTGAAAACATATCATGCATAACTATTGATACCTCTTGTGGTATATAATGAGAAAATATTGTTTGAGCATGCTTATCCATAGCAAACCGTAGAAATACAACATAGAACTCACTGCACCGCTGGCTCAATCATACTCTTATTACACACATTTTCAAGAGATATCTTCCTAGTATAGAAATCGAAGAATTAAATCTAAATCAAAAGAGAATTTGCTCCTTACGCTTGAGCCCCACTCTCGAGCACTCCCTTTCCACACGCTCTATATGGAGTTGTTCTTTTGAGTGCTGGATCGTTATTGCCGAGCGTCAAGTTTCAGGTGTTTCTATTCCCAAACCTGAAAACTAACATAACACGCTGCAGATGCACCCCTCTTTGGGCGTAGAACTTCCAAGAATGTTGGATGTCTGAGCGCCCCTATTGCACGGGGGCAACTGGTCCTCTGGACTTGGGCACTGGTTTTCGCTACAGGGTTTCCAACCCAATCAGGCTCCGCACACTAACAGTCTCAAATTGTGAAAATCTTTATAAGAGAAGAAAAAAATCATTGTCTTATGGATTCTCCTCCATAGTTGAAAGATTAGAAGCATGCACGTTATGAAACAAATTCCATGATTATGACATGATCATGTAACATCATGTTATTTGAAATTAATGAGCTATAATATTCCTTACAAAGCAAAAGATATTTGGGATGTTAAACAAATATAATCAAAAGTAAAAAATATTGCTCTCATCTATTAAGTTAAAATTAAAATCAACAACCAGAGTTATATCCTAATCATTGAATATTTTAATACAACGAAGCTTTATTGGCCTAAAGTACATTGTTACAAAGATCACAATGTAAAGTGGAGCGAGGATAAAATAGTACTTTGTAGAAAGAGAAAGTGTTTTGAATTTCTTGTAATTCTTAGTAATGAATCCAACCAAGTCTTTGTTCAAGTTTTAAATGGAGAGAACCTACCATTTATAAATGAGGTTTTTTTACTCTTACTATCCAAAGACAAAAAAAATAATGGTAAATTTGTGTAAAGTTATTCCTGAAACATCAACTATGACAATGAACTAATCCTAAAGAAAGATTAGTTGGCGCTGAAGGTCCGTGTGGGGCACCTGCAACTTCTTGTAAATGTGTTTGTAAAGATGTAAGGAAAAATATCTTTTTTAGCTGTTATAGATATTATAATTTTTTTTTAAATTCAATGATATTTTCTTATAAATACCACACTTTAGCAGAGTTAGTTCTCAAAAGCAGGTTCTAAATATAGAATTGTTTTGAAAAGCAATAAGAAATTAGTAGATAAATGGCTATTTGGCAGCAATACTAGCAATACTAAAAGTAAAGCAATTTTAAAGCTATCCTAAATATATCTTCATTCTTTACAGAAATTGGCATAGAACTTCTCCGAAAGACAATTTATGATGCTATTATTGCAAGAAAAAGAGACATCTCCAAAAACAAGTTGGAAACTTTACGAACTACTCTAAAGTTGTGGTAGAAATAAGATGGTCACTGGAAAGGATAAGTCTTGTAGAGTAAATGGACTCAACTCAAAAGAAAATTAGCTAATTCATAAAATTTTTCAAATTTTAGAAATAAAGTTTCTTGGTTATGCTTTCTTGCTCAAATAAGTTATGAGCTCCAACTTTTATGTTTTTAATGCTTCAAATAGTTCTCCTTAAAAATTGAATTCTAGATTTAGGTGCCTTTGACTACTTAACAATGCTTGTCAACTTTTTTTCAAATCAATAAGCCCTCTTTTAGTAATAAAAATAAATAAATTGTTGATGTTTCTCTAACAATTATCACATATCAATGCGATATTCTTATTTCTCTTAAATTTACTCTCGATAATTATTACATCTTGTATTAATTTTTTTATAAATCTATAAAATCGTTAATCAACATAACTACAAAATAATTTTTTCATTAATCATTGTGTATTTCAGGACGTCACTTTAAAAAGACGACCAGGCAAGCTTATGAAAAGGATGGATTATATCTTCTTGAAATTAAATATCACTTGTCATGTTTCTTTATCTTCACTCTTTATATAAAAATAATTTTGGAACACCATTATAGGCTAGGTATTCTTTCAAAATCGTATAATATATGTTCCATTCTTTTTTTATTAATGTTAAAATTGAAAATTTTCAGTGAAAATTGTGAAACTGTAAAATATCTTCATGTTTCTTTTTCTAAATGTGCTTATAGTTCGTCTACTCCTTTTAGTTTAGTTCACTTTAATATTTCAGTGCCTTCAAAAATCTCTAATAATTTTGGAGCTACAGGATTTGTCACATCTGTCATTGATTACATTCAAATGACATGGATATACTTTATAAGACAAAAATCTAATGTCAATCTTATTTTCTTTCCTTTATTGCTATGATAGTAGATTAGTTTAATGCCAACATCAAGTTGTTTTGTATAAATAATGCTCATGATTATTTGAATCTGGGTGCCAAAAAGAAAAACCGAAATCTTTCATAGCTCATTATGACTATTATTTTCTAAAATCAAGTTTCAGAAGGACATTAGAGAGAAGCAACTCTAACTGCCACATGCCTATTCAACATAGTACCTTCGAGATTAATTGGTTTCAGATGTCCTTTAAACAATCTTATGAAAATTTTTTCAATAGAACCACTTCTCAAAATTCTTTCAAAAAATATTTTGGTGCATTGTTTATGTCCACATAAGCAAACAATATTAGGATAGGCAAGGTCCTAGAGCACTCAAACGTGTCTTTGTAGGATGTTCCTCTACTAAAAAAGGTTTCAATGTTATAATCTACCGCCAAAAAAATTTCATCTTAAAAGATGCAATTTTAATGAAGCAAATCTTTTTTAATCAAACTCATCTTTAGGGAGGAATAACCAACGACATGCCTTTATTCCACTAAGTAGGGTTAGCGACATGAATGTTTTTTCTCTATTGTGTCCCATAGTGTCATATTTTTCATTTAATTCTAATAACTTAAGATATGTTTTTAATACAATTAGCCTATTTCTTTTTATGTCTACCTCTACCAGACAATCTAAAGCATCTAGTCTCCTAATCGGATCATAAGATGGTCAACGTTTAATGTGACCAGACAATCTAAGACTACTCTCTCTAATCATATCTGCCACTAGAGCTACACCAACCTTTTCACGAATACATTCGTTTTGCATTTTGTCTCTAAGTGTCAAGCCACCATCCACTTAAGCATTCTCATCTCATTAACACTTAACTTAGTTTTATGCTTCTCTTTTAAAGACCAAATTTTTGTACCATAAAGCATTGTAGGTCTCACCAACATCTTATAAATTTTCTCTTCAAGTCTAACCTGGACTTTTCTATCGCACAATAGGCTCGATGCATTCCTCCATTTCAACCAACCAGCCAACTTGAATTCTACTGTAATATCCCTATCTATATCACCATCACTTTGAATAATAGACCCGAGATATCTAAAACTTTCACACCTTTAACAATTTGATCACCCATTGTTACAATTCTACCACTAGATCTATTACTACTAAAATTACATTCCATGTATTCATTTTTAGATGTATTCAAACGAAAGCCTTTAGACTCTAATATAGGCCTCCATAATTCAAGTTTTTCCTGAACTCTTTCTCTAGTTTTATCCACAAGAAGGATATCATCAGCAAAAACCATACACTATGGTTCATCATCATGTAAATGTCATATAAGAGCATCCAAAACTAAATCAAAAGGATATGGGATTAAAGCCAATCCCTGATGTAATCCAACTGAAATAGGAAAATACTTTGTCAATCTTTCTTCTTTTCGAACACAAGTAACAACTATGATATTCATATCTTGAATGACTTGAATAAATCATATCAACACATTTCTTTTCCAGAAATCGCCAAAGAACTTCTCTTGGAATCTTCTCGTAAGCTTTTTTTAAACAAATAAAAATCATATGTAGATCCACCTTTCTCTGTACTTCTCATCAAAAATCTCAATAAATTTATAGCTTTCGTAGTAGACTTGCTTGGCATAAGTCCGAACTGGTTATGAGAAACCTTTGTATGATATTCTTACTATGTTCAATTATTCTCTCCGATAATTTTAATGTACGACACATTAGCTAATTCCTCTATTTTCACATCTCAAACATGTAAGTTCTGATCACCATACCACATTAGACCTATATATGATAAAATAAACCCAGCTAAGATCTCCAACAAGGTCAAAACTCAAAATCTTCATTATTTAATAATCATGAATCCATCAAATCACATTCATTACTGTTTATCATTTTCCAAAATAAATCTTCACACTGTTTTTTATACAAATAAAACCTTCATTACAAATCTTTGCTTCGACTCTATTAAAATATCTCAAATCTTAGTTGAGGCACCGGAAAATAAGAGTTCAAAGGATGCCATAAGAGAAGAGATGATGCCTTGAATAAAATCACACTTGGGATATCCTTAAGCTACCAAAAAGGAAAAAAAGTATGGGATGCAAATGGATTTTTTCATCAAAATAGACAGCAAAGGGAAGCTAGAAGCTATACAAAGCAGAATTAATTTTCAAAGGATATACTCAGTCCTATGAATTGTCTGTTAAGAAATATTTACTCTTATTACAGCAATTAATGCAATTCGTATTTTAAGTTCTCCTCGTACTAATCTTGTATAGTTTAGGCAATAATATGATCTGAATAATGCTTTCTTACTTGGGAATATTGAAGAATTTATATGGATATTTCAACAAGATTCGATAGCTCTTTTTAATGATATCAAAGATAGTGGATATGTACCATGACTGAAGTATTTAAAACCACCTCGACTATATGCTATATTGAGGTCAATTCAAAATTGCCTGTGTTATCAAGACGATTCTATTTGTCATAAAAAAATGTCTTACACCTGATTAGTTTGATAACTCTTTTATTATGATGTGGTTTCACATGCTATTCTTCAATGTTATAGCTTTCTATCGGGTTGACCTGAACCTTATGATATGGACGAACTTCATTATGGTAAAACCAATATTTATTCATTTATATTTGATGGCACTGACATTAGATGAAACTATCAAAAGCTATAAAACAATTGTTTGTTACCCCTACTGATAAAATGTGAATAAAAAATAAAGATCTAGCACCAACTAAAGTATTAGTGGTTATTTGGTTCAAGAATTATTTACAATTGTTAAGGACTTTGACATCATTATTACATTAATATTTTAGGATGCGCAACCTACCATGTGTTGACTAGATTAATACATTTTTTGTATCTTAATTATTAAAATAATTTTTTTAACATTACAACAGTTGAGCTATTTGATTAGTTGCTACCACTACATGATATTCAACATGTGATGGAGTTTGTATATGTTCCCTTCTACAAATTCTACCTTGTTATTACTTGAAATTCTACAGGTCATCTTGAGCGTAGGTGCTAGGTAGATTAGTTATTCTCAAGCGGCTACATTAGTTTAATAGTTAGTTTTTGTACAATTTTAACTCATCATGGAAAGTATCTAAAACTATATTTTCACATATGCCTGTCCACATGCCGTCATCTTTTGTGCACGAAATCTCTTATATTCTTTATCTACTCCACATGAGACTTCTTCGAAAATTCATAAGTAATGGGGATGAGTTATATATATAAATTTATAACTCAATCAATATATCATAATTTTAAATATAATGAATATATAAGAAGAAGAAATAATATTCATGCTAATGTTTTAGAGTTAAAATAGGATTTAAATATTTATGCATATACTTATAATAATACAATCATTTTATCACTTTACATCAATATGCTTAAAAATAATTAATAAGAATCAAACCAATGTCTTGAAGTTTGCATTATTTATGTGAAATCATGATATATGGACTAGCATTTGAATGTCATAAGCATAAGCATTTGTGATCGAATTTGATCTCAATAAATCCTATAGCGGTTCATCAAGGCATCAACTAGTTTTATATGGGCAATTTAGTTCAAGTATCACATATTTTCAATTTAGTCCCTCAATTATTAAAAAATTGATCCAAAATGATCACTCGGGGATTAAACAGAGATCACTTCTATATAATTAAGGGATGGAATTGTTATCAACCTTGTATCATTATTTCTACTAGAAGTATCATTTTGGGTCGATTTTGTGTAGTCAAGGGTCAAGGGACTTGATTAGAATACATGATATTTTGAGACTAATTGGCCACAACAATTACTCGGAGGACTACCCTGGGATAGTAGTAGTCATAAAATTAGAATATAATAATTACAATAGCATATTCATTACATTAGAACCATAGTAATCATATGCTATAAAGTGACCATATTATTATGTCATGACAATTATATTATGGGCATAATCCTCACATGTGAATATTATCATTGTCATAGATTATAGTATAAAGTGGCATGAATTTCGGGCTTAACATAAGTAATTATTGACCCTATTTAGGGTGCCCTAATTATGAACTTAACTTACCACTAGCCGATATATCCCTTGTTGATACAATAAGGTTTAACTTATACATCATGTTATTTCTAGAGGACATACACCTTACTCATCACTGATCGAGATATCCTTCATTTGCACAATGAGATACAACTCATATGTTCACTATAAACTGTGGTGGAAAGTTTAGAGACAAATGTGTTTGTACATGGAGGTCCTTAACTAGTAGTATATGTGGGAGTCTGTTTATCAATGTGTACATACAGGTATTGTATTTATATACTTCTCTTTTAATAGTTTTTATATTCAATATGTTTTTTTGTAGGAGATTATGACTTGGACTGATATTTTAGGGTCATAGCTTTAACATTGCACTTGAAATCATAGCTATAGCAATATCATGACTTTTGAAATCATAGACATAGAAATAGCTTGTGTTTGGATACATGAACAAATTATAGAACTATAATTCATAATCGTAATAATAGCGTGATATTTGGATTTTAGAATTGTATGCATCATAGCATTATTAAGAATTCATTAAATAAGAACTACCAATCATAGCCTTTGAGTTATGAACTTTTTCTTTGAGGCTCATGAACGATTGAAATCTAAATGCAATATGTTTATATAAGAAAACTATGCAGAAATGAAATTTTCCACTTTAGATTTAGAAAATTTGGTTTGCCATTCTATCATTGGATGTCACCCTTCTTAGTTTAGTACCTGGATATCATAATATGATTACGTGCAAGACATTCATATTGGCTTACTCACTTGAAATTTTTATTAATCATAAAAGTCATTAGCTTCGAAGTTTTTCCCTTTTTTATTAATATTTTATTCCCTTTATTTAATTTTTATTAAATATATTTAAATCGTCCTTATGGAAGTTAATCTCTCCAATTCCTAGCTCAATTTGCTTCAAGTGCACTAAGTACCATTATTATTATGGTCATGAATTACTTTTTTCTTTTTAAACATACAGATTGCATGGCATTGTGTAATATATTCTTTTATTTACTCTTTTAATTTAGATTAGATTGTAATAATATAATATACCAAAATAAGTTCATAACACAAAAGACAAAAACTATAACTAAAGTTATTTAAATTTTAATTTCAGCTATAATTATCGTAAATATATCTAACAAATTTTGGATTTCTCTCTCAAAATAAATCTGAACCTTAAAGCCCTAATAAAAGCCCCAATCCGGGAGTAGAATTAAACTTTTAGCTATTGCTCATGCTTAACATTTCTTGCTTGCTACGCATTGGTACTGCACTCACATTACTTCATCACGCATACTGAGGAAAATTATACGCGTTAAATAGTAGCGTTGTTATCAATCAAGATGTTTGAATTCTTATTGTTTAAACACAAAAGATCTAATGCTTTTAATTTCAAATCTGGCTTACAATGCTTTGTGCTCATCTACTAAGACACCTTTTGAAATTGCTTATGGCATGCACTTTAAACTGTGTGTAGATCTTATATATTATACCTTGAATCAGGCGCATTTTTTGTTGATCATACCCATGAACTTTATACCAATATATAATTGCAAATTGTTATGCTAAATATGAAATATAACGCTATAAACAACTTTATAAAAAAATGAAAATTTATTGATGGTGATTTATAGTTATTAAATTTGAACAAGAACCCTTATTATAGCATTACTAAATTAGGTTAAAATGCTCATTATGTTGATTTTTCTCAAGCATTCAAGTTCGTCCTATGTACAACATTGAAGAACTAATATTTTAGTTGGAAACCAGTCTTTTGTAGCTGTAGATAGTCGCGTTGTAGGTGGAGTTTCTACTTCTGTGAATAATGTTGTTGCCCCGATATATTTATTTTCCATTATTTCACAATTTGACAGGGTGGAACAAATCATTATTGTTGAAATCGCATCACGTGTTTCTAGAGTAAACATATGTCTTGTTTATTAGAAGAATCCATCTTCTAGTCAAAACTCTTGTATGAGTTAGATTACTCATTAAGAGTTGATGTTGATTTTGCCAGATTTTGTTGAATATACCTCAGTTCAAACTTTATGAAGGCTACTGATTATTGTTGGGGACTTGATGTAGTACACGGTCTTAAATATAGGCTTTTAGCACTAGAGTATATTACATAGTGGACTCATATTTAAATAGTTCAACAATTTGAATTTATATATATTTTATTGGATTTATTTTTATTTAAATTTGTTAATAATTGTCTTTTAGGATAATATTATTTATATTTTTTATTATATCATATGATTTAATTTGAATTAGAATTAAATGATAAGAATAATTTTGAATTGAAGTTGTCGACCCCTTTTTTATAAATGCAGTTAGTATAATATAATTTTTTTTATCTTGATATTAATTCAAATAAATATGCTTTGATTACTTCTTGCACTCTCATTTATCATTGGCTCGCTCAATCAATCTCTTGGGAAACCAAAGAATATCATTCCATCTAGCTTCCCTCGTGTTTTTTTCATGATCAAAATATGTCGCACATACTAATACGATGTGGTTATCTTCTTCTGAGCTATAGGATCTCCATCTTAAGAAGATTTTTTTTCTATTACTTCAATCAACAAATGCTCCTTGCTTTTTTTCACATCTAAAGGGTGAAATTAAACAAATTTTAGCTCAAGGAAAATTGAAGGATTAATTAAAAGATTTATATATACAAGGTTTAATACTACAACAACAACAACAACAAAGCCTTAATCCCATTAAGTGGGGTCGGCTACATGAATCCTTTTTCTTCATTACATTCTATTTAGGGTCATATTTTTATTTAATTCTAATAAATTAAGATCATTTTTTATACAATAAGCCCAAGTCTTCCGAGGTCTACCTCTGCCTTTCTTAACATAAGTCGAATAATAACATCTACTCTCCTAATTGGATCATCAGATGGTCGACGTTTGATGTGACCAAACCATCTAAGGCGACTCTCTAATTTTGTCCGTCACTGGAGCTACACCGACCCTATCACGGATATATGCATTTTGCATTTTGTCTCTAAGTGTAAAGCCACTCTTCCACCTAATCATTCTCATCACGGCAACACTTAACTTAGTATTATGCTTCTCTTTTAAATGCCAACATTCAGCGCAATAGAGCATTGCATGTCTCACCACCATCTTATAAAATTTTCCTTTCAAGTACTCTTCTATCACACAATATGCCCGAAGCATTCCTCCATTTCAACCAACCAACTTGAATTATACTTTTAACATCCCCATCTATATCACCATCGCTTTGAACAATAGACCCTAGATAACTAAATCGTTCACACCTTTTAATAATTTGATCACCCAAAGTTACACTTATGGCACTAGAACTACTATTACCAAAATTACATTCCATGTATTCAATTTTAGTTCTACTCAAATGAAAGCCTTTCGACTCCAATGTAGACCTCCATAATTTAGGTTTTTCCTTGGCTTTTTCTCTCATCTCATCCACGAGAAGGATTTCATCAGCAAAAAACATGCACCTTGGTACATCCTCTTGTAAATGTCCAGTAAAACCATCCATAACTAAAGCAAAAAGATATGGGCTTAAAGCCGATCTCTGATGTAAACCAACAGAAATAGGAAAATATTTGGTCAATCCTCCTTCAGTTCAAACACAAGTAACAACTCTAGTATACATATCTTTAATGACTTGAACATAAGTCATATCAACACCTTTCTTCTCAAGGACTCTCCAAAGAATCTCTTGGAACCTTATCGTAAGCTTTTTCTAAATCAATAAAAATCAAATGTAGATCCTCCTTATTATCTCTGTACTTCTCCATCAAACTCTCAATAAATGAATAGCTTTCATAGTAGACCTGCCCGACATAAATCCAAATTGATTATGAGAATTCTTGGTAATGTCTTAACCTATGTTCAATTACCCTCTCCCATAATTTTAAAGTATGACACATCAATTTAACTCCTCTATAATTTGCACAGTATTGTGCATTCCCTTTATTCTTAAAAATAGGGACCAAAATACTTTTGCTCCACTTCTCCGACATCTTTTTAGTTTTTAAAATAATATTAAAAAGTATAGTAAGCCAAGAAACTCCAAAATCTCCTAAATATTTCCACACTTTAATTTGGATATCATCAATTCATGCAGACTTTCCACCATTGGTGTTCATTAAAACCTCATCAACTTTTTTTTTACTAATGCGACGGTAATAATGAAACGTTTTATTATTAATAACGATATTAAGATCTCTAAGGTCGAACGTAATAAGTGAAAAACAACTTAATCATTGACATGCGCCTAATTTTTTAGAACCATGAACCTCATACAGTGTACCGTAAGGTTTGGGCAACATTCCTTGTGATGATTTCCATTCTATGATACGTTATGGCCTTATTTTTAGAGCTAAGAACGTCAAGGAGAATATTGTACAGTTTGAGCAACAACCCTTTATGGAAGGACATATTTGTATACCAACATAGAGATTAGCAGATCATAACACTTAGCATGCCTTAAAATAGCAAAATCATGAGGAACAGGGCATGGAACATACCTTATGATCAAATTTGATGTCAAGCAAAGATTCCATTCTTCATCATATAATACAAGATACATTTTCCCGACAAACTCATAAATGCGAATTCCATAACGAAATTTGGTATGAGCGAATTATACCTTATGGTGAATCGTCCGACTTGGGCCTATCGCGTCGCGACTTCGCATAGCCAGGAGGTATTGCTAACATCGGCCGAGCTCGCATTTACCTCGTGTTATTTTCACCAAGCAAACTTGCATGAGAATTTAGTTCAATAAAAAAAAATGCACATATAAATGAGTAAATGTGCATAAATAAAAAAAGTAGCCAAATGCCACATATATATACAAGCAAACAATATGAGGATTTTCCATAATTAGATATGCATTAAGTTGTCATATGCCACCAATCACTACCTTTTTTAGAAATTTATGTATATGCCACACAATTTCGATGTGATATGAAAGATTTGGGTGGCATAAATGTGAAGGTGTGAAATTTAAATGCTAGAAATGCAAATAAATATGAATTAAATGTCATGTACATAAAACCTCTCCAAGATAATATCACAAGCCTTGCAACGGGTTCATTCAACATTTGGAAGTGCGATCCAATGGGTTGATTTAGTGGCCGAACTTATGCATGCTTTTGAAAGCAAGTCTATACAAGATTTAAATGAGCCACAGTGCTACAAGAACTTGAAGTTCCTGACCAAAACGCTTATGGCATTTCAACAAACATTCTGGACATGTGATGTTTTTGGAATTAAATGAAGCGGATTCAAATGAAAATTTATTCATGTACTAAATATACAATCAACAAAAATACACATATAAATGCAAATTTGTATGTGAACGCATGATAAACATTACAACAAGCAAATTTTGTCGATATTTATCGAATTTGTGTAATAACGTGTCAGAGACACTCGATCCCTAATATATTCACACATCACATAAAATTTGCTCTTCAAATTTCCACCAACTAAATTTTCATACCACATCGAAGCATTTCACCAATATGCCTTTTCATACATATAAGTATTGTATGTAGAACGATGTTTCTCAAGTGAAAAGGATATGTAAATACATAAGAATTGTATGGCATGAATGCATACCTTAAAAATAAATAAAACTTAGGTGTTAAATCAGAATTCACAAGACTTGCACGGCGCCCGTATGATATTTTTTTTAAGCAAATTTATTAAATCTTACATACGCAATACTTCGTACTGTATGGATGTAGATTTTTTATTAGCTTCAAATCTGCCAAAAAGATAAAATGACAACTTTAAATTCCACAGAATCATGATCTTATGTCACCTCCGTTTGCCCTAAATCCTAATTAAGCTAAATCCCATTGAATATTTATTTAGCGAGATGCATAACTTAAAGAGCGTGAAGCGGATCTCTGGAGAAGAAATGGGGGAGAAAGACTAAGTCAGACTTTTACATTAATTTGAAATAAGGTGTGGCTTTATGCTCATGGAATTGCAGAGAGCGCTAATGTGGAAGGTTTGGAACTGTGCGACATGAAGTTCTAAGTTGTTGTAAAGGGAGTTCGGTGCTACTCTTCATTCCATTCCGAGGAAGGGTCCGCAGAGGAGAAGAAGAGGATGAAATAAATAAAACCCCCAAGCTCTCGAGGCCAAAAAGCCTTTCCCGCTTTGAGAGGAGAAGAAGAAGATCGCGACTAGGGTCGGCCCGTGTGGTTTTCGAGGCGTGAGGTGTTCGTGTGTGAGGAGTTGTCAACTCGAATGAGGAGTTAGTGGTTTTAAGAACGGGGAGTGCATGAGCTTGGGACAGGGAGGTTTTCGTTTTTTTTTATTTTAATTCATGTGCATCGATTTTTGTGCAATTTCCGCTTCTCAGTGTACGCGAATAAAGAAACGCGCGTTCTTCCCGCTAAAAGCTGACGTTTCACGTACCGCGCGGTTCGTTTCGTCGTTTCGGTGTCACTCGTACAACCTCACTGACGCGTCATTAAAAAACGCGTCAAATTTAATTTTTGTCAAATTTAATTTTCGTCGAAGTTTGAGTTCGTAATCAATCATTTTAAAGATTAATTTTAATTTCACTAATTATGAAACCAATAAAGGTGCGAGCGATGTGAATTTCGTTTATGCAAGTTTTGCAGTTGTAGTTTCGTGGGAGTGTATAAATGAACCAAATCAACTGCGGTCAAGCCCCAGATTTTCGCATCTCATTGCACTCATCTCGAATCCTCACAAAGCTTGCTCTAACCTTCCAAGCGCTGAGGTTTATGACCATCCATATGCGGCTTCAAAGAATATAGTTTCGTCAATTTCTACGTAGGCGTTTCATCTATAAGCTTTTCAGTGATAGTCAAAGTTTAAAAATCCTACTTTCGCCACATTCTAAGACTAAGAGAAAGAAATACCTCACTAAAAACTATACGGCTGTCACTAATGGGTATTTCTCATTTGTGTAAGATTTTTTTTGGGGGCAATGATGATGATGACTTATGTTTTTATTCATCCGCCGCACATGGCCGATATGAACTATCTCTTTGTTTCCTATGGTAATAATGCGCATGTTTAGATGGTCTAGAATGTCTTACAACCACAACTGCCATTACAGATTCATGTAGCAGTCATTGTAGAAAGATCCGTACTTCGCCTTATTTCATGAATTTCACCATCATCCGAGCCCTCTTCAATTACCTCATCTTCATCACGCAACGTGCCAGGAGGCGCACCGTACGCCAAGCACCAAATCGGCGCCCATATCGAACATACAATACCGCCTCTACTTTATTTTCTTTTAGCATGATTTACATACATACCAATCAATTTCTATGTATTCACATATATGTCACTTTACCTATGCATGAAAATGTGTACTCACTTTTCTAGCCGTGTCAAGCCACCGGGCCCCATCGCTTTTTATGCTTCGTTTACGTTCTCACGCGTGTTGATTTTTTTTTCATATTTTTTATGCCGTGAAAACTCGTTTCAATAAAAAGCCTCGTCACACAAGAAGATAGTTCCGCTTTGCCGCCCCGCAAATAAAAACATTTATGACAGTTCTAAATTAATTACAATGGCACAGACATTCATTCCATTTATAAGGCATTTCCTATATAACTTTTGTTCAAATGACGGGATTTTCGTACTTTTGAGACGAAGACGTCGACTCGCGTATATCACATAATCCCCCTCGATGAAAAGGAAACAAATGAAATTTTATTATCGGCAAAGGTTTTGTGATTTACATATCAAAATCTTATCAATAGTTTTTACCCATCGTGGAAATGTAGGGCTTAGCTATATGGTAATTGCGAATATTACTTTCTTACAAAAATACATGCAGTAGTGTTCGTTGCTTTCTATTCTAAACATTTCTGTTGGGAAAATGATGACGATGACTATGGGCTTAGCCGTCTGCTAATATGGCTGATACGAACTATCTCTACAAGCTTCTTACAGTAATGATGCAACATGCTTGGATAGCCTATAACTTCTCGACAACCACAACTGCCATTACTAAGGAGATTCATGTAGAGCAATTGCTCGTAGAGAACTTCGTACTTGCCATATTTCATGGATTCCACCATCATTTCTGAGCTCTCTTCTTTTTATTTCAAATACCTCATATTCATCGTGCAATGCAGTTAGGAGGGCTTAATTATATGTCAAGCACCAAAACTGGTACCATTTGAACATATGGTAGCGCTCTACTTTATTTCTTTAGTAGATTTACATACATACCCAACAATTTCTATTTATTCACATATATGTCACTTTACCTATGCATGAAAATGTGTACTCACTTGAAAAGTTAAAATGTTGGCTTTTTTGATGTGATATGAAAGTTTTGGTTGGTATAAATATAAAAGGTAAAGTGTAGATGCTAGATATGTAAATATGTAGGAATTGGGTAATATGTATGTAAATGCCCCTAAATAAAGAATCCTTGTGGGTTGTGATGGTGATTTTGAGGTCAGCCTCTGTTTAGGCACTGCTAATTTTTAATCTCTCTTTATTTTCCATGGTGACATGGCATTTCAGGATGGTTTGGAAATCTTAGGGCAACCACCTTCATCTCCAAGGTATTCATCACGATTTTCTTGTTCTAATGTTTATCATGCGTTCACATACAAATTTGCATTTATATGTGACTACATAAAAAAATTTTCATTTGAATTCGCTTCATTTAATTCCAAAAAGATCACATGTCAAATATTTGTTGAAATGTCACAGAGATGTAGGGTTTAAGGTTAATTCCTCTGTTTTTTTTTACAATTCAAGTTTTAATTTTTTCATTATTTTATTATACTTATTTTTCTTTACTCGAATAATATAAATTATATGAATAAAAATATTATTTTACTTAATTGAGAAAACTACACTTACCTCGTCCCATGACGACTCGACCTAGGCTCCCGCACGCTCGGCCGATCGCACAGGATCGCATGTCGTCTCCTCCTCTTCAACTTCTCCGATTACGTCACGAGACCGATCGTCGTCCCTCCACAGCTTGGCCCCGACGTCGATATCCTCAGACCTTATCTTCGTCGACTATTGCTTCTCCCACGCCGTTCTCCTCTTCTTCACTCGTTGCTCGGCTACCAGGTAAGTTGGTCTCCCTCTGCATCCTCACGTCTCTTTTATAGGCCGGAGTAACCTCCGATTTCGGCGATTCCTCGCCTCGTATTCCCCCCTGATCGACTCTTCGTTCCCTCTTCCTCTATTCGGCTTCTAACTGTTCGTTTCCTCTTCTTCTTTTCGGTTCAATCGACTCCTCGCTTCCTATGTTTCGCCAATTCCTAGACTCATCTTCCCCCTGATCGACTCTTCGTTCCCTTTTCCTCTCTTCGGCTTCTAACTGTTCGTTTTCTCTTCTTCTTTTCAGTTCACTCGCCTCCCAGCTTCCTAGGTTTCGCCGATTCTTCGCCTCATCTTCCCCCTGATCAACTCTTCGTTCCCTCTTCATCTCTTCGGCTTCTAACTGTTCGTTTCCTCTTCTTCTTTTCGGTTCACTCGCCTCCTCGCTTCCTAGGTTTCGCCGATTCCTCGCCTCATCTTCCCCCTAATCGACTCTTCGTTCCCTCTTCCTCCCTTCGGCTTCTAAGTGTTCGTTTCCTATTCTTCTTTTCGGTTCACTCGACTCCTCGCTTCCTATCTCCTTCGGCTTTCCGTTTCTTTTCCCGAGAACGTTATAGTTGTATGGAAGGGCAATGTTTCGAGGAAAAAAATAAAAAGGGACATCCTTGAGGCTGTTTGAATGCATTCACCAAAAACTGCTTGGCATTCAATTTTGCTATTGCGAGGAAAGTAACTGAAGTTTTGCAAAATAGGTCCATTGAAATGCCTATTCTTAATTTTTTTACCATGCATGTTTATATTCTTCCAAATCTGCGAATGAGACCCTTTCATTTTTGGGAGTAGGTTTATAGTTTGTATTATTGGATTTTATTTAAACTGGGTGGTTTTGCCAGATAAACATTTATCTAGGTTTGTTCAAATACACCAGACTAGGTACCAAATGCAATTGTGGTTAATGAAGTTTGAGCTAGTAGCCTTGGATAAGACTTATGATGATGATGATTAGAGATATCTTGAGTTTTCGCTGTGGTGTACGAATGTAAAGAAGAGGTCTGGGGGCTTGTGGCTGTGGTGTAGCAATGTGAAGAAGTGGTTCGGGTATTTTACTCATGGATGCTGCCTTACTGTTCTCGGACACATATCTTTACTAAAAAAATGAAGAATGGTTAAATTAAAACTTGTCAAATTATACTTTGTTTCATCCTGTAAGAACCATCGCTGTATTGGTTGTAGAGTTAATTTACTGCTGAATGAATTATAGGCATTCTCTCTCGAATCCTGCCAATAGATTTAATTTTGGTAGATTTGCTCATAGTTTGAAAACGGTGAAATGTTAATTTTTTTTATTCAACCTCAATTTATTATTAGAGGATCAACCTTATTGTTTGACGCTGCTTCTAAACAAAATTTTACTATGTTCTGCTAGCCACCCATGCACACTGATTCAATTCTTTTATTGTATTTATAGGGCTGTTTTTGTCATCGATCAGCTCTCAATCACCAGCTATCAATGTAGTTTGCCGTAGGTAAGCCATAACCTGGTCAGTTGGGATTATTTCTTTGGGGAATTTATATGCATATCACACAATTCTTATTTATTTACATATCTCACACCTAAATTTTCATATTTACACACAAATCTTCAACACCACATAAAAAATAGCATTATTTTTAAAAGTCAAATATACACTTTCATTCATAGGTTTAAAGCACCAAAGTGTTATGTATGTAAATATAAAAGTTAGGTGTGAGATATGTAAATTAAGAAGAATTTTGTGCTAATTTCCCTTTTTTTATCTCCTATGCTTGATGAGTGTTCACAGCATTTTTTTTAAAAAATTGCTTTTAACATTTGATTGATTTAGCATGATTCATGGTCTTGTTGCCTGTGGTGGTGAGGATTGATTTGTTGAATGCTTCGACATTAGAAGGAATTCTTCTGTTGGTAGACTTAATGCTGTTGCACAATCTGGTGATTTAGATCAGGTTGTTTTGACAAGAGTATACAAATAGTATTTATATAATATAAAAATTGAAAAGGATTTCATGTTTTGGTACTCAAATAACTTTTTTGCTCTTATAGGTTTAAAATAAATTTGCATGATCATCTTTGTTTTGGCATGCTTTCACAAGTGACCTCATTCCCAGGCGTCTTTTTTAGTTCTTTTTCTAGATGTATCTTAAATGGTCAAATTTTAGATTCAGTTGTTAATGTGTTTCAGTTGGGCTGCATTTCAAAAACCCGTTCAATCATAATTCTGATTTGTGCGACATATGCAAAGTGAAAATCCCTTTTCCAATTGCCTCAAATGACTTTGTGATTATTGAAATGTCCTTGTTAAGAACCTTCCCTATCTTTGCTAGAAATGATGCAATTGTCTTGTAGAAAACAACCTAACATGGAATTATCAAATACAACATTAAATGGAGGTAATTTTATGGATTCAACAGTGGTTTTTATATTTTTGCTTGTTGCAAAGAATTTTATGAGATGAATTGCAAAATCTAACCCTTGATATCTTGGAAGACTCCATGATTATTAATGTCTTAAGGGAGAGTTCTTTACACCTCAACGGATTGGATTCAGTGCTATTTACAAAAGCCCAGTTTTTCATAGGTTAATTCCATGAAGTCAAATCAGGCTGTAATAGTATTTTGCTGAACCAATTTTTAGCCCTTTAAGGCCCAAATTCATTAATTACCCAGTGTTTGATTTATTTAAGTTTAATTGTCCTTCTAGATATTGTTAATGTTGAATTTACTTCGATTTGGATTTTGAATAGGTTTAGATTTTTAAAATTTTTTTATTTTTATCTTATTGAAGTTATTTTATTGATAGGAATCCATAACCTGTACTTGTTGATTTTAAACACTGATAATGGATGAAAGAAAAATATTCTTGAAGCCAATTGAGTGTTCTCCTTTAATCCAGTTTTTCTTTGATTGAAGTTTGATCTTCAACCACTTAGTGCACAACATCTGTTATTGCTAGTGCCATGGTTTGAACTCTCATTCATGGCATTTGGCCCCTCATCA
This sequence comes from Papilionanthe hookeriana x Papilionanthe teres, assembly GCA_022702705.1. Classification (NCBI taxonomy): domain Eukaryota; kingdom Viridiplantae; phylum Streptophyta; class Magnoliopsida; order Asparagales; family Orchidaceae; genus Papilionanthe; species Papilionanthe hookeriana x Papilionanthe teres. Next base: position 51,705,383 of record CM040428.1, read on the forward strand.
ATACACAACCAGTAATGGAGACTCATCTTACTCTTTTTTTTGGCTCCATGGTTGGTGGGTTCATATTTAACATACTTTTTATTGTGCCTGATTGATCAAAAGAAGACTTGGAGCCACAATTTTGAATCAAGAATACAATGCAAATAGAATAATTTGTTAATCTAGGAGAATATGTTGAACAAGAAGGTTCCTTCATTCTTGAGAAAATTTCAAAAGACGTCGAAATGACCATCTTTGAAAATGTCCCGCACTTCCTGCACATTGTCGAACTCCTCATTGCAACCATTCATAGAATTAAAGAACATCTATACCAAAAATTTATTAAACCTATAAATTATTAATAGTTCATAAATAATCGCCAAATTATTACAGTAAAGATTGCTTGCACGTGAAATAGAGAATGATAAGCTACTTCATTGATTTACAAGTCAATGCCTCTATGTTTCGAGAGGCTTCTTATGGAATTATTGGTGGGGAGATTTTTGTCGGCCAACACCATAGTGCTTTTCGTAAAACATTCTATCTAGATTATTGGACATGACATTCCGAAGGATCATGTCCTCCAGAAGGAAGATAATATTAGCTTAGAAACGGGTCTAACTACTTGGATAATGAAAGCCTTCTTTAGGTTTACTTAATTAGGGGTTTTCCCTTACCTCACAAATGTAAGATAAGGGTTTATTTTAATTATGAGACTTTGCTTCCTACAAGGGCAAATCCTAGTAGTTAATTGCATTCTTAAGGTCATGAACCCTAAAGAAAGCTCTCAATTAATGTAATGAGTCAAATTATGAATGAATATAAAGGATTTGAGCTCAAAGGGGGTAGAAAAACTTGATATTCAAAGAAAGCTTGATATTCAAAGTGATATTTTAAAGGGTATGAAATGATGAAATTGATATTATTTGAATTGATTGAAAAGGGTTTAAAGGATGAATCAAGGATATTTGGAGTTTGACAAGATTGAAATTATGCTTTTAAGATGAATCTGTGACATTTAAAATTATAACCGTGAATTGATCACAACTCGTAGGCTCTAGAGTAAGGTAGGAATGATTTCTAGATGGAAAGTTGAACCTAAACTCTATAAAGAAGCCTAATAAATCTTTCCCAGTCTTTTGTTTTTGTTGTTTTTTATATTTATTTTTCATGTTTTTATTTTTGTTTTTTTTAAATAAAACATGTAATAAAACATGAAAGACATGCTATAACGTAACAAAACATGAAATAACACAATAAAAGATGGAGACATGCATAAAATAACATAAATATAGCATTGGATTAGGCTTGGGCTGATTCTGGGCAGTTCAGGTTTAAACGGGGTCGACTTGGGTTGACTTAAGTTAGTTGTAGGCGAGTTTAGGATTAACCTAGGTCAAACTGGATTTACCTGGGTAGGTTTGGGTCTGGTTTGGTTTGACACGGGTAGGTTTGTTTTGATTTGGGTTTACTTTGAGAAGAAGTGTTCACTGGTTCGAGGTTCCTCACTTCACCGATTACTTAACACTTCCAAAGCAAGCACGCAAAGCAGAGCACACACATTGAGTACACAGAGCATTGAGCACGCACACCGCCCACCGACAGGGATGAACAACTGCCTTTTATAGGCGACAGCGGCTTCCCTGGGTCATTGATCAGATAGGAGATCGAAGGTCCGGATTACTCTGGTGGTTTCTGCAACCGTCAACAGTTACCATATGCTTCAGCCATCTGATTAAATGGACGATCGGAATGTGGATCTGTGGATAAAGGCCACAGATCAGAGATTTAGGATTGGGGGGCGTAGCCACGCCGAGGATGGCCTGGGCGTGGTCACGCCCCAGGCCTAATGTGACCACGTTAGGCTAGTATGAGGCAAGTGTGCCGCTATTAGGGGGTTTAGAGGTATTGGGACCTTTCGAAAAGCTCCATATGACTACGAAAGTTGCATGTGACCCAAAAATGTGGTCAACAAATAAACCTCCAATATATGTGGCAAACTATTCAAAGTACGACGCATATTAGCGTTAATCGAAACAATGGCTTAATTATATGTCAAGCACCAAAATTGGCACCATATTGAACATACATTAGCAATGTACTTCATTTCTTTTTAACAAGATTTACATGCATACCAATCAATTTCTATGTATTCATATATGTCACTTTACCTATGCATGAAAATGTGTACTCACTTTTTTAGGTGTCCTGTCTTGATCAGTCCCATCTTTTTCACATTGCTTATGTTTTCATTGAGTGAATTTTTTTCACGTTTTTATGTTGTGAAGAGTGTTCATCATAAAAAGTCTGCTGAAGGTGAAGAAATATGGTTCCAGTTTTGCCCAGGAATTACAAATGATTTAACACATGTTCAAAATTAATTTCATGGGCATTTACATGCATACCCTTTTACAAGGCATTTCCAAAAGATTTTTTGTCCCCATTACGAGATTTTGTGGCTTTTTGTGGATGAAGATGCTTGACGGTGTATATTATACATAATCCCTCTATATGAAAATGAAACAAATGAAATTTTATTATTAGTTAAACTTTTTGTGATTTACATATCAAAATCTTATCAGTAGTTTTCACCCATGGTGAAATAGAGTGTTTAACTATATGATAATTGTGAAGATTACTTTCTTACTCGTCACATGCAGTAGTGTTCTATTGCTTTCTCATTTGGGTATGATTTTGTGGGGGCAATGATGATGATGACTTATAGTTTAGTCATCTGCTGCATATGGCTGATATGGATTATCTCTATGTTTTCTATGGTAATAATGCAACATGTTTGGATGGTCTAGAACTACTCAGACAAACACAACTGCCATTACCAAGGAGATTCATGTAGAGTAGCTGTTCGTAAAAAACTTATTTACTTGTCTTATTTCATGAATTTCACCATCATTTGAGCCCTCTTCTTTTTATTACAATTACCTCATCTTCACCATGCAATGTAGTTAAGAGGGCTTAATCATATGTCAAGCACCAAAACTAGCGCCATATTGAACATACATCGGCGCCCTACTTTATTTCTTTTTAGCAAGATTTACATACATAGAAATCGATTTCTATGTATTCACATATATATCACTTTACCTATGCATGAAAATGCGTACTCACTTTTCTAGCCGCTTATCTTGATCAGTCCCATCTTCTTTTTCACTTTGCTTAAGTTCACATTGAGTGAATTTTTTTCACATTTTTATGTTGTGAAAAGTGTTTCTAATAAAAAGTTCGTTGAAGGTGAAGAAAGATGGCTTTAGTTTATCGAAACTAATTCCCTCTGTTTAACATTCAATTGCGTGTGTTGATTTTTTGTTTTTGCAAGGTTTGTGTCAGCGATGACGATGATGACTTATTTAGCCATCAACTTCACATGGATGATATAGACTATCTTCATGTTTTCAATGTAATGATTCAACGTGTTTGGATCGTATAGAGCTTCTCAGGCAACCACAACTGTCATTATGAAGCGGATTTGTGTAGAGCTTTTTGTAGAAAGCTTTTTTATTTGTCTTATTTCATGCATTTCATCATCATCCGAGGCCTCTTCTTTTTATTGGTTTTTTATTTCCTTTCCCTTTTGGAATGTAGTTCTCTTGGTTTCTAGGTGCTACACAATGTGCAATGTAGCAGGAAAAGTTTCTCTACGTGAAGAAGGGTAGATAAAATTGTATTCTCTTATTTCTTAATGATCAAGTTACAACTCTTGTTCTTATATACTAAGGATAGGGAAAACTACTTAGTAGCATTCTACTTTATTTGTTTTCTGCAAGATGTACATACATACCAATCAATTTCTATGTATTCACATATATGTAACTTTACCTGTGCATGAAATGTGTATTCACTTAAAAAGTTAAAATGTTGGTATTTTGATGTGATATGAAAGTTTTGGGTGGTATAAATATAAAAGATAAAGTTTAGATGTTAGAAATGTAAATACGTAGGAATTGTGGGTAATATGTATTTAAGTGCCCTTAATTAAGAATCCTTGTGGGCTGTGATGGTGATTTTGAGGCCTGCCATTGTTTTGGCACTGCTAATTTTTAATATCTCGTTATTTTCTATGGTGACATGGCATTTTAGAATGGCCTGAAATTCTTAGGGTGACCGACCACTCATTTCATCTCCAAGGGGTATTCATCATCTTCGTTCTTTATTTTTGGGTCTTGGTTGCAATAATATGTGCATCGTGATTGGTATTGTTGCTTTTGATGCTCTAATCATTCATTTGAAAGCTGGTGCAGATTCATATTTTTTATGGATGGAGTTTTTTGTGGAAAAAGCATGACTATGTGCTTGCACCAAGCTCTTCTGTTGTTGTGGCTGTTGTCAGATATCAATGATATGTGTTTATCTTGTTTAGAAAGATGTAAATGCAGCTACTGTTTGCCAACACTATTTTTTATCGCATTATTTTATTTTATAATTATTATTTTCAGTGGTTCTTCTATGGTTGTGTTTTCCTATCCTCGGCTTGATTGGTTTTTTCGTCGTGGCCAGCCTGAAAATTCTCCATAAATTGATGTTATCATTTTGTTTTATAGTGCTCTCTCTCTCTCTCTCTCTCTCTCTCTCTCTCTCTCTCTCTCTCTCTCTCTCTCTCTCGTGCAGTGAACATGGTAGTTTGAGAGGATTGAAATCCTCATCTCCGGATGGGAAAATAATTGCGCTCATGTTTCTAGCTCGTAAAATATGGTGATGAGAATCAATTTTGGTCTGTACTCGAGTCTCCACTTGAAAGCTTTCGTAAGCATATTACGAGCCTTATCAGAATTCTAGTTTCTTGCTTTGAGAAACCTTGATATTGCAGCATCAGAACAAAAAATTTTGTAGGTTATCTGATAATGGAGCTATTAGCTACCTGACTGTATTTATCTGCATTTGACATACCATAATTTCTAGTCAAACTTTATATATTGCAAATGAAGATTAATACTTGAAATAGTTGTGAGAATCTTGAGAAACCAATCTCAATTACCTTACATCAATCACAAGAAAAGAAGCTTCTCCAATAATTCAAAATAGTTATTAAAAAAAAGGTCTTTAGTATTATCTATTAAATTGTAGTAGCAAATCCTGGAACAATGATTAATTGCTTTGGGTGATCTTTTTTCTTCAACGGCACTTCTTCAAATCCCCAATTAAGAACATTCACTCAATGAGAACAAAAGAAGCGAGGAAAAGAGGATGGGAGAGAGACAGAGAGCAGGGTGAAGACTGATGAAGACAAGACGGCTAGAAAAAAGAATCGACTTCCAATTTATATAAATAATTTGATAAGAATATAATACAATACTTGGAAGAAGGCGTCTGAGTTTCAACTTTCTTTGGCACAACAAAAGCACCACAAGGGAAGAGACGGCGAGTGTGGTTAAGAAGAAGAATGCAACAGCCAGCGAGCCAGTTGATAACTATATAATGTCTTAACGATCCATCTAGATATAAAATCGTATGAATTTTAATATATTTTGGTACTATACATCTAAATTTTTCTACCTCATTATATAACATTTTTTTTATTTTAATCACGTCATCATATATACTTGAAATTCCGTGGCTATGATTTCAAACTATTGACAATGCTACTGATTTCCAGTTACGGATGTATCTTCCTAGGCAAGGTTTTCTCATTCTCAATTTAGCAAATGATGAGTCATCAAGGATAGTGTGAAAGTCACATAAATGATGCAACTATTTTTCCTTATTTTGGTTGTGTACCTTGGAGGCCAGGTAAAAGTGTCGTTTGTTTCACGGGTGAAGCATCATTTATTTTTGTGTGGGGAATTATCAACTCTCTCTCTCTCTCTCTCTCTCTCTCTCTCTCTCTCTCTCTCTCTCTCTCTCTCTCTTCACCCCAATAGATGATAAATATATATAGTTGAGAATCGTAGGCAAATAAGCGTTTACGCGTTTACCCAAGGCATTTGTCTTAGCTCATTAGGCTGTGATGATGATGTCTAAGTGCTAATGATAATGGAGTTAACTCAAAATATTTTTTTTGAGGCATTACTTACTGATTATTGTTTTAGCTGCCATATCAAGGATTTTGCTACTATTATTTTGATATTTATTTCTGGTGGTTTCACTTTTATCAGCACCATCTTCACCATTAAGTTCTTACAAACAGCATGCAATAGTGGGCTGCCATTTGTCTTGTTTATGTATAATAATATGCAAGGGCTATAATGTTGATTTATAAATTAGCGAAAGGTCACTGTCATTACCAGCAGGATAATGCATTGTAAACAGTGGAAGGCATCTTCTTCTTTCATTTTGTGAATATGGTTCTTTTAAGGTCACTGTCATTACCAGCAGGATAATGCATGGTAAACAGTGGAAGGCATCTTCTTCTTTCATTTTGTGAATATAGTTCTTTTGGGTTTTGGTTTCTACAATGTTTAATGTGCAAGCAGTTAGAAAGTGCCCTTCATTTGAAGTTCCAGTGATGCAAGTATATAACAAGTGAAAGTCAAATGATTAGTTCTATAATAATTTTCTTTTGGAAGATTTGCATACATACAACTCAATTTGTATGTATTTACATATCTTAACACCTAAACTTCAATTTTTACGTACATGTCACCTTGCTATCTGACTTGTGATGAGCTTTTCTCATTGAGTTACAAATCCTTGGTTCAATCATGCATCCTTATTCCCTAGAGCTTTATAAATTTTCTTTTGCTATGATGAGTTTGTCGTTGTTCAAGGAGGATGATAAGTTCCACCCTTAATCTCCTGGAAATGTTGAAAATTGTAGGCCTGCAAATTGTTAAGGTATTGTTTAATAGCGATATAGCCAATACTTGCATGCAGATAAGTATTTTTCCATTTTATTTGTCGTAGTAGTGATGATGATGATCTCTAAATGCAATGATGATGGCAATGATAATCAATCGACTGATCCTTTTGAACAAAATTCTCAAAGAAAATTCAAAATCTATCAATGTATAATATTCTCTCAAAAAAATTATGTGACGCTCTTTGTCTTCATGCTTCACATGATAAAGGTGTCGTGTGTTAAAAGAATTAATCATTACTATAATCTTTGAAATTAGATTTGCATGAGCATGATAAAGTGATTCATGATCCTTTTATAGAGAGATTTCTATATCTTTTTATCTAGATGATGAAGCTTTATGGCTCTTTGAGGAGGGATGATACTTGAAGGTCTCATATTCTCTTTGTGAAAGAAGAAAAAAAATGGAACTCCATTATAGAAGATAATATTTATGAACTACATATGAAAATTCTATTAACAATTTTATCTTTATTTTGAAGTACATACAAAAAATAATTATAAAGTTTAATGCTATACATATAATATGCAGTGGCTATTATAAAAGTGATGCATGTTAGAAAATTCATGACGGTAAAGTAATGAATTATCGTCTCAGGGTAGTACGAGAATCCAACACAGATAATAAAAACACCGAGTAGACACTATTAAGTTTCAGATGTTCTTTTATTGTGAGCTTAAACGTTTCTTGTTAAAAAATTGCCCCAAGATTCATGCTGCACATCGAGATTTGTGTTGGATTATGAAAATTTGTTGATGGCGTATCAGTAATATTTTTATGTTTTCTTTGGTAACGATTTGGCATTTTTGGATGGCTTGAAGCTTCTCAGGCAACCACAACTGCCATTACTTTGGATATTTATGTAGCTATTAGTCGAAACCTTTTGCACTTTTCTTATCTCATGACTTCTGAGATTCGTGCCACGCCTTGAGAGTCTTGCTGGATGATGAAAATTTGTTGATGCCATATTAGAAATATTTCTATGTTTTTTGTGGCAATGATGTGGTAAACCACAACTGTCATTACCAAGGATATTCATGTAGCTATTAATAGAAAGCTTGTGCAGTTTTCTTTTTTCATGCCTTCCATGCACCTTATTCTTCCTTTTTTATGCAATGTAATATTTAAAGCTTCTTTTCATATCTTATTTATTGGATTCAAGTATCATTTAACTTATTTTATTTCTTGTCCTCTTCTTTTTCTCCTCTCCTTCTAGGAATGTCTTTCTTTTGGCTGTGTTTCGGTTGAAAGGATAAAGCAGAAAAAATTTAATGTAAGTAATGATTATATGTACTTGTTTGAATTAGATATAATTGATAATGAATTAGTTTTACCATGAAAATTAGAATGAGTGCATACATCTCTTTATGATTTTTCTCTTAAATACTGAATTATGCATTATGTTGGACAGTTTTTGTGTCTACATGCTTGATTATGTAAGAATTACTTCAGAATTCCTACTAAGAATTTTTTGTAGGGCTCATTTGTTTGCTTGAAGTTGGCAAAATATGGTTTGAGTATAACTAAGAAATTGACTTTATTTTCTTTTTGTATTTATCTTATTACTTTGGGTATGTCTAAGAATTTATTGACAACCTTCTCCTATAGATAATGAAGATGATGTCTACATGTTATTGATGATGATCACTGAAAAGTACTCTTTGAGGTTATCCTTAAAGAATTTCTTAAAGCAAATGTAAGGGCCATCAATGCACATTTCAAAGGAATTTTGTGCTGCTCTTTGTTGTCGTACTTCACATTGTATGGGTTCCGTGTGTGAAAAAAATTTACTTTACCATAATATTTGAAATTGGAATGCATGCTAATGATGAGTTGATCCATCATTTCCTTTTATAGTGAAGCGTAGAAATAGTCCTCTGTCTATTTACATTGGGTCATAAAATTGTTTAATTAATCCCAAGACTGTTTTAATGAAGGCTAAAATAGTCATCACCAGAGAATATTTCAACTCATATTAAAAAAGACTGGGGACTACATTGTTATTTTTATAAACTCTATGACTAAAATAACCATTTTAAAGAGACTGGTACTATTTTGACATTTTTCTCTTTCCTTCTGTAAAGAGTTCCCTATAGAATTTTTGTACGCATGATGGAGTTTTGTGGCTTTTTGAGGATGGAAGATGCTTGATGGTGTAATAGCATCATCTCTCGTGGCGAAAAAAGAAACAAATTTCATCATTGGGTAAAAGTTTTGTTTTTTACTTGTTGAAGTCCTATCAGTAGATTTCATCCACAGTGATACAGAGGGCTTCTCTCTATGACAATTATTGGGACTAATGCCATATGTGTAACTTACAATATTGTGCTATTGATTTCTAGTTTTAATAGGATGTTATGTGGGTGATGGCGTTGATGACTTATAATTTGGCCATCAACTACACATGGCTGATATGGTCCATCTCCATATTTTTTATGGTAATGATGATGCAGTATGTTTGGATGATGTAGAGCTTATCGAACAACCACAGCTACCATTACGAAGGAGATTTGTGCAGAGCTATTTGTGGAAAGCTTTTTTACTTATCTTATTTCATATATTTCACCATCGTCTGAGCCCTCTTCATTTACTTGGTCTTTTGTTTTTCTTTCCTTTTGGGAATGTAATTCTCTTGGTTTGTAGAACGCATATCTACTTTTCTTATTTCATGACTTCCACTATGATCTGAGTCTCCTTCTTATTGGCCCCTCATTCTTCATTTCTTATGCAATGCATCAGTTAAAGATTCTCTGCATGTCTTATTACTTGGATTCGAGTATCATTTGATTTATTTTTAATCCCTGCCTACTTCTTTTTGCTCATCCTATTGGGAATGCCTTTCTTTTGGCTGTGTTTTGGTTGAAAAATCTAAGGAGAAAAAATATTATTTAAATAATGATTATATGCTTTTGTTTGGATTAGGTATAATTGACAACAAATTAGTTTTACCATATCTTTATGATTCTTTTCTTAAAACTGAAGTGTGCATTATGTTGGATTGTTTTCATTATTCAAAATTTTAGTTATTGCTTCATGCTGAACAAAAAATGTGAGGAATTTTTTCAGAACAACTATCTTTGCCTGCTCCAATTATGATGGCAGTTGCACATTGCTATCATGTTATGATGGGAGCAATTCTAGTATGGTTTTTATATGCTTTGTTTCTACATGCCAGATGAAGTAGGATTTACTCTTAAACTTGCGAAGAATTCTTTGTAAGACTCATTTAGTTGCTTGAAGTTAGCAAAATATGCATTGAGTATACTAACAAATTGTCTCTATTTTCCTATTGCATTTTATCTTATTACTTTGGATCGAAAAGTATTCTTGGAGGCTCTCTTTAAAGAATTTTTCAAAGCAAACGTAAGGTCTATCAATGCACATTGCGAAGGAGTTATGTTTTGATATGTGTTGTCATACTTCAAATTATATGGATGTCGTGTGAAAAAAAATCACTTTACCATAGTATTTGAAATTAGAATGCATGTACATGACGAGGTGATCCATCATTTCCTTTAAGAAGGAATTCCTATAGAATTTTTGTCCACATGGAGTTTTTTGGTTTTTGAGGATGTTTAATGCTTGAAGGTGTAATATCATCAACCCTCGTTATGAGAAAAACAAACTGATGAAATTTCATTGTTGGGTGAAATTAGCTATATGGCAATTATCGAAACTAATTCCCTCTGTTTAACATGCAATTGCGTGTGTTGATTTTTTGTTTTTGCAAGGTTTGTGTCAGCGATGACGATGATGACTTATTTAGCCATCAACTTCACATGGATGATATAGACTATCTTCATGTTTTCAATGTAATGATTCAACGTGTTTGGATCGTATAGAGCTTCTCAGGCAACCACAACTGTCATTATGAAGCGGATTTATGTAGAGCTTTTTGTAGAAAGCTTTTTTATTTGTCTTATTTCATGCATTTCATCATCATCCGAGGCCTCTTCTTTTTATTGGTTTTTTATTTTCCTTTCCCTTTTGGAATGTAGTTCTCTTGGTTTCTAGGTGCTACACAATGTGCAATGTAGCAGGAAAAGTTTCTCTACGTGAAGAAGGGTATATAAAATTGTATTCTCTTATTTCTTAATGATCAAGTTACAACTCTTGTTCTTATATACTAAGGATAGGGAAAACTTAATTCTTACAATTACAACTTATCAAAAACACAACAAACAACAAAAGGAAAAAAATACAACAAAATAAGAAAGGAATAAAGGAGAATAAATATAAAATAGGAAACTTTAAATTCCACACTCCCACTTGAGTTGGGTCATAGATGTTGTATGGCCGGCTTATTATTCAAATCAGTGAAGTTGCCTGGAGGTAGAGATTTAGCAACGTAATTGGAAATTTAGAGATGAGTTGGAATTTAGATCAAGTGAATAATGCTTCTGTTGACCTTCTCAGAGATAAAATGTCTATCAATTTCAATGTGCTTAGTTCGATCATGATGTATAGAATTCTTTGTAATATTAATGACAGATTGACTGTCACATAACATCTTTATAGGATTAATCATGGGTATCCCAACTCATTTGGTAACCTTTAGATCCACAATCCTTCACAAATTTTCAAAGGAAGTGCCAAGTATTCGGATTTTGCACTACTAGACCACTGCTTTCCTTCTGCATGTCATAAGAAATAACATTTACTCTAATTTTCTGTCAAATAAAACTTTTTGTTGCTAGCAGTTAGAAAGTGTGCTTCTTTTGAAGTTCCACTGATGCAAGTATATACTAAGTTAAAGTAAAATGATTATTCTTATCATAAATTTTTTTGGAAGATTTACATACATGCCACTCAATTTCTATGTATTTACATATCTAACATCTAAATTTCATATTTTACATACATGTCACCTTTCCTACTATATGACTTCTTATGAATTTTCTCATGATTTAGCCATCAGCTACAAATGACTGATATGGACTAGCTCTATATTTTCTCGGGTAATGATATGGACTAGCAATGTTGTAAGAATATCTTATTATCAATGATTTTTTTTGGTTAGAAAGTGTGGATGTGGTTAGTTTTTTGCCAACTATGTAATTTTAATTTTAGAAGAACGAGAGAACTTATCCTTTGCATATCATATGTTATTTTTCTACTTTATTGAGTGGCCGAGTTTTTAGGTAGATTCTAGCTAAATAAATTTCTTCTTAGGAATTTAAAAAGGATGATACAGTATTTTAAATCTTAGTCTTTCAAAGAGGTGAATGAATGATTTAAGATGTGTCTTGATAAGAATTACCATTCTTCCAAAAAGGATTATAGTTCATCTCTCTCTCTCTCTTTCTCTCTCTTTTTTAATATGTAGTCATTGAGGGGCCATTTTGGGTGAATTTGTATAGTCAAGGAATAAAATCAAAGAAATGCAATATTTTGGAGCTAAATTGACCGCATGAATAGTCAAGGCACTGTTTTGGCATTTATTCATTATCAGATAGCAATGCATCAGAGTGATTTCTTTTTTGACCCAATGAAGCTGTAATACAATTTTTCCTTACAACTTTTAAAATTTGGAGTTGAAATTTGTGTGAAAATATTTATGAGTTACATGTGGAATTTCTATTAGCCTTCTTTCCATGATGAAATTGAGTCAGGACTTAGGAGGACCGAGACTTTTGCAAATCATTTGCTACATATGGCTGCCATGGAATATGTATGTTTCCTGTAGTAATGATGTGGCTTGTTTGGATAGTTTGGGAGCCTCTCAAGAAAAAACAGCTGCAATTTCCAAAGGGATTTATGTATAGTTGTTAACAGAAAGCATCTGCACTTATCTTATTTCATGACTTCCACTATTATGTGAGCTCTCTTTTCTTTTTATTCTTTTTAATTTCTCTTTATTTTTTATGTTTACATGGCATTTCAGGATGGCACGAAATTCTTAGGGCAACCACTCCTTTCATCTCCAAGGGGTATTCATCATCTTTTTTTTTTTTTTTTTTTGGGTTTTGGTTGCAATAAAATGTGCATCGTGGTTGGTATTGCTGCCTTTAAAGCTCTAATCATTCATTTATAAGCTGGTGCAAATTTATATTTTTTGTGGATGGGGTTTTTTTTTTGGAAAATGCATGACTATGTGCTTGCACCATGCTCGTATATTGTTGTGGCTGTTATCAGATATCAATAATATGTGTTTATCTTATTTAGGAAGATGTAAATGCAGCTACTGTTTGCCAACTCTATTTTTTATTGCATTATTTTATTTTATTTATTTTATTATTAATATTTTCAGTGGTTCATCTATGGTTGAGTTTTCGTATCCTCAGCTTGACTGGTTTTTTGTCGTGGTCAGCCTGGATTCTCCATAAATTGATATTATCCTTTTTTTTATAGCTTGAATTGAGCTGATGGGGAGAATGCTTCACTTTTTCTGCGATGGATATTAACAATTCTCTCTCTCTCTCTCTCTCTCTCTCTCTCTCTCTCTCTCTCTCTTGTGTGCATTAAACATAGTAGTTTTAGAGGATTGAATACATAGAAATTGATTGGTTTATATGTAAATCTTGCTAAAAAAATAAAGTTGAGCACTACTGTATGTTCAATATGGCGCCAGTTTTGGTGCTTGACATATAATTAAGCCATCCTAACTGCATTGCATGGTGAAGATGAGTTACTGAAATAAAAAGAAGAGGGATCAGATGATGGTGGAATTCATGAAATAAGGCAAGTACAGAAGCTTTACGAATAACTACTCTGAATTTCTTTGGTAATGGCAGTTGTGATTGCCTGAGAAGTTCTAGACCATCCAAACATGCGGCATCATTATCATAGGAAACATAGAGATAGTCTATATCAGCCATGTGCGGCATATGACTAAACTATAAGTCATCATCATCATTGCCCTCACAAAATCTTACCCAAATGAGAAGGCAACAAAACACTACTGCATGTGACATGTAAGAAAGTAATCTTCACAATTATCATATAGCTAAGCCCTCTATTTCACCATGGGTGAAAACTACTAATAAGGTTTTGATAAGTAAATCACAAAACTTTTACCCAATAATAAAATTTCATTTGTTTCCTTTTTCATAAAGAGGGATTATGTACAATATACACCGTCAAGCATCTTCGTCCTCAGAAAGTCACAAAATACCGTAATGTGGACAAAAATTCTATTGGAAATGCTTTATAAAAAGGTATGCATGAGTATGCCTTAGTAATTAATTTAGAACCTCTGCTAAATCATTTTTAATTCCTGGGCAAAGCTGGAACCATCTTTCTTCACCTTCAGCTAGGGTTATCAAATTGGCTCATCATTCACAAACAACTCATGTTCAGCTCGTTCAGCAGCTCTTGTTCGGCTCGTTCGTTAAGTCTAACGAAGCAAACACGAATAAATTTTTAAGCTCGAAATGTAAACGAATCGAACACGAACAAAAAATTTTTCGCTCGTGAATTATTTAAAAAAAATTATTATATTTAAAAAAATTAAATTCTATAAATTATAAATATAACAAATTATTAATAATAATATATTACTATTACTTATATAAATATTATATATTTAATAATATAAATTATATTATTAATATAATATAATATATATATAACTATATAACTAAAAAAAAACCCAAGCTCCTTCCCCTCTTGAAAGTTCTCGGGTTCGGTTGCCTCTCCCTCTTCTGAGTCATCTCCTTCTCTCAAAATCGCAGAATTGACCGCGAGAACTTAGGGTTTGTCGTTTGTGTTCATATTCTAACATCTACTTCTATTTCTCCTCGGATAGTCGATTGCTCAGTTTTTTTGCTTTGTTGCTCGATATTCTTGCTTGGTTACTTGTTTGGCTACCGAGGTGTTGATCTTCTAGCTTGGTTGCTCGGTATTCTTGCTTAGCTACTTCTATTTAGTTGTGAAATTTAGTTCAGCTATTGTGCATTTTTGCGGTGATTCATACAGGTATAAGCGTTTGTATTGTGATTCGACTATTGCCTCTAGATTTGATTTTTTTTTATTTTTTTTATTTTTTTTATTTTTATGAATGACTTTGAATACTATGCTTTTTTCCTTTTGTTTTTAAACAAAACCACCTCTTTTCCCAAAGTTTTTATAAACTTTGTCGTTTCACTTTGGTGGTTTAGGGCATGCATCATTGTGAAATGCATGTACATGGATGTATTATTCTCATTTAGCCAAATCCTAATGCCTGGTTTTATGCATGCTAAAAAAATAATATGTTGTTCAACTTAAAACTGTAAGTTTTCTTAACTTGTTTATGAACAAAAGAGTACAAGCTTTGTCCAAAGAAACTGATGTGAAACACCACCATTGCATTGCATTGCATTGCATGACTATCATTTCATATACAACAAATATAATTATCTATGTAGATATCACATTTTTACAACTAGTCTCACATTCTCTATGTAGATGTCGTCACATTTTTAGGAATGCTACACTCACCAATATCTCTCATCTTAAAAGCATTCTCTATAATATCTCTTTATTTTTAGTAGTAAAACTTTCACAAGATTTGTCCAAAGAGACAAATGTGAAACACCACCATTGCATTGCATTGCGTGACTATCATTTCATATACAACTAGTCTAATTATCTATGTAGATAAATTTCATAAATTAATTCGGCTAAATGCCTATTTATTTTTGCAAAAAATGTTTATAACTCTGAAAATCTGAGCAACATTCTTGGATATGGTGGCTCTAATCCATATTTTACCTACCTGGGTATTCCGGTATCACTTGGCTTTATGATTAAGCTTATTCTCAGCATTAGCTTTATGATAATGATGTTATTGCTACATGGTTTAAAGTGAATACAAGTCTTTTTGAAATTTCAAAAGAAAATCAAAAAACTTTTGCTAGAAAATGCTCGAAAACATTGTTACGGAGAATATCAATCTATTCTCTTTTTCTGTTGGAGATCAAAGCAACATTAGTTTGCTATGAAAAAATGTAGATCATCCTACATTTAAAATGATTTGTGAACTGGTTCTCTATTATTTGCACAAAAGTCAAGCTCTCAATTAATTGACAGAAACATTCATGTTTTTCTCCTCTGTCCCCTTTGTAATTGGCAGAAACATCTTGAAGTGACTTTGCCCGAGTAAATAGAAAGAAAGCTCAAAGATTGAAGAAGCAGTTTTATATCTTATTTTCATTTCATGCATTTTAATTTTTATTTTGGACAGTTACTATTATATGGCTGGTTATTCTTAGTTTACTGGGTTATTATTCAATGGCCGGTTATCTAACAATGTTGTGTTATTCTTAGCTTGCTAGGTTATTATTCAATGGTTGGTTATCAATCGTTGCATTCAAACTAAAATTGAACTGCTTCTAGTGAAATGTAGTTTTATCCTCCTTCCATGTAATTATACTTTATTGCATTTGAACTAAAAATTGAGCTGCTGCAGCCTGCAGTGTGAAGGCTTTTACATGGCTGATTAAGCTTTCATCTTGCCAGTTGTTTTATTTTCAGTGTGAAGCTGTATAACTGTTGTTTGGATTATATTTGTAAGCGATGAATCGGGAGAGGTAGATGTAACTCATTTTGGTGCATGCAATAGTTGCAATTTTTTATTGCTTAATTCTTGCCATTGAACATGCTGAGGTTCTTCTGATATTTGCACAACTGCATGGCATTTTATACAACTGCATTTGGCTATTTTCTTTTGCTGGTCTCTAAAAATTTGCAGCTACTACGAGCTCTCTGAAAGTGGTGAATAGTAAGCTCAGGAAATGAACTTGCTATGCTAACTTGTGATATTTTCACAGTGTGAAGGCTTTTACATGGCTAATTAAGCTGATTTTGTTTTGCTATTTATACAATGGTTTGCAACTTGCATGACTATTTCCTATAAGCAACACCTCTGATCTCTCAACACCTCGGATCTCTCATCACCTCGGATCTCTCATCGTCTCTGTTCTTTAGAAATCTCTCTTTCTTTCAGCCATGTCTGCACAACTGCATGGCATTTTATACAACTGCATTTGGCTATTTTCTTTTGCTGATCTCTAAAAATTTGCAGCTGCTACGAGCTCTCTGAAAGTGATGAATAGTAAGCTCAGGAAATGAACTTGCTATGCTAACTTGTGATATTTTCACAGTGTGAAGGCTTTTACATGGCTAATTAAGCTGATTTTGTTTTGCTATTTATACAATGGTTTGCAACTTGCATGACTATTTCCTATAAACAACACCTTTGATCTCTCATCACCTCGGATCTCTCATCGTCTCTGTTCTTTCGAAATCTCTCTTTCTTTCAGCCATGTCTCAGTTTATAGCTCTCCAAAACATTATTCTCTCAGATCATTCAGAGAAAACCATAGTAGAGTACATATGGTAAGCTATTTTCTTTTTCTCTACTTGGATCACTTTCTTATGATTTATTTCATATTTATAAATTTATGTTTTTTTGTAATTTTTTTATTTGCAGTCCTCAGGCCATCTTGAAGGATCCTTTTAGGAAAGGGAATAATATTCTGGTGAGATTTATTATTTCATTACTGTGATATGATTTTAAGTTTGTTTTGCATATTTTGAACATAGCACAACATTCATGGATTATGTATTTATACGTAATCAGTTAGGAATTGTTTTTGTAATGCTTAGAATTTATTTTGATAACAAATGGATGAATTCTACCTTATGTTTGTAGTTCAAAATCATTAAATACTGTAATAAAAATTTCGTCTTTGTTATGTTAATATTTGCAAATTGCTTTCATCAGGTATCTTGTCCCTGTAGATATATCCTTGGACAGTTTGCCTCACTCGTTCGTCTTTGTAAAGAACACTTTACCATCCACAGGTAAGACAGTAATTATGGTTTTTAAAAAAAAATTTCTTTGCATCACTCTCTCAACTTTTATTTATTGGTGTTAATGAAAAACAAAATTAATTTTCAGGTCAAATAGTTTTGCAGAATTATGTAAATTTTAGGATCAGTTTCACACGCTTAATTTATTAATTAATTATTTTGCAGTTGCGATGATGTCTGCAATTTATGAGGAGTATAAAGATGAAGATGGTTTTCTTTACATGGCTTACAGCGGAGGGAACACATTTGGGTCCTTCTAAATCTTGGAAGAACCTACTTAAATCTCTGTAAATGCCATTGATCCAAAAAAAGAGCAGGGTGTACATTCTTTTCCTAGTTCATATACTTCGCCAATCTAGGGATGTCATAATTCAAAATTATGGGAGAGGGTAATTGAACATTGGTTAAGACGTATTACTTGGATTTCTCATATTCAATTTGGATTTATGCCGGGCAAGTTTACTATGGAAGCTATACATTTATTGAGAAGTTTGATGGAGAAGTACAAAGATAGTAAGGAGCATTTGCATTTGATTTTTATTGATTTAGAAAAAGCTTACGATAAGTTTACAAGAGATGTTCTTTGGATAGTTCTTGAGATGAAAGGTGTTGATATGACTTATATTCAAGTAATTAAAGATATGTATGCTAGAGCTGTTACTTGTGTTCGAACTGAAGGAGGATTGACCAAATATTTCTCTATTTTTGCTGGATTACATCAGGGATCGGCTTTAAGCCCATTTCTTTTTACTTTAGTTATGGATGGTCTTACTAGACATTTACAGGAGGATGTACCTTGGTGTATGCTTTTTGCTGATGATATCCTTCTCGTGGATAAGACGAGAGAAAAAGTCCTGGAAAAACTTGAATTATGCAGGTCTACATTGAAGTCTAAATCCTTTGTTTGAGTAGAACTAAAACTGAATACATGGAATGTAATTTTAGTAATAGTTGTTCTAGTGAAAGAAGTGTAACTTTGGGTGATCAAATTATTAAAAAATGTGAACGATTTAGATATCTCAGGTTCATTGTTCAAAGCGATGGTGATATAAATGGGGATGTGTCGGCCGCTGAAATGATTCAGGATTTTGAAAATTAGTTTTTTTTCTTTTTTGTAGTTTGGGATTTAAGATTTAATTTAATATATATATATATATATATATATATATATATATATATATATATATATATATATATATATATATATATATATATATTAGTTTTGAAAGTAAAAAAATTTTAAGTTTGAAAAATGAGAATGGAAGGATCTCATTCGTTTAGCAGTTTGAATGAACGAGCATCATATCACAAGTAACGCATCTATTCCGAAGAATAGACACCCTACTTAACGATATCGCTCGATCAAATAAACTACAGAATTTATGACATTCGTTCTAGTCTGCGAACCTTTATGTGGACCGACAAGTTCTCATATTTAATACAAAAAGAATTAAATAAGGTTTATATTAATGTGGGGTCTTTAAAACTCTCTATAGAGACAAGCCTCTATAGTCAATTACTCCTCAAACGACCAAAGTCACCTGAGAGAACTTTCGATTTAGATCAGGGGTATCTATCTTCATAAATTCAAGGGCAAGGTTTTCAACGTAGTGTGATAGTAGGAAATCCAATAGGTGAAAGGCGCAATGTAGAATAGCTTTGATAAGAATCCAAAGGAAGCAAGTATCACAAGTAACAGGAGTAGTAAAAGAAAGCAATAGCAGGCAAGCAGGAACATGCTATAGTAAATAATAGGAAGCAAGTATCACAAGCAGGTTATGCTAAACAAGTATGCTATAGTAAACATGCTACACTAAGCAGAAGTATATGCTACAGGTAGTAAAACATGTTATATTAACAGAAGCAAGTACTAAGGAAAGTAAAACATGTTACGCTAGCAAGTATATATCTTTGAAAAAGTAGAGCATGTAACGCAATAAATAAAAGAAGTAACAGTGCTACAAGTGTATCGTAGGTGCCGATTACCCGCAATACATTGTTACATGTTTATTATTATCATTTTATTATTTCATGCAGAAAAGGCGTCAGCACCAAAACAAAACAAGAGTGAACGTAGTAAGGAAAACCTGAGTAAGTGCGCTACCGTACGTGCAGGAAATACGAGGTGCAAAACCTGGCGGTAAATCCAAAAGAAAAAAGCGAAAGGAAGAAAAAAAAACTCGAAAGAAAGGCGAAAGAAAGCAAAGAAAATCGAGAAAGAAGACAAAGAAATCCCGTAGGAAACCTCGAAGAAAATCACGAACAAACGCAAAAGTCGTAGCAAAACCACAAAAACACTAAAAGAAGAAACTCACAGATGTCCCGCTACACTCACGGAGAACCGTAAGAAAGCCATGGGGAATCTGAAAAAGGACCGTAAGCATGGTGGCAGGGAGGACTCAGAGCTGAGCTGTGTGCGTCCCAATCTTGGATAAGAGCTACCGAAGCAACACCCTACAGAGGGCAGCCCTAACCTCGACTCGAGTAAACCTTTACTAATTTTTCATGCATTTTAGTTTACATGCATATAAAATTTATGGGTAAGAAGTAATTTTGTTGTAGAGGAAATTTTTGCTTCAAAAATATTTATTTTTGTAAAGTAGTACAGTCCACAGGCTAACCACCCTAATCGAACTAGGACTACTAACAACTTAAGGGTATTGGTAGAAACAGTCTCACCAAGAATTGGCGAATAGCATCGTCGGTCCCATGCCTCGACTCCGATGGAAATTTTACGCAATGGTAAGGGGATACTATTCTAATTCCCTCTTTTTTAAGCACACATAAGCACTATTGTCGTCGTCCTAACCCCAACCACCCTACTTACAGCCTTGCTTGATGGCCCCACATATAGCCTAAAGGGGCTATATGTGCACACCTACACGTCCCCCGTAGGTGCGGACATTGAACCAAGAAGCAAGGAGAAAATCAAGGGACGGGGGAACAAGGCAAGGAAAGAGGAGAAAGCAGTCCACCTAACGCAATTCTCGTAAAATAGGTGAACTGATTCCCAACACCAGTCAAAGCAAGTCAATCATCTCGGACTCCCGACCGTCCTTACACGACCTACAAATATCTAAAGAAACGTCGACACTCTCGGAGAGGATGAGAACTAGACCCCTAGGAAAAACACCTCATTTTCCCAAGTAACGATCGTAAAGAGTGAAAACGGACATAAAGTCATCGACAAAGCCCCTAGGCTCTAGACCACTGCTAGAGAAAGCTAGACTCAACCAGAGAAAACAACTCTGTAAAGCTGACACAATTTCGACACAAATACCTGAACCGGAATCCGAATGCCACGAGTAAAAGTCGGGTAAAAGTGAAGACAACATACTTATCGTACATCAAAACATAACTCAAATTAATGCTCGAATTTAAATTCCAAATATACTAAAATATAACAGAAACACACATCAAACCAGCCCACGAGAGGGGCATAAAGAAAACCACCAACACAACCTAGCAAGGGGCAAACCGAGAGACCAAACAGGGGCCAAAACCGAGAAGCAAAAGGCCACCAAAACAGCCCAGCAAGGAGGCAAAACCGAGAGACAGCAGGAGGCAAACCAGCCCAGCAACAGGGGCAAAATCGAGAGAAAGCAGGGGGCAAACCCGCCCCGCAAGTAATCCCTAAGGCCCTTTCACATGTGCAGCAGTATAGCAAAAGAAATAAAACAAATATGTGTAATAATACCCCCACTTCCCAATCATTTCTTTCTTTACTTTTTCTTTTATTCTCTCTTTTCTTTTCTCCTTTTTTTTACTTTTCTTTTCTCTTTTTTTTTTTGAAAGCAACAAAAAAAGAAAACAAGTCTCACACATGCCTCAAGCCTTTAAAATGCATCCCCCGGCACTTCCAATTTTGCAAAGCAAAGTCTCAGAATATCCATGTATTTCAAACTCTTAGAACATAAAGGCTACCACAATATTGCATATCTAAACTTCAAAAGAAGAAACAACACATTGATGTTCATGATATCTACACTTGTAAGTTGATCCTACAAGTAAGCATGCCATTTTAAATTACAAACCAACAAACAAGTCCAAATACCATGTATACGTGATGCCATCCTTTCAAGAAAGTGAGAAATAAGAGATTAGAAGTTTGCAAGGTGAAGCATTGGCTAAGCATATTCCTTTCCCTTTTCTTTCCCCACCTCTTCTCTTTTTTAAAAGAAACAGGGAGAACTATCATGCCATTAAAAGATTGGGGGGGCACTACTAATCATTTAAACATACAAACATGCCAACCATAAACACATAAACCTCAAGCCAAACCACCAACAGAGAAACAAGCCACAAGGGACAAGCCTCAAGCCATCATGAACATGGTGGTACACATATAATTCATAGCCAAAGCATGCCAAAATAATTTTCTAGTTACTTATCACATGCATAGCCTTCCAAGCCAAATGAAGCATCTCAACATACAAGCATGATAGAGAAAGAGTATGAAGCCTGCCACATGAAATCCCTCTCAAGTTTCAGATTTGGAAAATAAGCATCTTAATGTTTCAGATTTTGAAAATAAACACCAATGCATCTCATATTTTTGAAAATGAGGCCCCAAGCTTTCAGGTTTTATAAAGAAAAAACATTATTCATCAGATTTTGCATACAAGCCACCCAACATACTCAGGTTTTACATAAAAGCCCAAAAAAAAGTTCTCAGATTTTTCACAAAAAACCCCCCACAAATTTCAGATTTTGTAAAACAAAAGCTCAAGCATTGCAAACCTTGAAGAATAAAAGCCATCTTACTTCAAGCATACATGTGACATAGGTGAAAGAGAAGCAAGAATACTTATAATCATGCATATGAGGTTCAAACCTTCTAAATATATACTAGGCTTAGAGAAGTTCTAGTAACACAAGATGAAGCATGCCACCTAAAACCCCTCAACTCATCATTTAATTCCAAAGCCACTTGCACATGGTGTTATATATTTTCCATAGCAAAAGAATGCCAAAAGATTTATTAAACATCAACGTGAATCATCTTTAAGAAGGATAAAAGCAACTGATTTCTCTTGATTAGATTAAGAACAAGGGATAACTTTCTGTTGCATGAGGTACTCCATAAATAAACCAAAGAAGAAAATGCAGTAACAGGATTCTTACCTCCAAATGCTCAACAAATCAGAGAAAATTTTTCCAACAGCAAAGTTCCAAAAAAGAAACCCCAAAGCTTTTGAAGCAAAGCCAAAAGGAACACAAGAACAAACCCAATTTCGGCCAACCTTCAATCTCCCCAAAGAGGGGGTTTAAATAGGCAAGAAGGGCAGGAGAAACATACCTCGATCTACCCCAGGACATGAGGCGAGCCAAGAGAAGAGACGAGAGTCGCGTGGGGGGGAGATCAGTGGAGATTGGGCCGCAGAGGGCGACAGCGGCGTGGAGACCTTTAGCCAGGGTATGGGGAGAGGAGGACAGTGGGGACCGAAGTCTTGCTAGGAAGAGGAGAGGGCATTCGATGAGGAGGAGAGCCGTTCGGCTCGACGCTCCATTCGGGCGTGTGAGAGAAGAATCGCGAAGGAGGGGAGGCTCGACTGAGAGTGTAGGTGTAGGTGCGGCTTTAGGCGAGCGGCGGGAGCGGTGGACCACTCGAGCAAATGAGAAGAAAGGCTCGGTCGGTTTGGGTTTGCCGAGACGAGCAGAAATGGGAGGCTGGCGCGAGCTCTGCGTGCGTGAGTTAAATTTAGGGATTTAGGTTTTAAGTAGGAAAATAAAAAATCTTATTTTACTATTTTATTTTATTAAACGTGTCGAATTTCGTGTCGTTTACTCACGCTCGGAAACATAGCAAATTATATGTCCCTTCCTAGCAAATTCGATGTTCCGGACGCATCGGCGCAGTCCGTTTCGCGATCTGAGATCGTTCGGACAACCTTGTCGTCGGTCGGGCCGAAAGTACGTCAATTCTGATCCTTTTGAAATTATGACTTTGATGTCGATCGTCCTGGCATCCTGACTTCGGTCTTGATTCGTTGAGGAGAACTAAAAGCGTCGAGGCCGCGAATCGAGGAATTTGTGCGCGGTGGTGCAAGAAACGTGCACAAGACTATCCTAAGGTCCGGTGGTCCTATGGGAACTCAATTTGGATTCCCGACATCAATTCCAACCTGCTATGAGCTAGAGGTACGGAATTTCATCCGGGACTCCAAAAGAGTAAAGGGGTGGCTTCGAACGTTCTAAAACGAGGTGGGCCCATTGCTAGGAATCTAAGATCGTCGGGGAAGCTCCTAAAGCTAGAACCCTAAATCCTAGGAGGAAAACTAAACCTCGACAAAAGTGAGGTCAACAGGATGTTAATAGTAGAATTCAAGTTGGTTGGTTGAAGTGGAGGAATGCTTCGGGTCTATTGTGTGATAGAAAAGTACCGCTTATACTGAAAGGAAAATTTTATAAGATGGTGGTGAGACCTGCAATGCTCTATGGTGCTGAATGTTCGCCTTTAAAAGAGAAGCATAATACTAAGTTAAGTGTTGCCGAGATGAGAATGATTAGGTGGATGAGTGGCTTTACAGTAGAGACAAAATGTGAAATGAATATATCTGTGATAGGGTTGGTGTAGCTCCAGTGACAGACAAAATTAGAGAGAGTCGCCCTAGATGTTTGGTCACATTAAACGTCGACCATCTGATGATCCGATTAGGAGAGTAGATGATTTAGATTCGACTCATGTTAAGAAAGGCAGAGGTAGACTTTGGAAGACTTGGGCCTATTGTATAAAAAATGATCTAAGTTTATTAGAATTAAATGAAAATATGACTCTAAATCTGTAGCAATGGAGAAAAGGATTCATGTAACCGACCCCACTTAGTGGAATTAAGGCTTTGTTGTTGTTGTTGTTGTATATACTTCCCCAATACATTGCCACTTATTTGCTTTTTGTGATCGTTGATTAATCTCAACATTCTGGATAGTTTAATTTTTCTGATCTTGCTTTAATTTGTCTTTTATTTTTTTATTATTTTTTATTTCTTTATTTCTTGATTATATATATATGTGATTCTTTATTTTTCTGCTACCAGTGCATATATTTTTACATGGGAATGAAGAATCCAGCAGTAATTTTTCCCCATTTTGGGCCTATTAGTATCTGTTCTTTATATAACCAATCATGCGTTATAATGATTTGGTGGCTTGGGCATCTATGTTGGAAAAAAATTCAATGTATCGTGGATTGAAATTTAATCAAAATAAATTTCATAAATGATTATAATATATGAATCATTTATTACTATGCTAGATAGTGTGATATGAAAGGAACCGTGGAAATTCTAAAGTTTAGTGCTAGATATGTAAATACATAGGGAATTGAGTTGTATATATGTAAATATCCCATTTCATTATTCATTTGTTTTCTATTGTCTCCTTGTGAAACGTCCTGCTCCATTCCATGTTATCAAAAGAATTCTCGACAGCGGATCCTCCATTTCCGAACCTCCCCCGTGGTCCTCCGCCTCAGCTGTTGGTTTAATCAGTAATCACTACTCATTGGATCGTCGAACATAAACATCGAGGAATTAATTCAAAGTCAGAGTTTAAATTTAATATATTTTTATTTTTTTTATTTTTTTTAAGTTTATGCAAAGCATAAGAATGTGTTTAAATGTAATTTTCAAAATGAAATATTCAATACAATTATTTTTTAAAAATTGATTTTTATTTGAGATTTTATTTGTATTTTTTGTACTCTTTAGTTTGTAGATTGTAAAATTTTTAATAAATTGACTCTTATTTTGTAAAATTTTGTAAAATAATATTAATATTTTTATTTTGTAAAATTTTGTTTGAAGTTTTCTCTTGTAAATTTATTTTTTATCAATCAATTTTTCTTAGTTAATTTCTTGAACTTTTTTGTATGAAATTTGCTCTTGAAAAAATTTTTAGATAAAATTATTATTTTATTTTATTAAAATAATAATTATTATAATAATTGTAAATCCTAATGAGTCAATTTCGAGCTGAACACAAATAGGAATACGTTACTCGAGCCGAAAATGAACACACCATTAACGAGCTATTTCGAACATGAGCTATTTCAAATAGAGTCAAACATGAGTCAACCCTGAGCTCGCTCTGTCTCGGCTCGTTTATAGCCCTACCTTCAGCGGAGTTTTTATTAGAAAAACTTTTCACAACATAAAAATGTGAAGAAAATTCACTCAATGAGAACATAAGCAACGTGGAAAAGAAGATGAGATTGATCAAGACAAGATGGCTAGAAAACAGATTTCACTTCCGATTTATATGAATAATTTGATAATAATACAATACAATACCCGGAAGATGCCTGAGCTTCAACTTTCTTCAGCATAGTAAAAGCACGACAAGGAAAGAGAAGACAAGCGAGGTGAAGAAGAATAAGGCAAAGAGACAGCGAGGTGGCTAATAAATATATAATGCCTTACCGATCAATCTAACGGGCGAAATTAAAATAAAAAATCTGCTTTTATAAAATTAGGATATCAAATCGGATGAATTTTTTTATATTCCGATATTATACATCTAAATTACTCTACTTCATTATGTAGCACTTTATTTTTTTAATCGCGTCATCATATATACTTGAGATTTTGTGGTTATGATTTCAAATTGTTGAAAATGCTACTGATTTCCAGTTATTGATGTATCTTCTTTTTGCAAATGATGAGTCATCAAGGATGACGTGAAAGTCACATAAATGATGCAACGATTTTACCTTATTTTGGGTAAAAGTATCATTTGTTCAACTGGTGAAGCATCATTTACTTTTGTGTGGGGAATCATCAACTCTCTCTCTCTCTCTCTCTCTCTTTACCCCAATAGATGATAGATATATATAGTTGAGAATCGTAGGCAGATAAGCGTTTACTTAAGGCATTTGTCTTAGCTCATAGGCTGTGATGATGGCTAAGTGCTAATGATAATGAAGTTGACTCAAGATTTTTTTTGAGGCATTATTTACCGATTATTGTTTTGGCTGCCATATCAAGGATTTTGCTACTATTATTTTCATATTTATTTCTGGTTATTTCACTTTTATCAGAACCATCTTCATTATTAAGTTGTTACAAATAGCATGCAATAGTGGGCTGCTATTTGCCTCGTTTATGTATAATAATATGCAAGGGCAATGCTGTTGACTTATAAATTATCGAAAGGTCACTGTCATGACCAGCAGGATAAAGCATGATAAATAGTGAAAGGCATCTTCTTCTTTCATTTTGTGAATATAGTCCTTTTGGGTTTTGGTTTCCACAATGTTTAATGTGCAAGCATAACTATATTTATAGTTCCAACAAAATTTCGTTCCTAATGCAGCTTTGATGTATATTTGAGCAGGAGTTACTGTGGAAGAAGCTTTTTTGGGATGTTGCACAAAGTTTTGATATTGTATGTTACCAAACAATGCTCATCTTTTCTTAACATTTCATTGATTAATGACTAAGGGTCAGTTTGGGGCAGTTGCAGCTGTTTGAAGAAGCGGTTGTGAAGCTGTTACATGAGAAACTTTTGTTGCAAATGTTGTGGTGGGTGTTGCACCATAGTTTTTTTTTGGAAAAAAACAGTCAAAATGCAGATTTTTCAAACGACACAGAGTAGGGTAGGACACCGCACTACTGTCCCAACCATATCCTAAGTTTTCCCATAGTCAATTTGACAGGGACGAGGCATCAAGGAGGGTCTGAAAATTATCAGGCAGCCGATGTTGCTTTGTACTCTACCTTGGGTTTGACTTGAGAGAATAGGAATAATAAAATAATTTGTTATCCACCGAGCTTGCTTGCTTACTGCATATTATTCTTCTTTGTCGTGATCTTCTTTTTCATTTCATGACTCCCGTGACCGTAACTCTTGCAATATAGTTGCGACTAGAGCCAGCTAAAAGTCAATGACGGGATTGTGGCTTACAAAAACCGCCGAAACCCCCAATTTGTCCCCCTTTCCTCCCACCCCCTTTTTTTTGCACTTCAGCACCTTTAAATCCCATAATTCCGGCTTCAAACTAGATTTACTTAATCCGGGACTAGAGACAAGACGGAAGAGAAATGCTGCTTAAATCCTGCTCAAATGCTGCTATCAAACATCCCCTTAATGTGTGAAATCAGAGTGGAAGCTTGTTTTCTGCTTTCTCTATGGTGGTTAATCATCAGGTGGCCTGTCATCTGGTGGCTTGCAATCTTCATTATGTCCTGATGGGTTCCCTTTTGTAATGTAAAAAGGGGGATTTACATAAATAATGCTAAATTTTTTTATTTTTTGTTTAGTATTTGCTTTGCATCTACGTGCCATATGAAGTAGCATTTATAATTTTTTCTGACAAATACATCTCATTTTGTTGCTTGCAGTTAGAAAGTGCGTTTCCTTTGAAGTTCCAGTGATGCAAGTATGTAACAAGTGAAAGTCAAATGATCATTTCTATCATAATTTTCTTTTGAAAGATTTGCATACATACAACTCAATTCTCATGTATTTACATATCTTAACACCTAAACTTCAATTTTTACATTCATTTCACTTTGCTATGTGACTTACGATAAGCTTTTCTCATGAATATATGATTGTAATTGAGTTACAAATCCTTGGTTCGCTGATCCATCCTTATTCCCTAGAGTTTTATAAATTTTCTGTTGTCATGATGAGTTTGTCGTTGTTCAAGGAGGATAGTAAGATCCACACTTAATCTCCTGGAAATGCGTAAATTTTACGCCTGCAAATTGTTAAGGTGTTGGTTAATAGCGATATAGCCAAGACTTGCATGCACATAAGTATTTTCCCATTTTATGTGTCCTAGTAGTGATGATGATGATGTCTAAATGACAATGATGACGGCAATGATGATCAATCAAATTATATTTTTGAACAAATTTCTCAAAGAAAATCCAAAGTCCATCAATGTATAATATTTTCTCAAAGAAATTTTGAGATGCTCTTTGTTTTCATGCTTCACATGATAAATGTCTTGTGTGTTAAAAGAATTAATCATTACTATAATCCTTGAAACTGGATTTGCTCATGATCCTTTTATAGAGAGATTCATATATCTTTCTTATCTTGATGATGAAGCTTTATGGCTCTTTGAGGAGGGATAATACTTGAAGGTCTCATCTACTCTTTATGAAAGAAGAAAAAAAGTCAAATTCCATTATAGGAGATAATATTTATGAATTACATATGAAAATTCTTTTAACAGCTTTATCTTTATTGTGAAATACATACAAAAAATAATTATAAAGCTTAATTTCATACACATAATATGCAGTGGCTATTGCAAAAGCGATGCATGTTAGAATATTCAAGATCGTAGAGCAATGAATTATCGTTCAGCATGATACGAGAATCTGACACACAGATAGTAAAAACACCAGGTAGAGATTATAAGTTTTTCTATAGAAATCCTGGAAAAGGAAAAAATCACGGGGTCTAGCATAGTAAAAAATTATTTACTATAGCTTAATGAGTATATGTACAAAACCTTGTCCGACATATGGGATATGGTCACACAATTATAGTGTTTGTATGCAGAAGGTCTTGTTGAATAACGGTCACGAGCAGTTGTAGGTATTAGAATTTTGGTGCACCGCTTCAAAGTGCGTCACTACACGGTGACTTGCTGGTTCTTACAATACTCCGCTGCCCTGCGACGTAGGACATTACTCAGCGCAGTGCTTTGTTACTCTGCAATTTGGGTTACTACACTACACAACGCTTCATTATTCCGCAACGTTGGTCGTTGCTCAACAAGGTGTTTTGCTGCAACGAGCACGGGGGCTGGCTAGCGGTGGTCGATTGTGGCATAAGTTGGAGACATTTGTCGGATCTTCGGTGTAGAACACGTGACTTTAGCTCCTTCCAATCCTTTCCCATGTTAGATCTTAGTCCCCTTTCATGAAGGGGGTAAGGCTTTATTTATATAGTTTAAGAGAGACCCTCGACAAAGAAGGAAAGATTCTTTTGATTTGACGATGTTTTGCGGACATTTAAGTGCTTTAAGAATGTCGAAATTGAGTGATCTTAAGCCCATTGGATTCGTCTCATCGAGACGGTTAAGTTGACTGTAAACTTATCAGATTTGGAATTTGTTTGACCTTTTAATTGGATGCGGTCTATAAGCTTCCAAAAATAGTTTAACGTCTTGAATCGAGCTTGAATTGACTTCGATTGGGTCAATGCTTGTGTCATTCCGTTTGTCTCTTCGAGCCGGTCAATTTGATTATAAGTTTGCTGAAATTGGATTTTTTTTTTTTTTTTAATTTGAGCTTGAACATTTCTTTTTAAGAAAATTGCCCTAAGATTCATGCCACACATTAAGATTTGTGTTGGATGATGAAAATTTGTTGATTGCGGATTAGTAATATTTCTATGTTTTCTGTGGTAGCGATGTGGTATTTTTAGATGACTGGAAGCTTCTCAAGCAACCACAACTGCATTACCATGGATATTCATGTAGCTATTAGTCAAAACCTTCTTCAGCAAGCAAACTTTGTCCTTTGTCTCAGGTATGTTGTACCCATTTGGCTGGTCCATGTAGATGGTTTCTTCAAGCTCTCCATGCAAGAACGCAGTCTTAACATCTAGCTGCTATAATTCCAAATTGAATTGAACTGCTGGTGCTAAGACTATCCTAATGGAGCAGTGCTTCGCCACGGGTGAGATGATTTAGTTGAAGTCAATTCCTTCAACCTGTGTGAATCTCTTTGCAACGAGTCTGGCTTTGTACCTGATCCTCTCAGTACCTGGCATGCCTTCCTTCTTCTTAAAGGTCCACTTGCAACCGACTGCGCGTTTGTTCGTTGGTCGATCCACAAGTTCCCAGGTTTTGTTCTTCATCAGAGAATTCATTTCCTCGTCAATTGCCTCTTCCTACCTGTGTCTTTTCTTGCTCTTCAGGGCTTCCTCGTAGCTGCTTGGTTCTGCTTATTTTATCACTCCAGCAACACTCAGAGCATAGGAGATCATATCTGCATGGTCGTATCTCTCTGGCGGTCTGATAGTTCTTCTTTGTTTGTCCCTTACCAAGCTATAGTCATCAGATCTTCTTTCTGGTTCAGTCACTTGCTGGTCTTCTGCCACTTCATCTTGATCGTTCACATTTGTCCTTTGATCAGTCAAAGTTTGTCGTTGTTGCAGCTCCACCTCAATTGACGAATCCTCCTTAGTGACATTGTTCCCGGTAACATAGCTTTGCAGATTCCCCATTTTGGACTCATTGAATGTCACATCCCTACTGATGATGCATTGTTGTTGATCTAGGCACCAAAGTTTGTAACCTTTGGTTCCAAGTGGGTATCCGATGAAGATGCACTTCAAAGCCCTTGCTTCCAGCTTATCTTGTTTGACGTGAGCATATGCAATACATCCAAAAACTTTAAGGTTATCGTAGTTACCTGGCTTTCCGTACCACATCTCCAAAGGAGTCTTCATGTCGATAGCTGTCGATGGGCATCTGTTGATGAGGTAGCAGGCGGTTGACACAGATTCTCCCCAGAAATTTTTGGGTAGACTTGCATTTAGCAGCATGCACCTCACTCTCTTTAGGAGAGTCATGTTCATCCTCTCAACTAGGTCATTTTATTGAGAAGTGTTCCAGACTGTCTTGTGCCTTGTGATGCCATTCCTCCAGCACAGCTCCTCAAACTTCTCTGAACAGTACTCCAAGTCATTGTCGGTTCTCAAGTGCTTCAGCTTTGCTCCCATCTTATTTTCGGTGAGAGTTAATCAGTCCCTGAATCGTTGAAAAGCTTCATCTTTTATTTTTAAGATAAAGACCCATACCTTCCGGTGTAGTCATCGATGATAGACATGAAGTATCTTCCTCCTCCATGAGTCCGAGTTTTAAGTTGGGCCCCATAGATCACTTGTGTACATAATCAAGAGGTTTCTTTAATGTATGTATTCCAGTGGAGAACTTCACCACGGTGGCCTTCCCCGGTACACATTGTTCGCGGAATTCCGGTTGCTTGACCCGATCTCCACATAACAGGTTCTGCTTGGACAATTCCTGTAAGCTCCTTTGACTTACATGCCCTAGCCTCATGTGTCATAGTCTGGATCTGTCAG
Source organism: Papilionanthe hookeriana x Papilionanthe teres (assembly GCA_022702705.1). NCBI lineage: Eukaryota > Viridiplantae > Streptophyta > Magnoliopsida > Asparagales > Orchidaceae > Papilionanthe > Papilionanthe hookeriana x Papilionanthe teres. The sequence goes on from CM040428.1 coordinate 51,737,020, forward strand.
ACTCTAATTAAACTGCATTTGAGAAGTTCTTGATCACTGTTCTTCCAACTATGGAGTATAGCCCATTCTTTCTTACTCCTTTCATGACTATGAGAGAGCCCTTAACTACTCTGATACAGTTGTTCTCTGTCTTGAATGAGTATCCATTCGACTCCAGTGTCCCTAAAGAAATCAAATTTCTTTTAAGTTCTGGGATGTACCTGACATCTTGCAGATATCCGTTCGACTTCTATCGAACATCTTTATTCTGATCGTCCCGCTGTCGATTACCCTACAGGCTTTATTGTCTCCAAGTAGAACGGATCCACCATTTACCAGTTGTAGTGTCTCGAATCAGTCTTTATGAGGACACATGTGAAAGGAGCACCTTGAGTCAAGGATCCACTCCTTCCTAAATTCAGATTCTGTGATCACCAGAGCTTCACCTGAATCATAGCTGTCTGAGATTATGCTTGCTTCTCCAGAATTTTTAGGCTTCTCCTGAAAGCCTTTCTTTCTATCCAGACAGTTCTTCTTAAAATGATCTTCCTTGTGGCAATGGTAGCACTTGTAAGATCTCTTAGAACACTGACCTCTACCATTTCTTATGGACCTCGATCTGCTCTGATCACTTTTAGAACCTTTCTTGTTCGATCTTCCTCTAACCATCAGACTGTCTCCGCTGGCTTCCTCCTTCATGTCATGCTTCTTCTGAAGCTCTTTGGCTCTGATCAATGATTGAACCTCTTCCAGAGTAATCATCAGCACCCTTCCATAGAGCATCGCATCCTCGAACTACTCGTAGCTCTTAGGAATGGAGTTTAGAAATAACAGTGCCTTGTCCTCGTCATCCATCTTGACGTCGATGTTCTCAAGATCATCAATGATCTTGTTGGACTCGTCGATCTGCTCCGAGACTGATTTGTCTTCGTGCATTTTGAAACAGTATAGGCGCTGCTTCAGAAAGAGCCTATTAGCCAGGGATTTGGTCAGGTAGAGTATCTCGAGTTTGGCCCAAAGTGTTTGAGCCGTTGTCTACCTCGACACCTCCCTCGGAACCTTGTCGCCCAAGCTCGAGATTATCAAACTATGAGCTTTCTCCAGCATGCCAATCTTTTCTTTCTCTGTCATGTCGGCTGGCAGTGCCGCCGGCCCTTGCAAGGCTTCTGCAACACCCTGTTGAACCAGTAAAGCTCTCATCTTTACTCTCCACAGGCTGAAGTCGTTACTTCCCGTAAATTTCTCGATGTCGAATTTGGTGGAACTCATTGTCCCCGCCAAATACCTCTTCTTCCTTCTTGCTGCGATCTCTTGGGTGTGATTCCTCCGACCAAGATGTGTCGAGATTTTCCCACAGATGGCGCCAATTGTTGTGGGAAAAATTGGTTGGATAAATTACTTGCAAGGGAGAGGAAAAACAACACAGAAATGCAACTACAATAACACAAGAAGATTACGTGGTTCGGTCTTTTGACCTACATCCACGGGAGAGAATCGAAATAATCCACTAAGACAAGAAACAAAAGGAGTACTTAGCTTTACACAGATGAGCCCTCATCTTCCATGGCCTCCCTTCACATCCAAGGCCTCCAAGATGCTCTTCTCACCCTAAACAAGCTAGTCCTCACTCCTTGAGTTCTTTTCACTATTACAAAACTCACACCAAAGCCTCCCCTCCTCTCATCTATTTACAGTAGATTAGATTATATTATAATATTCGAGAGTAAAGATGCGGTGGAACCTTCAAGGATCTCATGGCTTCCACATGTCCTTCCACATATCCCCCTTTTAGAGTCCTCCATCGCATGGTTTCAACACGTCCTCTCACATGTCCTTCTTCTATCGCATGACCTCCACATATCCTTTCACATGTCCTATTCTAGGGTCTTCCATAATGAGGTGGCACCTTCTAGAGTCAACAATAGAGGCTTAAAGTAAAGAGGAATTTACAAAAGTGTCACTTGCCTTAGTGACTAATTGGGGGGGTCAAAACAATAGCTTTGTATCTGCATGCTTTATCATGTAGGAATTACTTCAGAATTCTTACTAAGAATTCTTTTTAGGGCTCATTTGGCTGCTTGATGGTTGCAAAATATGCTTCGAGTGCACTAAGAAATTGACTTTATTTTCTTATTGTATTTGTCTTATTACTTGGGTATGTCTAAGAATTTATTGACAACCTTCTCCTCGAGATAATGAAGATGATATCTATATGTTATTGACGACGATCACTAAAAAGTACTCTGAGGTTATCCTTAAAGAATTTCTTAAAGCAAATGTAAGGGCCATCAATACACATTTCAAAGGAATTTTTTGCTGCTCTGGGTTGTCGTACTTCACATTATATGGGTTACTTTAACATAATATTTGAAATTAGAATGCATGTTAATGATCCATGATTTCCTTTTATAGTGGAGCGTAGAAATAGTCCTCTGTTTATTTACATTGAGTCATAAAAGTGCTAAATTAATTCCAAAGAGTGTTTTGATGATGGCTAAAATAGTTCTCACTAGAGAATATTTCAACTCATATTAAAAAAGACTGGGGACTAAATTGTCATTTTTATAAACGTTGGGACTATAATGACTCATTTCAAAGAGTCAGGTACTATTTTGACATTTTTCTCTTTTCTTCTCTGAAAAATTTCCTATAGAATTTTTGTGCGCATGATGGAGTTTTGTGGCTTATTGAGGATGTTAAACATGAACAGACAAAAATAATGATGCAACAAAGATTTAGAAGATAAGGCAACGACAAAATTATATAATAAGAAAACTACTGAAAAAAATGATGCAACCGCCCATCTAGTTGTGTTGAGAGCCTTGTTTCTACCGTCTGCATTAGTTCGAGCTTTTGGACTAGTTGGTTGTGCCATGTGAGCAAAAGCCACTTCTTTTTTTGTGAAAAGCACTAAGTGCCTTCAATAGGGAATAAAGTGCAACCTTACGCATTTCCACGAGTGAAGTAAGACACAAAGAAATAAATTGTTAATTTATGTTACCTTAATAATTCTATTTTTTATTTTGAGTGAAAGTTTACCCTAATAATCTTGTTTTGATTTTGGTAATTATTACATCAAACTTTCTCGGGTGAAATCCTTCATTGTCACCTTTTGTTGCATTTCAACTTCCAAAAAATAGCTAAATAGATAAACTTAAATGTTGTACGAAAAGATATATTTAAATAAGTTTAAAAATTAAACTATCTAAGCTTGTAGCATGCAAAGCCTAGGAGTAATTGAATTTCCAGTACTATTTTTTCCGTTTTGATCATCATTTGCTTCACTTCTCTATTACTATATTTATAACACTCCGTCTTTTCTTGTTTCATTAGATGCGACCATTTTTTCATCAAAATTTACTATTTTAAAACATAAAATGTTTACACCAACGTTTGATCTGTCTGTTTTTCTGTGTTCCACATCTTTGTATGTCAACTTTTCATCTTAAATAGGTTTAAACTTTCTTGTTTGAAGTGTTAGCACTCATTTTTCTGATCAATACAAAATGCTGGCCTAGCAATGCTTTAATGACAGAGCCCAAGAGGCATGCAACACACCATTCATCATCTTGCTTGAGCAGCTGGCCCGCCTTTGCAACTAGTTTGTGGTTACCTTCTGTGTTACATTGTATTGAAGAGTTTTATTGGAGAAAAATTTATATTTGAGCAGGTACAATATAGCCTAGAAACTGTAGTAATGATATTGTTGTAACAAGATCATTAAAGCAGCAGATGCCCTATAACCCGTGCCATAAATGGAAAAACAGTGTTGTTATTCATTGGTTCTTTTGATGACAATTTCAAGAGTGCTATTGGCTTGTCATTATATTCTATTTTTCACAGTAATGAACCCTCTCAATGTACTTAATTAGGCTTTAAAATGGTCTGAAAGCATGTGTTTGATTTCATTTGAAGGTTAAATATCGTTTCTAAAGTCCTAGGAACAGATATTAAACTCTGAAAACTGCTAAAAATGTCGTTAGTTTTTCATATAACTTAACATTGTTCCAGGCTTTTAATTTTATGATTTGATGGACTATGTATGCTTTGTTTGTGCTTATTGTTTGATTGCTTGGCTTTGTTTCCCCCCTTATATTGTTTTCAAACTAGCTTATCTTTATCAAAGCTCGAAACGACATATATAAGCAGTTGCATAGTCTAAGCATGCTAAAATTTGATGGTAAACAGCATGAAGCTTATCTTTTTTGTAAAAAGAACTGTTTTCGAAGTGCTTGCTGGCTGAGTTGCTCTACAAAATCTCAGGTTATGGAATTACTGGCAAAACTCCCTCATCAACCTCAACTACTTCAGAATGGTAATTCTTTTCTGCAGTAGGGGTTTTCAGGTTTCAATTTTTGTTATGCTTTCATCGAAAATATAAATTATCTTCTTTTAAAATCATGTTGTTGGATGCTTAACAGTTTGTGCTACAATTGGAACCTATTCAAAATGGATAAATTCTGCTCGAGTTGAACAACCAACACTACCTCCAATTTTTGTTGATATTCTTACTAAAGGAATAAGCACCTCAGATGGTGCTTCAGGCGCTGCCACCCTGCATTCAAATACATCTGTGAAGGTTTAGTATCATTATATTACCACTTAATTTTCCATCTTTGTTTCAACACATGTGCAAATTATGAAATCCGCTACATAGTAATGAAAAAATTATTCATGCTTATCTCCAAATAAGGGATAATCTTTGTTTGCATCACTCCTGGAATAAAGATAAATTATTTCAGAATGCTTTTTATTCATTCTCTTCAATTCCTTTTGTAATTATGAAGGATGAAGAGATGAGTAACTTTTGACCGCGGGAATTGAAAAAAGTGAGCGAAATTGTAAAGTTTTGGTTTATGTTTTACATTCATGTCACTCTTCTCTCTTGAACTTTGTAACATTTTGCAATTCTTTTGTATCAGTAATCAAGAAATTATTTTCCAATTTAAAATGAAACAATAATTTTCTGGCCACCTAACTTTTATAGCCTGGGCTGTTTGGCAACATGTGGGATAATAGCTCTGCAACATGAATGGCATAATTTGTACTAATTATTTTAATGAATTTCAAACAATAGTATGAAATGAGAAGGATGGTGCTAGGAGGGGCCAATTAAATGTTCGGGTGTCCAAATTGTTGTGTCACAGAAGCTACTCCTGCTGGTGCAAAAAATGTCTTGTATGAAATCAACATTAGAGGAGAGAGTATTACGCCAAAGAAGTACCTTTTGTCTGGTTTCTTAATTGTTTATCCATTTTTTTTCATTTTTTTTTTTCTTCTTTTTTTTCGAGAGAGGGCATAATTCTGAAGTTTTTACATATCTATGGAAGTTTAATATTTTTATGCAACAGAATCACATTTTAGCATTACATGGAATGATGTATTTCACTTTAAAAGAAGTTAATGTTAGTGGTATTTTTTATATGATTTTAAGTTTTAGGTGTTATATAAATAAATATTAAAGTATAGGCGTTAGATATGTAAATAAATTAACATAGTGTGGTATTTATGTAAATCCCCTCCTTTTATTAGTTTGTCCTTTTATTGTGAGCTATGTAAAACTATGCTTATATGCAGATTGCGGAAAGCAGTTTTCGGGCTCATTGAATGTTCTTTTCCATATCTATCGTATAGCAATTATTGGTGAAGGTGGTTACAAAGTATGAGCCGACGACTCTATGTACTTGGTTGAACCTTGAGGTATTGACCATTTCAAAATTTCAATGTTACATTTGTTGATTCTTTTTCTCATAAACTTATTTGTTGTACTGTATTTATTTTCTTATGCTACAATGCGATTATAATCTATATCTTACTCTTTATTTTTTCGAGTTTGCTTTCCTAGTGTGGTTGTCACAGAACTCCCAACAGAGCATGTCAAGAAGGCGTTGGGTCTGTTTTGTCTTCGAGCTATTACTGCACCTCAAGTTAGATTAGTCTATATGATATTTTATGCTTGCACTCAAAAGGATTGAGGGTACCATCTGATCAAAAGTATTGACCAGAGTTTGAGTTGGTGCAAAAGTATTGACCAGAGTTTGAGTTTGTGCAGTCATGCCCCAAGAAGTGGTAACCTTTGGTTGGCATTAATTTTTCATAGAGCACATATTTGATATCCATTTTAATGTTTGAGGACCATATTCCATTCATTTTTAGCCTCCCATAGTCCAAGGAATCCATAAAACTCTTTCGCACACATTTAGGACACGATACCAGGGCTTGAACTGGCATATGCCCAAAAGTAGCATAACCACGCCTTAGCCAGTCTGGGCATGACTACGCCCAAAACTAGCGTGACCATGCCTTTTGGTGTCACCATGCCTACCTACAGCCAGCATAGCCGAAATTGTTGACTTTGGTTCAAATGAGGTCCGGATTGGCATTGGGATGGCTCGGGATGACCAATTGAAGGTTATTTTAAGATTCCACCTCATCGAGGGCCAATAGGGAGCTTCCAACGCCATTTAGGCTCATTTTGTATAGCCACTTGAAGTTTAATATTGACCAATAAGGAGCTAAACTTAGGGCAGCCATTGGGGATCCAAATTGGTGACTTCAATTGGGAGAGTTCAGCATTTTTGGAGAGCATTTGGAGAGCTAAGGAGGCTAAGAAAGTTCTTCCATGGAGAAGAAGAAAACCTATGGTAAAAGGTGAGCTTTCTTCTTATTTTCTTCCATATTCTTCCTCTTCCTCATTTTCCACTTCCACTTCCACTTCCACCAAACCTCTTTATTTCTTGAGAGCAAACAGAGAAGTTTATTTTCTCAAGAGTTCCCTTGAAGAAAGTAGAAGGTCAGCAAGAAAGAGGTCATCTACTTCCTTGCATAAAGAAGGGCATGGAGAAAAGAGAACACATCATCAATCGCTGCGATGGTGAGATCCCTTTTAAACTTCATTTTTCTTGTTAGAAAACCTTTAGGGTGATAATTGGCATTTTCCTTGCTTTCCCAACTTTCCATTTGTATTCTTCAAAAGCCCAAAAAGGTTAAACAGCAAAACAACAAAAAATTAAACGAAATTTGCTGCATTTAAAAAGTATAATTCTGAGAAGATGATAAGTAGAAATAGCAAATAAAATGTTGAAAAATAATTGGAGAAAATTTTAGATGCAAATAAAAACTGTAGACTTTTGCAATCACTCAATAAGTTGATACAAACAGTCAGATATAAGCCAAGACAAATATCCCAAATCAGACGACGAAATCTTTCTTAGTTGCAGTGGATATATTCAACAATGGTTGTTTTCGAACTTTGGTTGCCTGCTCAAAAGCATAAGCCATCTCAATCAACTTTGGCTCAGAGCCTTTCAATCCCCCAAAGCAGATGCCGAATGGAACACCATTGCTTGCATAACCAGCAGGCACACTAATCCCTGGGTGACCACCAATGGCTAAAACTGAAGAGGCAGTGCTATCTGGACTTATAATACCATCCAGCTTCTTCTCCTTTATTAGCCTCTCCATTCCCTCAGCAGAGAACTCAGCCAATCTCTTAATAGCTTCTCTCTCTACTTCACCCAAGCCGTTTGTCTTCTCTGCAGCCAAGAAGTTATCTTGACCATACTCTGCTATCTTTTCCTGCATCCAATACTGTAAAAATGAGCCATAGATAGCCATGAAGGCCATATTGCTTCTTAAGGACAAGGTGTCAATTTATTTCAAAATAGGAACTTCTTAACTTTTTTTTCTTTAAATGAGCAATATAAATTGAAAATCACATTATAATTTAAATAAAAAAAAGGCATTCACTTGCATACCACCCAATAACTAAGCATTTACATGTCTAACACGTAAAGTATACATTTTACATTTATACCACCCAAATCTTTCATATCACATCAAAATACTGCTATTTTGACTTTTAAAAATGTGAAATACACCTTTTATGCATAGGTAAAGTGGCATGCATGTAAAAATTGAAGTTTAAGCGTTAGATATGTAAATATATAGGAATTGAGTGGTATGTCTGTAAATATTCCTATAATAATAAATATTAAGCTTAGCTTTAAAATTGAATTCAAGCAACTTTGTAATATTATGGAAGAAATGTGAAGGGTTTACTTCAATGATGTGCTTGTTGTTGAATGTTATGGCATCTGCGAGGGATCTAATATGGGAGACCGTAAGTTCAGAGAGATATGTATCAAGTGCGAGCTTGAACTCAGCAAAAAGAGCAGTCAGTTCTCCACTTTGAGACATGTCAATTATAATACTCGCGTTTGCTATTTCCAGATTGTCCAACAAGATTGCACCCTTTTCCCTGCAATAATGAGCTATCATTGGCTGATTGTTGAGAATAAAATAATTAATGCGTATTGGAAAATAGCCAAAAAAAGAAGATTGATACACACAAAAATACACAAATTTTTTATAGGTTAACCCAATTGATAACTACATCCTTAACGCCACTGCAAATTTTACTGTGGTTTAATTGGGAATATTTATATACATACCACACAATTTCTAAGTATTTACATATCTAACACCTATACTTCATTTTTTTATAGATTAGGTTCGCATGCAGTCGTGCTCGCTTCCTAAGTCACACAAGCACGGGTGAAGTGGTCAAAGGGCAGAAGGCTTTTGGGGGTCTTTAGGTGGGCTGGATCGCGGAAGAGGGAGAATATAATAATTCTATTTGAAAAGCGCCAATTGGAGCGGCTTTGGTAAAAGGGAGGCGAACAACGCTTCCGTGCAGAAGAGAGAAATAGGGGGTGTGAGATTTTTCGGGCTCTTGGATTACACAGGTTTCGTTGCAAGGTAGAGAAGAAAGTCGTGTGTGATCTAGACTTAGATCCTTGTGATTGAGATGTCAAGGGAAGGAGATGGTATAGGAGGTAAAGGAGTGGAGCTTATGCAAAAAATAGATTATGAGGTTTATGATGATCTTGATCAGGTTCGTACAAGGAGCTAGCATCTCGATGGGAGGAACTATCTAATCACGTGCTCCAACGTAGGTGAAATTAAAACTCCCTCCTCTAGATCTGAAGCTTGATGGATCAACCATGTATCTGAGTTGTTCACATCGAAGCTATGTTAATCTACTATGGAAGATACAAGGAGGATATTTGATGGGAGTCAAGGCTGAGCCAGAGGGTGACTGTGCTGATGGGGATGAGTGGAGGACCACACGCGCCTTACTTTACACCTGACTTCTCAACTCGATGGTCCCAATGATTGCCTCATCAATAGATGTCATTCAAAAGGTGAGGACATCTGGGCAAAGGTGAAGATGGCATATGTTGAGATTGAGAACCATATGAGGGTGTTCCAGATTTAGCCCAACGTAGAAGCAATGGTATAGGGTTATAGATCAACTCAAAAGTACTCTATAGATATGGAGTGATTGTGGTAAGATCTTGAGCACTTATTACTTATGTCGAGTGTGGTAATCAAAGTGCATAAAGGGGGGATCTTGTACAGATGAGGACTATGTAGTTTCTAGCTCATCCAAACTCGGCCTTTGATCAGTGGAGATCAATCCTCCTAGCCCAGGCAACGATCCCTTCACTGGATGAGACCATCACCTCAATGATACGAGAGGAGGTTTGCATGTGGCTACACTTTGATCCAAGTAGACTTTCAAGTATGTGGTCATCTTTGGCTAACTTGAGCTCAGGTATGAAAGGTGCCCGGAGGGACCCGCAGGTGCTACAAATGTAAAGAAGTGTGAAACCTTAGTAAGGTCTGTCCAAAGCTACCCAAGGAGAGAGAGATAGGTGGAGGTGGATAGTCTAGAGGTCATGATCGTAGTCGTGGGAGCCAAGGTGGAAGAGGGGGCTACCAGAAAAATCTGATAGTAACGAAAAACATGTAAGAGACAGGTGTGTTCTTTACTTATGATGATCATGAGTTTATGGAGATGTTGAAGAGAAAGCAGAAAGCAAGAGGTGATAGGGCTGAGGATGCATCCACTCTTTATCATCAAGGGGTAACATTGCTACTTATGCTCACTCTGATATAGATACTCGTTATATACATGCCCGCACTGTTATTTCTATCATAAGATCACCATAGTGAATAGTAGATTTTGGTTCATCTCGACATGTGACAGATACTACTAGAGAGTTCTCTTGTTATACTTACCTAGCAGTTTTAGAGAGCATATAGACTGTTGATGGTACAATACAGTCTGTAGTTGGTAAGGGTACTGTGAGGAGTACCAATTCTATGACTTTATTCAATTTTTTTTAGGCTCCTTATTTTCTAGTGAATCTTTTATCCATTATTGTCATTATTCTCAAAAAAATGTGTTGTTTTATTTGATATTCCTAAGATGATCTTTTAAGAGAAAGGGACAAACAAGACACTTGGGACTTGAACGTATCATAGTGGACTTTTGTACTTTGATAGAGAGGGGATGGACTCAGCTTTGACACTCATGGTAGCGAGTTATGGAGTAGAGGGATCTGGGAAGACTATGGATGATGTGTTACTGCTACATCACAGACGCATAAGCCACTCTTGATTTAGTTTAGCGAGTTGTTTGTATACATCTTTATATGAAAAGGAAAATAAACAAAAAACTTGTATGTGATGCATGTGAGTTTGGCAAGCTTACTATGAGTTATTATATCAATTTTGGGAATTAGAGTTCTTATGTTTTTTCATTTGATACATTATGATGTTTAGGGAGCTTGTTCTATAATTTCAATGGATGGTTATCAATATTTTGTGTTCTTATTGATTTTTTTTTCTTATGTTGCTTGAGTGTATTTGATGAAAAATAAAGGTGATGTGTTTGATTACTTTAATGATTTCCACAAGGGAACCCAGATTCAATATGGTGATGTAGTGAATGTATTTATGCCTGATAATAGAACAAAGTATATCAACAAGCGTTTAGGGCATACTTGTCAGCCCAAGAGATACAGCAACAAACTACATGTTTATACAGATCGACACAAAACGAAGTAGCAGAGAGGAAGAATAGACATCTTCTAGAGGTAGCTCGAAGCATGATGATGGTGATGAATGTCCCAAAGCATTTATGGAGCAAGCAGTTGTGATGGCCGCTCAATTGATCAACAGAATGCCCTCGAGAGTGTTGAATTAGAAAGTTCTTTGTCAGAAGTTGAAAGGAGATAATAGTGAAATCATTTCATTGAAGGTTTTTGGTTGTGCATGTTTGTGAAGGACTACAAATCATCAGTAGGGAAGCTGGATCTCAGAGCTGTGAATTGTATTTTTGTGGGTTATTTTGTTACCCATAAGGGGTATGGTTGTTGGAGCTTTTTAGAGAAGAGACTATTTGTGAGCCTGAATGTGTTCTTTAAAAAACTCAAATTGTACTACGCATTAGAGGTGACCTCGCCCTTTGGTGACTCACCGGATACTAGTGGTATGAGGCAAGAGTGGGTGAGTAGTAATGGTGAGAGATTAGTGCTTGTGGTTGTGATATTGGATGAATCAGTCGAGGAGTTGAAAAATATGGAAATTAAAAAATTAGGAGATTAAACCCAGAGATGATGAGATTCAAGCCGAAGGGGAGCTAAGAGTGTATATAAGGATGGAATAGAATGATAGAACTATGCCTATAATATCACTCGTGTCAACTAGTCCCTTGTCTTAAGCTACCCTGACTCTTGAGACAACTACTTCATCCACCTCATACTCAAAATCCACATGTGATGTGATTCCTCTTTTATTTACTTACAACCACAACTTTAAGAAGGACCTCTCGCAACAATGTGGGCATCCTCTTGATCGTTTTAGGTGGAAACATGTTATTGCTCAATTTGTTTCATATTCTAACATATCACTTGTACATCGAGTGTTCATTGCATCTTTGGACACTATCTTTATACCCAAGTGTTGGCAAGTAGATAAGGAGAATCCCAAGTGCAAAACGGTCATGCATGAAGAGCTTGGGGCTCTCAATAAAAATAAAATATATGAGTATCACTACCAGCTAGAGAAGAAACAGTTGGGTGTGAGTGGATCTTCACAGTGAAATAAAATTCAGAAAGGAAGGTGGATCGATAGAAAGTTTGACTGGTGGTGAAATGGTACAGTCAGACGTATTGCATTAACTATGAAGAAACATTTACACCAGTAGCGAAGATGAGAATGGTGAGGACATTTATTTCTCTTACAGCGAATGATGGGTGGTGGTTACACCAACTTGATATGAAGAATGTGTTTCTTCATGGTGAGTTACTAAAGGGGGTGTATATGAAGATATCACCGAGATTCGGTAAAGACCATACAGTGTGCAATGTGTGCAGGCTCAGGAAGTCACATTATGGCTTAAAATATTTTCTTTGAGCTTAGTTTGATAATTATAGAAAGGCTATGGTGGGCATGGGATGTCAGCAGATCAATACTAACGATATGGTATTCTTTCGACCACGAAGAATGCAAACATAAGTCATAAGATCTCCGTCGGCCCCCCTTCCAATGTACTCGCAACAACATTCTTGTCGTTCCCTCCGTTCATGCAATCCTTCATGCATGAAACCTTGCGCAGCGATGTGCTTGCTTTTCTTTTCATCCTTCACTGGTCTCGTACGATGTCAAGCCTCTATGCCCTAGCCTGCGCCCAAACTCCTCTGCCGCACCTCCCAGCAGGAAACTCTTGCACGATCTAATCACCAGCTTATCTGAATACTGTGTCTTCTCTTTCGTAAGAATCGTGCGAGACCGCTCCAGTCGAAGCCTCACAATCTGAAGCTTCAACCTTTCTGCCTCTGATGCTTTACCCTAACCCAAACTAAGCCCCTATTTGTGTGACCTGAGCTACCTTTCCTTCTAACACAAGCCGCTAACCTCTGTCCAAGTCTATTAATCCATTCCACTATTTATTTTGTATTTTTTTTATTATTATTGTTGTGTATTGTTAAAAAAATGAGAAAAAAGTTAAAAATTAGAAAAGAAAAGATTTGTGCCGGTCCAATCATTTTATTATCGTCGCCACCATTGAACTCACAAAGGTATCAAAATGGGGCAATATGGCATTTTTTTAAAATGTCCATTTGAGAAAATATAAGTACCCATCCTTTGGAATTATGTACCGTTCGAAAAAATTGCGAACTCATTTGGAAATTTTCTTTTCTAAAATTATGATTTTTTCAAATACACGTCCCTGAGATGTTTGCTTGTGATTGGACACTTTTTGCATGTGCGCAATACTTTATTTTAGCTTAGTGGCCGTAGTGTCTCATGATGGTGACCAACGAGTCTGACATTCTCTTGGTGCACCCTAATGGGGGTTGACGTTGTGAAGCTGCTAAATTTTCGAGTGATTTGAAATATTCAAGAGGACAAATTACGTCGTGATCTTTTAATATGGGAAAATTTGTAGATGTATAGATATATCAAATAAAAAATATGTATTAGATGCGGATGATGCATGCAGGTGAATGAGTGTACTTGAGGTGTTTTTTGGGTAAACAAAAAAAATTAAGTGAATATGGATATACTTAAGGCGTGATCTAGGTGTACACCCTAATCCGCACAAATAAAACGCAGAAAGCTATCATACTGGTTTAATTAGTTTTTGGGAATAGAAAGCTATCTTTACTTACTTCATGACTTGGAAGTGAGCAGCGAAGGCCTTCTCCTCTACAGACCCCTTCTCATACGGGAAGAACTCTTTGCCAAGTATCCCCAACCGCTTCCCCTTCAATCCCTCAGCCTTCAAGAACTGCTGATATCCCCCCTCCGGCACGAACCTTGCAGCCGCCGCCGTGGCTTCCGCGTCCCTATCGTCGTACCCAACGATGACCTCCAGCACGGCCACGGCATCCGCCACCGTCCGGCAGATGGGCCCCACAGTGTCCTGCCTAAGCGACACAGGCACCACTCCTGCCCTGCTTGTCAGCCCCACCGTCGGCTTGATCCCCACCACCGAATTCGCCGCCGAGGGGCAGATGATGGACCCATCCGTCTCCGTCCCTAGTGTCACCGCCGCCATCCCTGTTGCCGCGGCGATAGCCGAACCGCTGCTCGACCCGCACGTATCAGCCTCCCGCACGTAAGGGTTTCGTCCCTGCCCCCGACGAGCGCACCACCCATTGGGGGTTCTAAAAGTACTCCGGAAGTTGGCCCACTCGGTCAAGCTTGCCTTGCCGAGGATGATGGCGCCGGCTTTGCGGAGGCGGTGAACGACTCCGGCATCACGTGGGACTACGGAGCCTAGTAGAGCAAAGGTGCCGGCGGTGGTGTTGAGGCGGTCGCGGGTGGCGATATTATCCTTGAGCAGGATAGGAATGCCGTGGAGTGAGCCGCGGGGGCAGCTTCCTGAGCGGCGCTCTTCATCTGCACGATCGGCATCGGCGAGGGCGTCAGGATTGACTTCGATGACGGCATTCAAATCGGGATTGAGAGATTGAATTCTGCTCAAATAGTACTCCACGAGCTGCCGGGAGGTGAGGCGGCCGTCTTCGAAATAAGCTTGGATGTCGGCAACGGTAGCTTCGGCGTAGTCCGGCTCGGTGGCACTGGCCACAGCGACGGCGCTGATGGCTGAAAGGATGAGAAATAAGAAACACAGAGGGGGAAGGATGAAGGCCATTGATACTCTCTGAACAGAGCCCAAGCTCAAAACATTTTAATTATCTAGACACGTATTTATACAATTTAAAAAGATAGGCCGGATGAGATAATTTTTTTTTTTTTAATTCGTGCGGAGCAGCTCGCTATTCTCAAAACTAATTTTTATAGAATTATATTTTTAACGTCTAATTTTTAATATCAACTTGTATACTATTTTTGGTATCTAAATCATATCAAACTTATAAAAATCTATTTTATTTTAAATATATGATATCAATATACTATTCTATGTCATTCAAAAAGTATGGTATTATTCAAGTTAATATATAAATATATAAGAACTTTTTGGTAAATGTATAAATCCAGCAAACGAAAATATTATAATCAAAATTTTTTTAAGGATGGATCTCAAATCCAAATCTAAAAGCTTTAAGCCTACTCAGATTACCTTTTTCCATCCTGATCACTAATATTTTGGTATAAATTATTTTCATTTATATCATTATTAATGTAGCTAATTACTACGATTATATAAGTAATTTTAACCTTAAATTGTATGAAGGTTTATATTGTGTAGTTTGGATGATGATTATAACTTTATTAACAATAATTAATTCTTAGCTTGCATCATTAATCATTTTTACTCGGTAATGAATTTTTATTTTAATTGAGAATTTATTTCTAATGTCATCCCGATCCTTCTGCTTCAGCGTCCGACGGGAGGGTGAATTTGGTTTAGCTTCCAAAGAGTCAATAAGGTCCTCCTCGGCAGCAATGTGATCGTTAGCCAGTTTTAAAACTTTTGCGAAGTGGTTCAAGTAAGTTGAGGTCGTACATGAACTGTCTAATGTGAATCCCCTTTTTCAGGGCAATCGGGGGAATGAGATGCTCTAGATTTTTTACCTCCAACATCTCCTTCTAAAAACGAGTGATGTAAGCCTGCATGCTTTCATTTTCTCCATGCCTAACCTAGAGCAGGGTCTCTGTATCCGTACTCTGCATTTGTACATTGCGAAGTGTGCCAGAAAAGGCTTCTTGAACTCGAAAAATGACGGGATGATGTCTGCTGGCAGCTGTTAAACCACCGGAGCACAACTTCTTTTATTGCGGTCAAAAAAAGTTGACTCTTCAAATCTTCGTCGATCTACCGTACCCCAATTGATGACTTGAAAGAGGTTCCATGGTCGGCCGGGTCACTTTTTCCCTTATAGGAATTGAGATGAGGAATTCTCAGCTTCGCTGGAGAGATAGTTTCCAAGATAGTTTGAGAGAAAGCGTTGCTTGTGATCTATCAGGCAGGTGCTCCCGCGTATTTGGCATGATGTCTAACCATTGGTGTAGACTATGTGTTATCAGCACGGCGAGAATCTCCTTGTCCTTCGATCGGTTGACCGCCAATATGGTCGTTGGGAAGCGTTCCCTAAGACTCTCCTTTCACGAGCGATGGTTGAGCGCTTCTCTGGATTAAAAGGTTATTTGAGGGCTTCGAATCGGTCCATAATCTGCGCTCGCAGTGCATGGACTTCTTCTTGCATATCTTGACACTGTCTCTATTGAATTTCATGGGCGTTAATTTTTTCTGTGAAGATTCTCCGTCGTAGTTGCTCTGTTTCTCGTATGGTGCAAGTCCGCACTCACCGCACTACGTTTTAGGATGTTGAATCCTAAATTATCTTTTGTGAGCACCCCTCCGAGCTAGAGCCGAGAGTATGAAAGAAAGAGAGAGACAGAGTAGAGTAATTCTGGAATTCCTTGTAGAGAAACGGGAGAAAGGTCATGTTATTTGTGTTTTCGCCTCATATTTATAGAGGCATACTTTATACAATTATAGAAATGAGAACGGTTATTGAAATCCCTTTTAATCTAATTAATACCCTAATTAATTGTATAGATTTTATACCAAATATGTATTACAATTTGAATTCTAATATGGCGGTAACAGACTGGTCGACTTTCGTAGATTCAATCAGCTGAGTTGTGACCACGCCTTCCAAAGTAAGTGTTGATCGGCTGAAGCGCCCGGTGGAATGATGATCTCTCCAGCCGAAGTAAAAGCGGGTCGGTCGACTAGCGACGTTCTTTTCCGCATTTTGGACGGTCAGGACTACAACCATGGTCCGTTGATTGAATCTCTTGCCACAATGTGTCAACTGACTTTGATCGTGTGGTTGGTCATTGGATGATTAGAGGTCTCGGTTGCCCGACCATTGATTGCTTTGAGATCTGTGCTGGCAATTTTGTTGTGTGTGTATGTGTGTACGCATTCATAATTGATCAAATGAATGTAGTTTATTGATATAATTAGTTAATAATATTTCTGAAGTTTGATTGTCTGTATGTTGAAGATATTTTATCTTCAAATTATTAAATCTTTTAGGAAGGCTTTAATGAAGATAAGTTTAAAATATTTCATGACGTCCGTGTATATTCAACCACATATTTGAATAAAGGAGAAATTTGAATAATTCAAATTTCTAATATTGAATTTATAACTAGTTTAGATAATATAATTTGTTATTACATATTATATGTGAGAAGAAGTCGAGCAATTCACATCTCTGGATTATTTCTGGACAAAATTATTACAAAATGCCAAGTTAAAAGACAAACTTTCTTTAAATATATATGATAATTTATTATAATTTCTGACGTAGTATTTTTGTCTTTGAGAATACTATACATTTAGTATTTACAGCAGCTGTGATATTTGATTTATAAAAATAGAAAGAGATGTTTTGAAATTTGATGAAACATTTATAGCTTAAAAAGATAAATAACTTAATTATCTTAATTATAAATTTAGACAAAATTAATTTAAAGAATCTGATCCCAAATTTTTCCTTGTGACCAATGAAATCCTTGTTAATCTCTTTGTAAGAAATCAGAAGAGGTTCTTTAGTAATAAATATTCAGGATACATGTGTAAAATGAAGTACTTTACTATCTAGAGCACAACAAGAATGGTGTTAAGGAGATGGCAAGGAATTTGATGTGGTAGGGGTACGTGCAAGCAAGGTGGCACGGTCACTTTTCATGGGTTGTTTGATCAAGTTCATTGGTCCGATGATAATACACAACCATGGAGTCAAGATGGTGTGTACCACTGTACAATAAATATGAATCATTAGATTAGGGTTATCAATATTAGTTTTGAGTTATTGGCGATTGATACTAATATATATATAAATAATATTTTTTTATTTTAAAGATTTTAATATATAGTATATTATTTATGTAATTATATTTGACTATTAAATATATTTATAATTATAGTATAATATATATATATATATATATATATATATATATATATATATATATATTAAATTTATATATTTAAGAGTAATCTTATTTTATATTCCCGCTCAAAATATTTATATGTTTGTACATCATGAAGATATATACACACACATGCATACACAACAAGAGTCAAAAAATGACTTAAAAATAAATAAATATATGAAATGTGTATCTAAAAAGTAGCTTCCTTATCTTTCATCCTCTCTATATTAAAATCCTTCATAATAAATCTATTTTTTCATGTTCACTCTAAATCTTCAAGATGAATAAACATCAAAATCGCTTAAAATTTTCAAGGAAAATCTATCTCAAAAATACTGTAAGTTTTCAAAGTGATCTATATTATAGTACTCCCACCTCTATGCCTTGGTTTAGTTTAAATGTCCATTTACACATGAGGAGGCCAACAAATAAAAGAACTCATGATAGTATTAATTCCCATATATAAATAGTGATAACATGTCCCAAAAAATAATATATCTATTGTTTCTTACAGTAACAATTTTAAAACGAACGCATTAAATAAATAGAAATCATCTTGATCGCATAGAAATAAAAAGGTAAGAGAAGCACGTTAAAATTTTGAAAATAATAAATATAAGTAAAGAAAATAAAATAGTTATATAAATTTAATTAAAATAAAAACAAATTGATAAAATTACCAACTCTTTCTTTTCAAAAGATGGTTATCACTTTCAAGAAAATTATCAGAAGAGATACTTAAAACAATCCATCAAAGTGGCTTTTAAAAAAAATAATCCCTCTTTGGATTAAAATAATGATAGTACAAAATTAACTTTTCATAATTGTTTATAGGTTTTTATATTATGAATAATTCATGATATAAAGTATTAAAATAAAGTATTATCCTCTCATTAAAATAGACAAGGTGTTTGTACATACTCACTTTAAACCTTGAAGAAGAAGTTACATCAAGTTCACTCAAAATACAAGCAAGTTTGCATAATAATAGTGAATTCTCATTGTAATGTGACTAAAATGCAACCTATAGTGATAATAATTTCTCCTGACATATATATGAATATTGTCTTATTTCTTATGCGTATAACTTTAACAGATAAAATGAAAGAGAAATAATATTATCAGTTGAAAATATATAAACATTAAAATAAAAGAATTTTATAAAGCTGCACAAAAAATAAAAAAGATATAGAGAATTTATAAACATACCAAAATGACAAGCCACACCAATATCTTTCATTCTTTTCTATTTTTAATCAATATATCATTCTTGTTCTATCCATTTTGTTTTACCTTTCACCCCTAATATACCCAGTCAAACATCTCCACACCTTTCTCATAATTTATCCTCAAAATATAGGTATTGACATGTTTAATAAATTATAATTAACTCTAAAGAATATATCAAGTTATTGGGATCAAACTCTGCCTACATTTGACAATAGGGGAAATTTACATACAATATCACATCATTACGTTGTATTTAAATGTCTCACAACTAAACTTTAATATTTAAATACAAAACAATTTGTCTTAAACCTATGCATGTAAATGTAAATTTTACTCTTAAAAAGTGATGAGTACTATTTTTTTATGTGTTTTTATAGATTTATGTATTATGTGTGTAAACATGAAAGTTTGGTGTGAGGCATGTAAATACATAAGATTTACCTTGTATGTATGTAAATGACCCAAAAAAAGGGGCATTTAATTACATACATATATACCACCCAATTCTTATCTATGTACATCTCTAAGACATAAATTTTAATTTTTATATTAATATCGCTCTATATATATATATATATATATACAGGAAGAGTTGAGCGGTATGTACGTAAATGTTCCATAAATAAAATTATAAAAAAAAAAAAGCGACCAACTCCATCTTCCAACTGCTCCATACACCCCGCTCTCAACTCCACCATCCTCTTCCACTTCAGTAGCGAGTTCATTAAAACCCCCCAAGCAGACCTTCTCCTCACATCCAATCTCAATCCAATTAACAATGGCTTCCCTCCTCCCCACCTCTTCTCTCCTCCTCCTCCTTCTCATCCAAATATCAATGTCCGAATCACCCACAGGGACCATCGAGCGGACCATCGAGCAACAAATCCTCGCCACCATCCTTCCCGGCCAGTCTCCATCCTCCGAAATCTTTCTAACCTCTCCTTCCGGTAAATATGCGGCCCACTTCCTCCGCAGTGCGACTGTCCCCACAGCCGGAGGCTACGGCAACAACTTCTGCTTCATCCAAGTGGAAGACACCAACTCCCGCGATAGCGTGTGGGAGTCGGAATGCGCCCCTGTCAGCACTTCCAACAACTGCACGCTCGTCTTCGACGATAATGGGCTCGAGGTGCTCGATGGGACCCGAGAAGCTTGGACTGCAGAGGCGAATGGCTGCCATCCCAATACTCTACAACTCGTCGATCTCGGAGACATGAGAATTACTGATCAGGATGGAGAAGTTGCTTGGAAGGCAAGCGATATGCCCAGAAGCAATCAAGGTTGTGGCTTTCCTGGTTCGCCGGGGCTGGCGACGGGTTCGCCGCCGTTCTCAGCACAGATTGGGGCGAACGGATCACTGCCGTTCGGGATGCCGGCGGCGGCGGATACATCGTCCAAGGAGGAGTCGGAGGTTATTGAAGATAGCAGTTTGGCACCCGGACAGCTTCCGGTTGTACCTACTGCGGCAGCGCCAATAGGCGGCAATGGCGATGGCGATGGCGATGGCGGCCCTTTATCATATGGAAAGCCGGCGGAGGCGACGTTTGGTGCCGGGAGGCCGGCGGAGACTGGACTTGGATTCAGCGGGCTGCCATTGGTGGACAACACGCCTTATGACAGTGGAAGTTTCAGGGGATTGGAGATCCCTTCATCAGTGGGATTCATCTTCTCAGCTGCGTTGGCTGCATTGGCTCCATTTTAATTACGTTAAAAATGTGTCTTTTATAAGCAATTATGGCTCACCTTTTATTTATGTGTGGATTGTTACGAGTTGTGTTATCAAATGATGCTGCAATGTTACTTTAATCCCATCAAAGCTTATAAATTATAAAATGGTCTACATATATTTTATTTAGGGGGAATTATATGCATACCACATATTTTATTTGTATTACATAAAATTTTCATATTTATTTATAGTGTAGCAATCACATCAAAGTATGCGTGAGTGTGCTTTTCATTTTGGAAAAAAATTAATATTATTAATATTTTGATGTGCTGCTAAAAATATGAGTATTATTTAAATTAATATTAAAATTTAGGTGTTTCATGTATAGAACATAAGAATAATGTTGTATATAAATCTCCCTTTTATTTCTTAGTACTGTAAGAAAATCTTAAGAACCAGTAGTAGTTTTGTGAGATCAAATTCTATCTATATCATATTTTGTGTTTAAGGCTCCTGGTTTTAAAAAATAGAGATTTACAGACTTACATAATATGTAAATTTTTATATTTACTTATCAAATCTTAAATCATATAAAAAACAAGACAAGAATTACTTTTCTAAAATAAATATGCATTATATATATATATATATATATATATATATATATATATATATATATATATATATATATATATATATATTATCTCATTTGCATCATATTATTTTTATAAGATATACCAAGTGTTCAAAATATTGTAGAACTTTTTTTAATGTAAAAAAGGCTGAGAAAAGATTATTGTGAATGATGAAATGAAATTTAGTTTGAGGCTTGAATAAATCTTTTTTCTTTTTTTTTCGAGGAAATAGATGTAAGGCTGAGCCATGCTGCGTAAGTGGCTCACTGTTATCTGCAGAGTAACATTATTCAAATTATAATACCACTTAGAAATGAACCAATTAATGTTGTATGATATTTGGTAATTAGTTCATAAACTCTTGAGATAAAAAATATAACTGAAACTAAATGAATGACTTTTCGAGAAATAAATTTTACTTGAAATAAAGCTATATCATTGATGCCTTGATTGCATTGAGAGCTAATGAAAAAACAAAGGAAACTTTGATTAGAGAAGGTGAATTCACAAATGACAGCCAACTTTCTTTAGCTAATGCAACTTATTTATATCACTCATCCTGACCATTCAGTTGAGAGATTTACATACATATCACACAATTCATGCTTATTTACATATTTAACACAAAAACTTTGATATCTACTTATAAAACCAAATCTTTAAAATTGCATAAACAATAACACTTCATTAACTTTTGGAAAGTTAATTGCAACTTTTCATGCGTATATTCTGTTGTGATTGTGACTATATATATAAATTGGTATACAAGTAAATACCAAAATTTAGATGTTAGATATGTAAATATGTAAAAGTTATGTGTTATTGCATGTAAATCTCCCTTCGTTACAAAAGTTTCGTCCGCTAACCATATATAGAAAGAGAAGAGATTCAATTAATAGAAAAACTGGAAAAAGTAGCTGTTCTGGACAGTTATACTGATGCTCCATTTATCACATAGAAGCTTCTGAATATCTTGCATCAGGAAATTATGGGGGGGAAATGCAATTTTGATAAAAGTAAATCAAATTACAGACAACTGCAATGCTTTTTAGGCAAGCACTCATTTACATTACAAATAGTTTAGAAAAAAATAAAGAATATTTTGATGCATCTTACACTGAAATGTGCTCAATATCTTAGAGGGGCATTTAAATACATTCCCCTCAATTCCTATGTATTTACATTTATACTACCCAAATCTTTCATAACACATAAAAAATACCTTTATTTTAATTTTTAGAACAGTGAAATACACCTTTTCATGCATAGGTAAGTAGCAGATATGTAAAAATTGATGTTTACGTGTTAGATATGTAAATACTTAAGAATTGAGTGGCATGTATGTAAATCTTCCTCCCTTAAAACAATCCTATGCATTCCACTTCAAACAAAGATTATACAAACATTTCTTTATCATCAACCAAAGTAGATCCCCACAACACATGAATTTGCATAAGCAAGCAAAATGATAAAATTGCAAGTCTATCCACGAAAATTGCACACCAATGTGGATATCGACAACGTACCAACTATTCCATGGCATCTGATTGATGTTTTATATTCTGCCGGAGAGAGCGTGGGAGGAATGTGAAGGCACGATTATGACGGCGACCGAAGCTTACACTCGAAGGAGTAGAGTAATCAGACGTCCTTAGCTTCGAAACGGCGGAAACAAGTTCATCCATTTCCTCGACCTCCATTCCTTCATAATGAGCCACCTTTTCATTCTCGTTTTGTCGAACCAAGAAAGTGGCTCCATCCTCCATGGCCTCCTCCTTCGTTTGGCCATGTTGCTTACGTTGATTTATTTCGCGTCGGTGCATGGATGGCTTCGCCTTTTTGAACTCAAATGAAGAAGGGAATTTGTGCTTGTGTATTAAATGTTGCTTCCGGCTTTTGTAGCTCTTCAGCTTTGCTCCACATCCTTCCACCAAGCACTCGTACTGTTACCAAAGATAATAGGAAGATTTACATACATAACACTCAATTCCTATGTTTTTACATGTCTAACACCTAATTTTTAATTTTTACATATATGGCACCTTACTTGTGAATTAAAAGGTGAATTTCACATTTTAAAAGTTAAAATAGTGATATTTTCTATTTAATATGAAAGATTTGGGTGATATAAATGTAAAAAATAAGGTTTAGGAGTTATATGTGTAAATACATAAAAATTAGGTGGTATGTACGTAGATGCCCCAAGATAATATGGATAACCACAGAGATGTAAAACAGAGCAAGGAAGATAGCAATACGGCTCATGTTATCTTGTAAAGATGTAGCAGCCTAACAAGATATCCATTTTTAAGAACTAACTTTGAAAAATTACATTTTTAAGAGCTTCCATCATTCCTTTGATTGAAATGGAAAATCACCGATTAAAGATATGAAATACAATTTAAGCATGCATTGAAACTAAAACTTTAGAGTATTTATAGAGCAGTTGCAGTTATTTGAAGAAACGAAATTGCTGCAGAAAAAAATTGTTATTCCAAAAGCTGCAATGGCTGTTTCAAAATTTTTCATTTTCAAAATGATGGGCCACTTTTTGGCAGTCACTGCACTTAGCTATGTCATATTATAAAACACAGCTTTCCCACCACAACTTCTTGAGAAAACAGAAAAAATATAATTTGCCGAACACATAAGTGGTGCAATGCAAACAGGCAATTAGTGAATATGTGCAATGGATGTAAATCACATAAATTTGAAGCATGATTTTTGATAAAAAATGAGAACATAATTAAATAAATATGAGAATTAGAACCCATCATAAAAATATCACGAACTTAGAACGTCGTCGGCCAATGTAGAATTTAGAAATTTTTATGGAAAAATCTAGGTTTTGGGTTTAGTTTATTATCTAACTAATATTCTCTCTACTCTCAACTTGCCACTCATTCTCTGCATTTGAATTTCAACTTAAATTTATAGTTGCAATTTCAATCCTTCAAAGGTCAATTTTGCGAATATTCCAGAGAACCTCCTAGATGAATTATTTACATTATTACTTTCGTAACTATATCACCTAATGAAATTTCCGTCCTATTTTCAATCAAATTGTTATCCGTACTCCAAGCTATTTAATTATCAGCAAATTACAATCTTTGCTTCTATCGTGCTGCTAGGCATTCTCATTAATCTCTGTTACTTCAACGCTTGATAACAGTACTTCTTGAAATAACATACAGGAGATTAATTAATTATAATAATTAATGTAATCAGCTTTTACCCTGTTTTGTCTTTTACTGGTTGGATGTACATATAGCTCCCTGTACCTATCCTATCGTGTGTAAGAATAAGAGAGATCACTTTTTTATCGCTTTCCCTTTTCTTCAGCTCATTTTTTTTCTTTTCCTCAGTTTTCATGTTACCTCTTCTTCCTCACGGCAAGAATCTCCATCTTTCATGGTATCAGAGCAACTTTGAGCCTCTCACAGCTCTGTTGATCCTGTCATAGAGACTCGAGCACCTCACCTCTGCACATTGATCTGCCTTTGTTGAACATCATAGATAAGCCAATAGCTCCATCTATCAAATTTCTTATTTATAAGATTCACACCATCATGAATACTCCTCTTTCTACGAGAACTACACCTTATAGAAGTCTCGGGTTATAAAGATTATCAAAGCCAATGAACTATTTGGATCCTTAGATGGCTCAACCTCTTGCCCTCTCATTACCCTACCCGATCCTGAAGGTGTGCTTCAGTCAAACCCAACTTTCAATACCTGGATGCTTCTTCATCAGCACCTTGTTGTTGTTATTCTCTCCACTGTCTCTACTACCATCCTTCCCTATGTTGTGAATCTTGAATCGTGCAAAGGATATTTGGCTCGCTTTGGAAAAAAGACTCCAAGCCACCAATCTTTCTCGCATTATCCAGCTCAAGAACGACTTGCATAGCATATCCATGAAGAATCAATCCATGACACAATACCCCACTCAAATCAAGACCATTATTGTTAGCATCTCCATGACATGCTCAACGGTTGATCAAAAAGACATTATTCTCTACTTATCCCCTATCTATCAAGTCTCAAAACCTCAATCAGAACGAATTTTCCTTCTATCAGTTTAGAAGACTTGCACTCAATACTTGTTAGTGAGGAGATCAATATCTACTGATTTTTCTCAAGAATCCACCGACAACTAACTTCCTTTTCAAGTTGTTGGAGGTCACTTGAAGAATACTTCTCGGCCAAGAGCTTGCAAAAATCAATCCTGCAACAAGCGGTCCAATGGTCAAGCCACTCCATCCAACTTCCAACACAAACTGAGACAAGTTCCTACCTGCCAAATCTCTCATAAGAAGGGACATCTTGCTTCCAACTGCTGGCATAGATCCAATTTGAGCAATCAACTCCCAAAATTGCAGGAGAATACAGCCTTACTTCCACCATTTCCGATGTTGATTGATATCTTGAATCGAAATCACATCACATCTTATGGTTCTCGATAAACTACAGCAGTCCACACCATCCACTGATATTTATCAAGTGTTGGTCGGTAACGATGAATACGTTCCAATACATAATTTCAGGAAAGGCTTGCTTCACCCCCCAATAGTAAGCTTTCTCTTTCGAAAATATTACATACACCGCATATTTCACATAACTTTTGTCTATTCTCAGCCAGCAACAGATAACCACGGTTCCATTACTTTCGACTCTCATGATTACTGCATCAAGGATTGTTATACTCAAAACATCACACTGCAAGGGTCGTGTCAGAAAGGTCTCTGTTGAAATTCAGAATAAGATGAAATATTTTTATTAATATGGAAAAGGGATATAAATAACATGAAAGAAAAGATAAAACTGATAATATCTCCAATTAATCAATTCATATTAATTATTTTGGAGATAAATGAAACAATATAAAATATGAAAGCCTAAAATAGGAATCCAAGAAAATAATTTAGTATTCATAACTTCTCACATGAATAAACTATTTCATAATATAACTTCTAACACTCCTCAAGTTGAAACATGGTTCGAAACCATAATCAACTTGAATTAGAAAACATCAAACAATGGGTGAGGTAAGTCAGGTGAGGCAGAACTTGAAGTCTTCATCCCATACCGCGGTTGTCTTTGACTGCAGTTACTGCATTATCTATAGGTAAGTGGAAGACTCTTAGAGTTAAAGCTGCAGAGGAGTTTCCAAAGAAGTAGACAATTGCAGTTGTTTGAATACAGTTTCTGCAGTGTCTGTAGGTAGGCAGAAGGCTCTTATAGGTAATGTTGCAGGGGATTTTGCAGGGAAGTAGACAGCCTACAATAAAAGTTGGCTTCTAGTTGATTGCAGTTGTCGTTGGTTGCAGTTTATGCAATGCCTGAAGGTAGGCGGAAAGCTCCTCTAAGTAATGTTGTAGGGGAGTTTCCAGGGAAGTAGACAACCTGTAGAAAAAAACTGCAGGATAAAGCCTGCAAAAAAATTGATAAAAGCTTTGGAGGGTCTACTGCAAGAAAAGGGTTTGCAGCGATGAGGGCCTCTAACAGGATATTGTCCTTTGTAGGGCAGATTGTTAACCGATAAGATTTTCGGTGGTAGAGAAAAAGGGTTGTAACCTTCAAGGAGAGAACCGGCTGCCGCTCTTGTTGTTGAACAAGAGAGTTCCAGCGAATAAGAAGTATGCAGTGAGAGTTTTGGTGGCAAAGAAAATGAAGAGGACCTGCTTGGAGATTTTCAAAGGCAGGGAAGAAACTGATGGAGAAGGGCATGTAGGTCGGCTGTTGGGATTCCATTCAATGATACATCCAGTCTCGCTGCTGTAATAGCATTTTTCAAGTCGTTTTGCGAGCAAACCAACGATGAACTCCTCTATAACAAGGTTCCCTTCGTTTCCACAATTCACGCATGTGCAATGACGAAAGACGCCACGGAGGCGGCTGCATCCGCAACTTCCTGCATGAAGAAATGACAATTGAAACCTGCAAGGGGGTGGCAAAAATTGCTCCTCCCCTTTGTCCACTTTTGCTGCAAATACATCTCTGGGAAAATAACTTCTTCTCTTTTGGTTGGGAGTGCCAATGGAGAGAGAAAGTCCCACTCTTTGAACTTTGATGGCATCTCTCTGATTCGGATTTCCACAAGAGAGTGACAGAGAGCATATCACACCCAGGAAATTATGCCGACAGAGAAAGTTATAGGAGAAAAGACAGTTGGAAATGGAGCTCCCCCTGACGCGTGCATTAGGAAGGGAAAAATACTGCATGAGAAAGGGCTGGCAACGAATCTGGCTACAGGAACCAACACTGGATTTTTGTGGAAGAATGACAAGGAACAAAAAGAAGCAGCATTGGATTTCAGGAAAAAAGCTGCGTTCTTTCCTGCGATTGGGAAGAACAGCAAAAAAAAATTTGCTTTGTTTCCAGCAGGAAAGTCCTTCGGGTAAGAACAACGAGAAGGCCCTGCAGGAAAGAACAGTGGGAATGTCCTACGGTTTGGAGGGACAGCAGAGAAGTCATCGGCACACAACGCATTAGATAAGGGTCGCCTGTAAGAGGGAGAGCCGACCGACAAAGATATGACAGAAATCTCACCGATAAAGGCCGTCGGTGAGAGGGCAGCAGTAATCCATGATTGGCCCACGCAATAACCCTTGACGAGGATCTCAAGAACTCCGTCTCAAGAACTCCGTCACTCTAGATGCGCTCCAGTCTCACGAGAAGAAATTCTGACGGCAAGAAGGTCTGAGAATGGGATCTAGGGATTGACTCTTCAGCGGAAGGAGGTCCGATGGTTGAACTACCAGCAGGAAGGATCAGCAGCAGCAACCTTTAGAAAATCGATATGGTAGAGGGGAACCGGCGGCAATTAGGGTGAAAAATGGCGGCAACTAGTGGATTATAGATCCATACGGCATACATGCAATAATTCTTTATGAGAAAAAATTGTTGGGCAGCCAACAACAGAAATTATCCACGGAATAGATCTCTACAGGAGGAAAAATTGAAAGAAGAAAAACTGCTTAAAAACTGCCGCTTACTTTGTGGAGGTCGGCAGAGTCGAAGCTCACAACTCAAGAAGGGTCAGCCAACAGGCCAAGCCTGCAGGGAGAAAAAGCAAAAGTCGTTTCAAATACCAAGATGAGTGCCCCGTCCTTCCCGCACGGAAGCGGTTCTGTAAGGAGAACCGATAGCTAGGGTACGAAATTGTTCAACTCTACCCTATAACATCCTCAACTCACGCTCCACTTGCCACCTCCTCACATTCAGATCTTTGGCACATACGACTAGGGCATGCAAACTTTCAATCCATGAT
The DNA here is from genome assembly GCA_022702705.1 of Papilionanthe hookeriana x Papilionanthe teres. Taxonomy (NCBI): domain Eukaryota; kingdom Viridiplantae; phylum Streptophyta; class Magnoliopsida; order Asparagales; family Orchidaceae; genus Papilionanthe; species Papilionanthe hookeriana x Papilionanthe teres. Next base: position 51,765,584 of record CM040428.1, read on the forward strand.
TGTTCTTTCTCAACAATAGCCACAACTTTTACTTTCTAGCACATGCTCTTTTAGGAATTTTTGTATTACTGCTAAGCACCGCTATTTTCCATTTTGACTTTCAAATAATCACGCTTATAAACCTTTGGAATTAATTCACTCTGACGTTTGGGGTTCCTCCCCTAGTTTTTCATTTCAAGGTTATAAATATTATGTATTTTTTACTGATGATTATTGCTATTATTCCTGGCTATACCCTATGACATACAAAAGAAATTCTTTCGTATTTAATTAAATTCAAACAAAGTGCTAAACTTCAATTCAATACTCGTATAAAAATATTAAGAACAGATGGTGGCGGTGAGTTCAAGTTTCATCTCTTTACACAATAACTTAACACTCGTGACATTATTCATCAAACCACTTGTCCCTGAACCCCTCAACAGAACGGTCTTGTTGATCGTAAGCATAGGCATATTCTTGATAGTACTTGCGATCTTCTTGCCGATTCACACCTTCCTACATCCTTATGGTTAGAGACAGCTTTCACAACTATATACTTAATAAATTGTATGCCTTCCACTACAAATCATAATAAATCACCATATCAAATGTTGCATAACACTCTCGAACAATTCACATCTTCGTGTTTTTTGTTGGGCATGCTACTCATGGATCCCACTTGTCGACCGAAAAATTACAACTCAAATCTACTATGTATCTTCATTGTTTATCCAGATCACATCAAAGGGTACGAGTGTTTTAATCCCAACACTAGCAAAATCATCATCTAAATGAATGTCATTTTCAATGAATATTCTTTCCCCTATAAAGTTGCTCATTTTGAAGTCCCTCCACATCAAAATTCACCTAGATTTTTGCCTTTCATGTTGCTACCTATCAGTACTTTCAATAAATCCCCCACCTCTAAATCAACCTCTCCTAAAACCATTCTTCCTGAAAACACAAATCACATTACCCCTTCATCTATTTCCCTTCCCTTTGGCCCTAGCTTACCTCTTGAATTCCCTGCACATTTGCTCCCAGGCCTCTCCTCGTCCAATCTGACTCTCCCTTATCATCACATGATCACTCGATCGAAGTTCAGGCATCTCCCACCTAAGCACCAATTTACTCTTCAACATCTCATTATCCCATACATTGAACCAATTACTTACAATCAAGCTATTAAACATAGATACTAGAAAAAGGCCACGGAGAATGAGTTAAAAGCTCTTCAAACTCACGTGACATGAATTCTTGTTCCCAAAACAACAAATGAGAAAATTTTCGGTTGCAAATGGACTTCTAGGTTTGAACGTCATCCAAATGGTTCAATTGCTCGGTATAAGGCAAGACTCGTAGCTCAAGGCTTTCAGTAAAAACATGGGCTTAACTGCAATGATACATTTAGCTCGGTCGTCAAGCTTCCAACTATTCGTATCTTCCTCAACGTGGCTCTTCATCATACTTGGAAGGGTCTTCAACTAGATACATCTAATGTCTTTTTACACGATACTTTGGATGAAGTTATTTATATGAAATAGCCTCTTGGCTATGTTGAACTCAATTGTCCTGATCATGTGTGTTTATTAAAAAAATAAAAAATAAAATAAAAAAATAAAATAAAAAAACTCTATATGGTATCAAACTGGCACCTCGACAATGGTTTAACACTTTCACCAAACACTTAGCTATGTGTTTGCTCACAGACGCTCGGATCCCTCCCTATATATAACAAGAATTCCATTTCTATCTACCTTTTATTATATGCAGATGATATATTGCTTACTAGAAATAGCAGTTCATTCATCAATGAACTTTTATGAGACCTTCACACCAATTTTTCTATGAAAAATCTTGGTATTATTTCTATGTTTTTAGGTATCAACATCAATCACACTAAATTGGTTTATTTCTTCCACAAAAATATTATGTTGCTGACATTCTTCAGAGAGCGCATATGACAAATTATAAAGTTCTTCCGAATCCGCATTCATCTACTAATAAAACAGTGCCCAATGACCAGCAACTCTTCAATAATCCCAAACATTACATGCATCTTGTCAACTCCCTCCAATACCTTAGTCTAACTTGTTCAGATCTCAACTATGTCAGCAGTCAACCATCCCATCTTCATGAACCTTTAAATGTCCATTTTTAACAGCTCAAACAGGTTCTACAATATATCAAAGGCACTCTTGATCTCGGCCTACCCATTCAATCAGGTTCACTTATTCTTCGTCCTTATTTTGATGTCAATTAGGTACGTGATCACAATGATCATATGTTTATCACAGGATATTTTTCTTATCTGAGCAACACTCTCGTCTCCTGGAAAGTTAAGAAACAACCCACCGTTGTCAAATCTTCCACTGATGTTCAATATAGAACTCTTGCGTCTATAGCAATTGACGTTTTATGGTTCTGACGATTACTATAATATTTTCAAGTTAACATTCAGGAACCTACCACTATCTATTGTGAAAACATATGGTGATGGCACTGACTCAAAATCCAGTCTTTCATACAATGACCAAACATATCGATATCGATTATCACTTTGTGAGGGAACGCATTCTCTCTGAGGAAGTCAACTCCGTTTATATTCCTACCGCTGGTCAACCTACAAATATATCTACCAAACTCTTGCCGGCACCTCGGCTTATCACACTGCGAGACAAGCCGACACTATCTAGCGATACTATCAGCTTTAGAGGGGCTGATAATAGTACTTCTTGTAATAACATACAAGAAATTAGTTAATTATAATAATTAATGTAATCAGCTTTTATCTTGTTGTCTTTTACTAGTTGGGCCTATATATAGCTCCATGTACCTATTCTATGATGTACAATAATGAGGGATCAATTTTTATTGCTTTCCCTTTTCTTCTCTCCCTCATTTCTTTTTCTTTGTTTTCACTTTACCTCCTCTTCTTCCTCAGGGCGAGAATCTTCAGCTTTCAAGTTTACATTAAGTGCTATGTTTCATACAAGGGGCATTTCATACATACCACTCAAACCTTTCATATCACATTAAAAAACCAATATTTTAACTTTTAAATAAATGAAATGCAATTTTTAATGTATAGGTAACGGGGTATATATGTAAATTTGAATTTATATGTTAGATATGTAAATACGTAAGAATTGAGTGATATGTGTGTAAATCTTTCAAAAATATATGCACTCTAACCAAGGCATTCAAAAACAACCCAACTTGTAGAAATTTCACGACATAACTAGATGATCTTAATAAGAAATTAAAGAATTTAATGAACTATTTTTTCTTCAACTCATGAATCAAGACGAGGACAAACTAAAGAAAAGCTATGCATGAAAATTGTGAATATTTATGTAAAAGTTCCATTGCAGGAAAAAGAAAATACTTACCATTGGGAAACCACGAGCAACTTTTGCTGCAAAGAAGGAATCATGGGCTTCAGAAACATGTATGCTAAGTAGCCTTGAAGTTGGGTACACTCTTGAGCAAATTGCACATGCCGACATATGTCTAGCATGATAATGATCTTCAAAGTCCTCCAAACAACTCAAACGGGCACCACAGCTAACAATAGGACAATGCACAAAGCTGCTAAAAAAAAGGGGAAGATTTACGTACATACCAATCCATTCCTATGCATTTACATACTTAAACTTTAAATTTTACATAAATACCATCTTACCTATGCATGAAAAAGGATTGTTTCACATTTTAAAAGTTAAAATGTTGGTAGTTTTCATGTGATATGAAAATTTTGGATGGTATCAATGTAACAAGTGAAGTTTCAGTGTTAGATATGTAAATACATATGAATTGGGTGATATGTATGTAAATGGCCCAAAAAGAAAACAGATTTTGAGCATACTATTCATCAAAGCTATAATTAGAACCAATAAAAAAGGATTATTTAAGAGTTGTGAAACATCCTGCTGATAAAGTTGTATTGAAAATCAAAGAAAAAACATACTCAACATCTAGTATGTTAAAAGCAACCATATGAATTATTACATGGATGTGATAATTCCAAAGTATCTAATGAAAACAAAAAATGCTGAAATTTAAGGCTGTTTGGGATCTTTTATTTAATTATTTTTTTATATTTTGATTTAAATTAAAACATATTTGATTGAGCTAGTTGCTTTTGAAAACACAAGTTGATTTGTTTTTTAAAACAAAAAATAAAAGCATATAAAAAATTCTATCAATCAAATATATTTTTAAAAACAAAAACAGGAAATAAAATTGGTCAAGCGAGGCTCTTATTTGCACATGTGAAATGATAATAACATATAAATATGCGCATGCTAAACAGGCAAACCGTTTTTGAGGCTAATTAAAAAAAAATGTCCATGCTTTATGATAAAGAACGAGCTGCTTGGGAATGAAACCACAAATCATTGCTGACTTTATTGAGACCACGGTTTCCTTCAGAAGCAACATTTCTTCGGCAGCATTCCAATCATGGTTTTCTTTGCATATTTTAACCTTTTCCAGAGGGTAAACAAAATTTCAATCTGGCCAATATTTCAATTTGTAAGGCCATGAAGCCAAAATAGTCTCGTATGTTTAAGGGGTCATTTGAGTCTCAGTCTATAAAAGTGCAAAATTAATGCCCAAGCTTTTTAAATTAGAACAGAAATAGTCCCTTGCGGGATCTATTTCAGCCTACATTAAAAAAGTATGGGGAAAAATTGACAATTCTATAAACTCTGTGACTAAATAGTAGGGGATTAAATTGATAATTCTATGAACTCAGTAAGATCTACTTTTGTACTATTTTTTTATGTTTTGATTTAAATTGAAACATATTTGATTGAGGTAAATGTTTTCGAAAATACTCAAACACAACTTTTTGTGTTTTGAGTATTTTTAAAAACAAATTGAATTATTTTTAAAAACAAAACATAAAAACCTATAAAAATTATACAAGTCAAACATAGTTTTCAAAAACAAAAGAAAAAATAAAACATAAAAATAGACCATTAAGGATGAATATATTATGAATTATTTGAGTGTCTTTGCTTAGTTCACTTTTCTATTTTGTTGTTATTTTCAATCAAATAGAAATATGTTTTCAAACAAGATAATTTGTCTTCAAGCATAAAAGATAGCTAGGAAAGGCGTTCAAAACCATGAGTACCTGTTAAGAAGAACACAAAAAATACAAAAATAAAACATAACAAAACATGGTCACAAAAGAAAAAGTTCCGTAGAAAATTCAACATTTGAACAATAAATAAACATGAAACGATATATCAAACTTTGGGAGGTTTGATAGAGAACTACAGAGTTAACAAGGAGGACCTACATTTGATTTTTATTGATTTAGAAAAAGCTTACGATAAGGTTCCAAGAGATGTCCTTCGAAGAGTTCTTGAGAAGAAAGGTGTTGATATGACTTATATTCAATTCATTAAAGATTTGTATGCTAGAGTTGTTACTTGTGTTAGAACTGAAGGAGGATTGACCAAATATTTTCCTATTTCTATTGGTTTACATTAGGGATCGGGTTTAAGCCTGTATCTTTTTGTTTTAGTTATGGATGGTCTTACTGGACATTTACAAGAGGAGATACCTTGGTGTATGTTTTTGTTGATGATATCCTTCGCGTGGATAAGACGAGAGAAAAAGCCCAAGAAAAACTTGAATTATGGAGGTCTACATTGGGTCTAAAGGCCTTCCTTTGAGTAGAACTAAAACTGAATACATGGATTGTAATTTTAGTAATAGTAGCTCTAGTGACAGAAGTGTAAATTTGGGTGATCAAATTATTAAATGTGTGAACGAGACATCTCAAGTCTATTGTTCAAAGAGAAGGTGATATAGGTGGAGATGTTAACAATAAAATTCAAGTTGGTTGGTTGAAGTGGAGGAATGCTTCGCTGCCTTTTTAAAAGTGAAATACTCCTTCCCATGCATAAGTTAATGACGCCAAAGTGCTATACGTGTAAATAACAAACTTTGGGTGTTGGATATGTAAATTCATAAGAATTGTGTGGTATGTATGTAAATTTCCCACATAGTTAATGGCAAGGTAACAAACCATGTGGTCAATTAGTTCTTCTATTACAGGTTGCCAAAAAATAAAGCCTATAAATCTAACTGCATCAACAATATAAAGATAAAATGTCCACAATAGTAACAGCATTAATGTGCAGGATAAATAAATAAAAATCCATTTCAATGAAACTACAACATACCTGCCTGAATCTTCTATTTTCTGAATTTGATACCTTTCATCTTCTGTGAGATCTAGGGCAATCTACAATTTAAACAAAAGAAAATGAAAGATAAAGCATGATTTTTTATGACGATTGATGCGGTGATTATTAATATTACAGTAATTTGCACGCTAAATTCTGTTTCTAAGAAATAGTGATAAATATAGAACTAAAAAACCACGTAATCTTTTGAAAAGTAAAGCGAAGAACTGTTGTCAAAAACCAAGCTTAATAGAAACCAAGAAAAAAATGTATATACATACATAGAACACAATTTTTTTATCATTGCATGTCTCATACCTAAACTTTCATATGTACACATTGATACCGGAACTAGCTAGGAAATCAGCGGATACGCAAAATAACTTTTATTAGCACTAAATTAGGGTTACAACACGACACAAACAGAAAAGAGAAATACATTAACAAATCACTCTCCGATCAGAATCAGAAGAAAAGATCCGAAGGCGGTGGTAGCGTCAGTAAGGTGGCAAGGTGTAAAGGAGAAAGTTGAGGGCTGTTGGGTAGGCTGGAATAGTGGTTGTTGGCTGGTTTGGGGATTGGGAGAGTGGGGGCGGCCAGGAAAACTGCAGGGAGGGGTGGAAAAGGGCACTGGTTGATAGGGGAATGAGCCGGACAGCAGGGAGACTGGCTGTAGGTGGGCTGACTGGGCGCAGAGGGCCAGTGCGGAGGGCTGGACAGCAGGTTACAGTTAAGGGAAGGTGACTGCAGGGTGGCTGGATGTGGCAGGGAGGGTGGCTGCTAGGAAAGGGCTGTACAGCAAGGGGAGAAAGCTGGGAAAGTGCGGTAGATGCTGGAAGAGGCTGCCCGGAGGTCTGGAGGGGAAGGGGGCGAGGAGATTGAGAAGTAAACAACACCACTTCGGAGCAGGATAGAGCCGAAGTACCACCCGTCGTCGGACACAACCCCAGCAGGGAGAGGAGGACACTCCAAGAATAATTCTAAAACAAAACACAAGCAAAAACTGAACCCTACAACAAGAAGACAGCAATTTATAGACTCCCATATGGAGAAGAGAAGGAAAGAAATAGGAAAGGAAACCGCCACACAAAAGGAAAGGAGTGGGGTGACAGGAATAATCCTGAAAATGGCCATTAGAGATTTTCGATGGGGAGTAGAGCACGTAAGGAGGGAAATAGGAGGGGCAGCAGTCCGGACCCATAGAGATCCCGCGAAAAATTCACGTCTGGTCCACCGGACAGATCGTTCCTTGCGGGAATTGTTGCCAGTCGGTTCAGCCGGCTTGTGCCCTCATCACGCAACACTCAAATCTTTAATATCACATCAAAAATAGCACTATTACCACTATTTAAAAGTGAAATACACCTTTTCATGGATAGGTTTAAAATACCAAAGTGCAATTCATGTAAATATGAAAGTTTACTAGTGTGACATGTAAATTCGTAAGAATTGTGTGATACCTTTGTAAATTTTCCAAAAAAAAATATTACCAACATACAAACACCGATCAAAAGAAAAAGGGCCTCGCAACTTCTTCTTCTTCTTCCTCTTCTTCTTCTTTTTCTTTTGTGTGTTAAATGTGTGATAAATTATATTCATACCTATTATAATTTTCTTTCTTTTCTTACAAAGTTTCAATTGCATGTATGGATTTCATGATACTAGTTTTTATAGTCATTAATTCTATTTGAAAACTTTTAACAATTTTCTACTTTCATCGGAAGTATTAAAAAATGTTTAAGAATGATAACTTACTTTCCTGCAAAAATGGTATGTATGTTGCGTTGAACAATCACCTAAAGCTATTAACAGTAAAACTATAAACATCATGCATTAAATTTGATTTTGGAGCTTAAGATTATATCACAATATATTCTAAACAAAGGGCCTCATATTAGGGTCAATCAACAAATCACAAATGAATACAATTTTAATGGATCAATAACGGTTCATATAAATGCGACTTAAACCACTAAGTTTAGATATGAGTCGAGGTTTTCAGGATAACTATTATGGAGTTAAGTAAAATTTCAGTATGGTTAATAAATGGGTTCATCCTGAGGTGCTTCTAATTTGATAGATAAGCTAGAGGGATTTTTTGAATGGTAAATGTCTTGTTTTTTGAGAATTAATATTTTTAAATAATAAAAACATTTTAAGAAGTGTCGGTAATAAGGTAAAACCGTAAAACTTATTTGATCAAATAAAATATAAACTTGAAATAATATTATTTATCACTCACATATTACAAAGAGCAATTGAATAATCAATTTAAGAATTTTAAACAGGAAGAGTTCGGTGTATGAATATTTTATTAGGTTTAAAATTTTTGTAAGCAATAATTAGAGAAAACTCAATTATCAATATGTGTTTCATTTAAAGATTTCAACAGGAAATTAAGCTACAATTCTTCAAAGACAATAGATGAGGATTACAAGCCTCATAGCTCGAAGGATATTTCTATTAGAGGTCGTATGGTAATGGATTTAAGTAGGATTCAACTTAATATTTGCCGGACATAAAAATGATAAATTTAAATCAATGATTTAGTAAATCAAACTCATTCGCAATTCCTTCTCAATTTTGCCTTAAATCTCGGATTTAGTAAATCTAATTGTTGGAGGGATTTAATAAATCTGAATTTATAGGATTTACTAAAGTTGCTAAATAATTTTCCATACAGCCCTTTAATCTTACGGTAGGATGATTGCACCTCTGCTTGGTAATTTTAAGAAATAATATTCAGCATCTCATCAACAATATTTCAAACAAGCACCAGCATCCCATATATGATCGTAGAAGCCTATTAAAAGAGTATAATATCTAAAGCATACTAACCTCCTCCTAATGTTGTTTTAGGGCCCGTTTGGGGCGGCTTATAAGTGCGGCGGCGTTTTTAAAACTCCCCCGTACCGTTTGGTTTGCGCGTTTCAACTGCTTATCCAATAAGCCAGTTGTATATTCTTTAAAGAAGCTCGATCGCGATGAAGTGACCTACGGTCCGAGCTTATCGACGAACTATGAGAATAAGCTGGATAGTGACCTACTCTTCGAATAAGTCGGATAAGATGTTCGCCCCAAACTGACACTTAGACTTAAAAAAGAATAAATACCACCCAATTCTTATATCTTTACATATCAAACTTCTAAATTTTACATTTTACATTTACACTAGCGAAATCTTTTATATGACATTAAGGGGGTGTTTTGGTTACACTCTGGATTTACGTTAAATAGGATTTAGTAAATATAGTAAATCTGAATTTATCAAATGCTAATGCTATTAAATCTAAAATTAATTTTTGGTTTGGTTGAAGTGAAATCCAAGTAAACTCAACAAAAGTGCTTGGCATTTTATTTTAGTTAAGCTATGTTATTTTTTTATTCACAAGTTAAATCCGTTAAATCCAACCAAATATGTGGATTTAACAAATCTCTATTTTCATCCAAAAACTGACAGAATGGATAGGAAAATGGATTTAAACAGTGTCAGATTTAGCTTCCCGTTTTTCACGTTTGGCTGAATTTAAGTTAAATCGAGCGATAAATCCCACTAAAAATACGCTACCAATTACCAAACACCCCCTAAAAGTACCACTATTTTAACTTTTAAAAGGTTAAATACAACTTCTCATATATAGCTAAGGGCTTTGTATGTACAAATTTAAGTTTAGGTGTTAGATATGTAAAAGCATAAGAATTGAGTGGCATGTATCTATGTCATCCTTTTTATATTTAACCATGAATTTGAACCTAAATTTAAAGTTGAAGAGAGAAAACAAACTCCGTCCCCAAAAAAAATCATTTTTTCAACCCATACGCAGATAGGTCGTGGTTCCTTTGGAATCAATAACTAATATTTGTCTCCTTATCAGCGCACCGCATAAGTGCATCCATTAATATATTTTTGTAACCAATCGGGCAGTCAACCAAGCCATAAAATCAAGTAAACGAAAGGGTTTGTTGTTGTAAATTTAGCGGCAAACTTTAGGATTCTAACAAGTAAGAAGCTAACGGATATGTGAGAAAAATGGAGCTAACCTGCTTGGCGAGGAGCTCGCGCTCTACGTTTCCAGAGACGAAGAAGGGATCCTGCGGAGCGAATCTTCGCCGAACCGCGCTCCAGTATGGAAACCCTAGTTCTGACAGCTCCATTAAGGAGTGCTTGAATTTGAATTCGAATTAATGCTGCTGTATACAAAATCCAAGTTTATAGGACCAGTCCATCTCAGACTATCCAAAAAGAGGGTACCCACGAAATTTATAGGGGACATTCACACACAAATCATCTAATTCTTACGTATTTACCGATACCTATCTCATGATTAAACTTCCTCATATAGCATCGCCCAAATATTTAATATCACAAAAAAATATTATTACTATCAATTTATAAAAATAAAATATATATTTTCATGCATTAATTTTGTAACATCACAAATCCAAAAGCCCATACATCAGACAATACATGTATGATGAAATAAATTGAATATATTTTATATTTTTAAATAAATAATATATGTAAATAACAACAAGAATAAACCATTAAATGTAAATTTTATTCATACTGAATATTTTATTAATACAACTAAAATAAAAGTAGAAAACTACATAGATCAAAACTGAAATGATAACAAGAAATAATTATCCAAACTCAAAAAAAAATATAATAGCTAAAACAAATACTTAAAAACAATACCAATAAACGTAAATTTTATTCATACTGAATAGTCTACTTATAAAATTGAAATGAAATGAAATAAGCAAATTAACTGAATCAAAACTGAAATCTCAATAAGAAACTACTGCCTATACCTAAAAAGAAAAATATAATAGCTAAAATAAATATTGAAAAACAACAATAATACAACAACTCTAAAATTGAAAAGCTTGATCTGATAGAAACAGTTCTACTGGTAGCTGAATATAACATGTTATGTAAAATATCAAATAGTACGTTTGAAAGACAAATTCAATAAATAATGATTATCTATTAAAGCATAAAAGGCAAACAAATTTGAGTATGCAGTATGAACAACAATCATAGATGATTATTGTATGCATATATAATATCATAAGACAATAAAATAGTGATTAACATTAAATATGTTTGGTTATCGTAAGAAAACATACAATCATTTCTAATCAAATTTCTTATTATTTAGTTTTTTATTTATTATTTATATAATTAATTCTAACAATCACTCTGAAGCCATGAAGGTCAATACCAGCCCGAGGAAACGCATAGTTGCTCTATGAGCGTCGGCCTGACTAGCCAATATCCTAAAAGATTTCACCGATCTACATGTCATCAGACACAAGCATGTCAAATTTCCACAAATATAATATGTGAGAAATATGTTGGTTCGTGCAAGCTTGTGATATGAGAGATTTAAATACATACAAGTAAAAAACATGAAAAGAAAACATCATAACTGCAAAATTAACTCAATTATGCAATAATTTTTGCAGTAATAAATTATAACGGTTGGTGAGTTCATCATAAACAACGATTGAGTTATGTAAAAAGAATAAAATTATAAAGAAAGTAGCAAATGTATGACTTAAAATCCTATAAAATGCTATGAATTCACTACGTATAACAAGGAATAACGCCACTAACTATGAGATTGTGTATCATATAATAAAAAATAATTACTTGCATGAGGACGGCAAATGCGATAATTTTACAATTTGAATAATTCATGACCATATGTTAAGCAATCTATGATCTTATGGCTACCAAGATCCTTGCGGATGATGCAATTCATGTGTTCACAAATTTGTTAAGCCTCACGTTCCAATATGTGATCTAATACTTCTTCATAACTCAGTTATCTTTGAATCACCGATGGCTTATACCAGATAATACGAGAATTTGCATATACATAACGCTAAAGTTGAGAGACATGAAAGACATTGCGTACATTTGCAAGTCTCAAAAGAAAAGCCAAACGATATGAAACTCTATCGACTCTATCGATCACCTCGAGATGACCAATGAAATGAGGCTGAAGCATATTTAATCAGACCAAGGTGTAACTTCGCACATTGATGAACCATCCAGAAAAATGTGATCTATGGCATTAAATTCAATTTCTTTGTGTTTTGGGTCGAAGAGCTTATTCTGACGATCCTTAAATGCATGTAGTTGATCTCGAATCTGACAAACTTTCTATGTAGTTTGATCCACTAGTTGAGGCCCAAATATTTATCTCTTATCGACCACAAACCGACATGAGGAGGATCTACATTTTCCATCATATAGTATTTCATATGATTCCATACTGATACTAGAGAGAAATGTATTATTATAAGCAAACTCTGCCATGAGAATATTGTATTTCCAATTATCTCAGAAGTTCAAAATGCAAGCTCTCAGCAAATATTATAAGGTATGAATGATACACTTTAATAATCCATCTATCTGAAGATGAAAAGCAGTAATGAACTCCAATCTCATGCCCATAGATTATTGTACTTATTTCCATAGCCTAAAGGTAAATCTTTTATCTTGATCTGATACAATGATGGTTGAAATTTCATATTGTTTTGGGAGATCATGAGAAGAATGTATCCCTCTGTGGGGGATACCTAAGAATACTCTCGATAAAAATGATTTGCTTGTATCATGAACATGGAGAATAAGACAAAATAAAGAGTATTTTTTATGGGAACACCCTGGTGTTGCAAATCTCTCGCTAAGCCACCAGACATAGAGTGAGTCTCTCACATCCCAAATGGGTAGCGGGTCATCGGCATGTGGAGCCTACGAAATAACCAAAATCATCTCGACAGGAATATCCCTATACATCAGAGCTCACCGAGCCATAAGTGTAGAGGGTGAATCACCGTATCCCGAATGGGCGGCAGTTCATCAGTAATCGGGCCGTCGAGATGATGTTAACGAATTTGAATGAGTGACGAGGCTCAAAGGGGCTGAACAACATGAAGGGTAGAGTAATTCTAAAAGATAGAGATGGCGAGGTCGGGGTGTCATTGACATGTCATCTCAAGCTACTGAGTGTACTCGATTGTGAAGGTAGTCGACCTAACACGTCTAGAGATCTCCGTTCAACAATCCATGAATTGCATCATCCACAAGGACCTCAGTAGTCATAAGATCAAAAGAATGAAACTCGTCTATGACCTACAAGATGGAGCTCAAGATGTGGGACTCATACTAGCCAGACAGATGGCTGAGTTATCTCAGAAAATAAAGGAAAAAAATGTCCAACTACAAAGCTGTAAACGCATTTCATAAAAGGGCCTACACCATGTTTGGGTCAGGGATCATTTTAACAACCTGATTACACTAGGCAACCACTTAAGTAGAAATTTATGTTGGGCTAGTTAGATTGGAGAAGCTCGCTCGGAACATGCAAATATGAATGCAGATTTGGGTTATATCCATGCATGCAACATGTTTAAAATCTAGTTTGAATGTCATGAAAGACAATAAAAGTTAAGATTTTAAAATCCTTTAAATCCTGAATATTTTAATCATAAAAGTTTTCATTATCTTAAATGTTTTATTAGGTTTTTGTAGCAAATTTAAAATTTTAAATCCTAAAAAACTTATATTGTATTTGTGATTTTCAGACAAACAACAGAAATTAACAATTAAGTATTTCAAGCATTCAAGCATGCAATAAGGCAAGAAACAAACTAAATAAAATAATAAAAAAGGTCGTCGTCGTTTGGTCGGCAATATATTAAAGAAAAGAGAAAGAGCAGCTTAACTTTGCATATACACACTCAGATCTAATTCTATACATGAATATATCAAATGTAGAATTAATATACGAGACACGAGTATCTACTCCTGGTCCCCCGCCACGTGGTTCCCACGCTAACACGCCTTGGAACTCGCGCTCGTATCTTATTTATACTACATAATTCTCATAGGACTCTAAAAAGTACATAGAAAAAATAAAATAAATGACTCAACTTACATGAAAATAAGGTTAGCTGGAAGTATAATGAGTCGAGTATGGTGGGGGAGCTAAGCAGTTGCTGCAAGCAAAAGTTAGATTATAAATCATTACATGCACCCACATTTTGCAGTACATATGTGTGTGCATATATATGAGCACGACTCCCTGCAAAGGAATGTCTGATACACTGCCATGCATATAAAAAACACAAGAAAACTAAGGACACAAAACAAGAAAGACGCATGGCTTGGGCAAACAAACCAGTAGAGAATAATAACTAGACATTAAAAGATTATCTAACATCTTAGAACCAACCTAACACATCATCCAATGAAAAGTGTCCTAACCAGCATTTAAGTGCACAAGGTGAAACTTTTTATGTCAGGTTCTCCCGGGTAAGGCTAAATCACTGCCAATCCTAGCTACTTGCCTCGAACAAGTGCTAGAACGTCCCAGGTAGGTGTCTTTAACCACGGGACACTACGAATAAATCGTAGATTATCTCGAGTCATGCAGATGGAAACCCTACACTCATGACGCCAAAAGATGATGCAACAGAGATTGTTTGAGACCATAGATTGCTTTGTGGATAAGACATACATGTATTGGATGTTGCAAATCAACAAACATACACGATCACTTAATGTAAATGGTCTCTTGTAATGTTTCATGCAAAAATGCATTAGAACATCTATGTGCTTAGTTTGCCAAACCTCATGAACAATTAAAATAATGAAAATTTGAATGGTGTGCATTTTAAACATTTCGGTGACAGTTTGTTCACAATCAACATCATAATCTTATTTGTAACCTTAAGCCATGAGACGAGCATTGTATCACACAGTGCTATCATCTGAATTAAATTTGGTTTCGAACATCCATTTTTAATCCAAAATGTGTTTTATTTGTGAGTGTTGTAATAATGTTGCACGTGCCATGTTGTTTGAGAGTCTAAAATTCACTAGACACTGCATGAGGTAGTGTTTAGACTTTACAACCTCAGTGGAAGAGGTAGGATCATATAAGGTGGTTGTGTAATGAGCTAAATAAAGGATATTTCGTGGCTTTAGATGTCATGTTTGAAACCTAGTTTTCATAACATGTGTTCGAGAAGGTTGAGTATTTTTGGGTTAACCTGTAATGAGATCTCATTGTTGTATGGAATGAGGATGTGTTAGAGGAGAAGGAGAATTTTGGGTATGTGAAAGGGTTGAAGGGGAGAGAGTGAAAATTGAACGTTTATTGGAAGTATTTAAGTTTCAGATGTAGTTATAAGACTAGAAATAGGAAATGAAGTGAGGGTAGGAGAGGCCACAACATTCTTCGAAGAGGGAAGATGAATAGAGATTGTGGACTTTTGCTGCTGTAGAAGAAATTCCTATTCTTGAAATACTACTCGCCAAAAAATAATTATTTTACAAGTGAGGGGGTTATAACATTTATACCCTTCGGAGAATGAAGATTATCCCCATAAACTGCAATGAGCTGAGTGTGATGTAAATTAATTAGTGGTATAAAGAGCTAATCATGAAAAATAAAGAGAGTCGAATGCTCGAGGATGTGTTCAGTCTAGACTTTTTTGATAAAAGACTTTGTACGGTGAAATGTTATTAATTGAAGAAGATGGTAACATATTAAGAGATATATTGTAGTGAGCAGGGCGTCAACCCAAAGGAAGGAAAAAGACTAGCACCCACTAGAAGATCTCTCATGTTTCAAGAATGTATCTATGTTTACGTTCGACAATGAAGTTCAACAAAGGAGTATGAGGGTGTGAATGTTGGTGAATGATTCCAGATTGATATAGTATGGTTTTAACTGTATGATTCCAATATTCACCTCCTCCATCAGTGCAAAATATTTTAATATGTTTATTGAATTGATTTTCAACCATATATTTTTTAATGTGATGAAACAAGTGTAGCTTCAAATTTAAAATACATGGGAAAAACCAGACAATAATAAGTATACTAATCCACAAGTAATATAAGTATTTAAACCCTTCATGAGCAAGAACAAAAGATGGACCCCTTACATATGTCTGAATAATTTATAATATCATAGAACTACAACTAGTAGAATTGCTAAAAGGCAGTATATGACTTGTAGTCATTTATCATACATTAAAAAAAGGGAAATGAGAAGGCATGGCTAGCTTTAGAATTTTATTGGATGGAGTGCGAAGTAACAAGTGTGACAGATGCCCGAGTCATGGATGCCACAGTATAGAGATAATTGATAAAGCACTAAAAAGCTTGATATTAGAAGAATTTTATGGTTTTCATGATTGCTGGGGTGAGTAGAGAACGTTACGATTAGGTTCGTAAAGCAATGTGTGATTGCAATTTAGGTGCTTGATGGAGAATAAAATGGCACAATGGTCATCAACCATGAGTTTTTTAACTGAGAGTAATTTATAGGATAATTTATGAGCATGGAATAATCGTGGTAAGCAAAGCTTGCTATAAGGTGCAGTCAAGATGCCTTAACCAACATTGGCTATAGGAACATTTGTCTATTTTCTACCATCACATAGTCGGTACCATGATATGAAGAAATGTTGGTGAGCTGGTTCTGCTTTGATGTGAGATGTGCAATAGCCCCGATGTTTAAAAACTACTCATTTCTATTTGTCGAAACATCAGCTTGTAAGGCTTGTGGATTTGGTGAGATGGTCCTAGAATGAATTGCAAAATGATCAATCTTACCACAAATTTGGCATTCAATTGAAGGGTTTAATCCATGTCCTCTTCCATGATTTGCAACATTTCTTCCTTGGTCAGGAATGTTGTTATAAGAATGCCCTCTGCCTGGCCTTAGGTAGCAACCAAAGTGGTTTGAATTTGTGCTTTGGATTCATCTTTAAGTTGTCGAGATGCTTTGGTGTCTTGGTTAGTTTCTTCACTGCACCTAAATTTATGAGCTGCAAATTTGTGTGAATCACTATTTTAAATGCTTGGTATAATAGAGGAGGTCCATTTAAAGTACATATCAAGATATCCTTATTATGTATTGGAAACTCCGAAGCTACAATACAATCAACTTTGGCTTTGATTTCATGAAGATATTTGTTCATGGATTGTGTTCCCATCAAAATGTTGTGAAGTTCATATATATATATTTTTTGAAATATATGAGTTCATTATGTAGTTGAATGACACGAGCTCTATTTGTTGATTGTAGTAGGCAAGTGATTGTGGACCATATTTCTGCATAAGATTATAGGTTCAACTCATAGGAAAGTATAGAAGACGATAGTTGATGCCAAATTTTGATTTATTAAGTTCCAATGTTGTACAGTGGATTGTGAGCTACTCAACCATCTTCACTAATCCTTATAATTGTAGGATAAGCAATTGATCATCTTTTAAATCTGTTGGCTTGAAATAACCTCAAAATTTATGATCTCAATATTCAATGATTCTCAATTATTAGTTAGGTGTGGACAATATTCTTGATGTTAACCATTAGGAATTTGAGTTGCGATGAAATGGGAGTATCATTCATTTTGACGAAAGATTCATTCGTTTCGATGAGAAGCTATAGTAGATGTGGATGAATATTCCATGAAGAAACTAAGCCTGTGAATGGAAGAAGAGGAGCTAAATGAGTTTGCTGTGAAGCAGATAAAGCTCTTATACCATGTTAAAATATGAAATAGCGAAACTGGAAAAACTTGAAACAAAGTAGATGAATAAGAAGAATAAGAAGGGAATCACTACGCTACATAATAAATTATTTTCTTTGCTCTCTCCACTACATTAGTATGTACAAATGCCTGTTGTACGACAGAAAAGACAAAATTTTTTATAGGCAAAGGTGGAGAAGATATTTATGTGAACAAATGTCACTCTTAGAATATATCTAAACGAAGAGTAGGAACCATAACTTTGTATTCAAGTTGCTTCCAATATGATATAGATTTGTAATCAACTGATTGTTCACTTGGAATTCTTGAAGAAGTTTCTAAAGTCGGATCACATTCATGGGTGTATAAGCAAGTGCTCTATACTCAACTGGTTGTTTCTTCACTTTTCAGGAAACAAGGTTGTTGTCGAGGTAGGAACTGCAACTAGTGATGGTTTTGTAATATTTTGCATGAGAGTTCTCTACTTTAGAGGAAGATTAGTCTTAAGCAAAAATTTGATATAGTGCAGTACTCATTTTAACTGCTGAAGATGTATACATGGAGAGTGATAAATATGTCGTGAGAGTTGATTAACCAAAAAGATATATACAATCATGTAATTGGGAGATATTGGTGGGATCTTGCAAAGTGTTTATATAGATTACTATTATGGACAACTATTGATGTTTAAATTTGAATTTTGTTGACGACGGAAAATGTTGTGGGAAAAACACTTTCTTTCCTCAATCTTGGTAAGAGAACAAACCGCGAATCACAACAAAGAAGATGCAAACACAAGAGCACAAGCAAACAAGAGGATTTACGTGGTTCGGTCTTTTGACCTACGTCCACGGGAGGGAATCGAAATAATCCACTAAGACAAGAAACAGGAGTACTTAGCTTTACATAGATGAGCCCTCATCTTCCATGGCCTCCCTTCACATCCAAGGCCTCCAAGATGCTCTCCTCACCCTTAACAAGCTAGCCCACACTCCTCGAGTTCTTTTTCACTCTTACAAAACCCACACTAAGGCCTCCTCATCTCATCTATTTATAGTAGATTAGATTACATTATAATATTCTATAAATAGATGAGGTGTAACCTTCAAGGATCGCATGGCTTCCACATGTCCACCCTTTAGAGTCCTCCATCGCATGGTCTCCACGTGTCCTTTCACATGTCTTCCTTCCACCGCATGGCCTCCACATGTCCTTCCACATGTCCTCTTCTAGGGTCTTCCATGAAAAGTCAACAATGGAGGCTTAAGGTAAGTAGCAATTTACAAGAGTGCCACTTACCTTAGTGACTAATTGGGGGTCAAAACAACAAATCTCCACCTCGACCCTCAATTATGCTCGGAGTAGTGATTCCCTCCACGTGGCCCCCGAGGGCCCTCGCCAGTGGAAAAATTCACTAAGTTCGGACAGGTGTCCGAACTTAGCATGGGCGACGCCTTGGTGAGCATATCGACAGGGTTCTCTTCGGCCGGTATCTTCTCTACCACTATTGAGCCTTTAGCGACGACGTCCCTTACGAAATGAAGCTTCACATCTATGTGCTTGGATCTTTCATGAAATACCCGATTCCTGGTTAGGTGGATGGTGCTTTGGTTGTCGCAAAACACGGTTATCACCTTTCGATGTATCCCAAGCTCTTCGACCATGCCCTTTAGCCACATAGCTTCCTTGATTGCTTCGGTCACGGCGATGTATTCAGCTCTCGTTGTTGAGAGGGCCACAACCGATCGGAGGTTAGACTTCCAGCCGATCGCACGATCGAAGACAGTCGAAGATGAATCCGGTCGGTGACTTCTGGTGTCAATGCTTCCCGCGTAATCGAATCTACGTAACCGACTACTTTTTCTTCTTTGTCTTCTCGCGCTTTTGAAGAGTAGCCCCAAATCGCGTGGTGCCTCTTAAGTATCTCGGGATCCATTTTAGTGCTTCCCGGCGAGCCCGTCCCGGGCTCGCCATGAACCTCGCTTACAATATCGACGGCGTAGGCTAAATCCGGTCCGCTACAAACCATACCATACATGATGCTACCAACCCCACCGGCGTAGGGGACACCCTCCATGTACCTTTTCTCCTCTTCGGTCTCCGGTGCTCGAGAGCTCGATAGTCCGAAGTGTCGGCGATAGATGTTGCAACCCTGCTTAGCCTCGTGCATGTTGAACCTTGTTAGAACCTTCGAATATATGACTTTCGAGACAAGAATAAGCTACCCTTTTTCTTGTCTCCGGTAATCTCCATACCTAGGATCTTCGTAGTCGGGTCCTAGGTCCTTCATGTCAAATTCGGAATCGAGCATACCTTCGATCTTCCGGACTTCCTCCTCGCTCCCCGCCGGCTACTAACATATCATCCACATAAAGGAGCAAGTACGTACCGATTTCACCGTCTTGCCACTTCATGTACACACACTGTCGTAGCCGCTTCGACAAAACCGATCTTTAGCATGAAATCATCAAATCGTTTGTACCATTGTCTCGGGCTTTGTTTCAGCCCCATACAATGCCTTCTTCAAGCAAGCAAACTTTGTCCTTTGTCTCGGGTGTGTCAGTACCCATCCTGGTCGGTCCATGTAGATGGTTTCTTCAAGCTCTCCATGCGAGAACGCAAGTCTTAACATCTAGTCGTTCTAATTCCAAGTCGAATCGAACCGCTAGTGCTAAGACTATCCTGAATCGAGCGGCTGCTTCACCACGGTGAGAAGATTTCGTCGAAGTCAATTCCTTCAACCTCGTGTGAATCCCTTCGCAACGAGTCCGGCTTTGTACCCGATCCTCTCGCACTCGGCATGCCTTCCTTCTTCTTAAAGGTCCACTCGCAACCGACTACGCGTTTGTTCGTTGGTCGATCCACAAGTTCCCGTGCTTTGTTCTTCATCAAAGAAGCCATTTCCTCATCCATCGCCTCTTCCCACTCGTGTCTTTCCTTGCTCTTCGTGGCTTCCTCGTAGTCTGCTTGGTTTCGCTTCTTCTATCACTTCGAAGACATTCGGAGCAAAGGAGATCATATCTCGCATGGCCGTATCTCTCCGGCGGTCCGATAGTTCTCCTTTGTCCGTCCCTTACCAAGTCGTAGTCGTCGGATCTCCTTTCCGGTTCGGCCACTTGCCGGTCTTCTCGCCGCTTCATCTCGATCATTCATAGCTTGTCCTTCGATCGACCAAAGTTTGTTGCGGCTCCACCTCAATCGACGAATCCTCCTTAGCGGCACTATCCCCGGTAACGTAGCTTTCGCGATTCCCCATTTTGGACTCATCGAATGTCACATCCCTATCGATGATGCATTTTGCTGATCTAGACACCAAAGTTTGTAACCTTTGGTTCCGAGTGAGTATCCGATGAAGATGCACTTCAAAGCCCTCGCTTCCAACCTTATCTCGTCTAACGCGAGCGTATGCAATACATCCAAAGACTTTAAGATTATCATAGTTACCCGGTTTTCCGTACCACATTTCCAAAGGAGTCTTCATATCAACTACTCGTCGATGGACATCCGTCGATAAGCGTAACGAGCGGCTGACACGGCTTCGCCCCTGGAAACTTTCGGGTGACCCGCATTTAACAGCATGCACCGCACTCTCTCTAGAGAGTCCCGTTCATCCTCTCGCCCAGCCGTTCGTCGAGGAGTGTTCCGGACCGTCTTGTGCCTCGTGATTCCATTCCTCCCGCACAGCCTCCTCAAACTCGCTCTCGAACGATACTCCGAGCCATTGTCGGTTCTCGAGTGCTTCGACTTTGCTCCCATCTTATTTTCGGTGAGAGTTAACCGGTCCTCGAATCGTCGAAAAGCTTCATCTTTTGTTTTTAGGATAAAGACCCATACCTTCCTGGTGTAGTCATCGATGATGGACATGAAGTACCTTCCTCCTCCATGAGTCTGAGTTCTAGCTGGTCCCATAGATCACTGTGTACATAATCAAGAGGTTTCTTTGATGTATGTATTCCAGTGGAGAACTTCACCCCAGTGGCCTTCCCAGCACGCATCGTTCACATAATTCCGGTTCGTCGACCCGATCTCCGCATAGCAGTGCTCCGCTCGGACAATCCCCGTAAGCCCCTTTCACTTACATGCCCCAGCCTCATGTGCCATGGTCCGGATCTCGTCGGGTTCCGATCGAACCGCATTCGAGAAGTTCCCGATCACGCTTCTTCCAATCATGGAGTATAACCCATTCTTTCGACTCCTTTCATGACTACGAGAGAGCCCTCGGCTACTCGATACGCCTATTCTCCGCCTTGAATGAGTATCCATTCGACTCCAGCCGTCCCTAAAGAAATTAAATTTCTTTTAAGTTCCGGGACGTACTCGACATGCCTGCAAGATCCGTTCGGCTCCATCGAACATCTTTATTCCGATCGTCCCGCCGCCGATCACCTTACAAGCTTTATCGTCTCCAAGTAGAACGGATCCACTATTTACCGGTTGTAGTGTCTCGAACCGGTCTTTGTGAGGACACATGTGGAAGGAGCACCCCGAGTCAAGGATCCACTCCTTGCTAGATTCGGATTCCGCGATCACCGGAGCTTCGAGCTCGAATCATGCCGTCCGAGACTATGCTTGCTTCTCCAGAATCTTTAGGCTTCTCCTGAAAGCTTTTCTTTCTGTCCGGACAATTCCTCTTAAAGTGACTTTTCTTGTGGCAATGGTAGCACTTGTAGGATCTCTTAGATGACTCGACCTTTAACATTTCTTCCGGACCTCGATCCGCTCCGATCGCTTTTATAACCTTTGTTGCTCGATCTTCCTCTAACCATCGACTTGTCTCCGTTGGTTTCCTCCTTCATGTCGTGCTTCTTCTGAAGTTCTTTGGCTCTGATCAATGATTGGACCTCTTCCAGAGTAATCGTCTGCGCCCTTCCATAGAGCATCGCATCCTTGAACTGCTCGTAGCTCTTAGGGATAGAGTTTAGCAACAACAGCGCCTTGTCCTCATCATCCATCTTGACGTCGATGTTCTCAAGATCATCTATGATCTTGTTGAACTCGTCTATCTGCTCCGAGACTGATTTGTCTTCGTGCATTTTGAAAGAGTATAGGCGCCTGTTTCGAAATAGACTGATTAGCCGGGGACTTGGTCGGGTAGAGTACCTCGAGTTTGGCCCAAAGCGCTTGAGCCGTTGTCTCCCTCGACACCTCCCTCGAACCTTGTCGCCCAAGCTCAAGATTATCAAACTATGAGCTTTCTCCGAGCATGCCAATCTTCTCTTTCTCCGTCATGTCGGCCGGCGGCTGCCGTCGGCCCTTGCAAGGCTTCTGCGACACCTCGTCGAACCGGTAGGGCTCTCATCTTTACTCTCCACGAGCCGAAGTCGTTCTTTCCCGTGAATTTCTCGATGTCGAATTTGGTGGAACCCATCGTCCCCGCCAAACACCTCTTCTTGTCGCGATTTCTTGGGTGTGATTCCTCCGACCAAGATGTGTCGAGGTTTTCCCACAGACGGCGCCAATTGTTGTGGGAAAAACACTTTCTTTCCTTAATCTTGGTAAGAGAACAAACCGCGAATCACAACAAAGAAGATGCAAACACAAGAGCACAAGCAAACAAGAGGATTTACGTGGTTCGGTCTTTTTGACCTACGTCCACGGGAGGGAATCGAAATAATCCACTAAGACAAGAAACAGGAGTACTTAGCTTTACTTAGATGAGCCCTCATCTTCCATGGCCTCCCTTCACATCCAAGGCCTCCAAGATGCTCTCCTCACCCTATAACAAGCTAGCACCACTCTCGAGTTCTTTTTCACTCTTACAAAACCCACACTAAGGCTCTCTCATCTCATCTATTTATAGTAGATTAGATTACATTATAATATTCTATAAATAGATGAGGTAGTAACCTTCGAGGATCGCATGGCTTGCACATGTCCACCCTTTAGAGTCTCCATCGCATGGTCTCCACGTGTCCTTTCACATGTCTTCCTTCCACCGCATGGCCTCCACATGTCCTTCCACATGTCCTCTTCTAGGGTCTTCCATGAAAAGTCAACAATGGAGGCTTAAGGTAAGTAGCAATTTACAAGAGTGCCACTTACCTTAGTGACTAATTGGGGGTCAAAACAACAGAAAATAATTAGGAACTGATTTACAATCAACGGTGCCCACCCTGACTAGAATCTCTTCGAACAATGTTTTTTTGACAAAAATAAGACATCATACGGGTGTTGAACGTTGATGCTAATAAAAGTAGAGATTGCCTCAAAATTCTTCATAGAAAACTTATTTTGAAGACCCTGTAGAAGCTATTTATATGAACTTTGTGCTGCTCATGTTTAAAATAGATCATCAATATACTATAGAGTGTAGATAGATATGAATTTTTTTTTGAAATAACAATAAAGAGGGGTCGACTTGGTTGTAGCTAAACTCACACGAAAGCAAATAACAATAAAGAGAACTACAGGTCTACAATACTTAACTCTGACAAATGCATGATAGAAGCTTGTCGCTCGACCTTGACAAACGAGAGAGAACACAACTTCCAAGAATATTAGATGCACATTCAATGCTCAATTTTGATGAGCATTAACGGGAGGTTTGGCATAAAAAGAGAGAAGGCGAGGTTTACTTCTCGTGTTAAGTTTTTTCTCAATTTGTGTTGGGCCCGTGTCCGATGTATTGTCGATGCGTATCCTGGACGGACGTGTTCAAGCCTAACAAAAATTCAGACTCAGACAAATATCGGGACGTGTCAAATAGGTGTCGGTGCTCGATATACGTATGAAACATATATGATATATTTTTTGAAATATCGATGACATTATTAAAATTTTGTGATATCTACATAATTATCATGTATTTACATATCTCACCCCTAAACTTTCATATTTACACACATAACATTCAAATATTTAATATCACATTAAAAAATAACATATGTACTTTGTAAAAGTTAAACCTGAAAGTTTTGAAAGTTTTGAGATATATAAATATATAAATATATAATAATTATTAACTATGCATGGAAATTTTCTAGAAAGTTTTGAAAGGCATGAATGCAAATAAAAAATTTGAATTGTTTCATGTGTAAAATGGAAAATTTTAGATGGTGTTTATGTGAATCCCACGATTTTAAATTCGCGGCCCCATTCAGCTGCACACAGAATCCAATGGAGTTTCACCACGTGCAAGACAGATGATGAGGCAGCAAGCGGTGGGATTTCATCGTACCGGGAGGTCGAAGCCGGGTAGCGCCGGTTTATTGCCTCTGTGCTCCCCTTCCCGCAACCCTAGGCTTTTTCCGGCTGTTCTTTTCCCCGTTGCCGGAGTGTTCGATTTCGGACGGGCAAGTTGCGTTTCAATCACCGAAAGTAGAGTCCAAACGTAGGTTACCCTCTTCTTTGGCTTTGGCGGGGTGTCTTCAGTTGCTACTCTCGAGGCGAATGGATCAATGGAAGCCCGCGGAGAGTTTCTTCCAGGGCTTGGCCGTGACGGGCGCTACCGCCAATGGTTTTGGCCGTGATAGCGAGCAGGGCGTGTGGTCCGGTGGTTTTCAGGTTTCCTGTCCCGATTCGAGGTTGGTACCCTCTTTTCGCAATCGCGCTTTTTGTGGTGCAATTGTTATGCGAGCAGTCAAATGCTGCTAGTTCATGATTTTTGAATGTTAGGAAGACTTAATTTTGAAAAAATTGAGAAGAAATTCATCAGGTTAAATTTTGTGTATGGTGTGTTTAACAGAAAGTAAGGATTTTGAAAGTCTCACTTTCTTAAAGAATAGGTGTGATATTTTGAATATGAGTGGGAGGAGAAGCTATGTGATGCTCTATCCTGAAATCTTAGGGCTTATGGTTTCTTACGGGCATTTGTTTTTAGCGGTTGTTGGAAGAAGCTTATTTCATAAGTTATGTTAAACGCTATTAGTCGATAAAAGTTGTTGCAAATGATTTGTTAAGAATGTGGTGAACACCTCAGGCAACATTCAGTGCAAACAAATGGAATTAGGATCCATAGTTGATCCCAAATAGTTGGATAAGTTTTGTTAATAGCCGTCCACAGCTTTTTTTGTTACTTGAAAAGGTTGAATCAGAGGGAAACATCTTACATAAGAGACAGTTTGGAGAAACAAGGCTTCTTCCCATCCGTCCTTTTAAGTTTCACAACCATGTTGTTGCCTAATTAGAGATCAGATTTGATGTGGTCCCCTGTTGTTACTTTGTGGGAGCTTCTTCCATATGTATTCTACAAAAGTGAGAGGCTCTTTAGCTAGTAGTTCACAAGTGGCTTCTTTACTGTGATTTATATGCATAAATGTTATTCACATGCATCATTTAGAACTGCCTAATGCATAGAGAAATGCTCTTTACTATGATACCTTAAGAAGCACTGCCACGCCAATTTCAACATGTCATCACCTTTTTGGCAAGGAAAAGGGTTTTAAGATTTTACTTTGGTTTTATGAATGCCTTTTCACTTCAAATTGTCATGTCAAAAACTTGTGTAGCAAATTTTGGAGCATGCTTACTCCCATTGGATGTGTTATTCTCTAAAGATCTGACAATCCCATAAATGCATTCATTAGTGAATTTTGACTATCAATTGCACTTTTTCCTTCATCCATAGTGTCTCAATGAGAACACCAAGATCTTAACTTCCATTCATAGATGTTTTTGAGCAGGATAAATTTATGGCAGAGATACTCACACAAGGACATGCTATGAATTGAATTCAACAAGAAATATTAAACATAAGAGTTCAATTTTAGGGAAAAATGATATATATATATATTAATCGAGTTACACAATATCGTTGCATATGTTTCAAAGAAGAATCAAACTTTACTCACGCCTTGTTTCTGTGTGAGTGCTTCTTACTTATTAAACTTCCATAGGAAAGGTCTTCTAGTTAGTAGGATTCTTTGAGGGGTCCCTTTTCTCTTGAGATGTTAGGTATTTATGAACATCTTTAAGGACAGCCTCATGCATAGAGGAATCTTCTCTTTTAGAGGGCGTTTGGGGCGGCTTATTGAGGGTGGTAGCATTTTCATAATGTCGCTGTCTGTTTGAATAAAGCGTTCGGGCGCGACTTTTTCATACCGCCTATACCGCGTTTAATACAATACTACGTGAAGTCGGAAGCGGGATCCCAGCTGCTTATCGCCCGTTTAGGTGTTTTTTTTTTTTTTTTTCCGCGGGTGCCCTTCTCTACCCGTCGCCCTCCCCGTCTGCTCTTCCCGTCCGCTCTACCCGACCCCTCCCTGTCGAGCACTATCCCCGATCTCCTTCTCGTTCGGCTAGATCGGCGAGATCGTTGGCTGTTTCCGCGAGTCCTCGCCCCGTCTACTCTTCCCGTCCGCTCTACCCTCCCCGTCACTTGCTAGTTTAGCAGCAGCTTGGATGAAAGAATAGCAGCAGCTTGGATGAAAGAATAGCAGCAGCTTGGATGGCCCCAACAGAGAAGTATTTCAGCATTCAATATTTACGTTATATTGGAAATATAGCAGCAGCTTGGATGGCCCCAGGTTTGAGGTTACCCGCTGCTTCAAAGGGCTAGCTATAGTGAACTTGTTGGATAAATGCTGTCTGACGAGAACAAAGTTTAGGGGCTAGATATGTAAATACGCAAGAGTTAAGTGTTAAGTACGTAATAAACACACTCCCCTCTCTGTGATTATTTGAAAGATCATTGATTTGTAAATAGCTAGTTTCGGGTGGTTTGTATGTAATTGCCCCTTAAATTTAACTTGAAAATTGGTCTTGTTTCTGTTTATGGTGCTTCCAAGATATCTGTTTCTGTCTCGCAATGGCGATGGAGTAGCTTTGGATGACCTTTGTTTCCAAACGTTGAGTCAATGTGCCATTTATAGAGAAATGGGGAACTGCTGCATCAGGTTGGTATTTCTTAATCAACAATGGGAGGTCACTCCATAGATGCCAAATTGATACAAGCTTCACTGCTTGACTGCTGTACACAAAATTTCTCAGGACAGGTTTGCTTTTTCCTCATTTTTTTTAAAGATTTGCATACATACCTCTCAATTTTTATGTTTTAACATTTCTAACAACTAAACTTCAATTTTTATATTTTAATTAAAATGAACTCTTATTGCATTTCTAATCCATTTGTTTATAGTTATTACAAGATTTTTATGAATGAATATGTTATTAATAGCAATACTGTTAGGAAGTAATAGTGTTAGGAAGTAGTTATGGAATTATATTAGCAATACTGTTAGGAAGTAAATGCATAAGAATTTGATAAAATGGATGAAAGAATCTCGTGAAACACAGATCCTACTCCTGCTAAGGTCTGGCGCTTGCCCCATCGTGAAACAAAGCTTCTTTTGCATTTCCAAGAACGGTGATAACTTACTCAAAAGTTTCATCTCTATGAATTGCATAAATTTATGTGTGCGTGTGTGTGTGATATAAATACATAGGAATTCAGTGCTATTAAAGTGCACTTAAAGTGCACTTAAAGTGCACTTAAAGTGCAAAATTTCTTGTAGTTTAGGGGAAGTTGAGGTCTGTTTTGATTTTTCTTAATCATACAGCTGTTTTGTGTTCTTCATATTGATGGTATGTACTTGTGCATAAGTGGTATTTTGCTGCTGCTTAAGAATTATAAGTGGTGAGATTGAACGTTTGACAATGATGTGTTGGAATGTGTTGGCTGTAAAAAGGAGTTGCCTTGTTATGAATAAAGAAAGGAATTGCAATAACTGGAGCAGTGGTTTAAAGTTCCACAAAGCTTGTACAATTATTTTTTGCTAGCGGATGTAGGAAATTGTGGAGAGTTTCTTGTTCACTGTTTTTGCTTGATTTTTTTAACTTTTGCTTTGGTCTCTATTAATCTATCTGATGAGAAATCATCCGTTGAAGGAACTGCTTTAAAGGTTGTTTCCTCCCAACTTCTAACAATAATCTGCTGCAATGGAACTGACAACCTGAGTTCTTATTAACCTTTTCATTTTTTAATAATCGAGCCTTCCTTTCATTGTCTGAAAGTACCTTTTTCCTCTTTTTTCCTCTTTAATGCTGCTCTTATTGTATCAAATATAATTTTCTTAATACTTATGTTAAGAAAGGCAGAGGTAGACCTAGGAAAACTTGGGCTTATTGCATAAAAAATGATCTTAATTTATTAGAATTAAACGAAAATTTGACACTAAATAGGACACAATGGAGCAAAAAGGATTCATGTAGCCGACCCCACTTAGTGAGATTAAGGCTTTGCTGTTGTATTTTTTGAATTTTTGTTGCAAATCTATCCTAGTATTCTGTCATACTTGGTATAACATTTAAGGATCTGGACAGCAGCTTGGCTTTTTTTCTATGCTCTGCCTTCTTCTGTAATCTCCTTATTTGCGTTGAACATTAGTTCTTGGGCTCTCTTTAAGTTATTTTAATTGGATGATTTATTACCATTCATGCGCTTTTTGAGTAGGGAATCTGTGAATAAGCTCTTCATACTTCCCGCAGAATTCTTATTTGAATCTATGAATAAGCTTCTGCGGATTTGCATCCCATGTGTAGTAGTTGTTGAAGTTGGTGGATAAGGAGAAATAGTGGTTGGCAATGGTTGGAAGCAACTAAACATCTTAATGCAGGGTTGTCATTTTTGGTTATTAAGGATATGTGTACTGCACATATTAATGCACTATGAAATAGAAGTTATTTTGTTGTGATTGCAAAAGATGGATATAATTGTTTGAATCAAACTATATGTTGAGGTAAGATTTTGTATTCACCTGAATGCTATTTGTCAAACTGTTCACACTGGTCTGGTCTGCATTTCCTTAAGCATTGAAAACCTGTGTTGATGATGATAAGTCTGATATCAAACTCCAGTTCGAGGCTTCACACTGGTTTGGTGATTATTGGAAGAATGAAGCAAGTTTTGCAAATCTAAACAGTCTTGTGATGTAGCATAGAAGCTGAGAAGAAGGTTATTAGTTGGGCTCTGCTAAAAGAAAAGAGGATTTACATACATACCAGTCCCAAAAAGACAATTTTTACACTTATGTCGCTTTACCTATTCATGAAAAGGTGTACTTCATTTTTTAAATGTTAAAATTCTGATGTCGCTTTACCCATTTTTAAATGTACTTAAAATTTTACATTTATGTCGCTTTACCTATTTAAAAATATTTATTGTTAAATTTGAAATAAGATTTTATACTTAATAAATTTTTATTAATAAAGAGGAGCATACATTGTTATTTTTCTACAAACAACTGCATATAAGCTATTTTCAAACCGCAGAAATCAAACAGCTCAACAACATATTCATTTCAGGGGCACAAGAGTCATTTATCCATAAACAATTGCTTGATAGTTCGTTTTCCAAACGCTCAAACTAAACGGACGAGACGGTTTATTTGATTCAATTACTTATCGACAGATTATCAAAATAAACGAACTTATCCGAATAAGTTTGAATAAATCTGTAATTGCCCAAATAGACCCTTAATTTTAGGAACCATTGTGATAGCAAAATTACACATGTTACATGAACAATGAGGTCAATCCATCGTTCAGTCGAGGATAAATTTTGATAGAGTTGATCTAGGATATTCAAATGCATTATCATTTTAATTCGTCAAATCAAACACTCACACTCAACGTTGGGCATTTTTGCTATCATCGATGGTGCACGTCTTTGCATGCATGATACTTTAAGGGTAACCAACATATTCTTGGATAAACCCTATCTTGTCTAGTTTTTGGTACTTTCATTCTCAAATTTCATTTGAGGTGGGCCGAGTGTTCATGGGCATGCAAGGAGGTTGGTTGGTCTATGTGGGACCAATTGATAGTCACAATGATGTGTTTTGTGTATGTGCGGTTAGAAGCATTTCGTTTGTGAGCATATCTTATAATTTCTCTTAGGAGTATCGCATGAGAGTCATTTTAGTTGCCAAGCGATGGATTGGCTGAGTTATCTAAGGTTCATGTCTAGAAATGCCATGCATATGCTTTTGATCCTTTTTGCCTATCTAGGCCCCATGTCATTTTATTTCCTATATCTTAGGCTTGATTTGATGTAGCCATTTTGCTCATCTAAAAGAATTCTTCAGGAGTATGACTTCCCCTATTCGGCTCAAGCTATTTTCAAGGATTCAACTTTACAATTGTTTTTAACACAAAGATAAATGCAATGAATATCCGACAACCTCTAAAATTTATTTTTTTTTCACAAAAAACTTTGCATTGAGGTGTGTTGTTGTGAAGAAAAATGAAGAGAAGCACAAAAAGGGCTCTCTGAATTGGTAAATAATTTGCTTTGTGTTTGAACTACGAGGAACTCCAAAGTGTTTCAGTTTTGCAACCAAACTGTTAAACTATAGTTCATTTTTTTAAGCTTCTTTATTTGCATAGCTTAATTGGTTATTTATTTGTTGTACTTTCTCTTTGATCTTCTTTACTTCCATTAATAATCATATTTTTTCCACTGCTTTTTATCATTAGCTAAATTGAACTGAAAAATAGGATGAAAATTGATGACCAATCATCGAAGCATTATTTGTTGGTTCCATGATATTTTTCCATAATATTTTACTGAATATAAGACACGAGGGCCAAGTTTTTGTGTTGAAGGAGATCTTGCCATGGCTACAGATGCACGTTTTTCATACACTATAAATGTGGAGCCAGTTACTAATTGTAGCTGCAGGTTCTGCTCTATTATCGTGTTTGTGTTCTATTTTCAGGTTAAATTTCTGTGTCACTTTACGTCTCATAGATATATGTACCCAATATCACATAAACTCAATCATCTTATTCCCTCCTTTCCTTATGAACTAAAACTCCCTTGCTCTTTTCTTTTTTTTCTCTTACCCTAGCTGATAAGGGTAGTTTTTGTCTGAAAAAAAATTGTTTTTTGTGCTTCCGCATTTCATGTTTGGAGGTGTGAACTTATGCACACTCTCATCATAATGTAATTTTATATTTGCACGCTGATTGGGTGAAGAGTTACTTGTTTTTAAATATTTGCAGTCAAAGGGTGGAGCAAGAAGCAAAGGATTCATCAAATGCTCGAAAAGTACATAAAGCTGACCGTGAAAAACTGAGAAGGGATCGGCTTAACGAGCAATTTATGGAGTTGGGAAATGTAATAGGTAAATTTTATCAATCATGTTGATTTGAAAATTATATCTTCGGAACTTTGCAAAATGCACATTGTGATTACTCATATTTGTGCATTTATTAATCATGATATGTCGTTGCTATAATAAACTTCATATATTCAAATGTCTATTTTTTAAAGAGTTTGGACGAGTTCCCCGATTGGATTTATTCTTTTTTGGTATCAAATTATCATTTATTAGAACTTATTGCTATGTTTTTATTGCTTCACATGATAAATGAGGCAATACGATCTAATTAAAATTTCACATCTATTCAATACAAATCCCATAGCATTTTATAATCCTGTTTTCAGCTCTATGTTTTCTCCATATAGCTATAAACCACATTCTTTTTTCCCAAGAGTGATCAAGCTCTTGATTATGATGAGTGAATAATATTAATTTGGCCCAACGCTGCTTTGTGTAATCAAGTTTGTTCTATGTCACCACTGAACAAAGAAAAATAGTTTTAGTTTTTTTGCATACCTGAAATTGATGATATCAGAACTGAAAAACAACAAAATTTTGTCAATGTTTATGAATTTTCCTGCAGTCTAATCAATGATTGTTTTTCCTAATCAATTTGTTGGCCTCTCATATGAAATACTTCTATCCAACACATGAAGGATGCTACTTATTAAAGGGCCATCAGATTAAGAAAGGTCTACAAGACTGCTCGAGAAGGAAAATTAGAGGCCACACGATCATTGCTTACAAAGATATATCTCTCACACATATTTATTTAAAATAGAAGAAAGAGTAGGGTTTGCTCTCTTGGTATGAATTGACAATCTGTAAATGTATCATATAGTGGGATAGCTAGTGGCGATTCTTTGGTTTGTTATCATTTTTTTTTTCCTTTTTATTTCCATAGAATATTTTGTATAAATCCCCATTGAAAGAGTGGATTATCCAAACTTTTCTAGGGCTTTATTCTATATAGTATCAAAGCGAGCTTGGGGTCCCATTTTTTTTACATTTGTTTGTGTTTTATTTTATCCTTCCTAGTATTCATTTTCTTTGAGTTTCCCTCAGAAGAGTCATCCATCATGAATTGTAAAAAACAGTTAAAAAGAACTCCAAGTGCTACATCTCATATAAAATGAGTGGAAGAAACTAATTGAAGTCGTTTATGCTGGGATGGAAAAATCAGATTCGATTGAGGTCTTGTTTGGGGCAGAGTTTTTCGTGCGGTGCGGTTGGGGGCTGCGCATCACCGTCGTTTGGGGGGGGGGGGTTCGATCGCGGCGGCCACGCTGTTTGGCAAAACGCCGGCCGTGCCTAGGGGTGTAAATGAACCGAACACGACCGAACAGAGCTCTCGTGTTCGGTTCGTTTAAATTAAGTGTGTTTGAAATATGCCCGTGTTCGAAATTGTTCGTGAAGTTACTGTTCGTGTTCGATTTTATTTGTTTGAAATTAATTTGAAATATTTGAATTGTTTAAATTATTCAAATTTATCTAAATCTTTCAAATTTGTTTGTATTGTTTAAATTGTTTTAATTGTAAAATGATAATAAATTTAATCATTAATTCTCAAATTACCAAAAAATTAAATAACCTCCCTTTATTAAAAAAAATATTTCTTCGACTCTATTATTACAAATTGTTAGAATAATCTACAAAAGAAATATACATTTAAAGTTTCAAACTCAATATATAATATAATATATTAATATATTATATAAATTATGTATACAACAACAACAACAACAACAACAACAAAACCTTAATCCCACTAAGTGGGGTCGGCTACATGAATCTTTTTTCTCCATTGCATCCTATTTAGTGTCAAATTTTCGTTTAATTCTAATAAATTAAGATCATTTTTTATGCAATAAGCCCAAGTTTTTCTAGGTCTACCTTTGCCTTTGTTAACATAAGTTGTATCTAGAACATTTACTCTCCTAATCAGATCATCAGGTGGTCGACGTTTAATGTGACCAAACCATCTAAGGCGACTCTCTCTAATTTTATCTGTCACTGGCGCAACACCAACCTTATTACGGATAAATTCATTTCGCATTTTGTCTCTAAGTGTAAAGCCACTCATCCACCTAATCATTCTCATCTCCGTAACACTTAACTTAACATTATGCTTCTCTTTTAAAGGCCAACATTCAGCACCATAGAGCATTGCAGGTCTCACCATCATCTTATAAAATTTTTCTTTCAGTCTAAACGGTACTTTTCTATCACACAATAGGCCGGACGCATTCCTCCACTTCAACCAACCAACCTGAATTCTACTATTAACATCCCCATCTATATCACCATCGCTTTGAACAATGGACCCGAGATATCTAAATCGTTCACGCCTTTTAATAATTTGATCACCTAAAGTAACACTTCTGTCACTAGACCTACTATTACTAAAATTATATTCCATGTATTCAGTTTTAGTTCTACTCAAAAGAAGACCTTTAGACTCCAATGTAGACCTCCATAATTCAAGTTTTTCCTCGACTTTTTCTTTTGTCTTATCCACAAGGAGGATATCATCAACAAAAAGCATACACCAAGGTACATCCTCTTGTAAATGCCCAATAAGACCATCCATAAATAAAGCAAAAAGATATGGGCTTAAAGCCGATCCTTGATGTAAACCAACAGTAGTAAAATAATTGGTCAATCCTCTTTCAGTTCGAACACATGTAACAATATCTTTAATGACTTGAATATAAGTCATATCAACACCTTTCTTCTCAAGGACTCTCTAAAGGACATCTCTAGGAATCTTATCGTAAGTTTTTTC
Organism: Papilionanthe hookeriana x Papilionanthe teres; assembly: GCA_022702705.1. NCBI lineage: Eukaryota > Viridiplantae > Streptophyta > Magnoliopsida > Asparagales > Orchidaceae > Papilionanthe > Papilionanthe hookeriana x Papilionanthe teres. The sequence goes on from CM040428.1 coordinate 51,800,164, forward strand.
TAAATCAATAAAAATCAAATGTAAATCCTCCTTATTATCTCTGTACTTCTCCATCAAACCTCTCAATAAATGTATAGCTCCATGGTAGACCTGCCCGGCATAAATCCAAATTTATTATGAGAAACCTTCGTAATACGTCTTAACCTAAGTTCAATTACCTTCTCCCATAATTTTAAACTATGACACATCAATTTAATTCCTCTATAATTTGCACACTCTTGTGCATCTCCTTTATTCTTAAAAATGGGGACCAAGATGCTCTTTCTCCACTCCTCAGACATCTTTTTAGTTTTTAAAATAATATTAAAAAGTTTAGTAAGCCTAGAAACCCCAAAATCACCTAAACCCCAAAATTTTTTCTTTTTTTATCCTGTGTCAAAATTAAGAAAACTCGTTTTATATAATTAAAAGACATTGGATGTCTAATCAATATAAGTGAAAAACCTGATATAATGTGGTGATTGAGTTGTAGAAGTAAATTGACTCACGTATGTAAAAATCTCACAATAGGTTCAACACAAAATAAGAATATAGAACTACTTGTTTTTTGTCTCCAAGCTTTATGGTATGTATTATAAATTAGTTAATTTGATTCAATGAGTATGCTTTCAAGGCTTAGGCTTGTGGTCAATAGTTTTCATCTATTTGGTTAGCAAACCATTATATTTAGTAAAATTAGAGATGGAATATCAATTTGTTTAGTCAAATTTGGCTTGGATTTAGGTTCATTTTGCTAGCCTATCAAAGTGTTAAAAATTATTAAAATTATAAAATGATGCTCAAATTTTCTTAAGTGGCTTTGGAGTGATATAATTCAATTTGATTTGAGCATATATTTCTAGCTTTGTCTTATAATAGTTTGTTTACTTGAAAACATAAAATAAAAGAAAATAATCATTGTGGTCTGTGCCTCATAAAAGCTCCACTCGAAGGGCTTTCCTTTGCTAAGAGTCATCACATTTTCATTATAATGGAGTAGCTATTTTCTGATATGGAAATCAAAATAGAAAGAATTATGCAAAGTTGAGATGGTTTTTTATTGATGGTATTTCTAAAAATTTATAAGCTTAGATTGATTCATAGGTGAATAGGTTAAAAATTGATGGAGCCTTTGATTTTTATTTTGTAATGGTGGTCACCTAATACACCACAGGTTTTTGGATGTGAGATTCACAAACCTAAATTACCAAATACAATGCCTTTTTCAATTGATTGATCATCTTTCAAGGTGATTCAAAAATTGCAAAACAAATCACACTTCAATTTTTTTCATGAAGTAGCCCCATAGCCGAGAATGGATTGTCGGGCGAAAGTATTGAAAAAATTTCTCATAATATTTAAAATTAATATTTCAAAAAAAATAAAAAATATTTCTATTAAACATGAAACTATTCAATCAAATGCTTAAATATTCCTTGAAATAATATGTTCGACATTTAATCAACTTTTTAACGCACTTATGAGTGAAACTATCAAAAACTATGTTTTCACATTATGCCTAATTTTCTTGTAAAAAAAATTCACGAAGTAATGGGGTGAGTTAAATGTATAAATCTAAAACTCAATTGATATGTCATAGGTCTAAATATAGTAAATATATAAGAAGAAAATAATATGATCATTTTATGACTTTGCATGCATATGCTTGAATACATTAATGATAAATCAAATCATAGTCTTGATTGAAGTATGCATTATTGATGTGAAATCATGATATATGGACATTTGAATGCCACAATCTTAAGCATTTGGCATTGAATTTGATGCCTTAGTAAATCCTAAAATGGTCCATTGATTATCTATGGGTGGCCAATTTAGTTCAAAACTATCACATATCATCAATTTATTCACTCACTTATAAAAAATTATCCAAAATGATCACTTAGGGATTAAATTGGGATCAAATTTGTATAATCAAGGGATGAAGGGATCAATTTTGTACCATTGTTTCTGCATAAAGTATCATTTTGGATTGATTTTGTATAGTCGAGGCCTAAAGGACATAATTAGAAAATATGATTTCTGAGACTACTGTGCCACATGCAAATACACTAGGGACTATACCGGGATAGTAGTAGCCATAGCTTATGAAGCACAAACGCGGCACAATACGTTACAACGATACAAATTAATTGTAAAAAGTAAGATATGATATATCATGGATATATTTTTATATTTAATTAGTTATTAATATAAAAAATATATTTTTTCATTATTATTTACTAAGGACATCATAAAATAATGTATGTAAGAATAAAATTTAAATTTATAAATTTAATTTTTGTTATATGAAACCTCAAGCTTAAAAATTCAATTTTCAAAATTAGACATATAATAACTTTAACAGAATTCTTTCAACTTATCTATTAAATTTTAAAATATCCTACAATTTCACCTTGTTTAATTAATTAAGCTAAATTTTAACTTTAGAATTAAAATAAACATATATTTTAACCATTAACTCATTAAAAAGTTAAAATAAATTAAATTATCACTTGTCGACTAGATTGGCTTTAACTTCACTTGGCATAGATGTATAGAAGCTTTGGCATGACTTCAACTTCGATGTGGGGTATTTGGATTGGCTTCAATGAACAGGTTTGACTCATGCTCAGTTTATAGCAAAGAAGCTTATGGCTTTTGCTTTAGCATGTGTGGATTTGACTTTGATGAACAAACAATAACTCCAATACTCGACTTCAACATACGTAGGATGGAACTTTGATGCTTATATTCGAGAAACTAAGAAGGAACAATTGACGCTCAACTTTGATAAATATTGGATGCATCTTTGATGTTCGATTTTAATGAATGTTAGAGGGAGCTTTGGAGGCGGTGAATTCGAATATGAGGTATAATTAGAGCTACATATATATTTATAATTTTCTCTTTACTGTCTATTTTTGTACCAAATTGTGTCGAGCCCGTGTTCGATACGTGTCCGTGTCAAAAATAATTTAAGACACATTGTAGTGTTAGACAAATTCATTGCTAGGGCATCTCCTGAAAGTGATGTGTTGTATGACCTAAATATGATGAAAAGTATGCAAGGGCTGTTACACCAACTCTCGGGTGTAGTTTTTAATAAGCAAGGATACCCACATTATGGATGAATGCATGTAAATATGTTAGTCCATGAAACTACTATTAAAATAAAAATTTGAAATATTCGTACTCTCACAGGTAAATTTAGAATTAACAAGTGTTATGGTTCTTATGAAGTTAAATATCTTGTGCATTCAAGAAACTAAATGGGTAGAAAAGACTAAAAAGATTAATAATATAGATTTTAAACTTTAGTATTCAGGTAAAAGTCGTACTATAAATGTTGTAGGGATAATTATAAATAAATGTTTGAAAGATAATATTATAAAAATTAATAGAATTGAAGATAGACTTATAGTTTTAAAGATTATTATTTATGCTAAGATTCTTAATGTTATGAGTATTTATGCTCCCGAAGTAAGTTTGGATATATGTTTTTAAAAAAATGGAATGACTTAGAAGAATTAATATAATGCATATTTCTTGAATAAATATGAATTATTTAGATTGTTAAAATTGTAGGGTCATTAATATTAAAAATTTTAAATACCCAACATCAATTATTAGTTTTATACTTTAAAACTAAGTGTTGGAAGATAAAATAACAAAACATTTTTATAGAATTAGATGGGGCACTTAAATTGCTGAAAATTTTTTTTATTAATATATTTCAATATCTTAAGATTTAGGATGTTCATGAAGAAGTTAATATTATATGAGATAAAATAACGAGTATTATTAAATAAACTGCAAAAGATGTGTTTGGAGAATTAAAAGTAAAATTTTTTATGAATAAAAATAGTATGTGGTGGAATAATAATGTGTGAAAATATAAAAAATCAAAATAATTATTGTGAAAATTGGTTTAGATATAAAAACTCGGAGAATTGAAAAAAAATATAAGATAACTCTTAGGGATCAGAGAACTATTTGTTATACTAAGGTGTATTGAAGATGAAAATGAAAGAGTGATTTTCTTAGATGAAGATATCCAATATGAGTGGGATATTTTAATAAATTTTTAAATGAAGCTTGTGAAAACGTGATCAATGTTAGTGATCTTAATATCCTTGATAATAATGAAGTTTTTTATTTTCATCGTCCCATTAATAAAACATAAGTTAATAGGCTTTAAAGAAAATGAACTGTGAAAAAGCAATAAGACCTGATAGTATTCCATTAGAAATGTGAAAATATTTAGATCTGGAAATTTTCTAGCTTATTAAAATTTTTTATATTATTTTAAATACTAAAAAAGATATCTGATGAGTGATAAAAAAGCCTATTCATTTATGTTTTTAAGAATAAATGAGATGAATAAAAGAGTGTACAAATTATAGATGAATTAAGTTAATATGTCTTACATTAAAGCTACGGGAGAGAGTAATTGAACATAGGTTATGATGATATATAAAACTTTCTCAAAATCAATTGGATTCATGCCGAACAAGTTTACTATGGAAAATATATATTTATTGAGATGTTTGATTGAGAAATATAAAGAGAGTAAGGATCTACATATGATTTTCATTGATTTAGTAAAAACTTACGATAAAGTTCCAAGAGAAGCACTTTGGAGAGTTCTAGAATAGAAAGGTATTGATATTGCTTATATTCAAGTCATTAAAGATATATATGCTAGAGCTATTACTTGTGTTCGAACACAAGAAGGATTGACCTAGTATTTTCGTAGTTCATTTGGATTACATTAGGGATAAGCTTTAACCCTTATTATTTTGTTTTAGTTATGGATGTTCTTACGGGACATTTACAGAAGGATGGACCTTAATGTATACTTTTTGGGAATGATATCATTCTTGTGAATAAGGCTATAGTGATTCAGGAAAAACTTGAATTATGGAGGTCAACTTTAGACTCTAAAGGTTTTCGTTTAAGTAGATCTAAAATTGAATACATGAAATATAATTTTAGTAGTATTAGATCTAGTGGTGGTGTTGTAACAATGGGTGATCGAGTCTTTAAAAGGGGTGAACATTTTAGATATCTCAGGTATATTGTTTAAAGTGATAGGGATGTTATTAGTAGAATTCAAGTTGAATGGTTGAAGTGGAGGAATGCATCAAGCCTCTTGTGTGATGGAAAAGTACCGCTTAAACTTAAAGAAAGATTTTATAACATGGTGGTGAGATGTGCAATGCTTTATGACGCATAATATTAGCCTATGAAAGAGAAACATAAAATTAATTGTTGCTGAGATGAGAATGCTTAGGTGGATGGGTGGCTTTACTCTCAAAGACAATGCGAAAAAAATATATCTGTGAAAGGGTGAGTAGCTCCAGTGGCAGATAAGATTATATATGGTCGCCTTAGATGGTTTTTTGCTCATATTAAACGTCGACCAACTGAAGAACCAATTAGGAGAGTAGATGTTTTTTATTTGACTTATGTTAAGAAAGATGGAGGTAGAACTAAAAAGACTTGGACATTTTGTATAAAAAATCATTTTAATTTATTAGAATTAAATGAAAATATGACACTCAATAGGACATAATAGAGAAAGAGATTTCATGTTGCCGACCTCACTTAGTGAGATAAATGCTTGTTGTTAGTGTATGCAAGTGTAGCCGAGTCCATATCTCACACTTATTCAACATGTGTATGACACTTTTTAGAAGTGTTAGTGCTACGTAGAGTCGTACTATAAGAATATAATCATTACAATAGCACGGCCATTACATTAGAGCCATAATAATCATAACACTATAAAGTGATCATATTAGTATGTCATAACAATTATATCATGGGCTTAATCCTCGCATTTAAACAATATAATCATAGATCATTGTACTAAGTGCCTTAACTTTTCGGCTATAAGGTAAATAGTCATACACTAATTTAAAAATACTAAGTCCAAAAAAATATTTTTAGAAGTACCTTGCAAATGCTATTCTTTAACATTCAAAAAACTGTAGCGGTGGCTATGAAAATCCACTTTAGTTTGAAAAGTTACTTGAAATAAATTTTTAAAAGTTTGTCAAGTGGGTTGGCATTCTGGTCATTATCAATTATAGGCACCTATCTAACCCCACTAAGTACCGGTTTTTCCTTTTTAAGCCCAACAACAACAACAACAAGCCTTTATCCCACTAAGTGGTCGGCTACATGAATCTTTTTGCTCCATTGCGCCCTATTGAGTGTCATATTTTCATTTAATTCTAATAGATTAAGATCATTTTTTATACAATATGCCCTAGTCTTTTTAGGTCTATCATGTTTTTCTTAACATCAGTCAAAGCTAAAACATCTACTCTCCTAACCGGATCATCAGATGGTCGACGTTTAATATGAACAAACCATCTAAGATAACTCCCTCTAAATCTTGTCCGCCACTGGAGCTATACCAACTCTATCACTGATATATTTATTATGCATTTTCTCTCCAAGTGTCAACCCTATACTTTTAGCCCAACCAAATGTATTTTTTATACCTCCATGTATGTAAGACCAAGATTCAGAACTATCATATCTAAATATTTATTAATCAGTTATCATTCTTGGTTAGTTAATTATATTTTTTTAATGGAAAATTTTATTAAAAATTTAACTGGGCTGTTCAGTTGGATGGATATGTGTTAAGCAGAAAGCAATTTAAAAATTTTAAATTGAGTGTGGTGGAAATGAGGATATTAAACCGGACGTTAGTTAAACTAGAAATTGTAATTTACGGAATATTTGTATTTGACTGTTTCTAGAATAATTGGAGTGAACAAAAAATAGAATGCTTAGTGAAGGATAAGAAAATATATCTTTAAGAAAAATACATAAAATTTGCTTATGGATTGAGAATGAAATTGCAGATTTAAAGTAGCATATCTAGAGTTTCGGAAGGTGACCTGCGAAGAATATGCTTAACACCCAAGTTAATATTTGACCAGAAAGAATGAAAAATAAGGATTCATACTTCTAATACAAAATAATTTCATTTTATATGCTCATCATTTATTCTTATTTGTTTAGTTTGCTACTGTCTTTGAAGTGATAGAGAAGTTATTAAATGCAATCATCACTAAAGTTTTTTTCCAAGTTTGCCATACGGATATCTGTGAAGCTCGAATATTGATTAACTATTTATAGAGATGGAATATTGGTTGACAACTTTATTTGGTAGGCGCATACTTAGTAGTTTTGTCATTTTTCTTTTGAGGCATTTACATACATACCACCCAATTCCTATGCATTTACATATATGACAACTTAACTCTATTTTTTTTAACATTTATACCACCCGAATCTTTCATATCACATCAAAAACATCTGTCATTTTAACTTTTAAAAGGCCAAATACACCTTTTCACCCATTCGCAAGGTGTTGTGTGTAAAAAATGAAGTTTAGGTGTTAAAGATGTAGATACATAGGAAACGAGTGGTATGTATGTAAATCTTCCTTTTCTTTTTCCAATTTATGAAATTAATTAAGTAATTAACTGTTTTATGGATCCATTTAGCCGTTTGCTCTACCCATTCTTGCCTTCAGCTTTCGGACTCGTGCTGAATGGATGTTGATTCTGATTGATTCTAATTGCAGACCCTGATCGACCGAAGAACGACAAGGCAACCATTCTTGGAGATGCGATCCTAATGCTGAAAGATTTGACTGCTCAAGTACACAAACTTAAAGCAGAACACACATCGCTATCTGAGGAATCAAGAGAGGTGAGCAAAAATAATCTGAAATTTTGAAAACTGTTACCACATAAGCTTCTCAATATCTTATTAGGAGATTGACCTACATACCTCTCAATAACTATATATTTACATATCTAACACCAAAATTTTAATTTTTGCACACCTACCACCCTAACTATGCATGTAAAGGTGTAATCAAATTTTTAAAAGTTAAAATGGTGGCATTTTCGATGTGATATGAAAGATATAGGTGGTATAAATGTAAAAACGCTATGTTTAGCTGTTAGATATGTAAGCACATATTAATTGGGTAGTGTTTATGTGAATGCCCCCTTATCGTATTTCCATTCTCCATTTTCTTAATTTTGTCAGTTGACTCAGGAGAAGAATGAGCTTAGAGAAGAGAAATCTGCTTTGAAATCTGAAATTGACAACTTGAATACTCAGTATCAGCAGAGACTTGGATGTTTGTATCCTTGGGCCACAGTAGACCCTTCAGTTATTATACGTCAACCTTCTCCATATTCATTTCCCATTTCCGTCCCCATTCCCTCAGGTGCAGTTCCAGTTCCGTTTCATACGTCAATTCCCCTCTACCCGTTCTTTCAAAACCAGAGCCCCGCAGCCATTCCCAGTCATTGTTCATCCTATCACCCATTTGCTTCGTCAAGTAATCCCTACGTCGAACAACAACCCACCCAACAGCTTCCCTCTCATTCACGTCGGTGTAATGATGATGATCGTAGTACGACTCGGAATGAGTCACGAAGCTGGTCGTCGGAGCAGTTACGGTGTGGCCCTTCAGAGCGAAGTTCCGACTTCAGTGATGTTGTGACAGAGCTGGAACTTAAGATACCAGGATCTACAAATCGTTCTGATTCAAAGCCAGCGGTAATTCAGCAGGTTTTTTGTTATAGTAGTAGTGGATTCTGAAGAACTGTTGATTACCTCATATTTTTGCATTGTTTTGGGTATTCAAACTTGCTGATTTTCATTTTCCAAGGTTCAATAAATGTCAACTTGCTTCTCTAATTGATTTTGGTCATGTATGGGGCAAATTTATGTTGTAGGATTTGCATACATACCACTCCATTTCTATGTATTTACATATCTAACATCTAAATTTCAATTTTTTAACGTATAAGTCACATTACCTATGTGTGATAAGTTAAAAATAGTAGTATTTTTTATGCAATGTGAAAGATTTGAGTGGTTTAAGTGCAAAAAACAATGTTTAGGTGTTAGATATGTAAATGCATAGAAATTGGGTGTTATGTATGTTAATGCCCTTTTTATTTTTTGTTTTTGTTTTTCTTAATATGTGTGTGTGTGTGCATGTTTTGGATCAATTATTATTTTTATTTTCATTTTTTTTAAGACATGTTTGTTTAGTGTGTTTTTACATGTTTTTATTTTTTTTAATTTCTAAAAAAAATAAAATATTTTTGAAAACATTCGAAATAACTTTTAGGTGTTTTAAAAAACAAATATATCTTAATTAAACATGTTTTGTTTAAAAACAACATAAATAAAACAAATTTAAAAAAAAATAGAAGAATATAAAACATAAAATAAAAGTGATCCCAAATAGTCTCCTAGTATTTTTGTTTTAAAAAGCATATTAACTTAGGCTTAAACACACTTAAATGTTGTTTTTGAATATTTTCAAAGACAAGCTGATTAATTAATTTTCAACAAGTCAAATATATATTTTTTTATTTCAATTCAAAACATAAACAAAACAAAATGAAAACATAACATAGAAAACAAAAACCTCTTCTACTAGTTGCATGTTTTGCAAATTTTCTGTTAAAGCTATTGCCTTCTGCAGAATCAATCAACAGTAGTGAGGACAGGTTGTCGGTCGCGGCAGCTTCAGAGTAAGGGCAGCGAAAATCCAGATGGGAGCAGCTCGAGCAGGTGCTCTTCCCCGCCTGGATTGCCAGCAAGCTCATCGAACAGCAATGGAGGTGGCTCAGTGGCCAACAGCTTGTGAATTTGGGTTAGATTAACTCATTAGGTGAAAAATAAAGAAGAGGAAGAGCCATTGTTGAGGTTTTGGGTGCTGAAGAAGAGGTTAAGTCTATTTTGCATTCCAATCCTGCGCTTTGTTCATATCTGGTTTCTCCTCTGCTGTGTCTCGGAAGCGAACCCGCAAAATAACTTAGGTTGAAACACACTTAAATGTTGTTTTTTATAGGCTAATGTTTATGTAACATGGATTAAGGTTTTTTTATGAAATTACAATAGCACTCTTCCGGGAATTTCAGTATTAAAGTTATGTAAAGTAATGCGTACATTATTTTTGTTGTTATGTATATTATTTCAAATAACATGTGTGCACGAGTTTCATTTTTGTTCTCAGAAAGAAAAAAAAATGTGGATTATTTCATGAAGTGCAATTTGTGATTTGTATTATATTTCTGGCTAATCTCACTTTTTTTCTTTCTTTTATAGAAAGGACCTTATGTTTATATATGAAAAATTGGATTTGTAATTTTCTGTAATCAAATCATAGTGAAATTTGCAAGTATGGCTATTAATTGGATGAATTTGCATGAACTTATCTATTGTGTGTCTGTGTGTGTGGATTTTTATTTTCTGTGCAATCCCCCCTCAAAATTATGGAAGGCTTATATTTCAAATAACTATCAGTGCTAAGAGTTTTGATGCAACTAAGGTGCGTTTAGAAGACAATCAATAACTTGTTCTGGTTGTTTTCCTTATAGGATGGTGGTTGAGCAGCAGGGAAGATATTGATGATAGCATTGAACATGTTGACGATATCAAATTGATTTAGCAATTGACATTGGTCTTATTGGCAATGATGGGTGATTATCGGTGTTACTCTCAATTTTAAGTGTCAAAATTTGTGAGAGGTGAAAGATGTCGATATTGTTAGTAAAAGTGGCAATGGCATTGTTAAGGATGACGGGCATATATGTTGGTGAAGATGGATGTCGTTATTAACATTGTTGTAGTGGTGATTGCAAGGAATGGCCTTGGTATAATTAGCAAACATTGGTTGAGACGGCAGTTTTTGAGTTTGGCAGATTGAACACTACAATAGAATCCTAATGGGGCTTCTACACTCCATGTATAAGATTCCTAGATGTATCATTCTAATAGTTTTAACCACCCTATTCATTTTAACAAGAAATTATGACACTATTAGATATGCATGGCTGATACCCCCTTGAAAGTATTATATATTTTAGACATCAACGATATAAAATTTTAATAATAATAATGTTGTTAGATTTATTTAGTGGGGATATTTGTTTGAATTAGTATAAGCATACAAATTTCATATGATATTTAACCATCTAAATAGCGTTGAAAGATTTTTAATTATATTCCAAATTGTTTATGTAGGTCTACCTCGACTTGGATTTAAGTATTCCTCTTGACATCAATGAGTTTGTCATGTCGATAAAATGGCTCTTAATATAAGTTTGACCAAAATGAAATTTAGGTAGTCCCAAATTTTATCTAATTCTTTTTTTATTTAACACCTAGGCTTTTTGAGATTAAAAAATCATCTCGACATTCATGTTTAATGCGGTAATTATTTTGTTATGTCTAAGTATAAGTTTATTTTGGGGAGTGCAATTTCGGAATAAACATAAACATAAATTTGTAGAACAAAAAGGTTTTTCAAACTTCTTTACATTTTTTAATTGGGCAGTTATTCGGTCGTGATAACTTTCCCTGCATTTTAATCTAGAACTACAGAGAATACTTAAAAATAGATAAAATTCTCTCTCTCTCCCTCTCTCCGTGCTAATCTAGAATTAAATACATGTTATATTTTCTTTGATTAATAACCAATTTAACTAATTTAAATTTTTAATATTTAATTTTAAAATATAGTTAGATTCATGCACGAAATTGGCATAGAAAATATACGATTTAGTCAGAGACTAATAATAATAACTATATTTATTATTAGGAATATTTACATACATACTGCTCGTATCTTATTTATTTAGATATCTTACACCTAAACTTCAATATGTGGCAGGAAATGTAACAAATAAGGTTTAGATGTTGGATGTGTAAATAAATAAGAATTGAGTTGTCCGTATGTAAAAGTCCCCATAATGTCTAGCTGTTTACTGACAATCGATTATTTATATTACAATTAACGTGTTATTAACCAACAAGAAGCCAAAGCACTAAATTAAAGCAATGGAAGTTTTGACTGTTAGCACAAGTTTGTTCATTTGATTTGGTATAGACAGTTGGTGCCGTGCCTTCGCCTCTAAGCCATGAATATAGTAAACCATAAATTAATATCAAAATTCCTTATTTCTCATATTTTATTTGGCCATTAAATCCATTGACAATGCTAAAAATATCATAATGGCTCAATACACTTTCTAATGCAAAAGTTTTTAATTCCAAAATATTCATGATGTAAATATACAAGTTGTAAGTGTTATATGTGTAAATACATAAAAATTGTGTGGTAATTTTGTAAATTTCTCTTTTCGAACGATCAAATCAACGCAATGTTTTCTAAATGACACGTGCTCTTTAAAACTGGCCAAATCAAAAGGCTAATCTGTTGACCTCTGCCATAGAATACCAGAAACCTCAACGGATGCGAAAGCCAAATTTAAACCAAATCCCATAGAAAAAACTTCTTAGTCAGAAAAAGTAAAAAAAAGGAAGAGTGTATCATCTAAACACATTAGAATTAAAGTGAGAGTATTAAATGCTAAATTAATTTAATTTATAATTCAGACATCATCAGGTTCATCAGAGAACAACTCTGAAAAAACTAATTTTTCTCTTTGCGGAAATTCCACAAGCACCAAGCGTGCGGGAATTCCCTTTCTTGCTTTCCCGCGTCCTCTTCTCTTACCTTAAAAAGTAAAAAACCCATCGACTCGCCGAAAAAGAGAGAGAGGCATGGAAGGTAGAGACGATCAGAAAACCTTATATCGCTTGCGGGAGGTGGACGAAGAAGACGAAGCAGAGGAAACAGAGGAGAAGAAGAAGGCGAAGCACGATGGTTGCCTGACTCACACGGGGCTTGATGTGAAGATAGACCGGCCGCTGCGCGAGCTGGATCCGGTTGGGTTCAAGAGAGAGATTCGCCGTTGGGCTCGCGCCGTCGTCCGCTACGCTCGACAGCTCAGCCGCAGCCTCTCCTCCTCTTCCCTCTCCCGCGGCCGCCGCTCCTCTGTTTCCTCCTTCCGCTTCGACGAAGACGAAGGCTTCGGCTGATCTTCTTACTTCCCTCACTTTTTAATCCTTTTTTTGAAAATCTTTTTATTAATTTAATTCGCTTCTGTACATAAAGAATGATGCATCAATAAGAGTGTTCTTATTTTTATTTTCTGGATATCCATCCTCATCGATATTTTTTTTGATTTTTTTCAGATAAATACAATAAATATTTCTTATCAAAGAAATCATATTATGATGAATTTGAACATCATCTGATTCATTCAGATTAGTGTCATAGATGAAGCATTATTACTATAAGAATGAAATGGTATTATCCTAATCATTTGGTCAGTTGAATCATTAAGCACCCATATTATTAAGCGATCTACCGGCCAAGAGATAATGAGATAAATGAGATTATGTAATCAGTACTCTGTGTTACAGAAGGAGTGGAATAGCGAGCATTGAAATCAACCTTTTATGAAGAAGGATTAGTTTGAATGGTGGTAATTTGAGCGACCTTCAAACTTTTTGTAATGGGATTTTAAGCAAACTGTTAGAAGCGATGTAATACAGAAAATCGTGCTTAATGCGAGAGACTCCTACATAGTAATTAAGATTATACAAAAATCAATCGGCGGGGCAAGGCCAGCCGGACCAGCCGAACGAGAAAGAAAATCGCAAGAATACCTGCTCGCTGTCGGTGGAAGGAGATCCCTAGATCGAAGGGAGAGAAAGCAGCAGACGAAGCAGCCTCCGAGCCCGCGCGAAGGAGAAGACGATCCATGTTTGTGTTTTACATTTGGCGGGATTATCGAAATAAGCTAAAAAGCTTACTCAGCATTTTTACATCACTCTAAATTTTTTTTTTAAATTACATCAAGAGTTACAGTTCGGTCTCATCATTTATTAAACTATTTATTTTGTGTATTCAGTAGGACTAGACCCATACATTTTATAATGTTAGAAAACTAAATACTGTGATTTTAAATTTATTGAATGTCTATTTTAATTTTGATTATTATGACTTTCTTTGTTAACTGCTAACAATAATTGAATAATCCAAGATAAGATTTTATGAAAGAAGAATGGTTTTTTTTTCGAGGGTTGAGGTGGCTATCAATTTGAGTGGTAATTTTATGTGTTTTCCACATTGAGATAATTATATATGTAAATATTTAAAATTGTATATATAAACTCAAAATAACTAAATAAATACAATGGGATTTACATACAAGGTTGTTAAATCCCAAAATGTCTTGTGGGTCATACCTAAGGGATAAAATGTTGGACTAATAGGTGAAGTCGAGAGAAAAAGAGAAATAGAAGTAGAGAGTATAATAACACAAATTTTTTTCTGAATCGGTTCAATGTTTCCTTCTTAAAGAAATAATCTCTCTATTATAGATTACATGAAGTATCTGATACGTTACATATTTGTCTTAGTTTTACATAGAAGTGTTAAAGGATATTAATGTATCATTACACATTTATATATTTGTAATTGATTACGAGATCGTTTGATGTTTGTACCGCCATTTGGTACTGTTTTTATATTCATAGCTGTTTAAAAGCAAGGTATTAATGATTCGCTGATTTGGTCGTCTGATAATCATCCGATCAGTTGAATGTCTTTCAGTCGACTAAGAGTTCTTCGGTTGAGAGGAAATTGTTCGTTCGGGCAACGTATGTCTTTCAAATGCTTATTGTAATATACTTTTGTAGTCATTTAGTTTTCTCAATTGTATGATCAATTTATTCAATTACAAGCGCGTGCCAATATTCTCAAGTGTAACAATATATAAATTATGATTAATACTTGATCTCGATCAGCAACTAACACTTATTGTAGATACATTATACATATTCATCTATTTATATTATATGCTGTATTAAATATTAATTTTTCTTGATTTCCCTAATCATCATAATAAAATGGGAGAGATATCACAATCAGTTCCATGAAAATAATTAGTCAAGTCACACATATTAAGCGAAACACATCAAAGAACCATAGTAATGGAACCTTTAGTTAGAGCATGTCCAATTAAATATTTAACTTAGTAAATGATAGTACCAATTATGCCATCCAAAGAACATAAATAAGATAAAATATTTAAATAATAGTAATTTGAATATTACTTTAAGATTATTTAAGCAAGTTTGTTTCTTCATTTTATGTTCATTTTAAAGTGAATAAAAATTTATCTTATTATTATTTTTTTATTTAAAGCTCAAAATGAAAATATAAAAAAAAGCCTAAGATTTGAAGGTAGAATAAACCAAAAAAAAAAAAAAAGGCCTATAAACTCATAATATATTTTTCTAAAAATCTTTAAAATTTTCCCCCAAAAATCAAACCTGCAATTCTGCAAAGTGGTCGTACAGTTGAAACCTACAAATCTCATCGTTTTTTCCAATCAATTTCCTCCAAATCGGACTAAAGTTCCGTACTTTCCGCTCAGCGCTCATCTATTTTGGCTTTCCTCTGGTTAAAGCCGGGCGAGTGGTTTGCCCGCCCACCGTTTCCGGAGAAATTCTTCTCTCCGGTCAACCCTCGCCGGAATATGCCAACAACGGTCATCTGCCACCTCGCTCGCTCTTCGTGGTGCCCTTGTTTAGTGGGGGGAGAGGGTGCGTTCCCCTCCCTCCCTTAACTTAACTCTCCTTTACCAGGTATCATCGACCGGGGAGCAGTCGAGAGTCCGGAGATCTGATCTAATCACCGGCTGATTCTGAGTAGATTGAGACGATACCACCTTTGAACTTGCTGAGGTCGCACGGAATTATCAATAATGTCTATGTCGGATTCTGAATCGTCGTCCAGTGGGGATTACAGGAACTTCCGACAGATCACAAGAGAGCGTAAGTTTTCACTCTTGAAATGTTTTCTTTCTTCTTCCATTGAACGAGCGAATTAGATTCCACTTGGAGTGGGTAATCCGAGCAATGCAAAAAATGGCAAGGCAAGAAAGTTGATGAAGGAAACTTAATATTTTCAGTGATTGAGAAGGAAGTATTAAAAATGTATTTTCGTTGCTGAGTATATTTTAAGGGGGTTTTGGGAGTGCACGGCCAGTTTGATTTTAAGGGGGATTTGCCAAACTAATCCAGTTTCATTTAGCTGGGAAAATATATGCACCATGTTGACAACGTAGTAGAGGTATTCCTTGACATTGTTCTCTCAATCTTGCATGGTAATGTGGATTTAACTTGAACTATATAATGTTTTAGGTTTTTTATGGAACCGTTCTTAAATAGGCATGCATTTTAGTTTACAGATGATAGTAGATGAGACCTTTCAAACTTTAATTTAAGATTAGAGAGCTTTTGAAGGTTCACCAAGTCGAGGATAGTCGGATTTGTGGACGGGTTTGGTGGATCGTGGAGTAGTTTGGTTGATTTTTGAAGGAGATTCAAAGAGAGATAGTTGCAACTTGTTGATTTGAGGGACAAATTAAATTGATACCTTTATGTGGATGATGACTCGCTTTCTTCTTCTAGGATTTTCTTTTTTCATTTCTTGTTTATCTTCTTCATTTTCTTTCTTGCTATTCTATTTCTCTATAAATGAACATCGAAGCCTCCTCCACTTATGCGAAAGAGAGAGAGATTCTTGCGAGAGAAATTTGGGTTAAATCTCGAGAGGAATATAGTGGTCAACAACTATATTCGAAGAGAGAGTGAGACAGAGAGAGAGGTGTATTAATCTTTATTCTAATTTGACATTTAGATGATATTAAAAACCAAATACAACAATGAGTATATTTAGATACTCCAAGAAAATTAAAAATAATTGAAGATTTAACTACTTGCATCTTGAAAATAGGATCTAATAAAAAAAAATATAATCATCTTCCATCTCATTATTTCTCAACTTCCTGCTAATATAATCATTGTAAAAGATGCTTATTGTAATGTGGCCGAGCACTATTAATAAACATTTTATCTTTTAGAGGAAGAGCTTGATGATTGTGATACTTGGTGGATGAAGTAAACTAGTGTTCTATCACCTACCTAGAAGAAGAAGAATTAGTGGAGCAATAACATTTTCTTTTTTATATAATTCATCCAATCCATAAAGTAAGTATATATATTCTTTTAATGGGAAAATCATCTTCACTCAAGAAACACCCCCACTCAACAACTACAATTAGATGTATGAGGTTAGGCAAATATAGATGCTTATGTGGTAGGGTTCCAATCCTAAATTAGATATAAACAAGCCTTTCACAAATCATTGGTCCTTCCAAACTAATCAATCTTGATTCTTTTTGAGTTACCGGAAGAACTCGTTTTTAATTAGGGGATTCTCTTAAGAACTGTTTGATTTTTGAAGAATCATTACTTATGTATATCGTAGATTTTTTTTTTTTCATTTGCATTACCATCATTTTAATGGATCAAGGCCATCAGGGTGAGTAGTTGGCTCGTATCATACTATTTGTAGGGTAGCTTGAGTTTGTTTTTGAAGGTTCTTAGGTTGATATTGATTTTTTCATATGGTTTGATCCAACTCTAGTTATTCTAGTAAAACTTTGCTGTTTTGGACTTTACACATCGATTAGCGTGAGATTTTTTTTTTGAATTTTTTGGCTCATATCATACTATTTGTAGGGTAGCTTGAGTTTGTTTTTGAAGGTTCTTAGGTTGATATTGATTTTTTCATATGGTTTGATCCAACTCTAGTTATTCTAGTAAACCTTTGCTGTTTTGGACTTTACACATCGATTAGCGTGAGATTTTTTTTTGAAATTTTTTTCCCCTTAAGCCACATCAAGGTTAGCTTGACCCATTATTTTTTGTACGTTCTATGTTAATTTTCTCATTCGTTTGCCACTTATGATTGCACAGCTCGTTCTCGATTTCATTGCCATTATCCATTGTGTACCCCGATTTATTGAATTAAATGGAATTCCATGTTCCATGGAATTGTTTGTCAAGTTTTTCGAGTGTGGAAGAGAGGTCCCATTATGCTCATTAAGTCAAATTGAAAGTGCGGAATGAATGTTCTAGCATATTGTATTTAATAAAGAGGTGAAAAATATGATTCATTTTTTTCCTTTTAGGTTTGCCAAGCTGTCAAACACGTTAGTTGGTTAGTTATGTTTACATGTATATATGTGTGTGTGTGTCTATATATATATATAATGTTAAGAAAGGTTGATTTAGTTGCTCTACTCCAATTGAGTCCATTGACCATGTTGTTTCAAAAGGCTAAAGTTGGATAGTGGGATTGAGTAGGAGGCAAATAGATCAATAATCAAAATTTTTGTGATCTTTTTGAACTTGCCAATGTGAGTATTATATGCGGCGGCTTGAAAGGAACCCTAACAAAAATATAAGGAACCTTGAACCTAAATAGTTGCCTTGCTTTTAATGTTTGGTGCTTATATAGAAGTTAACCAAAGCCACAATGAAAATGCAAATATTATTGTGGTTACAACGATGACTCTTTAAAATAGGGAATAAGCGATTACAAATATAAAAGACACCCTAGGGTATGATGAGGAGGTTGTTCTTAAGGTAGGAGTGTGGATGTGGGGGTTTGGCAGTCGCTGGAAGGCAGGGCTGAAGGTTGAATGCTGGCAGTCACTAGTTGGGAGATTGAGGGGTTGACGACAGGAGGTGGGTTGATTGGAGGGTTGGCGACAGTAGTTGGGAGGATTGGAGAGGGTTGCGACAACATTTGGGAGTATTGAAGGTCATTGCATTAAGCAGGGAGATGGAGGGGAGGTGTGTAACTATATGGTAGATGGAAGGTAGGCATCAACAAGGAGGATGACAGGAAAGATAATGGAGGGGGTTGGGAAAGGATAATTATTCCTGTGGGAGCGAGTTAAAGCCGGAGCACCTCTCAAATCCTTAGAGTAGATCACCACCTTGGACGAGTTACAGTCGGGGCGCCTTATCGCCTTCGGATACAACCCTAGACGGAAAAACAATCGTCGACGACAAGCTGGACAGAAATCTCAAAAGTTAAAAAACTAGCCCTAAACAATGGAAATAATAATTATATAGGAGCAGTTGGGCCGACAACCCTAACCCAAACAATTGGGCCGATCGAACTCCTTGCCTCCCTCCCCGAACTAGTCCAATTTTCCTAGTTAGATCAGTCGCCAGTTCAGTCAAGCCCTACGTTAGTCTCATGGGGTTGGGGGAAGTTCAACTTCATTCGTCGAAGCTTCCGCCGTTCATAGTGACATAATTGATAATGGTCTTTAAATTTCTCAGATATCAGGCTATGGAATGATCCTCTGGCTTTTAGCCAACTCGCACTTCATCAACTGGTCAAACTGCGCTGTGAACTCTTCCATTGATAGGCATCTCTGTTGTAGGTGGTGAAGGCTTAGAAACATATCCTGAGGGTAATGAGGTTTGTACTTTCTCTGCATCTTTCCCCATCTTCTCCCACTTTGTAATCTTGCAATTGCCCTCTCTCTTTCCTTATATCTGTAAGTTTTTCAACCATAAGGAAGCACTAGTTTTCATCTTGATGGTCACTAGTTTCACTCATTTATTTTCTGACACTTTCTTATACTTGAAGATTCTCTCAACTAATTGCAGCCATTAGATAAAGTCGTCTGGATCCATGCATACATCGAATTCCGGTAGATCTGCTTTGATGCTGAAACTCTTGTGTACTTCATTTGTTGTCTCTTCTCTCGGTCTCATCTGATACTGGATTCCAAAATGCCGTGGCCTGACTTCTACATCAATAAGGTCATCTATATGGAGTGGATTCAGATCCTCGTCCCTTTCTCCCCTTTAACTCTCCAGTTTTGGTCGAGAGTAATCTTTTCCTGGTTGCCATCATCAATCTCTTCAAGTCTCTACTTAAGACGACAAAGCTCTCACTGTATTTCTTCCTGGTTAGACTTGGGATTATATCTCTTTGGTGGCATAGTTAGAGTTTAGGATTTGCAGGAGTAGAAATGGTAGTTAGTGGTAGGAAATAAATAGTGAAGATGGCTTGGGCATGACAGATGCTAGGAACCCTACGATATGACAGAGTTATGTTAGCTGTGATACCAGTTGATACTGAAGTTAACCCAAACCATAATAGAAATGCAAATATTATTGCTGAAATTCAAATATGTTATAATGAAGACTCTTCAAAATAGTGAATAAGTAATAATAAACATAGAAGACACCTCGAGCGAAGATGAAAGGGATGGAGGGCAGCTGGACAATAGGTAGGGGTCGGATGGGGAGGTTGCTGTTGAGCTAGGGTGGAAGTGGGGTTTTAGGTTGAAGGCCGATGACAATTGTTCAGGATATTTATGGGTTGGCGGTAGCAAATGGGTTGATTGGAGGGCTGGCAGCAGCAAGTGGGAGGATTGGAGAGGGTTGCGCAGCAAGTGGGAGGATTGGAGGTCACGACAGTAAGCAGGGAGAGGGAGGGGATGTGCACAGGTAGTGGTAGAGGGAAGGTAGGCAACAACAAAGTGGATGACTGGAAAGATAGCAGAGGGGGTTTGAAAAGGATAACTATTCCTGTGGGAACGAGCAACAATCAGAGCACCCCTTAAAACATTGGAGAAGATCATCACCTTAGATGAGTTACACACGAAACACCTTTTCACATTCGGATACCGCCGTAGACGGGAAAACAACCCTAGATGACAATTGGACAAAAATCTCAAATGCCAAAAAAGCTAGCTCTAAACAAAGGAAATAACAAATATATTGTAGTAGATAACTAGGAGCACTTGGACGATAACCCTAACCCGAACAATTGCGGCAGTTGACCTCCTTGCCTCCCTCCCTGAGTCGGTCTAGCTTTTCCAGTTGGATCAACCACCAGTTTGTAGAGCCCCGCGTTAGTGCTAGTCCTATTATTTTGGTTATTAGCGAGCTTTGAACTTAGTGCCTCTTTTCTTAGCTGTCGCCTTGATGTGCCAAAAAAGGGTTGGTAAGTTTTTATTTTTGTTTTGAGCCATTTGGATCTTTTAGATGGTTTGTGATAGTGGCAAAGTAATCAATGGGTGATGAGACATTGTTTCAAAAAGGCATGAGTGATAGTATACAGAATGTGGGAGGGTTGGAGTTTGTAAGCAACAACAAAAACATATAAATAAATAAAATAAAAAGATAAAAAAGTTGGTCGATTTGGGTTTTAATCAAGTGTATGAATTGTAAATGAGTTTTTTGATTGAACTTGGATTTTACTATTGATGTAACTTCATATAAATAAATTAGTTGTTGATTCTACAACAAAACTTTCATTTTCATTCTAAAAAGTCTTGCTGTACCATTGTTCTACAAAAACATTGTTTGGGAACTTTATGTCAATGCAAATTTTTTTTAAAACTGTTATTCTAAAGGAGAATTTACTAGAATTGTTGCCCATATCTTGTTTAGAATGTTATATTAAAATGTTTTGTAGGTGATATTTGAAAATTTTCTAGTTTCTTTTGGTGAACAATTATAAAATTTTATAGAAGTCATCATGCATTAGAAATTTATTTTTGTTCATTATGAACCTTTTGTGTCAAAAAGATGAAGTGCTCTAAGTATGATCCTGTTTATTTTATTAATAGAAAATAACAAAGAATAACAAGTGTGTCATACTGCCAAATCTATGACGCATATATCTTCGTACATTATTTATAAATTGAATAAAGAATAAATAATCATTAATTTATGGATAATTTAACAAGTAAATAGGAACTATTAAGTAGACATAAGACCGTTTGACTTTTATTTACATGAGTTAAAGAGGGAGAAACTAGATTAGATTGAAAATAAGTCATGCAAAGAAAAAAGGTAGACCAATGAAACTAACATTTAGCAGCCATACATAATATTGGAACAAAATATAATGCATTCAAGCTTATGCTTACATAAACACAGATGGTTGGAACTTTTCTCCAGGGAATTATTACATTCCAAACATAATTACTAATTTACTTAAAGTTCCATATTCAAATTAAAAAGGTAAAATTTTTCTCCTTAAAATCACTTTCATCATAAACAAAAATAGTTTCCTCTTAATTTATTTATTTAATTGCTCCATATTTTAATTTGGAATCTTCTTTAAGAAAATATTTTCTTCCTCATCACGTGTGTTTAACCAAGTAAAATAGCACACCCTATTCTTATGTTGTTCTATGCGCTGTAAGACGCTTAAAGTACAAATGGGAGGTGCTACTTGATCGCTTGTGTCTTGCAGTTGTGCTTGGGCACACCTAATTGTATGCTAAGCCATAACACTACTATTCACAAATTATGGTCATTTTTGTGCTTTAAATAAATTTGCTATTGGCTATTCATCTTAAAATAAATTTGTTGACTACTATTCACAAATTATGGTCATTTTTGTGCTTAAGATAAAATTGTTGTTGACTATCATCTTAAAATCATGAGTCACTGATCCACCCCTTCTAATCCCTTGCATTGGCTGAAGCTTTATGCAATTTGTTATGCCTTTTTATTTATTTGTTTAGCATCTATTGCTTTTCCTTCGAAACAACTGGGAGAATTGTATAGTGGAAATTGCCTGAGGGATAGGTTCATATGTAAAGGATAATGGGAATGAAAAGATGACAGGTTTTTACCATTTCAGTGGGTTTTCATCTCAACCCTATGCATGCTTGAGATGCAATCATACAGCTTTTCAATTTCTCATACATGCTACTGAAAATACAATGGTTTGACTTTCTTACTGACAATACACTCAATAATGTGATAGAAGTTTTTTTTTCCTTTGTTAATTGATTATTGGTAGAAATGGATGATTCAGGGCATTGTAAGCTTATACCTGGATTGCCAAACTTTATTTATTTATTTATTGAGATCTTGACTCTTAACTCATCAGTTGCTCTTCTTTTCTTATGATATATGGATACTGTTTTTTGACAAAAAAATAGCCATTTGATTGATATGATGCTTTGATTTTTAATGTAGCTAATAAATTATGATTTGAATTTTTATTGGAGTGGTAATGCAAATAGGATGTAGCCACATTCAGAAGGAAACAACTTATTTTTGTTGAAGGTTTGCCATAGGAGAATCAATATGTAGGTACTTTTATAGATGTAGCTATTCTTAGTTGGGAGCAATATGAATACATTCATGATCAATACTATTTGCATTCACCGCTACATGGCCAGTAATGCTTGGATTCATCAATTGGCCTATCAAATGCAAGCATCTTAAAGTGGTTAACTTTGTTCTTCTTTTGAAGAAGTAAAATAAACTCGTATGCATACAAGTATGGTAAACTATGTTTAGGATTAATGTGTTGGTGCATAAACTACCAAAAGTTTGATCAATTTTCTTTAAATTTTATGATTTTGTATTGGCCCCACCCATTGAGTGGCCCATATAATGTAATGGCTTAATGAATATCTCTAAAGCTGTATCATGTTTCTAAATGTCCTACAAAATTTTGCACGAGATGCTTTGGTTGCACATTTGTTTTCTGTATGTTTGCAGGGCTGTTATATGAAATGCTTCGATCAACTAGGGCTAAGGATCCAAAATCAAGTTGGAAGGTATTTTTGTAGTATTTTTCATACTTATTATATTTTTTTAATGAAACTTATTTATTTATTTTATTTCTTCTGGCCATATATCCATCTTGATCATTAATAATCAATGAATTAATACTTTTTGCCTAATCTAATGTTAAAATATTTTTATGCTTTATCCTATGTGCGTTGAAGGATTGCCTAATCTAAATTTAAATATTTTTATGTTGTCTCTCATGTGCATTGATGGGTAAGGACTAGAATGATTTTGAAGGTTATCTTGATTGGATTTGGCTTGTGGGACGTTGAATTTTAACATGCAACCATACTCGCAGTGGGCATTTTTATGGTTGAATTATTAAATATTGATTGTATTTAAATCGAGTGATTGCACTATAAATAAAAACCTCTTAAAGTAAGCACATATTAACTTTTGGTTCATCCTTTTTCTATTTAAAATGTGTGTTCCGCTTTACAGATGGCCATGTTAGTATTTTAGCTGCTTATTGTTGTGGCATTCATTGTGTTGATTCGTCATGCATAGTATTGCCATTTAGGTTGTCTTGTTTGTGCAACCTGTTGCTGCTTTATCGAACATAGTCTTTGCGCTCATGCATCTATTATCACATTTCTCTATCAATGAAATATATTTGGGTTTGTTTCACTCTAATCTAAATCTTATTATGTCTACTTCAACTTAAATTATTCCTTGTATAGTATTGCAGTACACTCATTTTTTGAATCACAAATACTTGGTTAGAGTTTTCATGTTGGATTTAGAGCTAATCCAATATTATTGGCTATGGATAAAAACTAGGACGGGAAGGAGGGGGGGGGGTGCGAATTGTGGAGAAGGATGATGGTGATGATTAAAAATTGTTTGGTGGAAGAAGTAGAGAAGATCATTGAATGCCAATGAGATTTGATGGAGGATGATACTCTTCATCAATGAAATGGAGGCTTGAATCATCCACGATGTAGTGGATGGCATCATTATCCGTGAATTAGAGGGTATAGAGATTGAGTAAAGATTGTATTTTTGTCTCTTATAATTTGGATTTCAGTTGTGATTATAATTGTAGCTTTGGAATATGGAAGAAGAGTGCTAAGTGCTGGTTATGTTAAGCCATGGGATAAAAGGATGGGGTTTGCTCTAGAGGAGAGGGGAGACAAGTAATGTTAAAGAGTGGCTTCTCGGATGTTACCAAGGTGGATGGTACTTTAAGTAAGCTGTTATTAATTTTTTGATCGAGATACATTGGTTGAAATTAAAGTATATATGAACGTAAATATGAATTAAGAGTATGCATATGTTCAAAGGATGGTGGACCATATCACATGCCTAATGATTTGAGAATCTTTTATCCGATCTCCTCAAATCACCTTGACTTTTATCCGACCTCCTCAATATCTCGTGACTGCATGTCCAATGCCAACAGCTTCATAACATATAGACATCTCATAATAAACTGTTAATCTAGCCACCCAGTCCAACTAGAGAAAATGTTTAACGGATGGTAGTAATATCCCAAAACCAACTATAGTTATCCACAAAAGCATAAGATCGTGTCATGCTTAAATCACCACCACCAGTAAGCATACTACTAGTTCAACTAAAAGCAATGAACCATTGACTGTACCCATTTGGTGAGAAAACACTCCTTCATACCAAATGTAATGGATGTTTTAAAAACAACTAGATGTATTGAGCCAATTAGGTGTGCATTAGTTGGTTTAAAGTGAATAATTGAACCAAACTGGGCATATTTGTCTGATTTGGTTTTATTGATGAAATCACAATTAGATTTTTTGTTCCAATTTAGGGGTTATTTGGATTTCAGTTATTGGTTTAGTTTGAAAAAATATGTTAAATCGAAAAATCGAACTTTATTACGGTTTAAATTTAATCCATCAACCAATTTGTTCTATCCATCAATCTAAATAGACCAAATGCACACATCTTCATAATGATTCCAAAATTTGGTTAAACCAAAATTGAACTGAATAAAATAAATTATATTTAAGCTTAGTTTGGTTAAATTCTATATCTTATTTAGTTAGTTTAGTTTTGTTTGTTATTTGGTTTGGTTTAATTGGTTTACTAAAATTCTCAACAGATTTGATCGATTGCACAACCCTAGAGCCAATAGAGTACATCAAAACCCGAAGTAAAAAATAGAGCCAGTGGTTCCTAACAAGGAAAATAAGCATTATGAACTAGCAAAATATATGAAACAATAAAAAGGATGAAGAGAATCCCACACAACCTATCCTAAAATTTTAGAAATTGAGCCTCTAAATACTTGATTAGCAACAATAAATGTGCTCGCAAAAAAATAATACTAGCATCCAAAAGATAATATAAAATAATTCTTGTCACGAAATCAACAATGAAGGGTTGAAATATAAATATCTCCAAATCTACAACAAAGCTTGATTATAAGAACTTAGTGCTTCATACTATTGTGAAGTGGGTTCCACAATAATCCAATGGCCTGACAACCAAGCTAAGCTGAAGTCTTTGATTGATATTTGCATTTAGAAGGATTGCTTTTACTATAGAGAGTATTAATGGTGTGCCCACCACGCATTATGGATATTTTTTAGTTATTAAAAAATTGCTAAAAATATTTTGAGGACAAAGGTGAGGGTTGTAAAAAAATAATCTAAGAAGATAATGAGCAATTAGCAGAAGTGATATTACATTTAGAAAATGTATTAAAAAAAATATGACATGATAAAAAGGCACTTGAATAATATAAATTTTATGGATTTTAGGCTAGAAGAGCAGTTCAAGCACATGCCAAAGAATTCTGACATATGTGAGAAAATCCAACATCTTGTTGCACAAAGTCTTCCGTGCAAATTGTTTAAACTATAGTTAAACTTTTTTTAATCAAAATAATGAATGCCAATATAAATTTCTACCAAACGTTAGAAGAGAATGAATGACACTAAACTGTGAGAAGAAAGATTCAGGTTTCCATAGGACTTTGTCTTGATTGACAAGAGAGACATAAATGATAATAGAGTTTTTCCATTAAGTAAACATACTTTAAGGATATAGCTCTAAGTATCTTCCCAGCTCCATTATCATTGATAGCATATACATTTTTATGTAATCTCGGATGAATAATATAGATGGGTATATAAATATCTCAAACATTATGGCCATAAATCCAAAAGTTGATGATTGAGGTATTTTGATTTCATCCAGTTGGCCTAATGCCCATTTGTGGTTATAGTATATCAATCAAGCTCAGGCCTTGTTACAATGTTCTTGCGAATATTAGTTTTGCATTATTCACCCATGTACTTGGGATGCCAAATGGCGCTCCAAGAAATAGATCACATTCTTAAGAACATCATTAGTTCGAGTAAATATATTACATATAAATGAGTTCTAATGAAGAATAGACTTGGGAACAGAGAAAGTATGAGTCCGGTCGTTTATTAGAGCTAATATAGTAGTTTTCACAAGCTCGAAGTAACCCACTTAGGACAAGGAGTAACTTTCCCAACTAAATTATTTTGGGTTTATTTTATAAATAAGTGTGTGGCATAGATAAGCATTAATAATAGATAGGGAAAGAGAAAGTCTCAGATAAATGATAGAGCTTGCCTGAAGGGAGATCGTCAATGTTAGCTAGATCGTTACTATGATTAGTGCTAATATAAAACATAGCTTGAATTTTTGTGATGTTTAAAACCAACTCAAGTTTATTATTGAAATAATGAAGAATGGAATGCAAAAACTTATGAAGAGGCTTACCCAAGGTATGCATATTGTTCACAAATAAGAGTTGGAAACTTTTAGGATGGGTTGTGAGATTTAATTAAATTGCTTTCTAACATAAGATTGATCAAGCATATATGATATTTTGCTATAGCAAAAGACAAAAAGATACGGTGATAGGGGATATCTTGCTTCAACCCTCTAGATAAGAGGATGTAACCTTCGAAAGAACCATTGAGTTGATATAACAGAAGATCTTGTTGATATAATATTTGATGGAACAAATAAACTTAGTGAGAAAGACTCTATCATGATTCCTTTGTATAAGAGTCTAATGTTTTGAAATTGTAAATTATGGCATAAAAATTATCAGATGAAATAGCTTTCTAGAAGGCTTTCGAATATTTTCATCGATGAGCCTGAGAAAGGAAAAACTCCTTAAGTAGAAGAAATAATTGAAGGGACCTTGTAAATGAAGTTGCACAAAGAAATTGATCTATATTCAAGGATAAAACTTAGAAACCTAGTAATAAGGGCGATAGAAAACATGGCTAATAATTCTTCCTGGAGATAAAAAGAAGAGGAAAATAGTAGTAATTCATTGGCTTACAGTATCCAAAGTAGATTGCAATTATTTAGTTGTAATGCCTTTAGTTCTTTGGGACTTGTTCAAGGAAAGAAAAGGAAAAAAAAATGCTTCTTTAGCGTCCTCTGGCAAGACCTAAGAAAGATTAGTGATACAATCTTTGGGGATAGTATTCCCACAAGGAATATCTGCAATTGGGAGGCATTGTTGCTATTTGTGAGTTGATCACGGAAATTGATGGTGTCATTAGCATTCTCGTTGTGTGTAAATAGTTTGCTATTCCTCAAATTAAGAGACCTAATCATATTATAAGTTTGTTTTTGTTCTTGTGATTCAAAAACTTGTCATATGCCTTTATACAACTAGTGGGCTTTTGTTCTTGTATAAACGAGTAATTTTTAAAACTGGAGTAATGTCTGACAATAACAAAGTCCTTTCTTCATAAACATCCTAGCACTTTTACGAGTGACAATTTTCATATTGGAGTAGATATGTTTAAGTTTACACAATTTGTCATCAAATTTAGAGGAAAAGCCACAACTCTTTATCTTAATTCTTCTTTTGACTTGTTCAAGTTCTTAAAGTTTTTGCAAAGAACAAACATAGGATCCATTTTATCATATGGATTCTCCGAGCATTAGCGATAACATTATGAACCCAGGATGAGAGGACCAGCAATTTTTGAACTTGAAATTGAACTTCCTGCTTCAGGTGGTGTTGGTAGTGAAGTATAATATAATCATAATTTTAGAAGTACATGTGCTTGATTCCCTAAAGTATTGAGATGACGGTGCATATATTTACTATAAGCGAGGCATCAACCAAGCTTCCAAGAGTTGGGATTAAATGGGTTCTTATTTGACTTGGCGAGGAAGGGTGGCCAACATAGAGGAGTTCATCATTACCAGAAAAGGAAAGAGCTTGTTCAAACCTATCCATAACTTTGAAGGGAATATGTTCACCATTAGGCTTTTCACTGAGGTAGATATTGATTGTCCAGGGCAGATTGCTGGGCTTGGGAGTGACAAAGGAGTCATGATGAAGAAAGTTCAAAACTTATCTTTATCCTAATCACTATTAAAAGCACAGACCATTATTACAATTACAAGGATGGGGATGGAGGCACATGCACCATGCACCATGCACCATGCACCATGCACCATGCACTAGGCTGCGGATAAATTGAACATGGTTAACCAGATGGGTGGTTGTACGAGCTGAAGAGTCCCATTTGATTGGGGGATCCTCACTCGGAATGTCTCTTACCTTTTCATTCATTTTTTAATATTCTAGATAATAATTTTATGGAACACCTCTTCTTGTTCTTAAGCCTTGGTTTTAATTAATTGATTGTTGTGATTGTTATTATAGGTACTCATCATGGATAAACTTACGGTCAAAATCATGTCATGTTCTTGTAAAATGGCTGATATCACCGAGGAAGGGGTATCATGTAAGTTGAGATAGCCTATTTTTGCATTTATTGTGCTTTTTCTTACTATCACGGTTACATTGATTGGTCTGTTTTATTTGTCACCTCTCCATTCTATTGACTGAAGTGTTTTTTAGCCATTAATTATAAATTTAGCAGTGTTTTTAAGTTCAGCTTTTCTTTATGCGCGAAAGTTAAGGTTTCTTTGTATTTTAAGTTCCCTAAAAATGAACTATATTGTGATTTATCTTCTATAATGGGTTTTCATAGAGAAAACTCCCAATGTGCTTCTGGAAATCTTTGCCTAGAGCTTTTCTTTCATTTAAGGAAAGAGAATAATTCTGCCTTATTTCTTTTTATTTGTAGTGGTGGAAGACATTTACAAACGGAGGCAACCGATGCCGTCAATGGATGCTATATATTTTGTACAGCCCACTAAAGACAAGTAACATTCTGTCTGAATATTGTTTTATAATTCTCGGTTTGGTTATTCTGACTGTTATGTTTGCCTCTGTTTTTTGGATGACTTATGCATGATGCAATCATCTACAGTGACTGGAATGTTGATGATTTTCTCGTGTGTAATAATTTTTGATTAGTTTTTACGTCTATAAATGATAACTGAACTGATATCTTGAAGAGAAAAACATAAAAAGAGAAAAGGGTATTTGCAACATGCCACACAATTCTAATGTACCTATATGCCAAACACCTAAATTTTGATATTTACATTTATAAAACTTTGGTATTATAAATACTTGCATAAAAATCAGTATTTGTATCTTAAAAAGATAGTAATGGTGGTATTTGTGATGTGATATTAAAGATTTGAGTGTTATGAATGTAAATATGAAAGTTTAGGTGTTAGATATATAAATGCATAAGAATTGTTTGGTATGTAAATGTCCAATATGTTTGAATTCTAACAGGATGATTTAGTCGACTTAGAGATTAATGATTTTCTCATCTAGCTGCAACCGAGGCCTTAGCACTCAGCTTTTACATGTAGTGACGCAGGCGGCAGGCATTGTGGGTGGGATGTCTGGATGGAGGTGGGGGTCACGTTTGAACTCCTGGACCGAGCCGGTCTAGGTCTCCTGATGGACCTACATGCTATTTCAAGAGATATGCCGCCTCTTTTCAATAGAGGGGCCTAGTGCTATTTATCCTAGGGTTTTAAAATTTTTAAATTTTTGTTGTTTATTTTTTTGTTTTTAAAAATTACTAGTTATCCTAGGGTTATTTATTTGTTTTGTGATGTTTAGTGTTTCAGTTTTTAGTGTGTTTTGTATTGGGACAGCTGTCGGCTTCTCCTCTTCTCTTCTAGGGCTGTATCCAAGGGTTTGAATGGTTCTCTGGTTATATCTTACTGCCGAGGTGGTGTTTATCTTTCCTCCACACTTCCCCCTCCTTTCGCATCAATTCCCATCACGCTCCGTTGCTGCTGCCTCCCAATATAGCAAGGAGCTGCTGTTTTTCCTGCAGTTTCTAGCCTTTCTAGCCATCTCCCCTTCTTCCAGCGCCCCGGGACAGCCAACCCCTGTTATCCTTCCGCTCTGGTCCCAACGCCTTGCTGGCGCCGCCCCGGACTGCCAACCCTTCTGCCTTCCCTGTAGTTTCTCACCTCTCCTTTGCTGCTGCCATCATTCCCTTACTGCCGTCCCACCATCCAGCCACTAACCGCCCCTTTTGCTACCTCTCTGGAGGTCCAAACCTCTAACCGGACCACTTACAATTTAGTTTTAACCTAGGGTCAGTATTGTGTTGTTGTATGTGTCGTTTTCAGAATTCTACATTGTTTTTTGTACTTTATTGTTTGAATTCTACAATAATATTTGTTTCTCCACTGTGATTTGGTTAACTCTAGGATCATGCAGTATTGATCCCCAATTGGGAATTCTGGTAGTCTTTTCATTTATAAAAGAAAAGCAAAGTTTAGTCTCCCTGTGAAGACGCCAGCACGAGCATTTGCAAGTTTTACTATGTTATTTCTGAAGCAGAAGAAATCGAGTTTGTTCTTCATCTGAAGGCTAACAAGAGCGAAAACTAACACGTTCTGCATGGAAAGTCCAGGTAATGATCATTACAGAAAGTACTGAAGGAAAGCTAGAGAACAAAAAGTTAAAACACGTTGAAGGAAGTTTATTTGGGTTCATCCAAAATTGTAACCAATTGCTGCGGCTTAGTTTTATCCCTCTTTTGGAACATCAAGCTCGGCTTGATTATCAAAGCAGGAGTATTTTTTTGAAAACAAGCGTACACAGTTTTCAGTAATTTGCTTTTCTTTAGTTTCATGAATGTTTACTGCAACAAGAACACCTAGGATTTTTTTAGTTTTTTTTTGCCTGATATAGGTTTTCTAATGAAAGAAATATGGCTCCCTTTAACTGATCGTATGAACAGAGCAGAAGCTATTTTAGAAGATTTTTCGCCTTCTGTCTTCTCTCCTAAGTGATATCCCGATAAATAAATCTGTAATACTCTTTTAGATCTGCCTTTTTTTGGATTTGCAGATATTCCATATTTCAGCTATAGAAAAAGGAAATTTATTACTTACTGATAGCTTTTGTATTGTAAATTCGTTGAGACTGGTGATAATGAGGTCTTGAATTGATTCAAGCTTTGCATTAGAAAGGCTGAGTTGTTGGTTTCATTCGAGAAAATGGTTTAAATTTCTCTGATCTATTTGTGGATGGTTTTTTTAGTTGTGAACTATTTAAATTTTCCAATTTAGTTCCTTCGTTCCTAAAAAATGATTTAAAATAATCCCAAGTTAGAATTGTTTGATGAAAGTTTCACGCAAAGTTCAAGAATAAGTTAGGAAATATGGTATTTTCAGAAAATGGCATTCTTACACTGATTGGTGGGAAGTCCCCTAATACCCACCCCATTCATGAAATTTGCTTGAATTGTTTTTCAAATTAAACTATGATTCTAATTGTGGTACAATTTGGACCATGTTTGAGGGGTCAAGGGATTAAATATGGCACTTTAAATGATCTGGTACTAAAAGGACACCCACTACATAATCTAGGGACCATTTGAATTATTTTCTCATCTCATACTATTTTTGTTTCTATTGTTCTTCATTATAAACGGTTTATTTTACCCCATTCATGAAATTTGCTTGAATTGTTTTTCAAATTAATAAATTATTCTAATTGTGGTACAATTTGGACCATTTGAAGGGCTAAGGGATTAAATATGGCACTTCAAATGATCTTGGGACTAAAAGGCACCAAATACATAATCTAGGGACCATTTGAATTTTTTTTTCATCTCACACTATTTTTGTTGCTATTGTTCTTCATTATAAACGGTTTATTTTACACTAGGATACTGCACATTCACCAAGAGCGCATACTTTAGTTTTAAAAAAAGTTGCCCTTGATCTTCTTGTCTAGAATATTGTTATTACATGATTTTTTGCCATTACATTCGGATCAAATTTAAAATTTGATTTGTCCACCGTATTACCATCAAAACAATAAATGTACTGTTAAAAGCTACAAAAATATCTCTTGTATTATGCAGTGATTTAACATGATTCTTTTATTAACTTTTACATGTTGATTTGTCTTCATTTTCAATAAACTAAAAACCAAATATGCTTTACAGGAGGGGCAATAGATGCTATTATTTGCTTTTTAAAGAGTATTTATCTTAAATCAAGTTCAATTATAATCATCATCAGAGGAAATCACCTAGCCATTTAGGTTATGAATCTTTATTCCTTAGTTCCTTCATGCTATTATAAATACTACTTGCAGCTTTGTTTGTTAGTTATGAGCTATCGTTATTCATTTTTGTGTATTAAACTTATAAAATCTAAACAAGCGTTGAAATTTCTCATAAAGGAAGGCGGATGTGTATTAAAGTTGGCTGTGAAAGATACTACTTAAAAGCAAAATGAGAATATTTAATAAAACACAGATGGAACCAAAGAATGTCTGAAGGAAAGCATGTTACACTTACTAAGCAGGAGTCAGGGAGCCGAAGTAGTACATCTTAAAGCATGGATTGAAACCAAAGCGTCTATCAATATAAGAAGCATAACTTGCAAAAGAATCTAAACTTAAAAAAATAGCCCTTAAATTTTAAATGATGTACAATCAACTGTTGACAGCACTACCATATCATCTTATATGTTCTCAATGCGTCTTTCCTTCTGTTGTTTAGGTTAGTTATAAGTTGGTTATCAGATTTTGAAAAAAGTGGAGTACTCGTCAACTGACAGTATAATGCCACACTTGCTCATTTCTTATGAATCCTCTGTCCTCAGAAGGGCTTTGACCAGTATGTTTTACCCCGGTTTTATCTGTTTTTAAAAATATTCTATCAAATTAAAATAAACGCCATGTAATTTTGAGTTAAGACAGACCACCAAACGAGGACTGAATTGGATGTAGGCACGTTGCTTCGGGCTAGTCTGTTTCAGTGTAAGTGTCTGAAATTTATTATATCTTTACTCTTGCCTTTTTTGCTTTTAATAATCATGGAGTAATATGGAATTAATGAGATAACAAGTTATCATTTTATTTTTACTTAAAATACTGGTCGAGAAATGAAAGTTAATGTTATGTTGGATAAAAATAAAACTCACTATAATTCGTATATACAAATGCAATGACTTGAGAAGAAGTTAAATTCTGTAAAATAAACCGATATCCCTGCAATTCACTTCAGCACAAATTTATTCCAGAAGTGAGATCCAAATATCCTAGATACTTATGGTGAAGCAAATTGAGCCTCAGATATGCTTGCAAAATCATATGAAATGTTGTTGATAGAAAGATGTTTTGTTAGCTACAGAGTGATATATTATTTGAGCAGAACGATAAAGATCGAGTTGAACAAAACTAAACAAATAAATTTGTAAACATAGAAGCCACAATAAGCATGAAAATAATGTAGGAATGGAAATGCTAGTACAAAGAAAAACAAGTGTATGCAAACTGATTTTTATGTGGTTTGGTTCAAACCATTTTCATCCATATCCCAAATTCCTCTTTGGGAAATTCACCATTCCTCCTTTGCTACCATAGTAGGAGAAATATTTATATCATCCATACTATTTTACACACTTAATTACTTCCAATGCTCCTTATTATATCCTTGAAGGGCTAGGAGAATCCACTACCCTATTCTTAAGGGCTAGGACGTTGCAATACTTGGTTCTTGGCAAGGGACCACTCCAAAACTTACCTAGGTTTTGAGAGAGCATCTGGATGCGAAGAACACAACTATTCAGAGTCATAGAGAAACACAAGGAAACATAAAGAAATTGGAAAGAGTTGGATCTCAGGTGACTCGATTTAGAACATACATAACTTTTAATATCATGAAGCAGTTAAGCACATTTTGTTTCCTTTTTCAGCAACCATATTAGCGCCAATATAGACGGTCTCTATGTTGAAAGAGTTCCTCTAGAAAGCTGGACCAAGACAAAGTCTCCCAGGCCCCCAAAAGCTTTTCTGGTGGTCAAACTAGCCTTGTCAGTGTAAGTCACATGCAAAAGGTGGGCATTTGAGGTAGTTGTTTGGGGAAAAAAAATTCTAGAGAATCAACTCTTTTATAGTAGACTTTTTCATGGAAACACAACATCCTAGATGTGGGTTCATACACATAGGATATGTGTAGCAAAGGCTTTCTATCGACTTAATGGTTTATATCATTTTATAAAGTCTAGTTAGGTCCCACAAAAATATATTGAAGTAATAGTGATTACTAAAAAAATTTAGCTATACTATATTTAAGATTATTTTCTTTATGAGCTTAATAATTTATATCAAAAAGATAATCACTTGGCTATCTTAACTAATCTAAGCAATTCTCGATCATAGTCTTACATTTTTAAGTTAGTGGAGAATTAAGCATAAAAAACATATTAGTAGAAAAATATATTATTTTTTTATTTATATTTTAGCCCATCCGAAAGTTAACGAGTTGAGTGTTTATTATTATATAGGTGTGGATTGAACTCAATGCTTTAGCAACAACTTTCAAGGCTTTTGCCAAAAGGAGTAGTTGATACCCATTAAATATATATTAAATACAAATCATATGAAATACCAATCATGCTACTAGACTGAAGTCATTTACACGGGGGTAATCAATTTCAACATAGAGAATATTAATGCTAAATTATAACATCGCTTAAGCATGAAGCATAATTGTTATATATACTAAAGTGAATAAAATATTTCTATGCTGAAAGTCAAATCTTTTAGCTTTACATGAAATATTAAATAATTTTTAATGACCATACTCAAAGGTTGGCAATGGCTTGGTTTAGGTGTTTTTTTGTTGTGTTTTAAACTTTAGGTTTTACATAAGTAATTGCTAGAGTTTTGGGTGCTATGCATGTAATTCTTTTAAAATTAAGATGCTTCATTGAGGCAATATTTGTCGACTCCATTCTTGAGTAGTGAATTAAAAAGTTGAACTTTTGATGCGGCCTTATAAGTTGGGTGGCTCTTTCAATAGCCTCATATAACATGATAAGCTTTGCACTACCCCGGGAAATTTTCATGCAGTCTTTTCCTTTTTCTTTACTCGCACGACTATTGGATCGTCGCGAACAGATAAGGAAGGCTCTTATGAGCAATTTGAGCCTATAGGTGGCTTAGTCTTGCTGCCTCCTCCTTTGCACAAAGTTCCTGCAATCTTCCTCCCCTTCCGTTGCTTTCACGCTCTTGCTTTGCTCTTGCTCTGCTCTTGCTTTGCTCTTGCTCTTGCTCTTGCTCTCTTTCTTGCACTCGCTCGTTCGAGTAGAACTATAGGATATGGGGGATAAGCCCTTGGATAAAGGCTATGGGCGGTGCGGGGTTGATCTAACGACATTTGTTTTTGCGGGTGTCTTAACTGGATAATTTCATCTTTTTCTATACATAAGTAAATGCATTTAAAATTAACTGTTAATTATTACACTTTCAACGCAGTTGTTTTGGATGAAGATAGTGTTTATTAAAATTGATAAGGGAAAGGAAGCTATGAATCAAATGAGTTCAATGTCGTCTTCAAGGATAGAATATCTAAAGGAGAAGTAAGAAACAACAAAATAGACTAACAAAATTATGGCTAGCTGCAGTGGATAGGATTACTTGTTGGAATGGATTCAGGCAAACTACTTGTTAGCTATGTTTTTTCTTGCGCTTGTTGGAAAGTTTGAAGTTTTCCTCGTGGAGTTTAATACTTCTCCCAAACATTGTTTTACTGCAATACTTTTTTTAAAACATTTGTTGCGGTGTCCACTTGGCTGTTTTGAATTTTGCTTTTCTGGTCAAAAAACATGCGGCTATTCGTCCTTCTTTGTTATTGAAAAAATGGTGTTTGCATGGATTACTTGTTTGCTTAGAAAATTTTCCTCTTTTAGTGTTATATCTTTCATGATTTATATTAGCTGTTAGCTTCCATCCTGTTAATTTTTAGAAAAAATTACTTCATTCCTTAATGAAGAAGTCACCCCCTTCTATGTTTGACCAATAACCTGTCTCCTCAACTTCCATTAAGCGATTGGCACCTCTGTTCCCTCCTGTGTATGAGAAACGGTACAGGACTGGCCTGAAGTAATAGATTGACGCCAAACTATAACTTTGGAACACTCTTAAGAAAAGAAGCCTTAATCATATGATTACTGAAGCTTTTCTTGGAGGATAAAGCAGACCTTTATAACTGCAGTCCAGTTCATATTTCAAAGAAAATTTTATTGAGGCCCCTAATATGACCACGAGCTCCAAAAATTTATTTCATTTCTCATTGTTTTATTGTCTCAGTTCTATAACAGACATCACAAACTAGTGATGAAGGGTCTTTTTGAGGCAGTTGCAGTTTTGTAAAAAGCTGTCATGCAGCAGTGTTGACCTCACTTTTGTCGAGGTTTAGTTTTCCTCCTAGGATCTAGGGTTCTAGCTTTAGGAGCTTCCCCGACGATCTTAGATTCCTAGCACTGGACCCACCTCGTCTTAGAATGCTTCGAAACCACTTCGACACTCTTTGGAATCCCGGACGGAATTCCTGACCTCTTGCTCACAGCTGGTAGGTTGGAATTAGCGTTAGGACTCCAAATTGAGTTCCTATAGGACCACTGGACCTTAGGGTAGCCTTGTGCACACTTTCTGCACCACCGAGCACAAATTCCTCGAACCCCAGCCTCGACGTCTTCAAATTCTCCGCGACGGATCGAGATCGAAGTCGGAATGTCGAACGAGCGCCATCAAGTGCCGACTTCGACGAAATAGAACTTGACGCACTTTCGACTCGGCCGGTGACGAGGCTTCTCCGAACGACCTCGGATCGCGAAAGGACTGCGCCGTTGCGTCCGGAACGTCGAATTTGCTAGGAAAAGACGTATAACTTGTCGTGTTTGGAGCGCGGACCCGCGACGTTAAATTTACCGATTTTTATTAAATAAATTCTATCTTTCCTATTTTAACCCTTTTTTTTAAACCCTAAACCTTTTTTTTTTTTTCTCACCCGGGGCTCGCCTTTCTCTTTTCCTCTCGAGCCCGAGCCTTCTCTCTGGTTCCCGCGCGAGCTTCGACGATGGTCCCGTACGCTCGCCACTTCCCCTGGCATCCTGCCCGTAGCAGGCCTCTTTCGGCCTTCCCTGCCGCCACTCTCGCCCCTGTCGCCTCTTTTCAGCGACTTTGTCGCCACTCTCTCCCTCTCCCCTTTCTCTTGTCGAGCCTCCCAGGTAAGTGGGACGGCTTCTGCTGGCTCTTCTTCTTGAGGCCGGCTATAAAAGCCTCTTTTGGATTAGGGTTTAAGGTGGGCTCTTATTTTTGTCGGCTGGTGTTGTGTGTTGCCATTGCTTTACCTCTCCTCCTCTTCTTTCTCTTCCTCCGTTGCTCACGGTTTTCCCTGAGCTTGTGTTCGAGTAAGGCAGAGGTGCTGTTGGCCTTGCTCTTTGAAATTTCTGAAAGTTGGCCGATCGGTTTTTTTTGGCTTGGTTTACGCCCTTTGGTCTCTCGTTGTTGGATTTTGGGGTGCTTTGCTAGGATACACACCGAGGTATGATTTTCTTTGGCTCGCATTTTCACATGTGAGGCTATTTACATATTGCTATGCTTCGAGTTGGGCGTGGTTATACATTCAAAATGGTATGGGGTTGCTTCTTGCTCTTCTTTACTTATTTTGCATACTTGTCCTAATCTAATGTGAAGCATGGAATGATTTGTGTAGTTAAATTCATAAGGAGCTTGCTCTTTCTTTTTGCTCCTCCTACTTCTCTTTTTTAAAAAAAAAAAAAAAAAAAAAGAAAAGAAAAGCATGTTAAGAGGGGAAGCTTGAATTGATTCAAGCAAGTTCTATATACATATTTTTTTATTTATTTGGAGCATGTTGAGACTTATACTTGGATGTTGGGCATGTGAGAGTGCTTATCTAGACCCCATGTTTAGCTATATTTCAAATTTTGTCTTGGCTCGTTGGAAGCTTGATTGAAAGTGGATTTTATTTCATGTTGAAAGAAAATTTGGAGGAGTTGTCTTTGGGGCTTTTGTTTCTCAATTTTGGCTCTTGCTATTTCTCGGTTTTACCCCCTCTGTGGAGGGGCTGATTTACTTTATCTTGCGGTTTTCTCGATCCTGGACTGTTTCTAATCTTGTTGTCCTCTCGGTTTTGAGTTAATTTGAGCCTCACTGCTGCCCGATTTTCTTGGTCCTTAGGATTCTCTTGAATTGACCTGATGTGGGGAGTGTGTTAGCTCGAGGCTTGGCCGATCCCGTGAGCCTTATAGGGGCTCGGCTTGAGTCCTCGTTTCCTTTCTTTTATGGATGCGGTCGAGGCTTGCCGAGTCGTGTTTTAAGCTCAATTTAAGGTGATGTTTGGGGCTCGGGTCTTGACTTTGTAGTGAGCCGGCCGCACCTTCTCGTTTGGAGCCTATAGATGGCTCGGGTGTGAGTTCGGTCGGGCTTTGTTTGGGATGATTTGCTTCGTCGTCTAGTGATTTTAATCTCGAGCATTTTGTGGCGAGCCGTGCTTGATGTATTCGGCTCCCTAGGCCTAGCCGTGAGTTTCTTTGTGAAATTTGGAGTTTGGTGGGAGGGGGCTTTACCTCTTATGGTTCTCATCTTTGTGATTTTGGCCGTGGGTTTCGGCTTGGTATGTATCTCGGCCGAGAGCTTTAATAGATGTGGGGATGCTCCTTCTTCCTTATTTCTTACTACGTCTATTTGTGAGATGATTTGGATACATGTAGGCATGTTTCTTATTTGCCTCAACCAATATTCGATGGTTACATGTTGAAATTGATGAAGTTATGCAAAGTTGGAATTGTGGCAATCATGTGATAAATTGATATCGGAATTGGTAGGCCTTGTTCCACACTTGTATAGGGCCTCGAGTTCTATGAAATTGAAATAAGAAAAAAAGAAGAAGAAAGAAAGAAAGTAAAGGGCAAAATCTTGGAATTTGTGATAGCCCTCATAGTTTAGTGAGCTAGGGTTCACATCCAGGCGACGAAGCAATTGTCTTTTCTTTATTTTACTTCATTTTTTTTATCTTTATTTATGATTTTTCCGCTATTTGGGAAAACGAGTGAGCGTGTTCTTGAGTGTCTAGTCCTTACTTTCTCCGGGAGTGTCGAGGTGTCTTTAGTCTTTTTTTTATAGGACATGTAAGGTCTGGTCGGGAGTCCGGGTGATTTACTTGTCTTTTCTCTCCTTTTCCTCGACCCCTCGTCCCTAGTTTTCACCTTGTTTCTGGCTTA
This sequence comes from Papilionanthe hookeriana x Papilionanthe teres, assembly GCA_022702705.1. Lineage (NCBI taxonomy): Eukaryota > Viridiplantae > Streptophyta > Magnoliopsida > Asparagales > Orchidaceae > Papilionanthe > Papilionanthe hookeriana x Papilionanthe teres. Next base: position 51,839,974 of record CM040428.1, read on the forward strand.
ACCCACACACATACGAGGGACATGTAGGTGTGCATATATAACCTCCTCGGGTTATATATGGCCATCAAGCAAGGTCGTAAGTGCGGTGGGGACGATGATGCGGTTGCAAAACGAGAAAAATTACGAGAGCCATAGAATGGGGCCGCTCGTCTCGTAGACTCGTAGAGAGTAGAGCGGAGTCACGGAACCATTCGGTCGTCCTCGAGGTTTCTATCGCCGACAGCCTAAAGTTCGTAGCTCTAATCCTATTAGGTGAATTAACCCGTGATCGAAATACTTTAAAACAAAAATACATATGTTTGAAAAATACAAAATTGCCTCCACCGCTACACAGCACTTACCTACCTACAAACTTTTGCTTGCATGAAAACAAAAAAATGAAATGTGTGAAAACTTATAAAAGTCACGGTTAGTTATTCGAGTCGGATTAGGATCGTTTCTGCAGAAAGTTGGGATAGTAGTCAGCACTCAAGTCCGGACATTAGCACAGCTCTGAGTCCGAAACACCACCGTGCTTACGGGTCTTTCTTTCCGGAGGCCTATGACTTTCTCATGGTTCGCCATGAGTTTAGTGGGTCGTCTGTGGGTTTTCTTACGTGCTTTTCGAGCTTTCACGTTTGTTTTCGTTTGTCGGCTTTTCTCGGAGTTTTCCACGGACGTTTCTTTTCTTTCTTTCCCGACTTTCTTGCTTTTCTTCTGCGGTTTTCCTCGCTTTCTCGGCATTTTCCTTCATTTTTTTTTCTATTGAGTTTTCAGACTTTACTTTCTGTGTACACACCATAGCACCCCTGTTTAGCTAGGTTGTTTTCACCTACTACTACTCCTGCTTCTTTCTCTGGGCTAATAAATCTTCTGCAGGAGATAAAAAAAAATATAAAAAATAACAATAAATAAGCAAAGCAGTCGCACTGAGGATAAGCGATGACATACGGTGCACTCTACGACACGGCTCTCTACCTCTTTCTTTTATCGTCGTACTCGCTCTACTTTTAGTATGCACTCTCGCTAGACTTAGTTTGCTTACTTTCGCTTATACTCGCTTGGCATGTTTTACATTTCCAGACTTCTTACCCGCTTAAGCATGCTTTACTTTCTTCGCACTCTTTCCTGCTAAGTATAGCTGCTTACTTTCGATATACACCTGTTATAAAGATGTTACTTCCTTCATAACGATAAGCATGCTCCCGTTTCATCGTCTTTTTGCCACTTATGCCATCATCAGCACACACTCATCGTCGTAATAAAAATAAATAAACGACTCGCATGCTCACTTTAACTTAAGACTTGAAATCTAAACCGCGATTCCAGCTACGACGTGGAGCTTGGAGCACGGTGAGCAAAGACGGCCATCTTCTTCAAGAAACCCGTGTCGACATCACAGAAACCCATTCCTTGGTTTAAACAACAAGCCTTAGGTTTCGAGGTAGTCCGCCCCGTGCGACATAAACCCTCACCTTTCTCTTAGGCCTTTGCACACCCCTTCGTGCAATATAAGCCCTAATCCGCTAGTGCTTCGAGCGTCGTCGCCTTATACGACGTAAACCCTCCCGTCTTTCGGTAGTTTCAGATAGCCGTACATTATGCAAACGTAATCCCTATAATTAATTTGCGTGATCGAAATCAAAATAAAATCTCTTTCCAAAATTTAAAACCCAACCTTAGGATAGTCGGGACGTCCTCGAGGTCCTCCTCGAGATCTCGCGACATCCCCTACCCTTCTTTCCTTTCGACTCCGCAAATAACCGTTCCTCCTCGCGCCCTTCACCTATCGGATTTCCTACTCTCAAATTTCGTTGGAAAACCCTACCTTTCGACTTCGTGAAGATAGAAACCCGAGATCTAAATCGAGAGTTCTCTGAGTGATTTCGGTCATCCGAGGGTAATTAACTATAGTGCTCGCCTCATAGGGAGTTTTAAAGCACTCAGATAATATAAACTCTATTTAATTCTTTTCGTATTAAATAGGGAATTTGTCGGTCCACATAGAGTGTTCGTGGCACTGTAACGGATGTCATGAATTTTATGGTTTATTCGATCGAGCGATATTGTCGAGTAGGTGTGTCTATTCTTCGAATAGATGCGTTACTCGCGATATTACGCTCGTTCATTCAAACTCGCCAAACGAATGAGATTCGTCCTTTCTCACTCTCATATTTTAAAACTTAAAATGTTATTTTCAAAAATCAATACATATATATAAACTAAATTAAATCCTCAAGCTCAAAGCTCCTAAAGCGGCCGACAAGCAGCTATGCGTAAAATTGCTGCAGGAAAGCTACATGCCTTTTTGTTTTGTAAAGCTGTACAACAGCTTTGCTGCAGTCGTTTATGATAAAAAGACTTTTCTGCACTTGTGTTGTGCTGCTTATAACAAAACTAGACAAAGTTAAACAACTCGTACATGAAAACATAAATTAGATTTAGAATCCCCAAAAATTTCTAAATTCTAATATTATAATTAGAACTGACATCTAACTTAACTGTGAGTGATACAATAATCAAAATAAAAAATAAAACTATTAAAACAACAATTAAAATTATCATAATATTGAATTTGAAATGAAGACAAGCAATTTTACAAGAACATCCTCTTCAAATTAACTCTTCACATCTGATCATTATTTTAGGTGAAATCGTTTAACTGGTCCATCTACCTGAAGAAGTCATAGTTCTTTGTTGATCTATTCCTTGGACACTTGTAAAATTTTCTTCCACATCTTTGCTTCTTTTGTGATGTATGAGAGAGCATTGTAATTCATAGTTGCAGAACAAGACTCTATGGGACTGGAAGTCTTCAAACTCATATTTTTTGAACATTTAAATCACAAATCACAAATAATTAGATGAAACATTAACTAGTAAGGATACTAGAAATACATAGTTAAAGATTTATAAAGATGTGAGGTCTCGGAACAAAGGAAAAACCAACAAATAATCTGACATTACAAAAAGACAAATGTCTTTAAAGAAAGGGTATCTTGGTTGCTTTTATATCGTATAATATCAAGCTCGTAGTTGTCACAGAAGCATATCACTATAAAGGTCATAATAGTCATATGACTGAAAAAGAAGAGGATCTTGGTTGCCTTGATGGCGATTTCAAACATTTATATTTCCATAGCAACATATAGGTCATCTAGAAGAATCCTTAAGGTCATATTCCTCATCATAGACCTCAATTTCAAAAATAAAACATGCCAGAAAAGGAAATTTATATTAAATCCATGGTTGATTAGGTGGCCATTTATGGGGGAAAAAATACACGCATAATGACTGAAAAAATAATTTGCACCAAATTGAGATTCCACATAAACATCATTGCATAAAGTGTCATTTTAATTAACATTAAGCAGTTTCACAACACATTATACATAAATAAAAAATAAGTAACACACAACATCATTTCACCCATTAACTATTGTATTTGTAATTTGCCTTCTCAAGTCCTTCTCCCCAGCACCTTCCCCATTTTGGCTACAAGACTCGGGTAAATCATATTCAACTTGTGATATCGATTGCCCTAGATAGAGGCATGTGCCTGATCTTCATTTTGCATAATTGAAGTCAATATGATCACATGAAGGATGCCGACAAATGTAATTGTGGAGTCAATATAGCGACCATAATCTTCACTTGTTTATTGAAATGATATGTGGTCATATCTTCTAGAGTAACATTTTTTTTCCAAATCCCAAATATCCTTTCAAGAACACCACTTAAAGATGAGTGACTTTATTAAACATCTTTTTCTTACCAACACCACAACACAACCACCACCACCACCACCACCAAGGAGAGAGAAGAAAGAACATAAGAGATGTTAAGGATGTCGTATAGCCTCACAAATAATTCAAGGGCCAAATCTCATGTGAGAAACAAATCTATAAAAAAAATAATAACCACTATAGTGATTTGGGCTATCACTGCTACTACAATCTGATTAACACTCAACAACATCTTTCTAGTAGATTTTAGGAGGAATCTTACAATGTCAATAAGCTTCTTAACTTCTCTTTTAAAAAAGGACATTATTTGATGAAATGTTCACCTTTAAAGAAGAATATATTATCATCTCACTCAACAAGGCATCTTTTCAACAAATCACAGTTTTTTTTTATGAAAACCAATGGATCTTTGAAAAATAGACTTTCCACGAGTGGTAGAATGGACATCATTTGACGATAGAGAGCAAATTGATATCCACTTCTATTAATTTAACTATTCATATTAGAATACTTTTTAAAAGAATACAAATGAATATGGTAAAGTAATGTGCATAAGCTAGTTATATAATTTCTTCCCATTCAATGCAGGCTTCTCCCTCCAAAGACAATCACAAGGACGATTAGATTCATCTAAATCGATACAGAGAGCAACCAAACCGAGATGGACAACAACCCAACCAAGACAGAGGGCAACCTAACCCAAAATTCATTGAGCAAAAGACAGTTGCCGTAAACCACAAAGGGCAACCACACCAAAAGAGAATCATCATACACAAATTGTTTTCTCCCTTTCATCAAACAACAATTCACATAGGTATTCACCAAAATTCAATGAGCATATACGAAGCAACCCAACTAAAAGAGAAAGCAAACCACAATGAGCAACCTAGTCGAGAAAGAGAGCAAACCATAAAGAGCAACCCAACCGAGACATAGAGCAAACCACAAAGAGAAATCACATCGATCACAGAGAGATCAATTTCTCAAAAGTTCACAGAAAAAACAAAATCAGATTCTTCCAAATCCCTTTCATCCAACATAACAACTTTTCCAGAGAAGTTCACATAAAAAATGAAGAAATGAATTTAATTGGGTTTCTACGTAAACCGCAAAAGAACAAAGCCACCGAGGTAGAGACCACAAATCACAGAGAAAATACATTGAAGTTAAAGGTTAGAAGGTACCGCATGATGAAGGAGCGCCAACAATCCCTTGCCACAGGTGCAAGAGAATGAAGAATGGAAGGGAAGAAAAAAACCCTGGGTCAGCCAGGTAATAACGAAAGAAAGAAATGCGGAAGGTGGCATCGAGCCGGCGTCCCCATCAGTGGGGTGAGTTTAAATAAATGCAGTCGCACCGTGCTAACTAAACGTGGGAAACCATGTTTTCGCGGCAAAAGAGCTGCCCCAAACACATCCAAAATTATTACTTCCAATTATTTTTTCTTGGTAAATTAAATTTTCGCCAAAGAGCTTTATTATGTGTTTAGTCGTTAGCCTAATGTTGATGTAAGTTTTGGTATGGTTTCTCAGAGAGTGTTAAATGTGCAGAACAAGTTGATGAATATTTGAATTTTTTTATCGATTTTCTTGATGCCTGTTTCAAGCCTCCATTCAATACTCTGTATTCAGAGTTAGTGGCATTAGGCCAGATGCAGTCTGTATCTTTTTCTGCCATTGTTGAATACTATTATTTGCCTACTGGACTTCTGACCTTATAGAAATTTCTGATACAGCATAGCCATGATCATGTCTGATATGTCTGGGAGATCTCCTTTGTATAAAAGGTAAAAATGAGATGCAAATGTTGATTATATGCTGAATTCCAGCTTCATCCACTAAAAACCACCATATTGAAATTTGATATTTTTCGGTTTCAGGGCTTTTGTTTTCTTCAGTTCTCCGATATCTAGAGAATTGGTCTATCACATAAAGAATGATGGAAGTGTATTTCCTCGCATAGGTGCACTGAGTGAGGTTAAAATTATGTATATTATAGTTAAGACAGGCAGTTATTCAACGTATTAGATTCTGGCATTTTTTAGCTTTGTTGGAAGTTTTTATTCTTCATTAATTTTAGGAACTCTTGCAGATGAACCTGGAATACTTTGCCATTGACAGTCAGGTACCAAATCATAATTTATTTATTTACATTTTTTTCATACTTTTACTTACTCTTTAGCTCCTTTATGCGGGTTTTTGCGCATCTGATGTAGGGACAGTAGGTTTAGATGGATAAATCTTATTACTCATGATTTAGTATCCCTAATACAGCCTGCAGTCACCTTGTATGTTGACTTCTATTTTGCAGGGCTTCATTACTGACCATGAGAGGGCTTTAGAGGATGTGTTTGGTGATAATGCAGAAATTTTACAGACGCACAATGCCTTCATACATTCCATGGCTACACGCATTGCAACAGTATTTGCTTCATTGAGGGTACAAAAGTAGCACTATATAAATTTTTTATTTTTTATGGAACTTATCATGTTCCTTTTATGAAGTAAACGATAAAATTGTAGATTGAATTGTGAAATAATAACAGAGTCTGACATTCAACTCTTCTGAGGCCAGTCAATATCACTCATGGCAATGATGATGTCGGTCATGTGATGGTTTGATGCTCACTAATTTTAGTTATTTGAAATGAGTTGTATGGGCTATTTTAACATGTACTAAGGGTTTGTTTGGGACAACTTTTTGCCTACTTTGTGTTTCGGAACCTACTATTGTTCTGTTTAGGGAATTGTTTTTTTTGTTGTTTTTAAGAAATTTCTATGGCAGAATGCTGTTTTTCTAACCCGACCTGTTAAAGCCTGTGGCTATAAAAAGCTGTTGCCTAATATTTTGGAAAAAGTGCTGTCGGCCAGCTTTTTTTTTGCTTTGATTTTGAAAGAATATAAAATTTTTTAGTGATTTAGTTTAGTATAAAAGGCATATGATTTTTTGAAAGTAGTGTATTTTTAATTTTGAAAAATGAGACCGCCTTGATCTCATTTGTCCAGTAATTCGTGATAATCGTGCTCGGTGTCACAAGTGATACACCTTCTCGAAAGAGTAATGTATCTCGCGACGGTAGACATCAATCATACGAACTAAAGCGACTCGTGACATCCGTTCTGGTCTCGCGAACCTTTATATGCGTCGACAAGTTCCACTTCCTAATAGAAATATTAGGTAGGTTTATTTTACCCGGTTCAAGTTCCCTATGAGGCATGCTCTCATAAGTCAATTACATCTCAAATGACCGGTGTCACTCGAGAAAACTCTCGATAACGATCGCTGGTTCTGTCTTCAGCACTCAGGGTTTAGGTTTTCACTGCAGGACGTGGAAAGCAAGTGGGAGTGGCTCGAATGGAACAGGTTATTTCCGGAGTCCAAAGAAAGAAAGGTAGGGGATGTCACGTATCCGAGGCAAGCCCCATGACTTCCCAACTATCTTATGGTGCTGCCGCGTTTTGGAGAAGATATTATTTAATCGTTTAATCCTCGCCAATTTTATTATTTCGGACTTACGCTCGCATAATACCCAATCAGCGCAAATAACTTGCAGAGATAAGAGGATTTACGTCGTACCGTACGACGACCTCGAACCCAAAGCGAGTTAGGACTTACGCCGTGCAACACGGCTGCACGAAGCTTAAAGAGGAGAGCGAGGGTTCACGCTGCGCTGGGCGAGCTACCTCAAGTCCTATAGGTTGTTATTTAAACTAGGAAGAGTTTTGTTGAAGAAGATCCTCTTGTTGCTCAATCCAAGCTCCTCGCTGTGCTGCCCACGGAGTCAGCTCCAAGCTTCTTGCTGAAGTAACAGTCCTAATGTCTAAAGTTCAAAAAGGTTTTATCAAGTGTGTTCCAATGTTTTGGTGTCAAAGTTTGATTTTTGTTTTGATTTCATTTCCGTTCGTGTTTGCATGCAGAATAGTACAATTGCGGGTATATGAAAAATACTTGAAAAGTAAATTGCGAGTGAGATAGACTTCAAGAAAGTAAATTGCAATAAATAAACCGTAAAAGCGTACTCGAGCATCCAGCTACTCGCCATGATTTGTATCGTAAAGCATGATATCATTTGCATGAAATAAACTTACAGTGAAAATTAAGTAAAAAAAAAAAAAAAAAAAAAAAAAAAGAAAACCCAGCACGAAGGTAAAAAAAGAACGAGTCGTAGAAATCACAAATAAAATTTGTAGTCACATATGAAAGACCGGACCCAGGTATAAGACGTCGTAAAGGTGGGGGCTCGTAGCTGGATCGTGTGCTTATCCGACCTCGGATAAGAGTTACCAACCCGACGATCTAAGGAGGTAGTCTCTTAACCCAATCCAAGCTGACTAACTACTGACCTTTATATATTTTATAAGAAATAAATTCTTTGATTTTCATGCAAAAATTGTTGTTTAAGTTTTTTATGCGAGTTCTTTTTAACAAAGAAAAGAGATTTTTATTTTTGTTTTTTTTTGTAGAATATTTTGTAAAAGTAATATAGTCATGCGCTATCACTTTAATCGTGCTGCAGACTACTAACGACCCAAGATCGTCGTGGAAACGATCTCACCAAGCGGTCGGCGAATAAGTACCATCGGTCCTTTCCTCTCCCTTATCGAAGGTCCTTGAGGTAAGAGATATTATTCTAATCATCCCTCGAATCTCTCGTATCCCTCGTATAAGACACATAAAGCATTATTATCATCGCCTTCGCCACCTAGCACTCGACTTACACCGGTCCGATGATCCATATGTGGCAACAAATGTCCCCAATCGCGGTGACGATTTGAGTGTAATGTTCGAGCTCAAATCCCGTGCATTGGGTTTTATTATTGGTTAAGTCATTTTAGGGAATTCACAGTTGATTTAATTAAGGCAAGGGTGAACCAAGCCTCTGCAGCATTCTTCCTGGTTCAGTGTCTTGAATTGGTTTGTGAATTAGGGTCGGGTGCACTAGTTCATCGTGCATTCGAAGGTTAGATGGATGGGCTCTCACTCAGGATGTGCTCCAAAATCTAGGAAGCTCTATGCCTGAGGATTAGGTGGATGGGTTCTCACCTAAGGATGTGCTTCAAAAATCTAGAGGCTTATCGTTGTGATTTAGGTGGACGACTCTCACCTAGCGTGTGCTTCAGGCATAGGAAGCTCTACGTCGTGATTTAGATGGATGACTCTCACCTAGGCGTGTGCTCCTAACTTTAGAAACCTATCGCCGAGGATTAGGTGGGTGACTCTCACCTGTAGGGTGTCTACCTAAGACCCGGGGATTCTACACTCGCGGTTAGGTAAATGGGGTTCACCTAAGCGTGTATACCGAAGACTACATGAGCCTACACTCTAACTTGTGCTTGAAGTGACTAAGAGTGATTTACCTTTCCCAAGTTAAATCAGAAATTTCCCCTTTTTTTTATGACTTAACCGTTTTAAAAGAAAAATAAAACAAGAGACCAAAAGAGGCCGATCCACATTCAAAAAACTAAGTAAAGCCAAAAATGGGAAAAACAAGTGAGTCGGGCCTAAAGAAAAACGGCGGTTAAAATGACTCTAAAACGGTGCATGAAATCGACCCAAATCAATCAACGAAAACACCTCAAAGCAATGGGCAAAAGGGCTCCTACAACTCCAGGCAACGACTAGCCAGTCCAAACAGCAGTCCTAAGGCCTCATACAACACCTCCAAACCATTAGTAAGCTCCAAATAGCCCATTACTAAGCCTCCAAACAGCAATCTTACACTCCCAAATAACAATCTCACTCCCAAACAACACTTTCTACCCTTCCAATATCATCCTACAGCTTCCAAAGGCTCCGAACAGCAAATCTAAGCTTCTCCCAATTCTCCTAAAGCCCTCAAATGATCCAAACAGCAATCACAAGCCATAAACAACAAACTACAGCAGCTCTACAGCACTTCCAAACATTAAAAGGCACTCCCACAAGCAAATAACAGCAGCCTTTAGATCCAAACAGCAGCATTTGAAGCCTAACAGCCTATTCCATACAATCAAACAAAGCACTTCCAAGGGCCAACAGCAGCTTTCTAAACTCCTAACAGCAGATTTCGCACCTAACAACCATCCCAAACACTAGACAAGCACTTAACAAGCACTTTCAAACAAGCAAACAGCTATCTGTACAACTTCCTACAAGCAGCTTACAACATTTTCAAACAAGCAAATAGCTACTTTCTAAGCCTCCTACAGACTAACAAGCAGCCTTCGGGATCTCAAACAAGTAGTTTTTATAGCTTTCCCAACAGCTTTCTACAGCTCTTAACGATTCCAAGCAAGCACTTATAACACATCCTCGAAACAATAAAAGCATCGAGCGAACACAACCCTCCCCAAAATAGTGTTTCTAAAAAAAAAAAAAAAAAACTATAAACTACAAGTGTAACAAACTCAAAGAAAGGTGTTTAAAGCTCCAAAAACGGTGGAAAGTGCAGCCCGACCAACAACAATTTTAAAACCTCAACTTCAGCAAGATGTGTAAGATCACAATGATAATTTTAAAACTTCCAATTCGGGGGAATATGCAAGCTCAAAAAAAAGCGGCAATCTTAAAGCTTCAACTTCGGCATATGTAAACTCAAAATGATAATTTTAAAACGTCCGATTCAAGTAAAATATGCAAGTTCGGCATTTCAACATCGAAAAACCGAAAAGGGTCCTTGCTTTAAAAAAAAAACTCGATAGAAAGTTCACGTGATAGAATAAGGATTCTCATAATGTCATCAAATTCATAAGCTTAAACAAGAGAAATAGATAATGCCGAGACAATTCCCAAATGCCGGATCACCACTTAAATAAATTTCGGGAATACTAAGAGCAGATCTTGCGGTGTTTTAATTCAAAAATATGCATATATAAATAAAGCTAAGAATGTGAACCTGACTTTTAGGCCAAACCCCTGAGATTAGGGAGTCGAAGCTGTGCTGTCGTCGGTAGAGGAGAGGGAGCAGGTGCAGAGGGAGCGGAAGGCGTGGTCTTCGACGAGCGGCTGTTCGGCGTGAGTGTTCCGGGTCGCGCGAGAGGGTGCGAGCCGAGCGAGGAGAAGACGAACGGCCTCGTGCGGGGAGGCGAGCGGGATTCAGAGGAGCAGGGAAGGATTTCTGTCGAAGGAATCGGACGAGCGGGGGGATTTCTGTCGAAGGAATCGGACGAGCGGGGGGATTTCGTTCGGTGCAGAGGGAGGCGTCGAGCAAGCGAGGCTTTCGGTGCGGAGCTTCGATGGATGCGATCGGGAGAGGGGGAGCGAGGCGAGCTTCGTTGAGCGAGGGAGGTGTGAGTGCCTGCGAGGGAAGACGAGCGGGATTCGGAGGAGCGAGGGAAGGATTTCGTCGAAGGAATCGGACGAGCGGGGGATTTCGTCGAGGAATAAAGCTCCCGCTCGATCCTATAGCCGCGCCCTTCCGTCGTCGAGCGCCAAATTGATTACTTTCCATACTGAGGGAGGTTTATTTGGTAAAGGATTAATTTCAAATCAAGCCTAATTAATGTCAAATTAATTGATTTATTTGAAATTCAAAATTTGAATTTTAAAATCAAATGGCTGAGGTGATTAGCCCGAATTCAACCGTGCTCGAACCCGAATTGAACCTGAGTCGAGCTTGGACCCGTCTCCCGCAAATTTAAAAAAAATGTGCATCGATTTTCGTGTCGATTGCGCGCGTGCGAAACCATGTCAATATGGGTATCCTTCCTAGCTAAAGTCGACGTTCCGGACGCATCCGTGTGGTCCGTTTCGTCATCCGGATCGTCCGGACAAGCTCGGCGATGGTCGAGCCAAAAAGTGTCAAGTCGTGGTGCGTCGAGTGCTCGAGCATTAGGGTTTACCTGAGCGCCGTCCGCTCTACGGGAACTCATTTTCGAGCCCTCTACATGTTAGTCTTTAGCCTCGTAACAAGGAGTCGAGTGCTCGGGACTACTCATGCGATGTCTTACAAAAATGGGCCTGAAGTGGTTCGAAGCTCTCATGGGAGGTGGCTCCATGACTAGTCCGTTAGGATGGTCGATACAGAACTCTTAAGGCTAGATCCTGTGGCCTAGGAGGAATAACTTAAGACCTCACTAAAATGAGGTCAACAAAAGGACTCCCGATAGTGTGTGGTGTGCGGGTCAGGCACATCGCGCGTATTGGTGTTGACCGAAACAATCAACACGACTGAGAGACTATGTAAGCATGTCACACTCGTAACAAATCGCCTCGGAGTCGGAGTAAATTTGAGTTGGGGCTTTCCACTGGGGGCCCCCAACCCGAAGACAAGAGTAATTGAAGATCTTTAAAAGTACCCGCTGGGGATGAAAGAATTGCAATATGATGTGTTGTTTGGTTATTTTGTTGTAAGTTTTGTTCGAGTGATGTAAATCCGATTAAATGAGGAAATCAATTTGGGCGTAAAAGTACGAGGCCACTAACACGAGATTTATGCCGAAAACAGATCACCAAGAAGAGGTTTATGCTAAAAGAGGGCCACCAACTAGGAATTTACGCCAAAAGAGACCACCACCTGTGGATTTACGTCAAAAGAAATAGCCACCAACTAGTGAATTACGCTAAAGCGAAGTGCCACCAACTAGTGAATTTACGCCAAAAGAGACCACCACCTGGGATTTACGTCAAAAAGATAGCCACCAACTGGTGAGTTTACGCTAAAAGCACACCACCAACTGTGAATTTACGCCAAAAGTAGACCACCACCTAGTGGATTTACGTCAAAAGAAATACCACCAACTAGTGAATTACGCTAATGGAAGTGCCACCAACTAGTGATTTTACGCCAAAAGAAGACCACCACCTGTGATTTACGTCAAAATAATACCACCAACTGGTGAATTACGCTAAAGAAGCGCCACCAACTAGGATTTACGTCAAAAGAAATAGCCACCAACTAGGAATTACGCTAAAGGAAGGCCACCAACTGGAATTTACGCTAAAAGAGACCACCACCTAGGATTTACGTCAAAAATACCACCAACTAGTGAATTTACGCTAAAAGAAGTGCCACCAACTAGGAATTTACGCCAAAGAGACCACCACCTGAGGATCTACGTCAAAAGAAATACCACCAACTAGTGAATTACGCTAAAGGAAGGCCACCAACTAGTGATTTTACGCCAAAAGAGACCACCACCTGGTGATTTACGTCAAAAGAGATACCACCAACTAGTGAATTACGCTAAAGGAAGGCCACTAACTATGAATTTACGCCAAAAGAGACCACCACCTAGGGATTTACGTCAAAAAAAGATAGCCACCAACTAGGGAATTTACGCCAAAAGAGACCACCACCTAGGGATTTACGTCGAAAAAGATAGAGAACTGAGAAGAGTGCGATTCTATGTAAGTAAAACCAACTAACCTCTTCTACCCGAGATTTAGGACCCGCTGTTCCGTGGGATGAGATTTCGGCCCGAGGAAAGGGATAATGATAGCGACATATTGAGAAGGTTCAACCAACTTGGTCGAAATTTGGATTTGGAATGGTTGATTTTGATCGTTTTGATTTCGAATGCCATTTTAATTTCAATTGTTTTATTGGACAAGTGCAGTAGTCGTATGAAGTTAGATTATTATTTCATTCGTCGAGTTTTGTCACCGTTTCAATTTATGATCGTGAAGTTTATTTAATTTCATGACGTTGACATTTTTTTTTAATGCAAGTATCTTTCGTATCGTTCCCGATTCGTTAGCATTTGCAAAGCCGAATCAAACATTCAAACTTTAACGGCATTAAACCAATCGCACGACGTAGCAAAAGCAAACTTTATTAATACTTCGAAATCAGATAAGATGAAACATAGTCTGAATAAGCAACGTCGATAAATATAAAGAGATACATATGAGTAATATCTATCTGTAGAATGCAATCTTCGATCATAAGCTATCAGTGATTTCTTCTGTCAAGTCTCTTTCGAGCCATCTGGAATTATGTAGAGACTAACCCTCCTCTCAAGACGTACTTCGAGACGAAAGTCCCTTGTACACTCTTAGAGGTGTGCTGTCTCACAACTCTAGAGGCTGCAACCCTTCAAGGTCCGGGTCAGGGCGATATCCGAATGGTGCTTTCCTGTCGTCCATTTTCCTGAAAGTGATGGACACTCTCCTTTGTGGTACTCCTGGAACGCAGTGCTTTGCCAGATCGGCTCCATTTCCTTTAAGCACAAGCACTGATCCAACTGGAAGAGGGATCTTTACTGGTCCACCGAATTCACCTGGGCCAATGACCCGCAACTCTCTCCCAAACATAATATCGCACCTGCTGAGGAAGGAGACTGTGCAGAATGGTCTCAGAAAATCATGGTGATCTATATGGGGTGGAATGCGCTTCCCTCTTTGTAGATATTTATAATGCAACTATTCGAGCACACAATCCGCCGGCAAGATGTGCCAAGAAACCATCCTTTTAATCATACTCTTTAATATCGAGGGCATCGGGTCTACCTTGTCGTGTCTTATGATGCCCGGCGGATTCCCTTTGCTGTCATGGGCGTAGTTGTAGCAACAACCAAACTGAATAGTAACTCGTCCCTTGCCTCGCATCCATCTTCGGGGTTCAGAATACGTCTTCTCCCTTAAACGGCTTGCCCGGCCTAAGTCCCTGAGGTAAAAGACATAATCAATTATGCCCTCCTGTTCGCTACCTGAGAACACATCTGTATGCAATTCCAGTCCTTCCAGAATGTTAACATATTTCCCTCGAATTCTTTCAAAGTGCTCAAAATTTTGCTTTCGAACCCTTTGAAATTTCTCTGGTTCATCCTCTGAAATTGTCGGCAGTAGCTTTGATTTAACAGGCTGTGAAATGTAAGGCACGATTTCCTGTTGATTTTCATGACTTTGAATCGCTGGGACTATGATGTGATCCTCGTGGGATTCAACTGGCACGTTTCCTGGTAAGGAAGGCTTTGCAACTGGCTTGGTCTTTCTCTTCTTTATCGAAGGCTGGGGAATGACGTCCCCTACCGGCTGGTTCTGCACTCGTTCTTTCCCCTGTGCTACTGTGGCATCTGCCGCACTCGACTCTCGGCTAACCTTTTCTCCAAGCGATACTGCATCAGGAGTTCGCGGCGCTTCAAATTACGGCGTTGTGTGCGTGAAAGTGGAATCTTCCTAGATGCATCTGCTGGTACCACCTGTAATGGAACACTAGTGGGGTTCCCCTGTATGGCATTCACAATCGGGTTGTCGCCTCCCGTATCTCTTCTTTGTCATCCTCGAACTTTCTCTTATTTATCGCCGCGAGTGTGTTCTCTCGCTTCGAAACCGAGTATCGTCTTCGTGTTTTCCGCTTCATCCGGATTGATTACCTTTAGCATGTGACCCTCATAATCCATCTTCACTCGTTCAAAGTCCGTGTCAAATTCTATGACGGCGCCTCGTGCCGCCTCTTCCTCGTCGAGTGCGAGTTCGATGCCGTTTTTAAATGAGAAAATCGGCCTTTCGCTCGACATTTTCCCGCAAAAGACAGGAAAAACGTCAGCGTGCTAAAATTCAAACCGAACAGGAACAATACTAGTTTATTATTGAATATATTTTACAAAGTCATGTTTTTTTTATTTCATTTCAAGCATGTAAATTTATGAAAGCATGTGGAATTTGTGGCATTTCAGATTTTAATATGAAAGAAATGTAATTTTATTCAGGAGAAGTCAACTTATCATTTTCATTACAGACACATTTTTTATTTCATTTATTGGACCCAGTTACAGACAATTGACGTCGGCATATCTTAGGACTCGTAATCAAGCCCTTCGAAACGTCATGATGCATAGTATTTTTTTAGATATCGCCCATTAATTGGTAGCATGGGCCTTTCGCCCCGACAATCTATCACTCGGTAGGATCCTCCGAGTAGACTTTTTCAACCACGAACGGTCCCTCCCAAGTCGGTTCAAATTTTCCTCCCATCTTACGGTGCGCAAGAATAGGCCTTCGGAGTACGAGGACTAAGTCACCAACTTTAAACGTTCTCGGGCGGACCAGCTTGTCGTGGGCTTGCGTCATCCTCGCTCGGTATAATTCAATGTTCCGCCGTCCTACGAGTCGCTTCCCTTCGAGACTTTCTAGCTCTTCGAGCCGGAGCTCGGCATTCTCCTCCGTTGTGATTTTGTTAGCTACGGCGATTCCGAGGATGGTAATTCCACTTCCAAAGGAAGCACAGCCTCGGACCCATACACCAGAGCGTAAGGTGTAGATTGAGTTGGGGTTCTGAACGTTGTCTTGTACGTCCATAACGCCTGAAGTAATTGTTCGTGCCACCCTCTTTTATTATTGTCTAATGTCTTTTTCGAATTTGCATGAGAGTCTTATCGAAGGCCTCCGCTGACCGTTCGCTTTCGGTAGCAGATCGTAGAATATCTCCAATCTATCCCATGCCGTTTCGACGAAACCGTTGATTTTAGTGCTTTTGAATCGTCGTACCGTTATTCGAAATAACCTCGCGGGGAACACCAAAGCGGTAGACAATTTGGGTTTTGAAAACCGAAGAACATGATGTGCCGTGATTTCCTTCAATCCAGCATCGCTCCGCCCATTTCGAAAAGTAGTCCGTCGTCGCTAGTATGAACCGGTGTCCTTTAGATGACGGAGGGTCTATCGGACCCACTATATCTGTGCCCCAACACTCGAATGGCCACGACGCAATCGTCGGGTGTAAGACATTCGGCGGTTGATGCAAGACCACTCCGTGCACCTGACACTGATGGCAGCTTCTGGCAATTTCCATGCAGTCATCCATCATCGATGGCCAATAGCACCCCATCCTCTCGATCTTCATTTTCATTTTCGGACTCGACCGGTGGGCACCACATAGTCCCGCATGTACTTCCTTAACGATATTCCGCGCTTCGCCTCGCTTAGACATCTTAACCACATCTGGTCAAAGGATCTTTTGTATAACACGTCAACTAGGGCGTATGACAATGCCCTCCTCTTAATCTGATGTGCCGTTGATCCGTCCTCCTGCAGTTGTCCCGGTCCGCAAGTATTCGACAAGCGGTCGACGCCAATCATTCTCACCTACAGCCATCGCAACGATCGTGTTCTCATTTCCCCGCTCATGCACGCGTATCCATGTCGATTCGAGATGTGACTCGGCATCCTCGTATCGTAACGTCGATAGAATCTTCCGGCGGGCATGCAAACTCCTTAGCTAACTCGGCTAAAGCATCCGCACGAGAATTGTCACCTCGGGAATTCTATACAACGTCACATCGGGAATCCGTTCTAACAACTTCATCGTGTAGCGGTGGTATTGTTCTAGCCTCGGGTTTCAAGATCTTGTATCGTCCGGCTACTCGTTGGATAACAAGTCGAGAATCTCCGTAGATAGCGAGGTCCGTTATTTCCATTAAAATTGCCAAACCTAACCCCGTTATTAGAGCCTCATATTCTCGCCTCGTTATTCGTACACGGCTCTGGTCAAGTGGTAAGCAGTATCTTAACATCCCTCGATCCGGTGTAATGAAAATTAGGCCAATTCCTCGCTCCGCCGGAATTATTGTTTGCGAATCTTTATCTCTACCGGCCGACGAAGCTCCGTCGAAGTACATCTCCCAACGTCGAGCATCGGGACGTCCTACGTTCATTACTTGTTCGTCGTGCAAGTCATCGTCGAGGGGAGAACCACTCGGCAACGGTGTGCTCGCGAGAAAGTCCGCTAAAATTTGTCCTTTCGACGGCGCGAAGAGGTACGAAAGTTATATCGAATTGCAACGAGATCATCGACCATCGTGCCAATCTACCGTAAAGGGTCGTCACGGTTATCGGATATCGCAACGGATTAACTTTCGAGATTAGGTCGACCCTATGAGCTAAGCATATAGTGTCTAAGCTTTTGGGCAGTGAAAATTAAAGCTAGACAATGCTTCTCAATTGGAGGATACTTTACCTCCGCAGGTATTAGACGACGACTAAGGTAATAAAGGGCGTTTTCTTTACCCTCTTCATTGACCTGAGCTAGCAGGGCTCCGAGGGAATCGTCTAAAGCCGCGGTATAAAGTATCAACGATCGGCCTGAGACTGGGGCTGCTAAAACAGGAGGTGTCATTAAGTATTGTTTAATACTTTCAAAGGCCCGTTGACATTTTTTGTCCCAAGTAAACTTGCATCTTTTTTTATTAACGCGGAAAAGGGCTGACACCGTCCTGACAGATTAGATATAAAGCGTCATAGATATGCCAATTTCCTCGAAAGGATCGTAATTGCTTTAAGGTTTTAGGGGGTGGCATTTCCAAGATGGCTTTAATCTTCTCCGGATCGATTTCAATTCCCCGTGTCGGACAACAAATCCTAAAAATTTTCCCGAGGTGACACCGAGGCGCACTTTAAGGGGTTCATTTTAAGATTAAATTGTCGCAACCGTTCAAAGACAATCCTCAAATCGTACAAATGGTCTTCCTTCGTTTGCTTGATGACCAAATCATCCACGTAAAGATTCAACTCGGTTATGGATAAGGTCGTCAAAAATCCTTGTCATGGCTCGTTGGTATGTTGCTCCAAAGCATTTTTTAGTCCAAACGGCATTATCGTGTAGCAATAAATTCCGATCGGTGTCCTGAAAGCAGTAAGTGTCGCGTCTTCTGGTGCCATCTTAATCTGATTGTATCCTGAAGATCCATCCATGAATGAGAAAATTTCGTATGAAGATGCGATGTCCACCATTAGTTCCGGGATGGGTAATGGGAATTCGTCCTTCGGGCAAGCTTTGTTTAAATCTCTGAAGTCGACACAAATTCGAACTTGTCCATTTTTCTTTCTAACTGGCACAATATTAGCCAACCATGTTGGATATTGTTCTTCTCTTACAAAATTGGCATCTATTAACTTCTTCACTTCGTAGATGACTTGTTGCTCTATTTCAAGACGCATCCTTCGGGGCTTGCTTAACCGGGTCATGGTCGGGTCTACTCCAAGTCCGTGGACCGCGACCTCCGGTGCTAACCCGGCATCTCGTCGTAGCTCCATGCGAAACAATCTCTCGAATTCTGACAATTGTTTAATTAACTCTGAAGACTCTTCATCGCTTAGCAGTGAGCTAATGAAAGTAGGTCTAGGGGCATCTTCAGTCCCTAAATTGATCTCCTTCAATTCATCAACTCGTAGATTTGATTTCCTCCTCAAACTCCGGCGGGCGTCCTCTATTCGAGATTCTTCCGAATCCTCTTCCGCTTCAAGGCGCTTTTCCTCCAACTGGCTAGTAACGACCAAGCAAAATTCGGTGTCATAGACCGGCCCTACCGTGCCGAATCCAACGCCCTCTTTCGATTTAGAGGCTCGATTTTTATTATTCCACAATTCCTCGAAGAGGTGCATCCTTTCTTTTGATAATTTACTGTGTACAAAACCACGTTGAATTAATCTTCGCACATAAGGAGAGTAATAATCAAAAGGCAATTTCATTAATTAATTAAAAGTACTTTCTTCCAATTTTACATTGTTTTCAGAACGGGAAGAAGAAGAATCATGGTAAAACTTTATCGGCTTCATGCCAACACTTTGTACTTCCTTAACCTCCAACCCCTCAACTTTATTGGAATGTATCGGGGTTAAGGCTATGACTTGTACATAGTGGTTGATCCGGTCGTACATTGATTTATATTCCTTTTTCTTTTCTTCTTCCAAGGAAATCTCAAACCGAGGTATCTTTTGATTTCTTGTCCTCGCTATTTTTGTCGTCTTTTCTTCCTCGAGCTCGTCTTCCAAGTCAATGTTGATGATCGGATCTCTCCGTTCAACAATCTTGTTAACTCTTCCTCGCCCTCGTCCCCGGCCTCGATCTCGAACACGAGGGCCAAAAGAGCTGCCACCATTTCGCCGTGAAGGAGTGATGGGAGATCGTTGAATCGGAGCCGGGCCGGCCTCGTTCTTGCAATTCTTTTCGACTCTTCAAATTTCTTCGGAACGACGTCTCCGGAGAAAACCGTCTTCTTTGGTGGCGCGTAGTAGGCGGCATCTTCATGAAGGCCTATCTCATGTATCGCAAAAGGTTGTAGATCTCCTCGATGCACCGTTCCCGACCTCCTTCATAGTATTTTATGCACCGGTGTAGGGAAGATGGAACCATTTTGTACTCATGGATCCGTGGTCGACCCGCAGGGCATCGAACGAAGTCTCCGAATCTATGATGTGGAATTTTGCGGTCGTTACTAGTTCACCAATTCTCGATGGATGCTGTTATCGATCCGAGAGCCCTTTCTCCTTTTTGGTCGAAGCCTCTTAACATCATTTTGTCGCAGAAAGCCTGCGGGTGTCAATGTCTAAGTAGGCTAACGTCCGTAGATTCATTATGTTAATCGATGCTCCCGGATCAACCAATACCCTGGAGAGTGTGAATCTGTCGATGTTCACGGAAATGCATAGGGGCCGGTTGTGATCGGCTGTACCAAGCAACAAGTCATCATCCGTGAAAGTGATACTCGATCGTTCCTTTAACGAACAAACCTCGTCTCATCGAGTCGCTGGCCAAATGAGCTAAGCAAATCTCTCGGGTCGAGCAAAGCCTTAACTGCAGCCTCTCTCATCTCTTTTCGACGCATCGTGGCGTCGAGGATGCTTAGTTTGGCCGGCAACTTTCGTAGATGGGCTAGAACGTTATACTCCACTTTGTTATTCGAGCTCCCCGATTCCTCTCGAACATGTGTCTCTTCCGTTGATGGGGTTGTTTCGCGCAGAGGTAGGTGTCTGTTTTTCCTTTACCGCTGGACCCGTTGTTGGGGGTAACACCTTTCCTCTTCTCAAATACACCTCTGTTATTTCTTCCACCATTTGGGTTGGACCCAGAGGCTTATCTTCTCGGAGTGCCGATCGGCTCTTCCGTGTTATCTCCGAATCCGAAAACTCTAATTCAATCGTAACCGGCGTTCCTTAAAATTCAAAAACGGGCGCTTCGCTATCCGAACCGTCGTATTCTCGTGTTGTTAATATCTTCTTTGGTCATGTTAATAAGTTCATCGAATTTTGTACGATTCGAGGATCGTCGAGGAAATTGAAATTCGTATTAGATTGGTTGTTAGTTATGCAATCATCGAAATAGTAAAAACGTAGTCAAAATTAGAATTCTCTCGCATTACGTGATCCCGGAGGGACAAAGAAATCATACCGGTGAATGGTTCGAGGAATTTCTCCCTCGAATCTGAAGCAACCAACCGTGAAAAAACAGCCCCTAGTCTACTCTTCGCGCTATCATCCTTTACATCTTTGACACTTTCATCCTTTATCTCCTGTGGTGATGACTTTCCAGGTGTGCATGACAAAGGTCTGCCAAGTGGATCGTAGGCTCCGAGCGGAGGCTCGTGTTGAGGCCGCATGTATCCGCTCCGCAGTTTTCTCGAGATGATCTAGTCCAGATCGTGTTCCGTCTAGCTTCTGTTACATAGGGGTCGATCGAAACTATGGGCCCGCCGAGATCACATCGACCGAACCTTTTTCGTGTTCTTTCAAATATTCCTTTGGAATTGTGATATTCCCGTGCCTGTAGTTCCTCTCAAGCCAACCTTTGAAACTGAAGCAATCCTCTATCGTGTGTCCGAGCATTCTGTGGTATGGGCAGTACGTGGGGTGATCCGTCTTATCGACCTCATCTGGTTTCTTTGGCTCTGGCAACCTGAACTCGGCTTCTTGATCAAATTTCGAACATCTTTCCCACTCGCCTCATCCTCGAAGGAGTAAACTCGTTCGCTCCGTCACCCATGGTCGGACCCTCGCCCTCTGTCTGTGCGGTAAGTTCCTTGCTGGTACTGTGGCTGATGGTACTGCTGGTTGTCTTGCTGGCCAAACTGTTGGGTGTGTTGTTGACGTTGGTATGTCTGTCGAGGTTGTTCAACCTGAATCTGCATTGGCTGCTTACCTTTATCAACTGCTGCCACTGTTCCAGATCTCTTCTCGAATGTCTTTACTGGCTTTGGCTTATCAGCTTTCTCCAGGAATCCGAGTTGCTTAGCCTCCTCTTGCAGGCTCGCAGCTTTACTAAGTAACTTTTCAAAAGTTTTGATTGTAAACCCTTTGAGTAGAAAAGCTACTGGACCATGAATGCTCTTGAGTAAGATCTCAATCGCATGTTGTTCCTGCAATTGTGGCTCGCATTTCATACTTAGATTCCTCCACCGTAGAATGTACTCCACTAGAGTTTCTGTCGGCTTCTGTCTTTCTACTACAAGATCACCCACGGTGATATGATGCTGAGCTCCAGCAAACCTCTTAACGAACATGTTCTCCAGCTCCGTGAATGTCTTTATCGACCCATTCGGTAATTCGCATACCAATCGAATGCAACCCCGAGAGACCGCTCACAAACTGGCGAAATAATAGTGCTTCACTACCCCCCGCGTTGCAGCAACTTGCCCGGAAGTGTGCAACATGCTGACGAGGGTTTCCTGTTCCATCGAACGTTTTGAAGGTAGGTGGCACGAAGCCCTTCGGGTAGGGCACTGCATCGAATTCCTCTGGATATGGTCTACCCTTTGGAATCAACGCTCCTCCTTTGGATTGGGCTAAGGCCTCCTTTACTTGTTGTTCAACCATTTGTTTGATGTCCTTTTCCGGTATAGTGTTTTGGGCTGAACCATTTATTTCATCTGCGACATGAATGGTCTCTGGCCGGTTTATTTCTGGAGAGGCTGCTCTCGGAGATTGAGGTTGATTCTGAAATGAGGCTATAACGGCCGCCATCTCCTCCATCCTTTTCTCCATGCGGATGATAAGCTCATCCCTCTGTCGGATGGCCCTTTGTGACTCATCCTCGGCGTTCTCCTCGGCAGGCAAAGGAGCACCGCGCGATGACGCAGAGGCTCTAGTCTCCACCATGAGGATCTCTGCGAAATCTTCATCCATATGATACGACGAATCGTGTTCTTCATTACTGATGTTTCCTCTTTGTTCTTTTGACAACTTAGTGATGTCTGCCCTGAGCTTCTCTAATCTTTCATCAATTGACTTCCCTTTAATGATCTTGAGATCAACTGGGATTGTTGTTGTACACCTTCCATCAACACTGATTTCGGCGTAGCCGGAACACTAATGATTGGAGCATCGGACTTAGAATCCTTTGCGGGGAGACGTCTTTTTGATCTCTGTTGAGGCACCAGTCCAGCGACCTTAGGACTACACAACTTTTCCTTCGGAACCAAGGCCGGGAGACTAGACGTCTCTTTGGGGGCCTCGGCTCTCCTGGATAAATCATGGTCACTAATACGCGGTCCGGATGCAGTAACTAGTGATCCTTTGTGGGAATCTCCCCTCGTGGTGGCAAACCGTGTTCTCGGACCCAGTCGAGACTGAATCGGTCGGCGCTCTGCAGGTTTCTGAGAGGCGACAGCAGTAACTGTATGGTTAGCACCAGTATCTACACGTTCTCCCAGACGAAGCTTAAAGGGAATACGAGACTGCGGTGCTCTTCCCTCCTGGGTAGATCCATGAAATTGGCTAGCGGTTTCATCCTTTTTCAAAATTTCTGCTCGGACTCGGGGCGACACAGCACACCCCATCCTTCTTATTATCTCAGCAACGGAGCAACGCTCCTCTCGAGCCAATTTTTCAAACACCCAACGAACATGAGGAAGAGGCTCAGGCTTCTTTCTCTTTTCAACCTGACGACGAGGCGAGGGCGGTAATTTAGCAGCAACCTTGTGAGCACTCTCTTCTCCAAGAGCGGCAGACAATGGGTGAAACTCGCTTCCTCTAAGGAGAGGTGCGGTCTCAGCCCATCCAGTTTCTTCTTGTTGAGGAATCTCTGCAGTCGGAACGGTTTTCAAGGTGTTTGCCCATTTGGCCTTTAAAATCTTGCGATTTCTATTCCTTCGTTGCGTTCGGGTAAGCTTACCGGACTTCGAGCTAGATCCAATCTCAAACACAGATGGTAATGGGGTGAGGGCATGAGCTGACTTGTCCTCATATAAGATTCCCTTTCCTCTCGACATCGGCGGAGCAGCAGGCGTGGTAGCAATAAGTCCAAGGGGAGTAGATGAAACTTTAGCAGTAACAGGAGCAGCAGACTTCATGGGGGCAGCGGTGACCTTCGCCTTCTTGAGGGAAGGGAAGTCTCGGTCACAGTTCAAGTTGAATTCAGCGGACGGCTCCTGAACATCTGGGCCAGCGACTTTCTTTACGAAGAACGGGATCTTTCCAAGTGTACCTTCAAATTCGTCAAAACCGGATCCAAATTTAATCTTGGACTCCACCTGGCGGGCATCCCCGCTGGTAAGCAAGTCGCACGAGAATGTCAAAGTTGGGGACGACATCTTTCTTTCCTGGCAGTTGAAAAAAGATTGTTGGGCGTTAGAGGAATCCCACACTCAATTTCTGGGTAAAGAATTATTTTATTGCAAGTACAAAAGTTGACGAAATTGTCAAACTGGGCGTTTCTTTCGAAACTTATCCAAATGATTTTGAATTGAATTTGTTTTCCATGTTGCTTTTGTTGTGAATGTTATATTTTTTTTTTTGGTGTGAACTCATGAAGTTTGATATTACTGAGGAAATTTTCAGGGAGATAATTTCACGTGATTTGTAAAAAGAACAAGTCAAACTTGGGGAAGAGTTGAAGCGACCAAGAGGTAAAGGACCCAGTCCAAAATTAGAAAGGACTCATTCCACACCGAACGTACTCCTATTCTAACCTACCACACCTATTGGGGGTCCACCCTACTAAACCCTAAGGATTCCCGAACCTCCTGCTTAAGGATGATTAAACAGGCGGTTCCTGGAATCCAAGAAGAGTTGACTATACTGGCTCAAGGAAGAAATGGGCACAGTATGTCAACAGAAGAACAACGATCTGGCCCACGAGGGACATGGACACACTGCCGATGTATGAAAACAAAACCTCCTGATCAAAATGGAGAGAGGAACTAGTCCCCAGCGGAGTCGCCAGAATTTGTCGGCCAGCTTTTTTTTGCTTTGATTTTGAAAGAATATAAAATTTTTTAGTGATTTAGTTTAGTATAAAAGGCATATGATTTTTTGAAAGTAGTGTATTTTTAATTTTGAAAAATGAGACCGCCTGGATCTCATTTGTCCAGTAATTTGCATAATCGTGCCTGGTGTCACAAGTGATACACCTTCTCGAAAGAGTAATGTATCTTGCGACGGTAGACCCAATCATACGAACTAAAGGACTCGTGACATCCGTTTGGTCTGCGAACCTTTATATGTGGCCGACAAGTTCCCCTTCCTAATAGAAATATTAGGTAGGGTTTATTTTACCTGGGTTCCAAGTTCCCTATAGGCAAGCCCCTATAGTTAATTACATCTCAAATGACTGGTGTCACTTGAGAAAACTCTCGATAATGATCGGTGGTTCTGTCTTCAAGAATTCAAGGGTTTAGGTTTTCACGGTAGGACGTGGAAAAGCAAGTGGGAGTGGCTCAAATGGGAACAGTTATTTCCGGGAGTCCAAAGAAAGAAAAGGTAGGGGATGTCACAGATCTGAGGCGAAGCCCGATGACTTCCCAACTATCCTATGGTGCGGCTGCGTTTTGGAGAAGATATTATTTAATTGTTTAATCCTGCCAATTTTATTATTTGGGACTTACGCTTGCATAATACCCAATCATGCAAATAGCCCGCAGAGATAAGAGGATTTACGTCGTACCGTACGACGACCTCGGAACCTAAAGCGAGTTAGGACTTACGCTGCGCAACACGGTTGCACAGAAGCCTAAAGAGGAGAGTGAGGGTTTACGCCGCGCTGGGCGAGCTACCTCGAAGTCCTATAGGTTGTTATTTAAACTAGGAAAGAGTTTTGCTGAAGAAGATCCTCTTGTTGCTCAATCCAAGCTCCTCGTTGTCGTTGCCTACGTGAGTCGACTCCAAGCTTCTCATTGAAGTAATGATCCTAATGTCTAAAGTTCAAAAAGGTTTTGTCAAGTGTGTTCCAATGTTTTGGTGTCAAAGTTTGATTTTTGTTTTGATTTCAATTTCGTTCGTGTTTGCATGCGAGAATAGACAATTGCGGGTATATGAAAAATACTTGAAAAGTAAATTGCGGTGAGATAGACTTCGATAAAGTAAATTGCAATAAATAAACCGTAAAAGCGTACTGAGCATCCGCTATCTGCCAGATTTGTATTGCAAGCATGATATCATTTGCAGGAAATAAACTTACAGGAAAATTAAGTAAAAAAAAAAAAAAAAAAAAAAAAAAACCCAGCACGAAGGTAAAAAAAAAAAGAACGAGTCGTAGAAATCACAAATAAAATTTGTAGTCACATATGAAAGACCGGAACTGGGTATAAGACGTCAGTAAAGGTGGGGGCTCAGAGCTGGACTGTGTGCTATCCGACCTTGGATAAGAGTTACCAACCCGACGATCTAAGGAGGGTAGTCCTTAACCCAATCCAAGTGACTAACCATGGACCTTTATATATTTTATAAGAAATAAATTCTTTGATTTTCATGCAAAAATTGCTGTTTAAGTTTTTTATGCAGAGTTCTTTTTAACAAGCAAAAGAGATTTTTATTTTTGTTTTTTTTTTGTAAATATTTTGTAAAGTAATATAGTCCACAGGCTAGTCACTTTAATCGTGCTAGGACTACTAACGACCTAAGATCGTCGGGGGAAACGATCTCACCAAGGGTCGGCGAATAGTATCATCGGTCATTTCCTCTCCCTTATTGAAGGTCCTTGAGATAAGAGATATTATTCTAATCATCCCTCGAATCTCTCGTATCCCTCGTATAACACACATAAGCATTATTATCATCGCCTCGCCACCTGGACCTCGGACTTACACCAGTCCGATGATCCATATGTGGCAGAACAAATGTCCCCAATTGCCAGGACGATTTGAGTGTAATGTTCAAGCTCAAATCCCGGTGCATTGGGTTTTATTATTGGTTAAGTCATTTTAGGGAATTCCACAGTTGATTTAATTAAGGAAGGGTGAACCAAGCCTCGGTGCATTCTCTGGTCTAGTGTCTTGAATGGTTTGTGAATTAGGGTCAGGTGCCTAGTTCACTGTGCATTCGAAGGTTAGATGGATGGGCTCTCACCTAGGATGTGCTCCAAAAATCTAGGAAGCCTATGCTGAGGATTAGGTGGATGGGTTCTCACCTAAGGATGTGCTTCAAAAATCTAGGAAGCCTATGCTGTGATTTAGGTGGATGACTCTCACCTAAGGTGTGCTTCTAAGGTATAGGAAGCCTATGCTGTGATTTAGATGGATGACTCTCACCTAAGGGTGTGCTCCTAACTTTAGGAAACCTATGCTGAGGATTAGGTGGGTGACTCTCACCTAGGGTGTCTACCTAAGACCCAGGGATTCTACACTGCGGGTTAGGTAAATGGGGTTCACCTAAGGTGTATACCGAAGACTCATGGAGCCTACACTCTAACTTGTGCTTGAAGTGACTAAGAGTGATTTACCTTCCCCAAGTTAAATCAGAAATTTCCCCTTTTTTTATGACTTAACCGTTTTAAAAGAAAAATAAAACAAGAGACCAAAAGAGGCCGACCCACATTCAAAAACTAGTAAAGCCAAAAATGGGAAAAACAAGTGAGTCGGGCCTAAAGAAAAACGGCGGTTAAAATGACTCTAAAACGGTGCATGAAATCGACCCAAATCAATCAACGAAAACACCTCAAAGCAATGGGCAAAAGGGCTCCTACAACTTCGAGCAACGACTAGCCGATCCAAACGACGAGCTTAAGGCCTCATACAACACCTCCCAACCATTAGTAAGCTCCAAATAGCCCATTACTAAGCCTCCAAACAGCAATCTTACACTCCCAAATAACAATCTCACTCCCAAACAACACTTTCTACCCTTCCAATATCATCCTACAGCTTCCAAAGGCTCCGAACAGCAAATCTAAGCTTCTCCCAATTCTCCTAAAGCCCTCAAATGATCCAAACAGCAATCACAAGCCATAAACAACAAACTACAGCAGCTCTACAGCACTTCCAAACATTAAAAGGCACTCCCACAGCAAATAACAGCAGCCTTTAGATCCAAACAGCAGCTTTTGAAGCCTAACAGCTATTCCATACAGTCAAACAGCACTTCCAAGGGCCAACAGCAGCTTTCTAAACTCCTAACAGCAGATTTCTGCACCTAACAACCATCCCAAACACTAGACAGCACTTAACAGCACTTTCAAACAGCAAACAGCTACTGTACAACTTCCTACAGCAGCTTACAACATTTTCAAACAGCAAATAGCTACTTTCTAAGCCTCCTACAGCTAACAGCAGCCTTCAGGATCTCAAACAGTAGTTTTTATAGCTTTCCCAACAGCTTTCTACAGCTCTTAACGATTCCAAGCAGCACTTATAACACATCCTCGAAACAATAAAAGCATCGAGCGAACACAACCCTCCCCAAAATAGTGTTTCTAAAAAAAAAAAAAAAAAAAACTATAAACTACAAGTGTAACAAACTCAAAGAAAGGTGTTTAAAGCTCCAAAAACGGTGGAAAGTGCAGCCCGACCAACAACAATTTTAAAACCTCAACTTCAGCAAGATGTGTAAGATCACAATGATAATTTTAAAACTTCCAATTCAGGGGAATATGCAAGCTCAAAAAAAAGCGGCAATCTTAAAGCTTCAACTTCGGCATATGTAAACTCAAAATGATAATTTTAAAACGTCTGATTCAGTAAAATATGCAAGTTCGGCATTTCAACATCAGAAAAACTGAAAAGGGTCCTTGCTTTAAAAAAAAAAACTCAGTAGAAAGTTCACAGGATAGAATAAGGATTCTCATAATGTCATCAAATTCATAAGCTTAAACAAGAGAAATAGATAATGCTGAGACAATTCCCAAATGCCAGATCACCACTTAAATAAATTTCGGGAATACTAAGAGCAGATCTTGCAGGTTTTAATTCAAAAATATGCATATATAAATAAAGCTAAGAATGTGAACTCGACTTTTAGGCCAAACCCACGAGATTAGGGAGTCGAGGTCTGTGCCGTCGTCGGTAGAGGAGAGGGAGCGAGGTGCGAGAGGGAGCGGAAGGCGTGGTCTTCGACGAGCGGGCGTTCGGCGTGAGTGTTCCGGGTCGCGCGAGAGGGTGCGAGCCGAGCAGGGGAGAAGACGAACGGCCTCGTGCGGGGAGGCGAGCGGGATTCGGAGGAGCGAGGGAAGGATTTCCGTCGAAGGAATCGGACGAGCGGGGGATTTCTGTCGAAGGAATCGGACGAGCGGGGGGATTTCGTTCGGTGCAGAGGGAGGCGTCGAGCAAGCGAGGCTTTCGGTGCGGAGCTTCGATGGATGCGATCGGGAGAGGGGGAGCAGGCGAGCTTCTGTTGAGCGAGGGAGGTGTGAGTGCTGCAGGGGAAGACGAGCGGGATTCAGAGGAGCAGGGAAGGATTTCTGTCGAAGGAATCGGACGAGCGGGGGTATTCTCGTCGAGGAATAAAGCTCCCGCTCGATCCTATAGCCGCGCCCTTCCGTCGTTGAGCGCCAAATTGATTACTTTCCATGCAGAGGGAGGTTTATTTGGTAAAGGATTAATTTCAAATCAAGCCTAATTAATGTCAAATTAATTGATTTATTTGAAATTCAAAATTTGAATTTTAAAATCAAATGGGCGAGGTGATAGCCCGAGTTCAACCGTGCTCGAACCCGAATTGAACCTGAGTCGAGCTTGGACCCGTCTCCCGCAAATTTAAAAAAAATGTGCATCGATTTTCGTGTCGATTGCGCGCGTGCGAAACCATGTCAATATGGGTATCCTTCCTAGCTAAAGTCGACGTTCCGGACGCATCCGTGTGGTCCGTTTCGTCATCCGGGATCGTCCGGACAAGTTCGGCGATGGTCGAGCCAAAAAAGTGTCAAGTCGTGGTGCGTCGAGTGCTCAAGCATTAAGGGTTTACCTAAGGCCGTCTGCCCCTACGGGAACTCATTTTCGAGCCCTCTACATGTTAGTCCTTAGCCCTTGCAACAAGGAGTCGAGTGCTTGGGACTACTCATGCGAGGTCTTACAAAAATGGGTCTAGAAGTGGTTCGAAGCTCTATGGGAGGTGGGCTCCATGACTAGTCCGCTAGGATGGTCAGTACGGAACTCTTAAGGCTAGATCCTAGGGCCTAGGAGGAATAGCCTAAGACCTCACTAAAATGAGGTCAACAAAAGGACCCCCAATAGGTGTGGTGTGCAGGTCAGGCACACCGCGCGTATTGGTGTTGACCGAAACAATCAACACGACTAGGAGACTATGTAAGCATGTCACACTCAGAACAAATTGCCTCGGAGTCGGAGTAAATTTGAGTTGGGGCTTTCCACCTGGGACCCCGACCCGAGACAAGAGTAATTGAAGATCTTTAAAAGTACCCGCTGAGGATGAAAGAATTGCAATATGATGTGTTGTTTGGTTATTTTGTTGTAAGTTTTGTTTGAGTGATGTAAATTTGATTAAATGAGGAAATCAATTTGGGCAGAAAAGTACGAGGCCACTAACACGAGATTTATGCCGAAAACAGTCACCAAGAAGAGGTTTATGCTAAAAGAGGGCCACCAACTAGGGAATTTACGCCAAAAGAGACCACCACCTAGGGATTTACGTCGAAAAAATAGCCACCAACTAGGGAATTACGCTAAAGGAAGGCCACCAACTAGGGAATTTACGCCAAAAGAGACCACCACCTAGGGATTTACGTCGAAAAAGATAGCCACCAACTAGGGAGTTTACGCTAAAAGAAGGTCACCAACTAGGGAATTTACGCCAAAAGAGACCACCACCTAGGGATTTACGTCGAAAGAAGGCCACCAACTAGGGAATTTACGCCAAGAGAGGCCACCACCTAGGGATTTACGTCAAAAGAAGACCACCACTAGGATTTACGTCGAAAGAATAGCCACTAACTGTGAATTACGCTAGGAAGGCCACCAACTAAGGATTTATGTCAAAAGATAATACCAACTGAGAATTACGCTAAGAAGGCCACCAACTAGGAATTTACGCCAAAGAACACTACCACTGAGGATTTACGTCAAAAGAAATAGCCACCAATTAGTGAATTTACGCTAAAGCAATGCCACCAACTAGGAATTTACGCCAAAAGAAGACCACCACCTAGGGATTTACGTCAAAAGAAATAGCCACCAACTAGGGAATTACGCTAAAGGAAGGCCACCAACTAGGGATTTTACGCCAAAAGAGACCACCACCTAGGGATTTACGTCAAAAGAGATAGCCACCAACTAGGGAATTACGCTAAAGGAAGGCCACCAACTAGGAAATTTACGCCAAAAGAGACCACCACCTAGGGATTTACGTCAAAAAAAGATAGCCACCAACTAGGGAATTTACGCCAAAAGAGACCACCACCTAGGGATTTACGTCGAAAAAGATAGAGAACTGAGAAGAGTGCAGTTCTATGCAAGTAAAACCAGCTAAACTCTTCTACCTGAGATTTAGGACCCAGTGTTCCTGTGGGATGAGATTTTGGCCTGAGGAAAGGGATAATGATAGCGACATATTGAGAAGGTTCAACCCAGCTGGGTCGAAATTTGGATTTGAAATGGTTGATTTTGATCGTTTTGATTTCGAATGCCATTTTAATTTCAATTGTTTTATGGACAAGTGCAGAGTCGTATGAAGTTAGATTATTATTTCATTCGTCGAGTTTTGTCACTGTTTCAATTTATGATTGTGAAGTTTATTTAATTTCATGACGTTGACATTTTTTTTTTAATGCAAGTATCTTTCGTATCGTTCCTGATTCGTTAGCATTTGCAAAGCCGAATCAAACATTCAGCTTAACGGCATTAAACCAATCGCACGACGTAGCAAAAGCAAACTTTATTAATACTTCGAAATCGGATAAGATGAAACATAGTACGAATAAGCAACGTCGATAAATATAAAGAGATACATATGAGTAATATCTATACGTAGAATGCAATCTTCGATCATAAGCTATCAGTGATTTCTTCTGTCAAGTCTCTTTCGAGCCATCTGGAATTATGTAGAGACTAACCCTCCTCTCAAGACGTACTTCGAGACGAAAGTCCCTTGTACACTCTTAGAGGTGTGCTGTCTCACAACTCTAGAGGCTGCAACCCTTCAAGGTCCGGGTCAGGGCGGTATCCAAATGGTGCTTTCTGTCGTCCATTTTCCTGAAAGTGATGGACACTCTCCTTTGCGGTACTCCTGGAACGCAGTGCTTTGCCAGATCGGCTCCATTTCCTTTAAGCACAAGCACTGATCCAACTGGAAGAGGGATCTTTACTGGCCCACTGAATTCACCTGGGCCAATGACCCGCAACTCTCTCCCAAACATAATATCGCACCTGCTGAGGAAGGAGACTGTGCAGAATGGTCTCAGAAAATCATGGTGATCTATATGGGGTGGAATGCAGTTCCCCTCTTTGTAGATATTTATAATGCAACTATTCGGCACACAATCCGCTGGCAAGATGTGCCAAGAAACCATCCTTTTAATCATACTCTTTAATATCGAGGGCATCGGGTCTACCTTGTCGTGTCTTATGATGCCGGCGGATTCCCTTTGCTGTCATGGGCGTAGTTGTAGCAACAACCAAACTGAATAGTAACTCGTCCCTTGCCTCGCATCCATCTTCGGGGTTCAGAATACGTCTTCTTCCTTAAACGGCCTGCCCGGCCTAAGTCCCTGAGGTAAAAGACATAATCAATTATGCCCTCCTGTTCGCTACCTGAGAACACATCTGTATGCAATTCCAGTCCTTCCAGAATGTTAACATATTTCCCTCGAATTCTTTCGAAGTGCTCAAAATTTTGCTTTCGAACCCTTTGAAATTTCTCTGGTTCATCCTCTGAAATTGTCGGCAGTAGCTTTGATTTAACAGGCTGTGAAATGTAAGGCACGATTTCCTGTTGATTTTCATGACTTTGAATCGTTGGGACTATGATGTGATCCTCGTGGGATTCAACTGGCACGTTTTCTGGTAAGGAAAGCTTTGCAACTGGCTTGGTCTTTCTCTTCTTTATCAAAGGCTGGGGAATGACGTCCCCTACCGGCTGGTTCTGCACCTGTTCTTTCCCCTGTGCTACTGGGGCATCTGCTGCAGCTGACTCTCGGGCTACCCTTTTCTCCAAGCGATCCTGCATCAGGAGTTCGCGGCGCTTCAAATTACGGCGTTGTGTGCGTGAAAGTGGAATCTTCCTAGATGCATCTGCTGGTACCACCTGTAATGGAACACTAGTGGGGTTCCCCTGTATGGCATTCACAATCGGGCTGTCAGCTCCCTGTATCTCTTCTTTGTCATCCTCGAACTTTCTCTTATTTATCGCCGCAGTGTGTTCTCTGCTCTTGAAACTGAGTACTGTCTTCAGGTTTTCTGCTTCATCTGGATTGATTACCTTTAGCATGTGACCCTCATAATCCATCTTCACCTGTTCAAAGTCCAGGTCAAATTCTATGACGGCGCCCTGTGCCGCCTCTTCCTCGTCGAGTGCGAGTTTGATGCCGTTTTTAAATGAGAAAATCAGCCTCTTGCTCGACATATTCCTGTAAAACGACAGGAAAAACGTCAGCGTGCTAAAATTCATACCGAACAGGAACAATACTAGTTTATTATTGAATATATTTTACAAAGTCATGTTTTTTTATTTCATTTCAAGCATGTAAATTTATGAAAGAATGTGGAATTTGTGGCATTTCAGATTTCAATATGAAAGAAATGTAATTTTATTCAGGAGAAGTCAACTTATCATTTTCATTACAGACACATTTTTTATTTCATTTATTGGACCCAGTTACAGACAATTGACATCGGCATATCTTAGGACTCGTAATCAAGCCCTTCGAAACGTCACGATGCATAGTACTTTTTCAGATATCGCCCATTAATTGGTAGCATGGGCCTTTCGCCCTGACAATCTATCAGCTGGTAGGATCCTCCGGAGTAGACTTTTTCAACCACGAACGGTCCCTCCCAAGTCGGTTCAAATTTTCCTCCCATCTTACGGTGCGCAAGAATAGGCCTTCGGAGTACGAGGACTAAGTCACCAACTTTAAACGTTCTTGGGCGGACCAGCTTGTCGTGGGCTTGCGTCATCCTCGCTTGGTATAATTCAATGTTCTGCTGTCCTACGAGTCGCTTCCCTTCGAGACTTTCTAGCTCTTCGAGCCGGAGCTTGGCATTCTCCTCCGTTGTGATTTTGTTAGCTACGGCGATTCTGAGGGATGGTAATTGCACTTCCAAAGGAAGCACAGCCTCGGACCCATACACCAGGGCGTAAGGTGTAGATTGAGTTGGGGTTCTGAACGTCGTCCTGTACGCCCATAACGCCTCAAGTAACTGCTCGTGCCACCCTCTTTTATTATTGTCTAATGTCTTTTTCAGAATTTGCATGAGAGTCTTATTGAAGGCCTCCGCTAGACCGTTCGCTTTCGGGTAGTAGATCGTAGAATATCTCCAATCTATCCCATGCCGTTTGACGAAACTGTTGATTTTAGTGCTTTTGAATGGTTGTACCGTTATACGAAATAACCTCGCGGGGAACACCAAAGCGGTAGACAATTTGGGTTTTGAAAAGGCGAAGAACATGATGTCTTGTGACTTCCTTCAACGGCACTGCCTCTGCCCATTTCGAAAAGTAGTACGTCGCTGCTAGTATGAACCGGTGTCCTTTAGATGACGGAGGGTCTATCGGACCCACTATATCTGTGCCCCAACACTCGAATGGCCACGACGCAATCGTCGGGTGTAAGACATTCGGCGGTTGATGCAAGACCACTCCGTGCACCTGACACTGATGGCAGCTTCTGGCAATTTCCATGCAGTCATCCATCATTGATGGCCAATAGTACCCCATCCTCTTGATCTTCATTTTCATTTTCGGACTCGGTGGTGGGCACCACATAGTCCCGCATGTACTTCCTTAACGATATTCGCGCTTCGCCTCGCTTAGACATCTTAACCACATCTGGTCAAAGGATCTTTTGTATAACACGTTGTCAACTAGGGCGTATGACAATGCCCTCCTCTTAATCTGATGTGCTGTTGATCTGTCCTCTGGCAGTGTCCCGGTCTGCAAGTATTCGACAAGCGGTCGACGCCAATCATTCTCACCTACAGCTACTGCAACGACTGTGTTCTCATTTCCCTGCTCATGCACGGTATCCATGTCGATTTGAGATAGGACTTGACATCCCTGTATCGTAACGTCGATAGAATCTTCCGGCGGGCATGCAAACTCCTTAGCTAACTTGGCTAAAGCATCTGCATGAGAATTGTCACCTCGGGGAATTCTATACAACGTCACATTGGGAATCTGTTCTAACAACTTCATCGTGTAGCGGTGGTACTGTTCTAGCCTGGGTTTCAAGATCTTGTACTGTCCGGCTACCTGTTGGATAACAAGTTGAGAATCTCCGTAGATAGCGAGGTCTGTTATTTCCATTAAAATTGCCAAACCTAACCCTGTTATTAGAGCCTCATATTCTGCCTCGTTATTTGTACACGGCTCGGTCAAGTGGTAAGAGTATCTTAACATCCCTCGATGCAGTGTAATGAAAATTAGGCCAATTCCTGCTCTGCCGGGAATTATTGTTTGCGAATCTTTATCTCTACTGGTCGACGAAGCTCCGTCGAAGTACATCTCCCAACGTTGAGCATTGGGATGTCCTACGTTCATTACTTGTTCGTCAGGCAAGTCATCGTTGAGGGGAGAACCAGCTGGCAACGGGTGTCTTTGCGAGAAAGTCCGCTAAAATTTGTCCTTTGACGGCGCGAAGAGGTACGAAAGTTATATCGAATTGCAACAGTATCATTGACCATCGCGCCAATCTACCAGAAAGGGTCGGCCGGGTCATCAGATATTGCAACGGATTAACTTTCGAGATTAGGTTGACCTTATGAGCTAGCATATAGTGTCTAAGCTTTTGGGCAGCGAAAATTAAAGCTAGACAATGCTTCTCAATTGGAGGATACTTTACCTCCGCAGGTATTAGACGACGACTAAGGTAATAAAGGGCGTTTTCTTTACCCTCTTCATTGACCTGAGCTAGCAGGGCTCCGAGGGAATCGTCTAAAGCCGCGGTATAAAGTATCAACGATCGGCCTGAGACTGGGGCTGCTAAAACAGGAGGTGTCATTAAGTATTGTTTAATACTTTCAAAGGCCCGTTGACATTTTTCGTCCCAAGTAAACTTGGCATCTTTTTTTATTAACGCGGAAAAGAGCTGACACCGTCCTGACAGATTAGATATAAAGCGTCGTAGATATGCCAATTTCCCTTGAAAGGATCGTAATTGCTTTAAGGTTTTAGGGGGTGGCATTTCCAAGATGGCTTTAATCTTCTCTGGATCGATTTCAATTCCCCGGTGTCGGACAACAAATCCTAAAAATTTTCCTGAGGTGACACCGAAGGCGCACTTTAAGGGGTTCATTTTAAGATTAAATTGTCGCAACCGTTCAAAGACAATCCTCAAATCGTACAAATGGTCTTCCTTCTGTTTGCTTTTGATGACCAAATCATCCACGTAGCATTCAACTTGGTTATGGATAAGGTCGTCAAAAATCCTTGTCATGGCTCGTTGGTATGTTGCTCCAGCATTTTTTAGTCCAAACGGCATTACTGTGTAGCAATAAATTCCGATCGGTGTCTCGAAAGCAGTAAGTGTCGCGTCTTCTGGTGCCATCTTAATCTGATTATATCCTGAAGATCCATCCATGAATGAGAAAATTTCGTGTGAAGATGCGATGTCCACCATTAGTTCCGGGATGGGTAATGGGAATTCGTCCTTCGGGCAAGCCTTGTTTAAATCTCTGAAGTCGACACAAATTCGAACTTGTCCATTTTTCTTTCTAACTGGCACAATATTAGCCAACCATGTTGGATATTGTTCTTCTCTTACAAAATTGGCATCTATTAACTTCTTCACTTCGTAGATGACTTGTTGCTCTATTTCAAGACGCATCCTTCGGGGGGCTTGCTTAACCGGGGTCATGGTCGGGTCTACTCCAAGTCTGTGGACCGCGACCTCCGGTGCTAACCCGGGCATCTCGTCGTAGCTCCATGCGAAACAATCTCTGAATTCTGACAATAGTTTGATTAACTCTGAAGACTCTTCATCGCTTAGCAGTGAGCTAATGAAAGTAGGTCTAGGGGCATCTTCAGTCCCTAAATTGATCTCCTTCAATTCATCAACTGTAGATTTGATTTCCTCCTCAAACTCCGGCGGGGCGTCCTCTATTTGAGATTCTTCTGAATCCTCTTCCGCTTCAAGGCAGTTTTCCTCCAGCTGGCTAGTAACGACCAAGCAAAATTCGGTGTCATAGACCGGCCCTACCGTGCCGAATCCAACGCCCTCTTTCGATTTAGAGGCTCGATTTTTATTATTCCACAATTCCTCGAAGAGGTGCATCCTTTCTTTTGATAATTTACCAGGTACAAAACCACGCTGAATTAATCTTTGCACATAAGGAGAGTAATAATCAAGAGGCAATTCCATTAGTTCATTAAAAGTATTTTCTTCCAATTTTACATTGTTTTCAGAACTGGAAGAAGAAGAACCACGGTAAAATTTTATCGGCTTCATGCCAACACTCTGTACTTCCTTAACCTCCAACCCCTCAACTTTATTGGAATGAATCGGGGTTAAGGCTATGGCTTGTACATAGTGGTTGATCCGGTCATACATTGATTCATATTCTTTTTTCTTTTCTTCTTCCAAGGAAATCTCAAACTGAGGTATCTTTTGATTTCTTGTTCTCGCTATTTTTGTCGTCTTTTCTTCCTCGGAGCTGTCTTCCAAGTCAATGTTGATGACCGGATCTCTCCGTTCAACAATCTTGTTAACTCTTCCTCGCCCTCGTCCTCAGCCTTGATCTCGGACACGAGGGCTAAAAGAGCTGCCACCATTTCGCTGTGAAGGAGTGATGGGAGATCGTTGAATCGGAGCCGGCTGGCCTCGTTCTTGCAATTCTTTTGACTCTTCAAATTTCTTTGGAACGACGTCTCTGGAGAAAACTGTCTTCTTTGGTGGCGCGTAGTAGGCGGCATCTTCATGAAGGCCTATCTCATGTACTGCAAAAGGTTGTAGATCTCCCTTGATGCACCGTTCCTGACCTCCTTCATAGTATTTTATGCACTGGTGTAGGGAAGATGGAACCATTTTGTACTCATGGATCCAGGGTCGACCCAGTAGGGCATTGAACGAAGTCTCTGAATCTATGATGTGGAATTTTGCGGTCGTTACTAGTTCACCAATTCTCAGTGACAGTGTTATCGATCCGAGAGCCCTTTCTCCTTTTTGGTTGAAGCCTCTTAACATCATTTTGTCAGTAGAAAGCCTGCGGGTATCGATGTCTAAGTAGGCTAACGTCCGTAGATTCATTATGTTAATTGATGCTCCCGGATCAACCAATACCCTGGAGAGTGTGAATCTGTCGATGTTCACGGAAATATATAGGGGTCGGTTGTGATCGGCTGTACCAAGCAACAAGTCATCATCCGTGAAAGTGATACCAGACTGTTCCTTTAACGAACAAACCTCGTCTATCGAGTCTGTGGCCAAATGAGCTAAGCAAATCTCTGGGTCGAGCAAAGCCTTAACCAGAGCCTCTCTCATCTCTTTTGACAGTATCAGGGCGTCGAGGATGCTTAGTTTGGCTGGCAACTTTCGTAGATGGGCTAGAACGTTATACTCCACTTTGTTATTCGAGCTCCCCGATTCCTCCTGAACATGTGTCTCTTCCGTTGATGGGGTTGGTTACGCAGAGGTAGGTGTACGTTTTTCCTTTCTTCGTTGGACCCGTTGTTGGGGGTAACACCTTTCCTCTTCTCGAATACACCTCCGTTATTTCTTCCGCCATTTGGGTTGGACCCGGAGGATTATCTTCGGAGTGCTTGGTCGGCTCTTCCGGTGTTATCTCTGAATCTGAAAACTCTAATTCAATCGTAACTGGCGTTCCTTGAAATTCAAAAACGGGCGCTTCGCTATCCGAACTGTCGTATTCTGTGTTGTTAATATCTTCTTTGGTCATGTTAATAAGTTCATCGAATTTTGTACGATTTGAGGATCGTCGAGGAAATTGAAATTCGTATTAGATTGGTTGTTAGTTATGCGATCATCGAAATAGTAAAAACGTAGTCAAAATTAGAATTCTCCGCATTACGTGATCCTGGAGGGACAAAGAAATCATACCGGTGAATGGTTCGAGGAATTTCTCCCTCGAATGCGAAGCAACCAACCGTGAAAAAGCGGCCCCTAGTCTACTCTTCGCGCTATCATCCTTTACATCTTTGACACTTTCATCCTTTATCTCCTGCGGTGATGACTTTCCAGGTGTGCATGACAGTGCTGGCCAAGTGGACTGTAGGCTCTGAGCGGAGGCTTGTGTTGAGGCTGCATGTATCTGCTCCAGAGTTTTCTGAGATGATCTAGTCCAGATCGTGTTCCGTCTAGCTACGTTACATAGGGGTCGATCGAAACTATGGGCCCAGTCGAAATCACATTGACCGAACTTTTTCAGGTTCTTTCAAATATTCCTTTGGAATTGTGATATTCCCGTGCCTGTAGTTCCTCTCAAGCCAACCTTTGAAACTGAAGCAATCCTCTATCGTGTGTCCGAGCATTCTGTGGTATGGGCAGTACGTGGGGTGATCCGTCTTATCGACCTCATCTGGTTTCTTTGGCTCTGGCAACCTGAACTCGGGCTTCTTGATCAAATTTCTGAACATCTTTCCCACTGCCTCATCCTTGAAGGAGTAAACTCTGTTCAATCACGTCAGCCATGGTTGGACCCTGCCCTCTGTCCGTGCGGTAAGTTCCTTGCTGTGTCTTGTGGTCGATGGTGCTGTCTGGTTGTCTTCGTTGGCTAGCTTGTTGGGTGTGTTGTTGACGTTGGTATGTCCGTCGAGGTTGTTCGACCTGAATCCGCATGGTCGCTTACCTTTATCAACTCGCTGCCATCTGTTCCGGATCTCTTCTCGAATGTCTTTCTTGGCTTTGGCTTATCGGCTTTCTCCGGGAATCCGAGTTGCTTAGCCTCCTCTTGCGAGGCTCGCGAGCTTTACTAAGTAACTTTTCAGAAGTTTTAATTGTAAACCCTTTGAGTAGAAAAGCTACTTGGACCATGAATGCTCTTGAGTAAGATCTCGATCGCATGTTGTTCTCGCAATTGTGGCTCGCATTTCATACTTAGATTCCTCCACCGTAGAATGTACTCCACTAGAGTTTACGTCGGACACCGTCTTTCTACTACAAGATCACCCACGGTGATATGATGTTGAGCTCCAGCAAACCTCTTAACGAACATGTTCTCCAGTTCTGTGAATGTTTTTATTGACCCATTCGGTAATTCTGCATACCAATCGAATGCAACCCGGAGAGACGCTCACTAGCCGGCGAAATAATAGTGCTTCACTACCCCCGCGTTGCGAGCAACTTGCCGGAAGTGTGCAACATGCCGACGAGGTTTCTGTTCCATCGAACGTTTTGAAGGTAGGTGGCACGAAGCCCTTCGGGTAGAGCACTTGCATCGAATTCCTCTGGATATGGTCTACCCTTTAGAATCAACGCTCCTCCTTTGGATTGGGCTAACGCCTCCTTTACTTGTTGTTCAACCATTTGTTTGATGTCCTTTTCCGGTATAGTGTTTTGGTCTGAACCATTTATTTCATCTGCGACATGAATGGTCTCTGGCCGGTTTATTTCTGGAGAGGCTGCTCTCGGAGATTGAGGTTGATTCTGAAATGAGGCTATAACGGCCGCCATCTCCTCCATCCTTTTCTCCATGCGGATGATAAGCTCATCCCTCTGTCGGATGGCCCTTTGTGACTCATCCTCGGCGTTCTCCTCGGTAGGCAAAGGAGCACCGCGCGATGACGCAGAGGCTCTAGTCTCCACCATGAGGATCTCTGCGAAATCTTCATCCATATGATACGACGAATCGTGTTCTTCATTACTGATGTTTCCTCTTTGTTCTTTTGACAACTTAGTGATGTCTGCCCTGAGCTTCTCTAATCTTTCATCAATTGACTTCCCTTTAATGATCTTGAGATCAACGGGGATTGTTGTTGTACACCTTCCATCAACACTGATTTCGGCGTGGCCGGAACACTAATGATTGGAACATCGGACTTAGAATCCTTTGCGGGGAGACGTCTTTTTGATCTCTGTTGAGGCACCAGTCCAGCGACCTTAGGACTACACAACTTCTCCTTCGGAACCAAGGCCGGGAGACTAGACGTCTCTTTGGGGGCCTCGGCTCTCCTGGATAAATCATGGTCACTAATACGCGGTCCGGATGCAGTAACTAGTGATCCTTTGTGGGAATCTCCCCTCGTGGCGGCAAACTGTGTTCTCGGACCCAGTCGAGACTGAATCGGTCGGCGCTCTGCAGGTTTCTGAGAGGCGACAGCAGTAACTGTATGGTTAGCACCAGTATCTACACGTTCTCCCAGACGAAGCTTAAAGGGAATACGAGACTGCGGTGCTCTTCCCTCCTGGGTAGATCCATGAAATTGGCTAGCGGTTTCATCCTTTTTCAAAATTTCTGCTCGGACTCGGGGCGACACAGCACACCCCATCCTTCTTATTATCTCAGCAACGGAGCAACGCTCCTCTCGAGCCAATTTTTCAAACACCCAACGAACATGAGGAAGAGGCTCAGGCCTCTTTCTCTTTTCAACCTGACGACGAGGCGAGGGCGGTAATTTAGCAGCAACCTTGTGAGCACTCTCTTCTCCAAGAGCGGCAGACAATGGGTGAAACCTGCTTCCTCTAAGGAGAGGTGCGGTCTCAGCCCATCCAGTTTCTTCTTGTTGAGGAATCTCTGCGGTCGGAACAGTTTTCAAGGTGTTTGCCCATTTGGCCTTTAAAATCTTGCGATTTCTATTCCTTCGTTGCGTTCGGGTAAGCTTACCGGACTTCGAGCTAGATCCAATCTCAAACACAGATGGTAACGGGGTGAGGGCATGAGCTGACTTGTCCTCATATAAGATTCCCTTTCCTCTCGACATCGGCGGAGCGACGGGCGTGGTAGCAATAAGTCCGAGGGGAGTAGATGAAACTTTAGCGATAACGGGAGCGACGGACTTCATGGGGGCAGCGGTGACCTTCGCCTTCTTGAGGGAAGGGAAGTCTCGGTCACAGTTCAAGTTGAATTCAGCGGACGGCTCCTGAACATCTGGGCCAGCGACTTTCTTTACGAAGAACGGGATCTTTCCAAGTGTACCTTCAAATTCGTCAAAACCGGATCCAAATTTAATCTTGGACTCCACCTGGCGGGCATCCCCGCTGGTAAGCAAGTCGCACGAGAATGTCAAAGTTGGGGACGACATCTTTCTTTCCTGGCAGTTGAAAAAAGATTGTTGGGCGTTAGAGAATCCCACACTCAATTTGCAGGTAAAGAATTATTTTATTGCAAGTACAAAAGTTGACGAAATTGTCAAGCTGGGCGTTTCTTTCGAAAATTATCCAAATGATTTTGAATTAAATTTGTTTTCAATGTTGCTTTTGTTGTGAATGTTATTTTTTTTTGGTGTGAACTCATGAAGTTTGATATTACCGAGGAAATTTTCAGGGAGATAATTTCACGTGATTTGTAAAAAGAACAAGTCAAACTTGGGGAAGAGATGAAGCGACCAAGAGGTAAAGGACCCAGTCCAAAATTAGAAAGGACTCATTCCACACCGAACGTACTCCTATTCTAACCTACCACACCTATTGGGGTCCACCCTACTAAACCCTCAGGATTCCCGAACCTCCTGCTTAAGGATGATTAAACAGGCGGTTCCTGGAATCCAAGAAGAGTTGACTATACTGGCTCAAGGAAGAAATGGGCACAGTATGTCAACAGAAGAACAACAGTCTGGCCCACGAGGGACATGGACACACTGCCGATGTATGAAAACAAAACCTCCTGATCAAAAATGGAGAGAGGAACTAGTCCCCAGCGGAGTCGCCAGAATTTGTCGGCCAGCTTTTTTTTTGCTTTGATTTTGAAAGAATATAAAATTTTTAGTGATTTAGTTTAGTATAAAAGGCATATGATTTTTTGAAAGTAGTGTATTTTTAATTTTGAAAAATGAGACCGCCTGGATCTCATTTGTCCAGGTAATTTGCATAATCGTGCTCGGTGTCACAAGTGATACACCTTCTCGAAAGAGTAATGTATCTTGCGACAGTAGACCCAATCATACGAACTAAAGGACTCGTGACATCCGTTTGGTCCACGAACCTTTATATGTGGTACGACAAGTTCCCTTCCTAATAGAAATATTAGGTAGGGTTTATTTTACCCAGGTTCGAGTTCCTATAGAGCGAGCCCCATAGTTAATTACATCTCGAATGAGTCGGTGTCACTTGAGAAAACTCTCGATAATGATCGGTGGTTACGTCTTCGAGAATTCGAGGGTTTAGGTTTTCACGGTAGGACGTGGAAAAGCGAGTGGGAGTGGCTCGAATGGGAACGGTTATTTCGGAGTCGAAGAAAGAAAAGGTAGGGGATGTCGCGGATACGATGCGAGCCCGGTGACTTCCCAACTATCCCATGGTGCGGCTGCGTTTTGGAGAAGATATTATTTAATTGTTTAATCCTGCCAATTTTATTATTTGGGACTTACGCTTGCATAATACCCAATCATGCAAATAGCCCGCAGAGATAAGAGGATTTACGTCGTACCGTACGACGACCTCGGAACCTAAAGCGAGTTAGGACTTACGCTGTGCAACACGGTTGCACAGAAGCCTAAAGAGGAGAGTGAGGGTTTACGCCGCGGCAGGCGAGCTACCTCGAAGTCCTATAGGTTGTTATTTAAACTAGGAAGAGTTTTGCTGAAGAAGATCCTCTTGTTGCTCAATCCAAGCTCCTCATTGTCTTTGCCATCGGAGTCGACTTCAAGCTCTTCTTGGTAATGTGATCCAATGTCTAAGGTTCAAACAGTTTTGTCAAGTGTGTTCCAATGTTTTGGTGTCAAAGTTTGATTTTTGTTTTGATTTCAGTTTCAGTTCAGGTTTT
The DNA here is from genome assembly GCA_022702705.1 of Papilionanthe hookeriana x Papilionanthe teres. Lineage (NCBI taxonomy): Eukaryota > Viridiplantae > Streptophyta > Magnoliopsida > Asparagales > Orchidaceae > Papilionanthe > Papilionanthe hookeriana x Papilionanthe teres. The sequence continues at coordinate 51,883,583 of CM040428.1, forward strand.
GCATGCAGAATAGACAATTGCAGGTATATGAAAAATACTTGAAAAGTAAATTGCAGTGAGATAGACTTGATAAAGTAAATTGCAATAAATAAAGCTGTAAAAGCGTACTCGAGCATCTGCTATCTGCCATGATTTGTATTGCGAAGCATGATATCATTTACGGAAATAAACTTACGTGAAAATTAAGTAAAAAAAAAAAAAAGAAAAAAAAAAAACCCGACACGAAGGTAAAAAAAAAAGAACGAGTCGTAGAAATCACAAATAAAATTTGTAGTCACATATGAAAGATCAGGAGCCAGGTATAAGACGTCGATAGAGGTGGGGCTCGGAGCTGGATCGTGTCTTATCCGACCTTGGATAAGAGTTACTAACCCGACGATCTAAGGAGGGTAGTCTTAACCCAATCCAAGTGACTAACCATGGACCTTTATATATTTTATAAGAAATAAATTCTTTGATTTTCATGCAAAAATTGTTGTTTAAGTTTTTTTATGCAGAGTTCTTTTTAACAAGCAAAAGAGATTTTTATTTTTGTTTTTTTTTTTGTAAATATTTTGTAAAGTAATATAGTCCACAGGCTAGTCACTTTAATCGTGCTAGGACTACTAACGACCTAAGATCGTCGGGGGAAACGATCTCACCAAGGGTCGGCGAATAGTACCATCGGTCCTTTCCTCTCCCTTATTGAAGGTCCTTGAGGTAAGAGATATTATTCTAATCATCCCTCGAATCTCTCGTATCCCTCGTATAGCACACATAAGCATTATTATCATCGCCTCGCCACCTGCAGACCTCGGACTTACATCGATCCGATGATCCATATGTAGCAACAAATGTCCCACGATTGCGGGACGATTTGAGTGTAATGTTCGAGCTCAAATCCCGTGCATTGGGTTTTATTATTGGTTAAGTCATTTTAGGGAATTCCACGATTGATTTAATTAGGAAGGGTGAACCAAGCCTCGGTGCATTCTCCTGGTTCAAGTGTCTTGAATGGCTTGTGAATTAGGGTCGGTGCCTAGTTCGCTTGTGCATTCGAAGGTTAGATGGATGGGCTCTCACTCTAGGATGTGCTCCAAAATCTAGGAAGCCTATCGTCGAGGATTAGGTGGATGGGTTCTCACCTGAGGATGCTTCAAAATCTAGGAGCTCTATGCCGTGATTTAGGTGGATGACTCTCACCTAGGTGTGCTTCTAGGTATAGGAGCTCTATCGTCGTGATTTAGATGGATGACTCTCACCTAGGGTGTGCTTCTAACTTTAGGAAGCCTATCGTCGAGGATTAGGTGGGTGACTCTCACTGCAGGGTGTCTACCTAAGACCTGGGATTCTACACTGTGGGTTAGGTAAATGGGGTTCACCTAAGGTGTATACCGAAGACTCATGGAGCCTACACTCTAACTTGTGCTTGAAGTGACTAAGAGTGATTTACCTTCCCCAAGTTAAATCAGAAATTTCCCCTTTTTTTATGACTTAACCGTTTTAAAAGAAAAATAAAACAAGAGACCAAAAGAGGCCGACCCACATTCAAAAAACTAGTAAAGCCAAAAATGGGAAAAACAAGTGAGTCGGGCCTAAAGAAAAACGGCGGTTAAAATGACTCTAAAACGGTGCATGAAATCGACCCAAATCAATCAACGAAAACACCTCAAAGCAATGGGCAAAAGGGCTCCTACAACTCCAGGCAACGACTAGCCAGTCCAAACAGCAGCTTAAGGCCTCATACAACACCTCCCAACCATTAGTAAGCTCCAAATAGCCCATTACTAAGCCTCCAAACAGCAATCTTACACTCCCAAATAACAATCTCACTCCCAAACAACACTTTCTACCCTTCCAATATCATCCTACAGCTTCCAAAGGCTCCGAACAGCAAATCTAAGCTTCTCCCAATTCTCCTAAAGCCCTCAAATGATCCAAACAGCAATCACAAGCCATAAACAACAAACTACAGCAGCTCTACAGCACTTCCAAACATTAAAAGGCACTCCCACAGCAAATAACAGCAGCTTTTAGATCCAAACAGCAGCTTTTGGAGCCTAACAGCTATTCCATACAGTCAAACAGCACTTCCAAGGGCCAACAGCAGCTTTCTAAACTCCTAACAGCAGATTTCTGCACCTAACAACCATCCCAAACACTAGACAGCACTTAACAGCACTTTCAAACAGCAAACAGCTACTCGTACAACTTCCTACAGCAGCTTACAACATTTTCAAACAGCAAATAGCTACTTTCTAAGCCTCCTACAGCCTAACGGCAGCCTTCGGGATCTCAAACAGTAGTTTTTATAGCTTTCCCAACAGCTTTCTACAGCTCTTAACGATTCCAAGCAGCACTTATAACACATCCTCGAAACAATAAAAGCATCGAGCGAACACAACCCTCCCCAAAATAGTGTTTCTAAAAAAAAAAAAAAAAAACTATAAACTACAAGTGTAACAAACTCAAAGAAAGGTGTTTAAAGCTCCAAAAACGGTGGAAAGTGCAGCCCGACCAACAACAATTTTAAAACCTCAACTTCAGCAAGATGTGTAAGATCACAATGATAATTTTAAAACTTCCAATTCAGGGGAATATGCAAGCTCAAAAAAAAAGCGGCAATCTTAAAGCTTCAACTTCGGCATATGTAAACTCAAAATGATAATTTTAAAACGTCTGATTCAGTAAAATATGCAAGTTCGGCATTTCAACATCAGAAAAACTGAAAAGGTCCTTGCTTTAAAAAAAAAAACTCGATAGAAAGTTCACAGGGATAGAATAAGGATTCTCATAATGTCATCAAATTCATAAGCTTAAACAAGAGAAATAGATAATGCTGAGACAATTCCCAAATGCCAGATCACCACTTAAATAAATTTCGGGAATACTAAGAGCAGATCTTGCAGGTTTTAATTCAAAAATATGCATATATAAATAAAGCTAAGAATGTGAACCTGACTTTTAGGCCAAACCCCTGAGATTAGGGAGTCGAAGCTGTGCTGTCGTCGGTAGAGGAGAGGGAGCAGGTGCAGAGGGAGCGGAAGGCGTGGTCTTCGACGAGCGGCTGTTCGGCGTGAGTGTTCCGGGTCGCGCGAGAGGGTGCGAGCCGAGCAGGGAGAAGACGAACGGCCTCGTGCGGGGGAGGCGAGCGGGATTCAGAGGAGCAGGGAAGGATTTCTGTCGAAGGAATCGGACGAGCGGGGGGATTTCTGTCGAAGGAATCGGACGAGCGGGGGGATTTCGTTCGGTGCAGAGGGAGGCGTCGAGCAAGCGAGGCTTTCGGTGCGGAGCTTCGATGGATGCGATCGGGAGAGGGGGAGCAGGCGAGCTTCTGTTGAGCGAGGGAGGTGTGAGTGCTGCAGGGGAAGACGAGCGGGATTCAGAGGAGCAGGGAAGGATTTCTGTCGAAGGAATCGGACGAGCGGGGGGATTTCTGTCGAGGAATAAAGCTCCCGCTCGATCCTATAGTCGCGCCCTTCCGTCGTTGAGCGCCAAATTGATTACTTTCCATACTGAGGGAGGTTTATTTGGTAAAGGATTAATTTCAAATCAGCCTAATTAATGTCAAATTAATTGATTTATTTGAAATTCAAAATTTGAATTTTAAAATCAAATGGCTGAGGTGATTAGCCCGAATTCAACCGTACTCGAACCCGAATTGAACCTGAGTCGAGCTTGGACCCGTCTCCCGCAAATTTAAAAAAAATGTGCATCGATTTTCGTGTCGATTGCGCGCGTGCGAAACCATGTCAATATGGGTATCCTTCCTAGCTTAAAGTCGACGTTCGGACGCATCCGTGTGGTCCGTTTCGTCATCCGGATCGTCCGGACAAGTTCGGCGATGGTCGAGCCGAAAAGTGTCGAGTCGTGGTGCGTCGAGTGCTCGAGCATTAAGGGTTTACTGGCGTCGTCTGCCCTTCGGGAACTCATTTTCGAGCCCTCTACATGTGATGTCTTTAGCCTGCAACAAGGAGTTGAGTGCTTGGGACTACTCATGCGAGTGCCTTACAAAATGGGTCTGAAGTGGTTCGAAGTCTCATGGGAGGTGGGCTCCATGACTAGATCCGTTAGGATGGTCGACTAGAACTCTTAAGGCTAGATCCTAGGGCCTAGGAGGAATAGCCTAAGACCTCACTAAAATGAGGTCAACAAGTGCATATTAATAATTTCCACCTTAACTTTCTAAGAAATTTTCTCTATCACAATTGTACAATCATCTTTATAAAAAGTTGCAACCACCACAAACGGACCCTAAATCTTTCTTCATCCCAATACATGCCTTTTATTTAGCACACTCAATTATTTTTACGTGTTAATTCTTAATATGGAAACTTGTGTTGGTAGAACTTCACTGCTTAGTGTTACCTGCAAGCTTCAGATGGCGGAAAGGTTTGATCAGTTTGTTGAAATTAATGCCAAATGGCTGTTTTGAAGCAGACTGAATTTATCGCAGTCTTAAGTGAGTTTTAGCTACAGTTTTCATCTTGAGTTTTGATATTATGCTGAAATCTTCAAATCAGATTTGGGAGCCTTGAAAGCTGCAGCTAGCATCCCACAAAATCAGGAAACACTTCGGGAAACTACAACCAGCACACTATTTATTCTAGAAATCCCTCTATTTCTGTCCTGAAACAATTCCAACCATCCAACCATTTTACGGATTTCGCCAGCTGCTCCATTATCAATTTTTGCAGTTAACCCGCTGCAGTCTGCAGTCTGCTAGCTGTTCATTTCCTTTTCACCTTGTCACTGTTTACCCCGTTTTTAGGCCAATACATTCTTATTTGGAATGGAATTAGATCTTGCATTCATTTCACACTTTATTGTAATTAATCATGTCTTTTTCTTCTTATTTTTCCTTCTTCCTATTTCCGGTTATGACTTGTTTCTGTCTCTTATTTTACTTTTTATTTAGGCCCATTTCATCGGGCTCTATATTTACTATAAAATATGTACCTTTTTTGCCTAATGAAACATAGAAAAATTATAGTAATCTTCTTTGCTTTCTCAACATCGTATTTGAGCCATCCTTTGGCCTTTTAGTTCCACTCAAACTTTTAATTCTCTCATAAATGTTTAATTCCTAATATTTTTTTATCAGCTTGTTCAAAACATGATGATGGTTATAAGTGGAATGAGCTTAGAAAGGAGCTATTCCTATTGTGCAACCTCTTGTTGTGAAGCAAGATCTCTTTAGAACAATGTATTTCAAGAAATCTTCTCAGATTTGGCAATTATTTAGCTCAAATCAAATCCTTCATCACTTAAGATTAGCATTGCTATGGTTGTCCAAAGTAGATATGATATTAAATGCCTTTAGTAACCATAATGAAAATCCATGGTTCAGATTGTGTTCTTTGAAGCCTCTTGTCACGGACTAAGTTTTCTATAGTCATCTGTGCGGCTTTAGCCCTCTCTCTTAGCACTAAATCAGCCTAACCCTCACAACGCTAGAGCTTGTAAGCTCAAAATGCTCTAAGAAGAAGAGTAGAGAGAAAGAGACACTTCACACTTGAATACTTGAAGCTTTGATTCAAATGTTTAGGTGATTACAAATGAGGGAGGGATCCTTGTTTATAGTCCCCTCCAAACCATGAGAACATTCTAGAATACATTAAATTATTCTAATTTCTAGAGTATTCTATACTATTCATACATTATATGCATATTCTTAGAACTTTCTAGGTTACACTTGGCTTCTCCTTGAAGCCTCTCTTTCTCATCTTCTCTAGAATTGGGTAGAAGCTTCTAGAATCCCCTTGATGACTCCCATATTTTGGCCTTCTCTAAAATCTTTCGCCTCATGCTTGTCTTGCCAATTTCTTCAATATAGTGGAGCGTGACGCTCTCCCCCATTTAAACCCGCAATGCTCTCATTGCGGCTTCCCCCGCACCTTCGAAACAGCCTCCTTGGTCTGCCTCCAGGCTTGACAAACTTTGGTTTCGCTTTGGTGTTATGGGAGAGGGGTGTCATTCAACTAGTCTTCCTAGCTGGTGGCTTATCCCTTGCCTCCAACCTTGTTGGTAAGTTGTCCCCTTTGCCTTGTGCAATGCTATCCTTGAGCTGAATTGTCGATAGCGTCTTGGATCTTTGCTTGCTTACCTTATCATTGGTATTGAGCAAGCTTGTCCTTCTTCCGTGATGCATAAGCAATTAACAAATGACATTGGGAATGCTTTTGCTTGCTCCAAGAAGCTCAACCCCAGGACAACCTTGTAATCATCCAAAGGAATGACTGAGAAGTCTAAAGTACCTAATCATGCCCCAATGCTTGTCTTGACTCCCTTGGCCATTCCCTCGATTGGCTTTGCTATTGAGTTGACGACTTTGATGGAGCCCTCTCCTTTAGTCGTCTGATACCCAATCCTCTTTGCTTCTTCCCTAGAGATGAAGTTGTGAGAAGCACCTGTATCCACCATCGCCCTGGTAGTCTTCCCTCCGATTGTCATCTCCACAAAGAGTATCACCTTCCATTGGGGCTTTGTTGGGGCTTGTATCCCGTTCAACAGTTGAAGAGCTCCCACCTGTGCTTCCATGTTATTCTCCCTATCACTTTCCTCCCCCTTATGGCTTGCAAGGAGAGAGTTAAGGGCCTTCTTTTGAGGGCAATCCATTTGCCCAATGAGGTCCTTCACAAAGAAAGCAACTGTTTTGATATGGCTTGTTGGTCCTCCCTCTGTCCCTTGCCTTTGTTAGGGATGATTCGCGACATCTCTCCTCCTTGTGTTTGCCCTTGTCATCCCTTTCATTGACGTCCCTACTCTTCTTATCTTCATGCCTGCTAGACTCCTTTGAATAATCCACTAAGCTTTCGGCAACCGCGATGGCAGTGGCAAGGTCTTGCACTCCTCGCCTCCTAAGTTTGGTTTTTGCCCAATGTTGGAGCCCATCCATGAAGTTGACGAGAGCGTCCTTGTCTGATTTGTCGGGAATTTCAAGAACCAAACTTGTAAACTCTTTGATCTACTCTCGAATCGATCCCTCTTGCTTGAGCCTTCGCAGTCGGGCTCGAGCCTCATCCTTGGCATTCTCGGGGTAAAACTGCTTCTTTAACTCTCACTTGAAGTCCTTAAAAGTGGACATGAAGCACAAACCTTTCTCTAAATCTCATTTTCTTTTCTCCACCAAAGCATAGCAATGCCCGAGAGGTAAAGAGAAGCAAATTATATTTTTGCATCTTCATCGACAATCCCCATCGCTCCAAAGTATTGCTCTAGTCCCCATAGGAAGTTGTCTACTTCCTTTGCGTTGCGAACCCCTCCAAAACTCATAGGTTTTGGAACTTCAATCATGTTGGCTTTGAAAGTCGGATGGCTTGCGGATGCCGCTAGTGTCTTCTTGCACAACGACATGTCTCCACGCATCTTCTCCAAGCTAGCATGTAAGTCGCTCATCTCCTCCTCACGGGCTCTTCGCATCTCTTGGAGCTTCACCAACAACTACTCCCGCATCTTAGCCATATGACCCATTAAGGTCTCCTCGAGTTGGAGCATCATACCTCTGATCGTTGAATGGATGGTAGCGTCCTCCAACCCTTTGGCCAAGATCGTCTACCTGGCCCTCCACGCCATTCATTGCCTCCACTTGAGTAAGACGCGATTCAAAACCATGCATGTTCTCTTTAGACCTCCTACGTGACTTGGATGCAGCTGGATCTCTTTGTTCCTGGAGACATTGCCCTTGTTGAGATGTCTCCACGTTTGTGGCTTCGGACTCCATTGCGTGCTCCCTAACGCTCTTTGCCATTCCTTCGAACCTGGCTCTAATACTAACTGTCACCGACTAACTTTTCTGTAGTCACCCGTGCAGTTTTAGTGCTCTCTCTTAGCACTAAATCAGCCTAACCCTCGCAACGCCAGAGCTTGTAAGCTCGAGATGCTCTAAGAAGAAGAGTAGATAAAGAGGGACACTTCACACTTGAATACTTGAAGCTTTGATTCAAATGTTTAGGTGATTACAAATGAGGGAGGGATCCCTATTTATAGTCCCCTTCAAACCATGGGAACATTCTAAAATACATTAAATTATTCTAGTTTCTAGAGTATTCTATACTATTCATACATTATCTACATATCTCTAAAACTTTCTAGGTTACACTTGGCTTCTCCTTGAAGCCACTTTTTCTCCTCTTCTCTAGAATTGGGTAGAATCTTCTAGAATCCCCTTGATGACTCCCCATATTTTGGCATTCTCTAGAATCTTCCGCCTCATGCTTGCCTTGCCAATTTCTTGAATATAACGGAGCGTGACACTCTGCTGACATGATAAGGGATACTTTTTTATTTAACACATTGTCATTAATTACAATATTATGCAATCAAAATTGTCAGTTGGTTACTATCTTAAGTAGTAAGCATCGGTTTTGTCAATATCATTAGCTCTTTGGTTCTTAACTCAGTTCTCTTGATACCTAAACTTTTTTGCAGCATATTATAACTCAATAAAACTACTAAAGATATAAACTGTGCTACTTAATCTCTTTCCACTAATTATGTATTTTAGGACATGAATTTGGAAAAGATAAGTGGTAATGTTATGGAAAATGCTGATCTACACCCCTTAAATGTTGAAGAAATCCTGAAATGCTAATGAATGATGCTGAGTATGTATTAGCGCATTGACATTGTGACATTTTTTCTTTGATCTTTCCAACTTATATGCTAGGCCTTTCCAACTCATCACCAAAAAATTTTCTTCTTCTCTCCATTCATAATTTGCCGAACCCACTTAGTGGGATTAAGGCTTTGTTGTTGTTGTTTGTTCTCTATTCATCAATATAAATTATGGAGCATTTCAATATGAAATTTGCCAATTTTCTAAACAAACTTGAAATACTTTTCTTATTTATTTATATAAAGCCTCACAACCTTTTGCTTTCATCCGTGATTGACATTTGGAGATGTGTCACAGAATATTATCTTGGTGTTGTGATTTATTATTTCTTGCATGGTTTTAAAACCTAACATGACCAACTAGTTTTGACCGGTTCAACCGTGAAATGGTTTAGTTCAAACTCAAAATCGTTTTTGCATAAAATCAGGATTTAGGATTAAACTGGTCAGAACAGAGGTCAAACCGTAGAACCGTTGAATCAGTCCAGTTATTAACGAGCCAACCGATTTGGAGAGCTTTTGATTTTGCTCGGATGGCTAGAAATAAGATATTTAAATTAAAAATGGACAAAGCGGCATGTCTCAATTTTGATTTAAAATATTATTCAATAGATTCAAAATTGAATTAGCTTAAATTAAAATTTTGTTGATTGAATTGATAAAAATAGTGTGATTATATCTTTATTATATTATTTAAGTTATAATAAAATAATTTTTTTATTTATTATATCATCCGGTTCAAATCCAGTTCAAATCCAGTTCAAATCCGATTCAACGATTGAACTTTAAATCCCTCATTTTTCTGGTTGGGTATCCAGTTCAGTTTCACAACCTTGTTATTTTGTTGATGACTATCATAGAACCACTAGAATGCTTCTAATTTTTAGCCAATTTGAAACCAATTCCATTTTCCAAAATATCTACTCTTTAGGCACAGTAACTTGAAACCTAAATTCAAGTCATTAGATATTGAGAATTTTTTTTTCATTCTATTCGCGGAGTCTCTTTCAACAAGGAATTGCATACCAAAATTGTTCTATTCATGCTCAACAAAGTGTTATAGCAGAAAGGAAAAGACATGCATATTTTTTGTATTTGTACTCAACAAAATGTGATTCCAATAAGGTCTTAAAATATTATTGAGAGTATGCTATTCGTACAACTGCATATCTCATTAATTGTATGCCATCAAGCATTTTAAAATTCAAAATTCTTTTTTGAAACTGTCACCTTAGCCCATCTTATAAGCACTAATCTCCATTATTTTCAAGGTGTTTGACTATTTTATTTTTGTACAAACGCCATAAAATATACTTTCATTATTACTTTCCTTACCAAAAGATGCAAATGTTAGTCTCCTGATACTGATTAATATTGCATTTCATTCCTTTTTCCTTTTGAAAATCAATTTATTTTTGTAAAACTCATATTTACTGGAAGAAAATCAACTTACTTCATGAAAATTAGTTTTTTAGGTAATATGAGGCTTGTTTTTATTTAAACTTTCACACCATCCAAATTTGCTCGAATTCTGCCCACCTAATTGAAATATAGTAAGGTATGAAATGATTGCCTATTCCAGACAACATAAAAATTCAATCGAGAAGAAAGAACAAAGCATTTGTTTGAACTAAACTTAGGCTTAACCTCCACAAGATATTATTGACTTTGAGGATGAACTAAACATTACTATTGCTCCTGGGAAATGTTTAAGGGCTTGCACTTAATGGCTGATTAGTCATTATATTTTTTTATGATAAATTATTTCCTAAATTTCATGCCTTTATTATGAATCATTATACCAATTGAATGTAGAAAATTTAAGTTAATGGATACCTCCATAATTTTGAAAAAATGATAAGTTGAACCTTTCAAACATTCTCTAGGGAAGAAACAAGCTGAATGCAATTGGATTTTTACTATTAAATACAATGCTGATTGGGGTATCGAAGGCTAAAAGGATTAGTTGCAAAAGTGTTCACTTGAACTTATGATATTGTTTATCAAGAAACTTCTGACCCACTTTCTATGATGACAACTCTCAGGCTAGTTTTTTTTCTTGTTGAAAATTTAGATTTTTCACTTCAGCTGTTAGATGTTACAAATGTTTGGAATTTAGATGGAGTCTATGGTAAAAATCCTCTCGGATTTTTGACTACTAGTAATTCAAACTAAGTTTGCCAACTCGAGAAATTTTTAAATGGGTTAAAACAATAACCAATAATATTGTTTAATAGATTCATTATGGTGATTACAATGCATGATAGCATTTATTTAGCATCCTTTATTTATCAAGAAATCATCTAGACGTAGAGCCTTTATATTGATATATTATGCTTATGATATCAATTTGAGAGGGAATCATGAAGAAGAAATAAACAAATCTAAAGGTGTCTTAACATAAGAATTTGAAACTATGGAGCTTAGTTCACTAAAATATTTCCTAGGCATGAAAATAAGATCAAGCATAGCGATGGTTGTCTCTCGACAAAAAGTACACCATGGACTTACTAAATGAAACTAGTATATTAGGGTGTAAGTCTGCAAACACATCAGCAGATCCTTTAAATTGCACTGGAGCTAAGGAAGATTTAATACCAATTGAGGAAGAGTGAAATGACTGACTATTAATGAATTTATGTGCCTTCCCTGCACTAGATCTAATTTTTGTTTCTCGTTAGTGTTGTTAGTCAGTTTATGTAACACTTTAAAAGAACACCTTGATGCTATATACAGATACGAAAGTATCTTAGAACTACTCCTAGAAAATGATCATTCTTTAAGAAATGGACTAACACAAGTATAGGAATCTTTATGACGTTGATTGGGTAGGATCTGCAATCATTTGTATATGCACAACTAATTATTGCTCATGGAATCACACGGAGAAGTAAGAAAAAAAAGATCTATTTTTGTTTGGAGCAGCTTGACAACAAAATTCAATGCATAACCCATGGCAATTGTGAAGTTATGTGGCTTAAACTGCTTCTCAAAGATTTTGAAGCTTTCACCGTAGAACCAATGATAATGAGGTGAGGAAATCAAGCTAATGATAGCATTCTAAAAATCCTGTCCACCATGATATAACAAGCACTTTTTAGACTTATATACATTTCATGAATGATAAATTTAGACAAAGAATTATCAAAGTTAGCTACACTCCAAAAGAACAAATTTACTAGTATCTTTACAAAAGCTCTTTTCAGTTGGCTTGATGATTTTATTTTCAAACATTTACCAATCTCAACATATATTTTCAACGTAAAGGGGGACTGTGAAAATGTTGAAATCAAATTTGGAGCCTTTAAAGCTGTGCCAACAGCTCATAAAATCTGGAAGCACTTATTGAAACTATAACTAGCACAATATTAATTCAATAATCCCTTCACTAGCCATACATCCAGTTTAGGTATGTCGCCAATTACTCCTTTACCAGCTGTTGTAGTCCACCAAGTGCACAATATTGATTCAAAAATCCCTTCACTAGACATACATGCAATCTTGGTATGTTGCTAATTACTCCTTTACCAATTGTTGTAGTGCATGTGCTCTTATGCTTGTTGCAATTCTCTAATTGTTTTTAGTTTTGGTTCCATACTGCCAATTGCAATTCTCTATTTGTTTTTAATTTTGGTGCCATACTGCCAACCACCCTATTATATTACCGTCCGCTAGCTTCTTTCTAATGTGGAAATGAGCCAGATTCTGCATTCGTTCCATATTTTAATTTAATTAATCATATTTGTTTTTTTTTTCTATTTTTCCTCCAAAGGACCAGTTATGCCATGTTTCTATCTCCTATTTTTCTCTTTGTTGTAGGTCCATTTTGGCTTTGTATCTCCTTGTAAAATATGCATCTCTGCTATCTAATGGAACAAGGAAAAAATTTAGTACTCTTCTATCATTTTTTCCCAACATATTATTTCTTAAATTAGCTCAAATGCATCTCTACAAGAATGCATGATAAATGATTCATGCCAAAGTACATGGAAATTGGAACTAGTTACTTTTAGTGATGATTGTGGAGAAACTTGTGTTTTTTTTAGGTGCAGGTATATAAGACTTCAATTTTGTAACTTTTCTCAAGGTTTAATGCTTTTTTGAACCACAAGTCCTAAATACTATTGGAAACTTAGTTGTTTTCCTTAGATGCGAGCTCTAGAAAAAGCCTTTGTGCTCTTGTGAGGACACTTGAGATATTTTCAAATGAGATTTCATGTACATATCGCTAAATTTTATCTTTGATTTTAAGGATTTTGCCTATTATTGGATTTAACCTTTTTTCTTTTGGTTCCAAGCAATTATAGTTAAAGCTTACATCTCGAAAGAGTGAACACTATTTACCCAAAGAGGTCGCTCAATTCTACATTTTACTGTACCGCTTTATTTTAGATGCCATTAAATGTATGTACTTGTGTACTCGGTATTCATGCATGCTAAAAGCGGTGTGGGGATTGATAATGAACCACCCAATTAAGCTTCCTTGAATATGTTTTCCAGAGTTTTATTAGTCGGCCCAAATGCAATGATTAATGAACTTTAGTTGTGGCAAAATAGTTATCAGTCAAGTTATGTTCCTTGACAATAGGCATTAATTGAAGTGTTTGTAACTTTTCTCCGAGTCATTGATCTTTAGCTATCATTGTTGTTGTCTCATATGGAGCTGCAGATTCTTCATCAAAGGTTTTTAAGACTAGATTTCGCTTAGCGTGTAAGTTGACACCCCTTATGTCTAGCTCCTTCATATGAAATGTGAGACACTATGTACTATGTAGAAGAACAAGGATATGACGAATTTATATATTTTTAAGAGTTAAAGGGATGGCGGTTGAAATGGATAGGCAACCTAGCATTTTTATGCTATAAGAAAATATTGATTATATTGCATTGATTCATGTGCTGATAAAGGAAAAGATATTGATAGCTAAGTTGTGCATAGTGAAATGAAAATGTTGTTTTGGATTTGTGGCAAAATTAAGAAAAATAAAATGAGTTATATTTATATTATAGTGATCATTTGAGTAGTTTACTATTGATAATAAGACGTGAAGATAAATTTCGGTAATATGGACATGAGCAGCAAAATTTATAGAATGCACAATTAGAGAAGTAGATATGTTTATTACTATTGGAACATCAATGAAAAATGTGTCTTTTGGTTGAAATAATGTAAACTTAGCTAGGAACTAAAACCTTCACTATCTTGTACGATTTTGCTTGTCGTGATCAATCGTCATAGCCCACCACTCATTGAACCCAAGACCTCCCACATACCATTTGTTCTCTGATTGCATCTCATCGCATCTCACCACATCTCACGCATTGCCTTCCCTGCTAGAGATTGTGTCCCAACATCTCGTGCTTGCCTTGGGTTCACTATATGGCTGTCTTTTAGAGCTTGTCTTGTTGTCCCTTGAGGCTTCATGATTGCTTTTCGCTGTTGCTCTCTCTTCATAGCTTTCAGTTCTGCACTGCTTGAATTTGCTTTGGTTTTTTAGTCCCATTTCTCATGCCATTGAAATTTTTAATGGTGGTTCAGTTCCAGCTCTCTAGCCTTCCAATGTGGAGTTCATCTTTCCTTCGGTTGCTTGGAGTTTTTCTTTGATCATTGTAACCTCTACTAATGATTATTGACGATGGCATAGATAATCCACCATTGTTTAAAATTGTGCAATATGAGGCGCGCCTTGAGGCCTGCCTCAACTCTTTCTGTAAAAAATTCACAATGAAACTTCAAGCCTCAAGGCACAATTCCTCTAAAAAATGTCTCAAATTTTTAAGTTTATTCGAAGTTTTTCCTAAACAAAATTAAAAGTAATATCAATATATCTCATATATTAATTTTCACACCTCACACACTAAATAACAAGAAAAAAATGTTTTCATAAAAATTTATGTAGTTGAAATTCTAATTCTCAAATAGTTATTATTTTAATTAATATTTTTATTGATGATTATTCATTAAAAAATAAAAAATTGTTTGTATTAAAGATAATAAAGAATGAGAGAATATAGATATGATTGTATAAGACGCAATAAACTATTTGTTTTGTCGATGATTCTTATGAAAATCAATTGAGTGATGGTAGTAATAGAGAGGATAAATAAAAAAAAAATTCAAATGATGATGATTTGTTATATTCTTATTGTAGTGGGGTAGTATTGAGTGAGATAGATTAATAATGACTTTATTTTGATTGTTATGTTTTGTTGTTTCAATATTTTATTTTAATATCCTAACTTAATTTGATAGTTTAATGTTTATATAAGCTATCATATTTCATAATTTGATATTAGGATATTAACATTACTTTTTGCTTCATATTTTGTATTTTATATAATTTTTTTTTAATTAATGTGTTTTTTTTTAATTTAAAACTCACGCCTCAAAATGCCTTGAAGCTTATGACTCGAATCATGAACGAAAACTGCCTCAATACCCAATTGCGCAATTTTAAATATTGGAATTCGGCCCATGTTCTATTTTTCTTGAGTCCTCTCCATAATCACATGTTGGTGCCCCCTTTTTTATCCTGGCCTTAGTTTCCCTTGATTATGTTGTGGTTAATCTTGGTTCTTCCATGAGCCATTTTTTCTTTTGGTCCTGTCTTGATGGTTTATCAAGTCGTATATTTAAGCTCAATCATCAGAGCTGCTCCTTTTTCCGAGCTTAACTAACACTTTCTTTTGTTGATGTGGTAGTTAGTTGACTAATATTAATCTATCCTTTTAGCTTGGCTTGAATTTTGCTTGACTTAACCTACCATTACTTGTTATTGTGAATCCATCTCATTTGGTAGTACAATTTTTCTTTTTAGGCTGGTAAATTTATCTTTGGGTGCCTGTGATTGGAGTTTATTTGTATTTTGATGTTTGATTTACATTTGATAGGTGTTTTATTATGATTATTATTATTTTTTTTTGTTGAATTTCTTTATCTCCACGCATACTTATCAAACTATCCTTTGAAATAGAGTTTCCAAACCTTCTTTTATTCGATCATATCATGGCAAAGGTCTCTTGCATATGTTGAAGTAGTTTCCATAATTTGAATTCCCGGAGGAGCTTCCTATTCCTTAAGTTGGGTTACCTTCCCTCATTTTTGTGTCCACTTCATCAATCAATCTACTATTTGTTGCTTGGATCAATTTCTGGCAAATCAATACAACTAAATGCCGCTATTGCCAGACACCCTTAATCGTCTGTGTCCCGTATTCGTATTGAAATAGACCTTTTGAATAGTTTGGCTAGCAAGTTTTTTATTTCCACTTAAATATATGGTTAGGAGGTAGGGCTGGGAAGGAGATATCTTTTAGAAATAAGATTGTGCTTCAAGGCGGCACCTTGGAAGATTTTGTTGGTGAGCCGTAGGGTTAGAGAGAATGCAAAGAGTTAAAGAGAAGAGGGAGAGATCCCTTGAAATGTGAATGTGCACACTTTTCTCTTTCTGATTAGTTTTGATTTATTTGGTTTCTTTTTGACATGTCTTTCTTTTGAGCTCTTTCTATTTTATTTCATTCTCTATCTTTTCTCTCATTCTCATTGCACAAGAGTTGCTTCTTGAAATAAAGTTATGCTTCTTCTCATATATATCTTGTTTCTGGGAGATGGGATTGTGGGAGGGATGTGTGTTTGCATTCTAATTTTTGGGCGAAAACATGAACATTGGCAAAAATCTGCCTTGTCGTTACAGACACATGAATTTTGGCATTTTTCAGGGTAGACGTGCAAATATCATTTTGTAAGAGCTACATAGACCATGTGAACCCACGGATGCTCATGCACGTGTGGTCCATGTGAGTTGACCTTATCCTTTGTGCTTTACTGTGCAAGCTAAGCCTGAGTTGCGTCTTGGATTTTTTTTTCAACTTTTATATGATTAAAAAATTTATGGAACTTAGGCTGATGAAATGTCAAAAATTGTTTATAAAATGGAGTTAATTAATTTACCTAACTCTCAGGTCAATTTTACTTTTAACTTTTAAATATTTTAAAATCATTATTCCATAAAATTTATATAAAAAATTGCAAATTTAAACAATCGCTGATTACATTTGTTAATTTGTAAGGCTTAATTGATGATCTTTTATGCTCAATTATGTCCAACTAGAAGTAATTGACACTATATCTACAATCTGTATGAATTTGAGAATTTCTAAGTTTTCTATTGTTTATGGATCTGGCATTCTATTAGGAATTTCCTTATATACGCTACCGTGCTGCCAAGTCATCATTAGATGCTTCTACTTTGACGACCTTTCGTGATTTAATTCCAACAAAGCTTGCTGCTGCTCTCTGGCACAGTCTTGGCAGGTATAAAGCTACAATTCCTAACTTTCCACAAACTGAGACTTGTGAGTTACTAATCATTGACCGATCAATCGATCAGGTAGGTTGGATAAGGGCTCTTTTTAATTCTCCCAATTAACTTATGACTTGGTTTTGCTTCCTCAACTAAAATCAATTAGTCTTTTATATATATGATGTGCAGATTGCACCTATCATTCATGAATGGACATATGATGCTATGTGCCATGATTTACTAAATATGGAGGGAAATAAATATGTTCAGAAGGTACTTTATTAATTACTTTTTTTTGTTTTTTTCTTGAACATTTACATACATACCACTCAATTCTTAAAACTTCAATTTTTACATCCATACCACCTTACCTATGCATGAAAAGGTGTATTTCACTTTTTAAAGTTAAAATGGTGGTATGAATGCAAAATAAAGTTTAGGTGCTATATATGTAAATACATAATTGGGTGGTATGAATGTAAATTCCCTTTTCATTTTTCCTTTCTCCTGTCTATGGATGTGGTTCTAACTGAAGTTTATCATGTAGGTGCCAAGTAAAACAGGGTCAACCTCTGAAAATAAGGAGGTCCTTTTGGGGGATCATGACCCTATTTGGCTTGAACTTCAGCATGTACATATAGCCGATGTGAGCTGATAATTTTAAGGGATTTTCTTGCTATGGTGATAATTGAAGATGTGAACTAAACTGATAATTGACTATATGCCAGGCTAGTGAAAGGTTACACGCAAAGATGACCAACTTCATATCAAGAAATAAAGCTGCGCAAATTCATAACAACTCAAGGTATTTATTGCAGAAATAAGATTTGAATGGTTTAGCTTCCGTGCATGTTTATAGAAAAATTGTGAGAATGAAAATATGAATGAAACAAAGTAGGTTATGTTGCCATCAATTTAAATTGGCATGCTTTTTTAGCTCTATAAAGAAACTATTTTTGTCATATTCGTAATTGCTTTTTTCATCCATAATTTTTTTATGATTTTTTACTTGGAGATTAAATGCATTTTGTATATCATTTAAAATAACTTGATAATTTTTGTTTTATTTTTTGCATCCTTCTTATCATTAATTTAATTGCTTGGCAAGTTTGGCTTCTGGCACTGTTGTTTAAGGGAAGTCTCATGGCACCTTCAGTTTAAACTGAAAGGGCAATCACTAACCAAGAAAAGCACGGGATTTTATACCAGTTAGTGGACCAATTATGGCGAAAGACTTCGGCTAGAACTTCGATCCACGTTATGGGAAAGAGATTTAACTAGCTTTCACTTTTATTTTTTGTACTTTCTTACATGTCGAAGAACTAATCAGAATAATTCCCGTCTTTCTCAACAAAGAGAGATTCTGTCTGAAACCTGGTTAGAAAAATGAAGGTTACTCTTAAGCCAGTTTATTAAACCTGAGCAAGTACTATCTGGTTTACTGACATGTATATCCATGCTACCGCTAAAGGGTTGCTTGTGATTTCATCCAAATAAATTTTCAACCTTTTATTTTAACATAAAGATCTAAACTGTTTAGTTCTGTTCTCAATATACACCAACTTGGTTGAGCAAATTGCGCTAACCTCTATGCTTGAAACACTAAACTTGCTACGCTTCAATAGTGTGTGAGCTTGACTGAAACGTACTTTCTAGTTGGTCTTCCCCACGATTATTAGTGACATGACATGCCACATTAGTGGTCCCATGATGCCTTTCTTCGCAAGGTCCGAACTCCTCACAGGCAACTGGTCCCACAATTCTTTCCCTAGCGACATTGCACTCCACTCCGGTGGTGACACAATTCCATCCCCAAGAAGGTGGGAACTTCAAGATGATGAAGCCAGTAAAATAGGCGACAATGTTGTTTGGTAAATTTGATGAACCATGGAAACACTAGGAATTGCCACAGGGAGATGGCTGAGAAGGAATTGGGATTGAGGAGAGAAAAAGTTGCTTTTGCTACTTGATAGTGGGGTGGATGCAGGTGGTAAATATTTTGAGCTAGGAAATCTGAAATCCTTCTAGAGAGGAGAGCGATAACTAGTGATTAAGAAAGGTCATGGGGTCTCAACTCTAGATGACTAGCCAACAGCCATCAAGAGCGTGTATAATAGCTATCATTATGTGGCAGCAGCATTGGCACAGGGTGAGTTGAGTTGTATGCAGCTCAAATGAGAATGAGGGTTGCATGGAGATTTCAAGCATAGGTCCCATGAGAGAATACACAAGCAATCTCATGAATAAGCATGAAGGGAGATGCACGTAAGCTCTCCTCATGAATGTGCATTAATAACAAAATGGCAAGCGGAAGCTTTTGGTGCGGAGGTTTTCTTTTATTGTAGAGTTAAAATTGTCCAAATTTCCGTGTCTTTTCGTTGGTGGAAGAGGGTGAACCTCAGACAGGAGATTCATTAGAAGAGGAAGATATTAATTTGGCTGGGGAACAAATAATACATGCAGATGAAAGAGAATTTCTTATAATGTTGCGCCTTAATGTCGAGCAATCCTCCAACAAGGATTGGTTGTGGCACATCATCTTTAGGATCTGGTTCACCGTCCAGGGCAAGTTGTGTAATCTTGTCATTGATAACGAGAGTTGCGACAATGTGGTGTCCTCTACCATGATTCAAAAGCTCGGGCTTGTTACCCAAGTTCAACCACATCTTATTAACTTACCTTGCTTAAAAGAGGAAATGGAATCAAAGTCACAAATTAATGTTTGATGCAATTCTCCATCAGGAAAATATTTCAAGAGGATGTTATGCTACGTAAAAATGTTCATATCTGGCATTTAAATTCATACTCTTTTCTGGGATATGACTCATATTACATTTGTTCCTATGCAAGAGGAGGTCGGAAAATTTTGGAGGTTCTTCTAGTTGAACCAGTGTTTGAGGTGTTGGAGGAAGAAGTTGAAGACCCATGCTACCAAGAAAATTTGACGGATCAAGAAAATGAAGTTTTTGAGGTTTAAGTCCATTTCATCAAGAAGACTCTAAGTTTTGATGGTTTGAAAAATTGATATTGGAATCATCGGATGTGCCTGTGTATGCGCGTATTTATTTTTTCAGCCTTTACTCGTAAATATGCTCATATGGGATACCAATTTTCCGGAGTGAAAAATTTTGAATATGCAGTTGATAGATGTATTGATGGTGAAGATTTCCATGCTGGAAGGGATTTGTAGAGTGATCAAACTGGACGCTATGCTGATTTTGCTTCTCTCAACTAGCATTATTAGACTTATATACATGATCATATGGATTAGGCATCATTGATTCAGCAACAACCAAACTTAAAAGCTCAGTCTTTACATTCTGGCCCTGTTATGAGACAAACTAAATACCTCACAGCAAGAGGTGCATCTATTAGTTTTGGTTCTCAAGAAATTGATGTCAAGTGGATTAAGATGCTTCATTTGGAGTTTGAAACACTTGATCCAGTTTCTACAGTAACAATGTTAGAAAATTTTTAGATAACCAAAATCGACCTAAGTGGGGGGATTAGAGAGACTCCACCACTTTCCATGTCTTCGAGTTGGCTGCTCATTACGAATCAGATCCTGAGATTGCTCAATATGAGGGAACTTTGCCAACTCCGGAAGAACGATACATGAGCTAGAGTTTATTTCAGTTTATATATCTTGGTTTATGTGTTTTAGTTTATTATTTGTGTTTTTATATTTTAGGATGGAATACTTGTAATTAGGAGAGTCTAGCCTTTATAAATATGGGTTGTGCGAGTATGGAGAAGTTAGTTTTTGTAGAGTTTTCTGGTTTTCCCTGAAGGTTGGTTTTGCTTTCCTTGAGGCTGTATATTGAGGTAGCTCTCTGGTGGTGATTTGGCTGTTGTATCTTGTTCTTTTCCCTGAAATCCTTAGTGCATTGTTTCCAATTATTTTCCTGCTCTGCTGTTTTCGGTTGATCCCCATTGCTGTGTTTTTTTTTCCCTGTAACCGTTGATTTTTTCCTTCCTGTTTGTGACTATTTTCTTGTCATGTTGTCGTACCAATCCACATCATTCTCTTGAAAAACTTTTATTTCTTCTCCTTTTTTTTCCTCTTATTTTTATGAAAGATAATGGTAAGGTCGAACTTTATGGAGTATTATATTCGGCAAATCCAATGGATCCACTTGCTTATGCTGTCATGCTCCTCGTTGACTTTGAATTGTCAAATTTAGATAGAGTAGTGTGTCATCAAAATAATTGGAGAATAAATTTCTTTGATACCAATTGATTACAACATTTGTTCATTTTTTTAGGCAACAATTATATAACTAGAAAATGATAAGAGGGCAATTGGCTTAAATTATAAACAATTTGTCACAGAAAAAAATGTTATAAGCTAAATAAAGATAGCATGATCTCCAATGATCCATCAAAATTGGAAAACCACTTATTTAGACCGTCTTGCTTAAGCCTAGTGAGAAAAGGTGACAATAGATTTTTTATTTGTTATTTTTGTCCCCGTTTATTAGATAGGATTTGAAACTCTTTTTTACGGGAGTTCAAGACTTAGAGTGCTCTCATCAGAATCATATAGTTGATGTAGATCACTATCATTGATGTATTTTGAAATATGAAAGAGAAGAGAAATTTTGAGATTAGAGGGATCAATATTCATGATATAGTTTGCAGATGATCTACAGACCATTTCTATATGGCTTGCAAGGGCAGGCACATAGGCTGGTAAAGCAAAGGAATATCTAATAGTTTTAAATTCTGAGTGCAAACATAGATTGGTTTCGAAGGAGCAACCTTGGCACCGAATCACGGAAATAATAACCTAGGGATTGAAAAAGAAAATAACTCACTATTGTAAAGCGTTACTAATACCGTAGTAACCCAAACAACAACAGTAAACAAGTATTATTACTGAAAAGGCCAATAAGTGATACAACCATCGCACAAGAAAGGGAAAATAACAACAGCAAAAAAAAAACTCAGTACACCCTAAGGGTGTTGACCAATGAAGAAGGTTGGGAGTTGGCCGTGGAGGCCACAGAGAAGGGGAGTGTTGGTCGGCGTCAAGGAGAAGGTTGGTGGTTGTGGACTGCGGTGCAGGTGGTTGGGACAACGATTTTGGGAAGACTGGAACAACAGATTGGATGCAGAGGAAGGGATTCTGGGAGGCTGATACAACGGATAGGTGACAGGAGATGGGTCGGCTGGGCACTGTAAGGCGGCAGCGAGGGATGGAAGCAAGATGGGAGAGGGGTGGATGGTCGGCTGCCACAAGAAATTAGCAAGTTGGCTTTTTGTCGGATGGCTGCAACGAGTACGGTAACGGCGGTAGCATAGAAAAGATTGCAGAGGATGTGAAGAGGTTGAGGATATTAAACACCTTGGACGAGATACAACCAGAGCACCACCCATCGTCAGATACAACCCTAAAAGGGAAAACCTGGATACCAACGACTGTAATGATAGAAAACACGTAGAAAATAGACCTAGATACGACGAAAACAATATATATAGACCTTGGACAACAAAGGAGTGGATCCCACTATCCATAGGTGGCAAATCCATGCTTGGAAGGACTCGTCGATCCCTTCTCGGCCTGAACTGAACCAGCCCAAGTTGGGAGATGCAACATTTTGCTGTGCCTAGGTGTTGGAAACCCTACGTCAGTTACAATTATAAGAAAATTGGATTAACACCCCAAATTTGATACAAGGATTTCACACTATTGTCACCACTTAGTTTTTTTTAACATAGACATAACCAGGATCACTTTCTGGTTTAGACACCTTTTTTCTCTGTCATTTGCTATAGCTTGCTTATATATATATATATATATATATATATATATATATATATATATATATATCTTATGTCCAACCATTTTTGTTAGCATATGAAATATGGACAGACCAATGGGTAGAAAAGAAAGCCCACCTAGATATTGGTGGAGCCTGAATTGCGGCTGGATGTATTTCCAGTCTACCTGCCACAATTCAGAAAGTATATCTTGGTAGATATCTATTCAAGACTGAAAATTGAACTACTTTAGTTGGAGAACAAAAAACCTGATAGAGGCTGCATTCCCTGTTCAAGAAGAGGGTAGAATGTCAGCAAATTGATCCCTATCAGCTGGTTTATTGTATTGCCTTGATTTACCCTCAACCTCCAATAATTTTTGTCCAAAATACTCGATCTTTGCATTCTTGTACAGGGAGTGGAATGGGACCAAACTACTCGATCTTTGCTGCAACCAAGAAAAACCAAAGATTCCAAAGCGGTAAAACATTCAAATGGAATTACTGAATAATAATTGATAGGACTATAACTGAAAATAGACTACCTGTTTAGAGCATTTCTTAATGGCCAGAATGGATGTTTCCATTGCACAGGTTCAGTAATTCGCTGAAACGAACAAGCAGCAGGAATTCATCTGAATGATAGGGTGGCTGCAAGAACACAAGAAAACTCATTTTTTCTGGATCCAAACTGGTTATGAAATTTCAGTAGCATGAGTTATAGACTTCTCAAGCTCCAAGAAGAAAATGGGATCACATAGCCTTCATGCTAATTCCTTTGGCATGAATTGGGATTGCTTTTGTAGTCTCTGAAAGGTGGCCGAAACTCTTTCTGATAGCTATTTTGTTCGTAGCATTGGTTGGATGAAGAAGCTGCGGCGAGAAAGTTCTGCTTTGGACCCCAAAATAATTGTTGAACATGCCGATGGTCACAAGGGAAAGGCTAATGGTCTAGGCAAACCAAACTTGGCAACTTCTTAAGCCTCACTATGGGTTTCCTTTCCTATACTATAGGGGAAATCCACCCAGATTTTGGGAATTCCTTCCCACAAACAAGACAAACCTCAGACAATAACTCCCCAGAAAACCTCAGACAATAGCTATTTTGTTCCTAGCATTGCATGGGTATTTATAGGAGACAGTAGACCCTAATTACAAAAATACCCCAATTTAACTAAAAAAACAAAATAAAAGAATAAAAGCTAAAAGTAAAGATAAAATAAAAGAGCATCCCTAATAACAATGTAAACCTGATGTTGATTTCCTAGCTCTAAATGAGCCTTGAAACATTCAAAGTGATTCTGCTCAATGATTTTGCAGAAAGAGCAATGGTGGAGATTCCTTCAATTTCTATCTTCTGACAACATCGACATGATGACAAGTTAATTCATGTCTAGAAGATCATATCATGATTGTTAACCATTTTAGGGGGGTTAACACCTTTTGATTTCTTTGAGAGGATCAATTTAGAATTATTAATACACGAAGTAGACATTTCTTTTTCTTGCAAGAATAATATCCTTGTTATTTTGTCAATGGGATCTTAAACGTTAGGCTCTAATCTTGCTCATGCTGATATCTTAGCATAGTTTAAGATTGAAGCAGCAGTTGTTTTTATTCAATTGGGTGGTAACTAAATTGAAACGTTTATTATTTAAATGCAATAATTTGCACTTTGATTTTTCAGTACTGCCATATTTGGCAGATTTGGTTTTAACTCCTTGCATCTGTATTCAGCATTCTTGAAATTTTTTTATTTCAATTTATGCATGCCATTGTAGTTGGAATCATTTCTCTTTAATTCTACGAGGATTTATATTTGTTACTACATGTATTTGTTTTATTCAGAGATGGTGGTGAACTTTCAACTAGAGATTTGCAAAAATTGGTTCAAGCTTTACCTCAATACAGCGAACAAATCGACAAGCTTTCTCTACATATTGAAGTTAGTTTTATTTTACTTTTTGAGTTATTTTTTGTTTAATTAGGTTTGTCATTTACTTGATTGATGCTCACTAGAGCTTGATGTTGATAGTCAATAGTTATTTGGTGTGCTATTTTATTCTCTTTGAATTGATTGCTACTTACTTTTTCAGACTTCTCAATCTTCCTGCATTTCACACATATTTACTGAAATTCTATTTTTTCTTGAGTGTATTGTAATCTGCCGGCTATTATAGAAATTCCAACAAAAGTTTCCTGAAACTTGATTGAACTTCTATGATAACCTTGTCTTTCATTATGTTCAATAAAATTCGTTTGAAAATTAGTATATGAAATGTCCATGTGCTCAACAAACCATGCATTAAGATCATATAATAACTGAACGAATAATGCAAATATTGCAATAGGTATAATAGCTAATTCATGAATAGGTCAACAGTGAAAAAGTCGGAGTTCATCTGTATGAATTGCTTCAAGTTTTTTTATTGGTTTTCACTTCAAATTTAGATTTATCAAAATAAATATATGATAAACTTAGCATCTTAAGTTGTTATGTCTCTGTAATTAAAAAATCATCAGAAAGGGGCTCATTGTCTTCACATACTTCAATATTTTCATTATTAAGATGTAGAAGTCCCTCAGATTCTTGAATGAAAACCATAATTATTTGAGAACATAGAGAGGTTATGTCGTTCTCTTTGACACCTGTAACCTTTGCCTTGAACCCTATAATATGTAAATTTAGTAGTTTGCATTACTAATAAATTGATTCTTTTTATTATAAATTTCGGAGGATATGAGTGTAGGCTGAGTTTGTGGGACACGTTATGAATCTGTCTAAACTTTTTCTAGCCATATTGATTTTTTTCTTTAGAAGAAAGAGCTTCCTTTCTATTTATAAGTCTAATGGGCTTCTTCAATATTTCAAAGAGTCTTCCTTCGTAATATTATTGTGAAAGATAAATTACAAACCTTGAAGCTATCATCCAGTAATTCTTCTTGCAAATTTTTTGTGTACTATAATTTTCCAATTTGATTTTCGCTTTTATTAATAGTTCAGTCTTCTTGTTTCAGATCTATCGGTTATTCAACTTCTCTAGGTTTATAATAAGTTGGCATTTATCTCTTAATCTAGCTTTCATAGTAACCAAAAATTTAATAGTTTGTTTTGTAAAACTATATATATTTTGCTAGACTCTAGCTAAAGTCTCTTGACGGATCCAACCAATATAAACTCTTAATATTTAACATAATTTTGATCACGCATAGTAGATTAATTAAATAGATTCTATCATTCAAATTTTGAATCAAGAAAAACATTTCGTGGTGAGAAAATGCTTATAGATTAACATGGAACAATGATCAAAATTTTGAACTTATGGTGGTGGGACAAATACTTGGACGTGTAATGTATTTATAATTGATGAAACATGGCAATATAATTTCTAATTTGGACTTGGTAATTTATTGCATCAAGATCATATGGAAAGAATGAAGGGTTGTATTTTCATCTTGTATTTGCATGGTCAACCACCTTCCTCACATGACTTGTATGTGATGATCTAGATAAAGCAAGATGACCTCCATTCAATAATCAGTCATGCTTCTACAACCCTCTTCAATCAATGGTGCTCCACACTTGTTAAGTCTGGGTTCAGGATCTTCCCAAAAGTGCTTGAATCATCCCCTCCTTCGATTCCAATCAATGTATGTTCAGGTCTTAAAATCACTTTCTTGCCAAATAAGTGATGCGGGACAGGGAGGGGACCTTGGATCGATTCGGTCCAAGTGGGGGAGGGTTGTTCTACCCTTTCTCTTGGGCTAGGATTGTTGCCCACTCCTAATAACACCAAAGGTTTTTTCATTTGTTTGCTTTTATAAGGTTTAGCTTCTTATTCATTATAAATATGTGGTCGTTTATTGTATTAGGGTTCTATTCGTTTGAGTTTTGTGAAGGCCTGTGCTCTTTTATGGTTCCCAGATGGGGACGAGTCTATATCCACGATGTTGGGTTGTGGCAATTGTATCCCTCCTTTTTTGGTGGTGGCATCCTGGGTTTTTCATTCATCAATCCTTTAGGTGATAATTTTTGTGTCCCGATCAGTTATGAGAGTAGCAAACTTGTGTATCTTGTATATTTTATTTGATTATTGAATCTCGTCTTTGCTCTCTTTTTTTTGTCTTAGATTGATTACTTGGCTATTCTTGTTGAATCTCCTCCAACCCTTTCTCGTATAATTTGGCATCAGAGCCAGCCTAACCCTAGTTCCATCCTAAGGTGGCACGGGGCTCTACTGAAACTGTTTAGGGATGGAGGCAAGGTGGACGACTGGCCCAACTAGTTGGGTTAGGGTTGCCTTACGAGTCCTTCTAGTTATATTTTATTATAATTGTAATGTTTTTTGTGTCAATGCTTAGTTTTTTGCTATGTTTTCTGACGGCATTCTCGATTTTTTCCTTTTTGGGTTGTATCTGAGGACGGGTAGTGTTCCAACTGATCTCTCTTTGAGGTAGTAATTATCCTGGACTTTCCCCACCCTTCGAAACCTCGCTATCGCTGCCGCCATACCTCCCTATTTTAATCGCCGCCCTCATTCCACTCCTTTGCCAGCCTACACCACTCCCTGCAGCAATCCCAATCGACAACTTTTGTTCCACTCCCCTGTTGTAATCCCATTGCTAGCCTACACTCGTCCCTGCAGCAATCCCCAACTGTCAGCCTTTGTTCCACTCCCTTGTTGTAATTCCACTACCATCTTTGCCCATCCCAGCAGCAATTCCCAAACTGCCAACTTCATCCCTACTATCACCATGATATGTTTATGAGACTCCACCACTTACAACAAAGAGACCTACCGGTGGATGAGTTAACGACTATGTGTGACCAGTTGCAGATGAAGTGTGATTTGTTCGAGCCAGAGGAACGCACTAGATCAAGTTACCTGGCGGGCCAAGCCCTTTATTAGCAATGTGGTGTTGTTGTAGCTTTATTGGCCACTTGGAGACGTCTAAACCTTAACATTGAAAGTGGAAAGACGAGAAACGGAGCAGACAATCTTGTCCAGTCAGGCAACCATCCACGGTTGGAGACACCGACAATAACACGCTTCAAGGAGTTGAGAAAACTTGTTCATATAAGGATAATCACCCAAGAAGCCCGAGAAGAGTAGCGCGCCTACTACATTTTCCGGTAGAAAATGCTTCAGATGTCATGGATTAGGGAACATTGCCTTCTGTTGCCATACGAGCCTAGTTGTGTCTTTTTACTGAGCAGGGCTATGTGGAGGAGGTTAGCGAAGAGGAGACAATTGAGTAATAGGGTGAGGTGCATCATCTTTTACCTGATGAGGGTGAGATGTTTATGGTTCAGTGTGTTCTACAGACAGAGGATACTGGTATCCGCAGTTGCTTCGCCACAACATACTCTACACCTGCTGCACTGTGAACAAAGAGGTATGCAGTCTCATCATCGTTGGAGGGAGCAGTAAAAACATGACATCTACAAAAATGATAAAGTTGGGCCTCATGCTTAGAGGCATTCTCAATCATATCCTCTGATGTGATTGAAGAAAGCGAATAGGTCAACATGACCAGAGGTGCCTAGTGGATTTCTCGATTGGGAGCTAACTGCAGGGTCGGATGTGGTGTGACATGGTACCCATGGATGCTTCTCACTTATTGTTGGGGTAATCGTGACAATCTGGCCTCATGAGTTAGCACGACGGATTTAGAAACAATTAATCCTTCATTGAAGAAGCGAAGCGCATCATCCTTCTTCCGTCAATGAAGCCCGAAATCACAGGTGTCCTTACCAGTAGAGTTGCATCAGTGAGATTGGTATTGGTGATGACAGAGGATGATGGGACTGGGACATGTGCTCCAAACATAGGGCTGTCTCTACATAGAGCATTTCAAGATATCTCGATCGATATCTTACCATTATGGCCACCAACGTTCAGAGAGGTTCAGATTACCCTCACTTAAGTTTAGGTTGAGTCAGCCTTGGATTATTTTAGGAGAATTCAATAGTACACGTGTGGCATGCAAGCCTAATTCAATTCAGTTGTGAGCTTTCTGAGGATTGACTCCCCCAAGGATTGACTGTTAATGGATGTTTGCTTGCAAGTAGGGAAATATAGTCATGTTCTTTGGGAGATGTTGCAATTGTCAATGGGATCCAAATGGTTCTTGGACCGTAGTAGATCTTTCAACCCCGGGAGATTAAAACCACTTTGTCATCGTCAATGTACAACTAGAGGCTTTAATGAATAAGGTCAAAGCTCCCCAATGCCGGGAGACTGACATGGGGCTCTACTGAATCGACAATTGGATTGGTTCGGGGGGGAGGCAAGGGGATCGGCAGACTCAATTAGTTGGGTTTGGTTTGCCGCCCAAGTCATCCTAATTATCCTTATTATATATATGTTGTTTTATGTGTTAGAGTTTAGTTTTTTCTGTTTTTTCTGTTAGGACGGTCGTCGACGTCCCTAGTCTTTTCTCTTAAGGTTGTATCTGAGAACGAGTGGTGTGTCGGTTGTATCTAGCTCCAAGGTGGTGATTATCTCCGACTTTTCCCCCACCCTCCGCAACCTCGCCGCACCTGCCCCAACACCTCCCTGCTGCAATCGTTAGATATTCCAACGGGACCATTTTCATGCAGTGCCATCCTACGCAACAACTACCCCCTTCCTCCGCCTGGGAGTCCGCTTCATGCAGGATGGTCGTCGGCGTCCTTAGTTTTTCCCCTTAGGGTTGTATCCGAGGACGAGTGGTGCTCCGGCTGTATCTCGTTCTGAGGTGATGATTATCCTCGACTTTCCCCACCCTCCGCAACCTCGCCGCACCTACCCCCTCACGGTCTCCCTACTGTAATCATTGGATAGTCCAACGGAACCGTTTTCATGCATCCCCTCCCCTCCCCCAAAAAAAACACACACAAACAAATCCTGTTGCTCACTCTACTAGCTGCTATAATTCCTCTGCTAGTCTACATTCGTCCCTGCAATAATCCGAATAGCCAGCCTTCGTTCAACACCCCTGTTGTACTCCCTTGGCAGCCTACACCCATCCTAGCAACATTCCCAACCAGCAGCCTTCATTCCACTCCCCTGTTGTAGTTCCACTGCCAGCCTCGCCCATCCCAACAACAATTCCTAAACCGCCAGCTTCATCCCTCTCTGCTGCTAGTCAGCTGCCAGCCTACGTACCTCCTCCTACACAACCCACCAACCAGCTCACCATATTCGCCCCTCCCTAGGGCATCTCTTATGTTTCTGTTGTTATTTTTCTATTATCAAGAATCGTCATTTGTAACCTTTTTAAAATTTCAGCAATAATATATGTATTTTTAATGTGGTTTGGGTTAATTCTGGTATCATAGAGTTACTCAAAATCCTCCCAAACCTAAACCCATCAAACCATAACCAAATATTGACCTAACCTAATTCCCCCTTTCTGATTTTAAAAATTAACACCACTAAATATTATGTATGCACCTTAAATCAGCCCTATATACCCTCTTTCGCCTCCCAAACCTAAACCTACCAAACAATAGCTAAATCTTGACCTAATCCTAATTCCTCGCTGATTTTTTTAATTCGACAACCTTAAATATTTTTTCCGCTTCCTAAAGTAGTCCCATACACCCTAATTTCTCTCTCAAAACTATACCCAAACCATGCCAATGAAGAAACGAGTTTCGGAAGTTGAAGGCCCTCCAATTCTGGGAGGTTACAACTGCTTTGTCGTTTTTAATGTGGCCGACCCGAACAAGAAGTTAGAAGCTTCGACATATGAGATCGAATTTCTGCCAACCTTGATAAATTAATGCGGGGTTTGGAGGGTACACCGGAGCGTTTTGGTCCAAGTGGGGTAAGGTCGGTCGCCCTCTCTATAGGGCTAGAATTGCCGCCCATTTTTAATAGCAGCAAGGGCATTTTTTCTGTTTGCATTTATTAGTTTTAGATTCTTTGTTGATTATAAATATGTGATTGTTTATTGTATTAAGAGCATTTTATTCGTTTGAGTTTTGTGAGGGTATGTGCTCTCTTGATGGTTCCCGGATGGGGATGAGTTTGTATCCATGGCTTTCGCTAGTGGCAATTGTCTTCTTCCGTTGATAGTGCTGGCATCCCATTTTTTCTTTTCTTCGTCAATCATTTGGGTGGGGATTTTTATATCCCGATGTGAGAGTAGGAAACTCTTGTGTCTTGTATCTTTTATTTGATTAGTACATTATGTTTTTGTACTGTTTTTTTTTTCCTTGGATTGTTTTCTTAGTTGTTCTCCAATGCCCCCTTCCACGTTATCAATACAACAACGACGACAACAACAACAAGCTTTTATTCCACTAAGTGGAGTCGGCTACAAGAATCCTTTATCTCTGGTATCAATAAGCTTGCCTAAACCTAGACATAATGAAATTCCTCATATGCTTAGTTCGTGTAAACAATCTCTTTTCTATCATGGAATGCTACCTTTACTTGCATGGTTGGCTACTTCTCCCTGTCGGCCAGCATCTTCGATTTTGAAAGATATAAAATTAAATGAGTTAGTTTAATATACAAAAGGTATATGATCTTTTTTGAAAGTAGTTTTGAAAGTAGTGTTTTTATTTTGAAAAATGAGACCGCCTGGATCTCATTTGTTCAATAGTTTGCACAATCGTGCCCGATGCCACAAATGATACACCTTCTCAAAAGATTAATGTATCCTGCGACGGTAGATTCAATCATACGAACTAAGGGACTTGTGACATCCGTTTGGTCTGCGAACCTTTATGTGTGACCGATAAATTCCCCTATCTAATAGAAAGACTAGGTAGGGTTTGTTTTACCTGGGTTCCAAGTTCCCTATAAGGGCAAACCTCTATAGTTAATTATATCCCGAATGACTGAAATCACTTGGGAAAACTCTCGATAATGATCGGATGTACTAGTATTCAAGAATCTCAACATTTAGGTTTTCACGGTAGGGCGGGGAAAAACAAGTGGGATTGGCTCAAATGGGAAGAGTTATTTTCAGGAGTCCAAAAGAAGAAGGTAGGGGATGTCACTTATCCGAGGTAAACCTCGGTGACTTCCCAGACTATCTTATTGTGCGACTATATTTTGGAGACGATGTTAATTAAGTGTTTAATCTTGTTAATTTTATTATCTCGGACTTACATTTGCATAATACCCAAATATACATATAGCCCGCAGAGATAGGAGGGTTTACGTCGTACCGTACGACAACCTCGGAACCTAAAGTGAGTTAGGACTTACGTTGCGCAACATGGTTACACAGACGCCTAAAGGGAAAGTGAGGATTTATGTCGCGCTGGGCGAGCTACCTCGAAGTCCTATAGGTTTGTTGTTTATTTATACTAGGAACGAGATTGTTGAAGAATGTATTCTTGTTGCTCGATCCAAGCTCCTCGTCATGTTGTTGTAGAATGTTGACCACCTCCACTTGTGGTTTGTTCCATGTTCCTCGCCAAGCTGCCCACAAATTGGCTCCAAGTCTCCTTGTTGTGCTGCCCACAAATTTAGCTCCGAGCTTCTTGTTAAAGTAGCAGCTCTAATGCCTAAGGTTCAAATGGTTTTGTCAAATGTGTTCTAATGTTTTGTTTTTGTGTCAAAGTTTGGTTTTGTTTTATTCTTTTTTTTTCAGTTTCAGTTCTGGTTTTGCATGCAGAATAGATAAATTGCAGGTATATAAAAATTACTTGAAAATTAAATTGCAGTAAATAAATTGTAAAAGCGTACCTGGGCATTTGCTACTGCCACCTGATTTGTATTGCAAGCATGATATCATTCGCAGGAAATTTAAATAAACTTGCAGACAAATTAAATAAAAAAGAAAAAACTCAGCACAAAAGTCAGAAAAACGAGTCGTAGAAATCACAAATAAAACTTGTAGCCACGTATGGAAAAACCGAAACTATGTGTGAGACGTCAGTAAAGGCGGGGGGCTCAGAGCTGGGCTGTGTGCTACCCGACATTGGACAAGAGTTACCGACCCGACGATCTATGGAGGGCAGTCCTTAACCTCAATCCGAGTGACTAACCATGAACCTTTGTAGGTTTTATAAGAAGAATTTTTTTATTTTCATGCAAAAATTGTTGTTTAAGTTTTTATATAGAATTTTTGTTAACAAGCAAAATAATTTTTTTTTGTTTTATTTTTGTAAGTACTTTGTAAAATAATAGAGTCCACAGGCTAGTCACTCTAATCGTGCTAGGACTACTGACGACCTAAGATCGTCGGGGGAAACGATCTCACCAAGAGTCAGCAAATAGCATCATCGATCATTTCCTCTCCTTTATCAAAGGTTTTTGAGGTAGGAGATGCTATTGTAATTATCCCTCGTATCCCTCGTTTAGCACACATTAGCATTATTATCATCGCCCTAGCCACCTAGACCTCAGACTTACACCAGTCCGATGATCCACATGTGGCAAAACAAATATCCCCAATTGCCAGAAGGATTTGAGCGTAATGTTCAAGCTCAAATCCCGTGCATTGGGTTTCATTATTGGTTAAGTCATTTTGGGGAATTTCATTATTTGATTTAATTAAGGAAGGGTGAACCGCGTTTCGGTGCGTCCTCGTGTCTAATGTCTCGATCAGTTTGTAAATTAGGGTCAGATATCTAGTTTCACTGTGCATTCGAGGGTTAGGTGAATAGGCTCTCACCTAGAGTGTGCTCTTAAGGTCTAGGAAACTTACAGTGAAGATTAAGTGGGCGAACTCTCACCTAGGGTGTGCTCCTAAGGTCTGGGAAGCCTACAGTGAAGATTAGGTGGGTGAACTCTCACCTAGGGTGTGCTCCTAAGCTCTAGGAAGCCTATAGTGAAGATTAGATGAATAAACTTCCACCTAGGGTGTGCACCTAAAGTCTAGGAAGCATACACCGAGGACTAGGTGGATGGATTCTCGCATAGGGTGTGCACCTAAAGTCTATGGAGCCTATATGCGAGGACTATGTGGATGGGCTCTCACCGGTGTGCACCTAGGGTCTAGGAAACCTACACTTTAAATTAGGTAGATAAGCTCTCACTTAGGGTGTGCTCCTAAAGTCTAGGGAGCCTACACTCTAATTTGTGCTTGAAGTGACTTAGAGTGTTTTACTCTTTCTCAATTTAAATAAGAAATTCCTTTTTTTTTACTTAACCGTTTTAAACAATGATAAAATAATAAAATAAAAAAAAAATGAAAAACGGAAGAGGCCTGCTCTAAAACTAGCAAAAGCCAAGAAGGGGAGAAAATGCAAGTGAACCGGACCTAAATCGTGATCTTAAGGTCTCCAACGACTCGGGGCAGCAACTAGCAAGCCTATGCGGCGATCCTATGACCTCCTATGGCACGGGGCATCAACTAGCAAGCCTATGCGGCGATCCTACGACCTCTTACGGCTCGGGGCAGCAACTAGCAGGCGTGTACGGCGATCCTACGACCTCCTATGGCTTGGGGCAGCAACTAGCAAGCCTATGCGGCGAACCTACGACCTCCTACGGCTCGGGGCAGCAACTAGCAGCCGTGTACAGCGATCCTACGACCTCCTACAGCTTGGGGCAGCAACTAGAAGCTTTCAACATGGTTTCTAAGGCTTCCTACGACTCCGAACAGCAGCTAGGAACCTCCCACAGCGATCCTAAGGCCTTTAGATGCTCCAAACAGCAACTTTATGCGCTAGGTAGTGGTTTACTAGCCCACACAACAATCATTTGATGCTAAACAGCACTTCTATGTCTTGCACAGCGCCTAAACACTCTCCTACGACGATGGACAGCACTTCTATGCCTTGGACAGCGCATAAACACTCTCCTACAGCGATGGACCTACAGCGATGGACAGCACTTCTATGCCTTGGACAGCGCCTAAACACTCTCCTACAGCGATCCTAAGGCTTTCTACAGCTCCAAACAGCGGCTAGAAGCTTCCAACAAGGACTCTAAGGTTTCGTACGATTCTGGACAGCACTTATACAGCACTTATACAACTCTCACAGCACTTCTACAGTTTTTAACGATTCCAAGCAGCAATTATAACACATCCTCGAAACAATAAAAGCATCGAGCAAACGTAACCCTCCCCAAAACAGTGTTTTTAAAAAGCTCCAAACTGCAAGTGAAACAGCGCCAAAGAAAGGTGTTCAAAGCTCTAAAAACAGTGGAAAGTGCAGCCCTTAAATCCCTCTCCGAGTAGCTAATGTATTGAGCTAAGACCGTGAAGGTGCTAACAAACTTTAAGGCTTCCCATGAGCTGTCTAACAATAAGTTTTATGAAAACAGGCTCATCCAATTCAACACAACTAGATAGGTTTACATACACATCACCTAATTCTTATGTATTGACATGTATGACACCTAAACTTCATGCTTTGCATTTATAATACAAGAATCTTTTACATCACATAAAAAAAAACACTGTATTAAATTTTAAGAGATAACATGCACTTTCAAAGCATAGATAAGATAGTATGTATGTATGATTTGAAGTTTAGGTGTTAGATATGTAAATACGTAAGAATTGATTGGCTTGTGTCTATAAATCTTTCAGAGATTTTTTTTTTTTTCAAGAAAGCAAAGTAGCAAGCATGAGTTTTTTATAGTAACGGTATAAAGAGCCATAGGAACCGAAGCATTTTACATGGGATTCCAATTTTTTTTTAAACTAAATAACAATGCAACACAGGCATAGAACTGAGAAGTATATTACTTATTCACATTATAGCATGCTTTAACAGACTACATCTCTTAGAAAGATGTTAAGTTATTGCACTGATCTTGACTTGAATAAATTTGGATCTGGGTGGGTAAGTGACTGCTTATCAGGGCTTAAAGGCGTGCTACCAAATTGAGCGCCGACTCGTGCGTCCCGCAGAGGACAAAATAGGGTTTAAGCGATTGTTATGAAGCTTGATCGAGAGCTTAGGGATGAAGAGGAGCTCGCGGGGGTGTCGTGCGGGAAGAGGCATGGGCTTCGGTGCGAGTGAGGGTTTCTGGTGCAGAGAAGCTAGGGCGAGCAGAGCAGGAGAGCGGAAGGGCCTTCGAGCAGAGAGGAGACGAGGGCGAGGTCGAGCGTGCGGAGGATGCCGAGGTTCGAGCGGGAGAGGGAATCGAGTGAGGAGGTAAGCCGAGCGGGAGGAATTCCGGTCTGTTCAGCGTGCGCAGGGAAGAAAAGCGAGCCAGGTAGGGAATAGACTAGCAGGTGAGCGGCTTTGTGCGGGGGAGAAGGCGGCGAGCGGGGTTCGGTGCAGGCGTGAGAGGGAGGTGTCGCTCTCGGTTCGCAGAGAAGAGCGGGAGAAGAGAAACGGGGAGCCGATGGGTCTCGAGCACAGGGAGCAGAGGCAGGATCGAGAGAGAAGCTTGCGAGCGGAAGAGAGGAGCCGAGGAGGAAGGTGGAGACTAGACCAAAATCGCCGCAAGTAGGGAGCGGGCTCTGTACATCAGGCGAAATCTCAAAGAGACGTTAGGGAGGCATTAGGCGGGCAATTAAATGTTTTTCATACAGGGGCAGTTATATTAGGTAAATATTAACCCCTAATTAACCCCTATTAAGGTTAAATTAGGCGATTATATTTGAAATTTGAATTTTAAAATTTGAAACAGCTAGGCTCGTGTTCAGCGCGTGTCGAGATCGAATTGAACCCGGGGCTGAGCCCGAACTCATGCCCCACTAATTTAAAAAAATGCATCGATTTTCGTGCTAACGGCTCGCGCGCGGAACCATAGCAATATGTGTGTCCTTCCCAGCTAAAATTGACGTCCCGGACGCATCCGTGTGGTCCGTTTCATAATCCCGGGTCGTCTGGACAAGTTCGTCGACGGTCAACTCGACTTAAGCCAAAATTGCGTGCAGTGCGGTCGATGTGCGAAATGTGGTGTCCGCGAATGCTCGTGATACTGGTGGTTCCCCTAGGGGCTGCCCCTATTCATGTAGGAACTCGACTTCGAGTTTCACGTGTCGGTCCTAATCAACTTAGCGCAATGCCGAGGATTTGGGACCGTACATGTGAGGCTCGAAGGAGTGAAGAATTGGCTCGGATTTTCTAAGCAGTGTGGGTGCCGTACTAGTCATCTAAGAGAGTCAGACAGGGGAAGCCTAAAGCTAGACCCTAGGCTCTAAGGAGAGACACAAAAACCTCATCCAGAAATGAGGTCAACAATCCCCTCCCCAACTGCCCTCCTTTTAGGAAATCTATGTGACGTAATTTGGTATGGTATGAAACCTTCTATATTAGTTATGCCCAACTCGCTTAGGATTAGTCTAGATTTTGAACTCTTAAAACTCTATAATTATTGATGTCACGTAACCTTGGTTATCGTTTATTAAATAGAATTATTTTGCAGTGCTTGTGATAGTTTGTTGTCTTTTTTTATTACTGTGGAGTTCTTCGAAAGTTCTTGAAAGATCCTTGTATTGAATTGGCTTGGTGGCTATTTCATCGAAGTGAAGTTTGGCGAGAACTTGAACTTATTCTCATGAATCATTAAAGGTCTTTTATTTTATTTTTTTCTGTTTTGTGTGGGCTGAAGTGGGTCAACTTATCCCCCTTTTATGTTGTACTAAAATCTCCTCTCCTCTTTCTTATTCTTAAACATACGTTCTCTACTTTTGGACGGCAACTTAACTACGCTTCCAACCCTAGAATATATACATCATATTTATTGGATTTCTTTTTTAAGTGATATCAAGCTGCCATGTGGATGTGATTATGGTTCTTATTTAGTAGCGGTGGCTCGGTAATTGTTAGTTGTCCTCTGTCATTGTTTTGTATTTTGAGGGCTATCATGCATGATTGCCCTCTGCTATCTTAAGCACACAGATGATGGATTGGTTTTCTGCTTCTGAGATTATGAATACGTTTTCATGTCTTGTTTTTATCTTGCCACAATTTTATCTACTACCACCAGCATGGTTTTCTTATAGAATCTCTATTGTAATTATTTTATAAGAAGGTGGACCTCGTTAAACCATAACATTACTTTGAAATTTCACTCTGGCTTCTCTAGATTCAATGGCAAACTTTTCCCATTCTTTAGCCTTGTTTTATAAATTTCTAAGAAGGATAATAGCAATTTCTAGTTCTGGTACTGAGCATGTTAGATTTTGAGAAGTTGCCTCGAATGTTTTAACATCTAATTCCAATATTAAGTAGGCTCATGGTCTATACGCAGCAACGAATCAGTACATTTAATTTCATCTCCATCTTACTATGTAATTTCATGCAGATAGCAGGGAAGATTAACCAAGTAATTAGAGAATTGGGGCTTCGAGAAATTGGAAAACTTGAACAAGACCTCGTTTTTGGAGATGCAGGGACGAAGGACTTGATCAATTTTTTGAGGACAAAGCAGGTAATCACTGTCATCTATTGTGGTATTTGCATCACCTCCATGCTAGTTTTATATGAAAATGAACTTATTTTACAGGATGTTACTAATGAGAATAAGATCCGTTTATTGATGATATATGCGGCTATCTTCCCTGAAAAGTTTGATGGTGATAATGGAGAAAAGTTGATGCAGGTGAGATGGTTTTCTAATGTTTACAATAATGTGCTCATCAAGCTTGGATATATCGATAGTTCAGTTTGTTTCAGTCATAATACAAAGTATCTTTTTTTTTTGTCCTTCTTGTGATGCTTCTAATTAAACCAAATTCAATTAGTTGGCATAACACTATTGTTGAGGTTTATTTGGTTTTGTTTACTGATTTAATGTTTCTGTACTACTTTTCAATTATACTTAAAACATTTCTAAAGAAGATATTTTATACAAGTCCGTCATTTTCTGTTAATGTCCAACATTTTAACTGTTACTTATTTCCAATCTTCCTTATGTTGGTATCAACCATTACTTCTTGTTAACGTACAACAGTTTATTTAGTTTTCCTATTAATGCTGGCGGAATTTATAATTTTTGCCTGAACCTTTGTAAGCAGTTACTTTTGAGACTTAAAGTTGCCCTGGAATTCATATCTCAGTGCTTGTGCTCTCTAATGATTGATAAATGATTTTATTTAAGTTACAATTATGATGTATTGTTCTGGAGAAGTCTGTGGTTTCTTGATTAATTTATCATGTTTATTCTATTTCACATACTGGTTTATTTATTTGAGCAGATTATTTTCAAAATTCAACAAAATTTTTGGAAATTATTTTTCCAGAATATGTCAAGGAAAATTGGTGGATGTCTTTTGATGGACATTAAGTAAATCTGCAGTGATAAACCTTACGATCGCTAAGATTGGTTTAAATCTGCAGTGATAAACCTTATGATCACTAAGATTGATTTAGTAAATAAGAAATGATTGATATGTATTAACTGCAAAATTTGCTTTGTCGTTGACTGCTGTAATATGATTGTAGAACTACAGTACTAATCGACTACTCATCTTTTATAATTTGTTATTTATATTGTAGAAACTTACATTTTGATGCCATAAACTTGGTATTCTTAGACGTGAATTGCCATACTAATCAACAATTCAATTTTCTTGTTGGCCTATGGTTTTGAACAGACATTGAAACCTAAGTTTGTATTTTAAAATTCAAATTTTAATTTTAAATATAGAAATGGTTTCTAGGCGAAATTTGAAACATCTTAAGCAATTTTTTCTAGATCTCGTGTTTTGCAAGTGTTATCCTCTTTAGTGCTCAAAGGAGTGTTTGACCAATTTTTCTCCGTTCCTAGTGCATACTAGGAGGGCATGACACCTCATTTTTAAAGGTCCTTTCTGGTAAACAAGATTTGCAAATCCAAAAAAGAAAAAAACTCTTTACATCTGTTGCTGGCATATGTACTTACGACTTTATCCACTGAAGAATTTCAATGAGAGTTGTCATACCTTCTTTTTTTTTTTTTTTCATTTCAGCTGGCAAGATTATCTGCTGATGATATGAATGCCGTGCATAATATGAGTTGCTTAACATTACCAGAGAGCAAAAAGACATCTGGTGGCTTCTCACTCAAGTTTGATGTTCATAAGGTGAGCAGCCTAGTTTTGAATTACTTTTGGGACCAGTTATGCATTTTTTTATTCCATCTCTGGCTATTGATATCCTTCTTTTCATGTCGTTGATTAATAGAAAAAACATGCAACCAGGAAAAATCGGAGTGATGTAGAAGAAACGTGGCAACTATCAAGATTTTACCCAATTATATTGGTATGAACTGCGTTATCCTCACAGATTTCTTTTTCTGTAGTTTGAATTCATGCCTTACAATTCGCATGAAAATTCAAATATGCCTTAGATGAAGAGCATGGTTTTGGAATTCTTGCGGTTTTACACTTTTTATTTTAGGGGCAGTTACATTCATACCACCTAATCCCTATATATTTACATGTCTAACACCTAAGCTTTGCTTATTAATTTTATACCACCCCAATCTTTCATGTCATAAAAAAATACCACTATTTTAACTTTTAAAAAGTGAAATGCACTTTTCCGTGCATAGGTAAGGTGGTATGTATGTAAAAATTGAAGTATAGGTGTTAGATATGTAAATACTTTGGAATTGAATGTTATCTATGTAAATCATTCATATTTTTTAAAATATGGTATGCCCAAATATGTTGCATTCAACATTAAATGATAGCGAAAAAGGGTTGTGATATCGGAGTTAACCCAAACCACAACCAAATGATAAATATTATTGTTGAACTTTAAAGAAAGTACAAGACGACCCTGCAACATAAACAACACAAGAACATGCAAACAGTAAGCAACAATGACGACTGCAAAATAAGAGAAAGAAGAATAACACAAAAGACATGATCGACACCCTTCTAGAACGCGGCAGATCCGGAGGGTATTAAGGAAGCTGCTGTAGGACTGGCCAGTAGCTGGGACGAGCCGGGAGGGGTGCTGGAAGGTGTAAATATGCAGGACAGCAGTGGAAAAAGGGGTCTTGCTGGACAGCAGCAAGTTTGCGGCCTGCTGGAGTGGTAGGCAGGCTGGAGGGCAGGTCCTGGGGGTTGGATAGCAGGTTTTGGGAGGCGAAATAGCAGTTTGGGGAGGCGGGATAGCAGGTAAGAAGGGGCAGCAAGCGAGGATGACCGGACATCAGCGGAAATGGTCGGACAGCAGGCTCGGATGTTGTATGGGTGCCTGCAGGGGCGGTTGGGCAATGATGGGAGGTTGGCGGCTGAGAATCAGGGTGGTGAGAGGGCTGGACAAGAAAAGTGAAGAAGATACAGCACCACCTCGAATACATCCCTAAAACGGGGAACACTCCTCACAGGAATCTGAGCTCATAATAATCACAAAAAACTGAATTCCCTAAGCCAAACACTCTCATATATATATAATAGGGATTAGAACTTATATTAGGCAATGCTGTAAAATAATAAAAAAATTAGAAAGGGAAGAACTAGAATTAGGCAATGCTTGTAAAATATGAAAGAAATTGGAAAGCGAAGAAATAAAAATAGGCAATGACTTAAAATAGGAGATTAATGGGAATAGGAAAGAAAGAATTAGAGGGAAAAGGAGCTGGACCGGCCCCAAACCGGCCTCTTGAAACAATCCAGTGTCAGGTTGAGCAACCATAATCTTAAAAATGTTAAAAAATGGTAAATGAGTGCACGAAGCGCAATAGAACCTATCTCACCTCAACCAAGTTTTAGAATAAGCTCATTTTTAATATATGTTCATCACTAATGCCAGACATGAAAGATAAAATCTTTATCTTACATGGAGCATACAATTGATGTCTACAAAGGTTTGCAGAATAATGGTGTACTTGCTAATGAATCGTTCACCCACATGTATAATCTAAGTTTGTTCTACACAACTTAGTTTAATTAATTCAGGAATGATGACATTTTAAAACCTTAAAGATTTGAGGAGGGATTTTTTAGTTAGTAGCAAGTTAACATTCCTAGTTACTAGTTTAGCAGTTGTAAAATTACATTTCACATGGAAGCTATTAGAGACAAACCGGGTTTTGTGGATCAAGTATGTAAATGGCCAACCAAGTTTGACAACTGATTCTATTCAATTTGAATAACTATGTCTAACTTGATCCCTGATATCTTGTTACAATAGGAACTCATTGAGAAGCTCAGCAAGGGTGATCTACCAAAGAATGAGTATCAGTGTATGAATGATCCAAGCCCTTCATTCCATGGAACCTCAAATAGTAGATCAGTTCGACCAAATGACAGTCACCTCGCTCACTCTATGAGATCCAGGCGTACTGCCACGTGGGCTAGGCCTCGTAGTTCTGATGATGGATATTGCAGGTAATTGCTTCCATAGATATATTCCTGTAACATATTTCTTTTTTGGGAAATTTGCACACATATCACACAACTCCTATCTATTAACATATCTATCACCTAAAATTTAATATTTACATTTATAACACTTTCGTGCCATAACCTATGAATGAAAAGATGTATTTCACTTTTTTTAAATTTAATAATAATGGTATTTTTTTATGTATGATTGAAGATTTGAGTGTTAAGTTTGTAAATATGAAATTTTAGGTGTTAGATATGTAAATAGATAAGAATTATGTGGTATGTATGCAAATGCTTGTGTATTTTTTTTCCTTTTTCTTTTTTTTGTCTAGTACTTTCTTTTTCCCATACTTCATGCCATTCTCTCAGTCAATAACCATTTATCTTTTGCAGCGATTCGGTTCTTAAGCATGCCTCTAGTGATTTTAAAAAGATGGGCCAACGCATTTTTGTTTTTATTATTGGCGGAGCCACCCGATCTGAGGTGATTATTTATAATTTGAGGTCTTCTGCGTTTCTACAACTTTATTTTTATTCACATTGCCTAAAATGGCTTTTAACAGCTTCGTGTAGCTCATAAACTCACCTCAAAACTGAAGAGGGAAATTATTCTCGGATCAACTAGTCTTGATGATCCTGCACAGTTTATTACGGTGAGTTTAGGGTATCTTTGAATGAGATAATTTGTTTACTGAGAAGTGGCAAATTCTTTTTCTTAAAATTATGGCATTCTGAGTCACAAACGAGCATCTATGTTAATGCAAAACTTCTGGTCCTCCTTGTCAAATTTCATTTGTCTCGACACCTTTTATTATGTCAAATGTATGCAGTTTATTCCGCCTTGTCTTAGTTTTTTGGATGCCCTGTTCTTATTTGCAATAGAATTGTAATGTCAAGATAAAGTATTAAAAGTTATTTGAATTCTAGTCTCACTCGTTTAGATCATAATTGATCAGTTTATGTGGCGGCAACAACAACAACAACAACAGCAAGTCTTTATTCCACTAAGTGGAGATCAGTTTAGCATTTGGGTTAAATAAT
Organism: Papilionanthe hookeriana x Papilionanthe teres; assembly: GCA_022702705.1. Classification (NCBI taxonomy): domain Eukaryota; kingdom Viridiplantae; phylum Streptophyta; class Magnoliopsida; order Asparagales; family Orchidaceae; genus Papilionanthe; species Papilionanthe hookeriana x Papilionanthe teres. The sequence continues at coordinate 51,926,465 of CM040428.1, forward strand.
TTGTATTATGAATAATCACTTTAATATGGGTTTACTTGAGTTTGAGTTGTCTTTTTGGGTTGGTAACAAAATAAATTGTCAGCCTGTGAACATTCTGGTCGTTAATTCTTTTCATTAGTCAGTGATGGGTGCAATATATTTTTTCTTTAAATAGTTCTTGTTGTTCCCAGCTATCTATTTAAATAAAGAATAAAAAATTTAATTTATTAGGGATAATATGGCCAGCTGTTTGACTTTTATTGATGTATAACTGCAGAAAGTGAAGCTGCTCTCCGCTGAGGAAATTTCTCTGGATGACATTCACATTTAATTCAGGCGTATCCATTGTCTTTTAACTCCTGGAACTAGCAGATTGAGATTATATATTTCAGAATAGATGCAATATTCATGATTATTTTTGTTGTATCAGTGGGTTAATAGTCTCCACGAGCAAGCACATTATCGACGAATTCATCCCTATTTTATGATGTAGATATTGGCTTCCATGACCTGAACCTGTAAATAGTGCATACATGTAAATGAACAATGACATCAAGTGTAAACTCGTTGTCCAGGTACATAATTTGACAACGTCTGCCTTTTTTATTAAATTTTATTTTGTCGACTTAGTGCGAAAATACTTTTATCAGTTGCCCCCCAAAATTTCATAATTCTTGCAATGAATTCGTACCGAGGCTTCTTCCTCGTAAAGATGCATATATTGTCTTGCTTGGGTTTTGTGGAGTTTTGTGATTGGTCATTCTGACTCTAAGACTTAATCGACTGATGATATCTCGTTTTTGAAACTATGCGCAAATTTTATAAGCTCTACTTTTAAAGTGTTTTTCGCTCGTCAATTCTGAAGGTTGAATGACCCTTTCAAAGTTTTAGCATGTTTTCCTTTCTTTTAAGTGGGAAGTCTATTTTAATTCACTGTAATCATTGCATTTGAAATGTCTTGTTTTGTTGGCTGTTTTTCTTTTCGTTTTTTTTTCTTTTGGTCTTTACCCTCTTTCTTTTTTTTTCTCTTTTTGTTTTGAGGCCTTTGTTAGGTAAATTGGGAAATTTACGTACGGGGTACACAATTCTTATGTGTACATATGTCACATCTTAACTTTCGTATTTACATAACACTTTGGAGCTTTAAACTTATGCATGAAAATATATATTCACTTTAAAAAGTGGTAATGGTGATATTTTTGATGTGATATTAATGATTTGAATGTTGTGTTTAAATATAAAAATTTATGTGTGAGATATGTAAATACATAGGAATTGTGTTCTGTAGGTAAATGCCCCTGAGTTTTATTTAGCACTTCGGTAATGTAGATTTATCTCTAATTTTGTTTGATAAACTTACTTGGGACAATTCTTTAGCCTTCTTTCATGCCCATAATTTTACTCTTAACCGTCTTTGTTTGAGGTAAAATTGTTTCATTTTATAACTTTCATCTTGATATGTTGCTATAATTAACTATATTGTACATAACACTGATCAAGTGGGCTAAAGTCGAATGAATCTCTACCTTAGGTAGAGTTAGTGATTTCGTTGGTATGCATTTTAGGATATGGCATTTTAGTTCTAGTTTGTGAGAGAATAATTCTTGAGGACTCACTGGACTATGTTATGTACTTCTGTAAATCTATGCAAGGTTTTTACGTGTAGAGCACATCTTCAGAGAATTAATATCCTAAGAGCCTAACAAAATTAATTCCAAGTAAATCACATTACAGTTGAATAAACCTAAAAGAATATACAATTGCAGTAACATATTCATGTAAAGCAAGCATAACAAATTGCTATAAAAAAGCATAAGTATCATAAATACAATTGTGTTCTATAGCTGCAATATATATACACCCTAGTCTTATGCATTGAGGATGACATGTCAGAATCATCATTTTGTCTCATATCTTTTATATAATCTAGAATGTCTACAAAGCTTTTCTGATTTAGAATGTGCAGGAAATGTTGAAGTGCAGATACATAACCGACAAATACACGCTTTATTTTAAAAGTATCATAGGTTTGCTACAATATTGTGCAAGAAGCAGGTAGCTTCTTCCAGGGCTCTACACAATAAAAACTTTTAATGAAATACAATGTTGCCAGTCCATTGATTCATTCTCAACAAGCAAAAAATAAAGATAAGAAATATGGCTACATTTTAATCTGGGATGCCTAAAGATATCTTGTTATGAGATTAAGATAAATGTGGAACACTGAATTGAGATATTCTAAACCAAATAATTGAAAAGATGCATACATATAAGTAATTCCAGAAAAAAAAAATATGCAAAGAACATCAAGTTTTAATGTGAAAACACTTGAGGATGGGAAAATAATCACCGACTCAAATCAAATCAAATAATTTATGATGAAATAAGGGGAAATTGTATAGATTACACACTCAAGCCTATCTACTCTATTGCAACTCACGAACGCTTCTCTCCTTCTTTCACACAAGAAAACTCACAAAAAATCAACACCAACTCGCAGCACTGCTTCGCACTATTCGCACGCCTACAATAGTGAAAAAAAAAAATGAAACAAAACAAACACGTAACGTAAAGTCTCAAATAATAGAAATTGGTTGCAGGCGTTAGCCCTGGGCGTCGAGTTTCTGGTAGCTATGTTCTACAATGATGTAAAGGAGTTTCTGCTTGAGGTGGGTTTCTAACTGGGAACTTTTGGTTGGGCACCTAGGTGTCCCATTTACGTTGGGGCGGTTGCTCTTAATTATAGGTTGTTCATTGCCAGATGCAGAGGTGTCTCCATGGCACTAGATTGCCTGTTGCTTTATTTTGTGGTCCTTTCAGGCTCCATAGATAACACTCTCCCATTTGGAGACTGATTGTAATCACCTCTTCTCCAAAATTATAACATCTTTGTCGTCATGTACTGTAGTGTGGCTCATCCCTGGTCTCAACCTTTTTGGAGACCGACTAAAGCCAAACATGGCTTTAATTTTTCAACAGTTATAACTTTAGTCAACATATATGGAAGATTCTGAGTTGAAGATATTTTCCCCAAGAATAATTGATTTTCTTCTAGAAGAGAACAAATAAATTGATATCTTTGTTGGATACACTTTTTCATAGCATGAAAAGCAATAGTGATCTGTTTGACATCTTCATAGTCGTGTTCTCTAGTGTGGCTCAGCCTTGATCTCAACCTTTCTTTACTCCAATTGAAGCTAAACATGGCTTCAATTATTTAACAGTTACAACTTTAGTCAGCATATCTATCGAATTATGAGCTAAATGTATATTCTCCAAAAAACACTGGACTTATAGGAGAGAACGAATGGAGTGATACATTAGTTTAATATGTTTCGTCTTGACATGAAAATCAACAATGATCTGCTTGGCACTTCATGTACTCCTTATTTGACATAAATTAATCAAACCTCTTATAACACCACCTTGGGGTCTATTTTAACCCATAAATAATCTTATTCAATCCACATAGCCGTTTTACTTTCCTATAACTTCGTATCAATGTGGTTGCACCATATATAACTCTTCTTTTAAGTCATTGTGCAAGAAACTTGTTTTCACATCTATATGTTCTAGATGTAGATCTTTCTCTGCTATTAAGCTTAGAAAACTTTTATAAGTGTCATATTCATTACTGGTGAAAATATCTTCGAGTAGTTCACTTATTTCTTTTGTTGAAACTTCTTCATAACAAATTTTGTCTTGTAGAGTTTTCTGTCATATGCTTTTTCTTTTAACTTATATATCCACTTGTTATACAGTGTCTTTTGTTCATCCGGTAGTTTTACCATATCTAATGTCTAATTTGACTACATTACTGCATGTCATCATCTATGGCAAAATCGTACTCTTTTGAGGCTTCACCCTGAGTGGTTTTTTCATAATACTCTAGTTCACCATTATTAGTTAACAAAAGATAATATAAATAAGGAGAATACCTATTTATCGGTCGTGTGACCCTGTTAGGCCCCCTGACATCAGTAGCACGTGATTGAGGAACTTCTTATACTTCGCCAAATTGAGCATCTTTTCTTTCTCCATTTTTCTGAAGGAGTCTTCAAATGTAAATAATAGACAATCCTGAGTTCAACTTCTTTCCTTATACATTTTTATTTCATTTAAAGTAGCATCACTAATCATAATGAATTTATAATTCTGATAATTCTAGAATTTGTATCCAATTCTATCTGAATTATATCCAATGAAAGCGCACTTGACTAACTTCGATTCAGCTTACTTCTAGATCTTCATCAACATATAGATGATGAACAATCAAATGCTTTCAAGTGAGGTAGATTTATTATTTGTTGATCCAGATTTCTTCTGTTGATCATTAATTTAAAGGTATTGACGAAACATGATTAATCAGATAAATTTTAATGTTCACTGCTTCTGTCCAGAACTGTTTTGTCAGCTTTTATGCAACCTCATGCTCTTGACACATTTTGTGATGATTTTATTCATGCACGTAGTCACACTATTTTGTTACAGTGTCATTGGAACAGTGAACTCATGTCCGATTCCTTCTTATGCACAATAACTCATGAACTTCTGATCACGAGAATTGCCACAAATTATTTGTCTGAGACACTTCAACCTTAAGTGTCTCATTCTTAACCATGGTCTTCCACTTCTTAAACACCTCAAATATATCATATTTGTGTTTCAAGAAGTACACACATATCTTTCTGGTGTGAACAAAAAAAGTTACAAAATATTAGGAACCTCCAATAAATTGAACAGGAGTAGGATCCCTTACATCAGTATGCACTATCTCTAGCTTTTAGGATTCTTTGACTCCTTTCTAAAAAAATAATATTCTCTGTCTAGTCATATATTCAATTTTCATAATAATTGAAATATACAGTCTTTAAACTGCGAAGCTTGTTCTTAGAAAGTATGGACTTTATACTTTTATCGCTCATATTACCAAGCCTGTGGTGTCAAAGTCATGCATAAGTTTTTTGTTCCAGGTACATCAATGGATTCAAACATCTGATTGATCAGGTAAATATTGGCTTCAACGTTGCTTCAAGCCATCATCATTTCCCCTTCGATCACCTTCCGTACATCACCTGCAAAACTAGTCATATCTTGACTTTGCATGCTAGCTCAACCTAACCAAATTTCTCTTTATACATGAAAAGATGTCTAATTTTGTTATGCTTCCAGACTGATCCATTAGGTAACTTAGTATCCACATCACCCTTTTCAACAATATTGCAGACTTTGTTATCTCTCAAATACACATTCCCAATATCACATTTAAACACCTTTGTTGGGGCACTTATGAAGGAGGCTCTTAAATCTACTATCCAAGATTGTGTATTATCTAGGGTTAAAACTAGTGAGTCACCTTGAATTTCATCTATGCATTGTAGTGAGCTTCCTATCCGGACCACCACCACCAACCTTTGGAGCTTTTCAGTCCTTCCTGAAGTGCATTTCTTCTCCTGATTTCAGCATACACCTCTGTCTATTTCTCTCCCTGATCTTTACTTTCTTTTATTGGACTTGAATATTTTTCTGCTTGTATTTCTATCTAGATTTTTTCTTCTATTTTTAACATTCAATGCAAAATTTAAAGTTTCATCGCTTTTCTTTTTGCGAACTTCTTCATTCAACACTAACTCAATAATTTTATCAAAGTTTAAATTCATGTTATCTGAATAGTTGCTCATCGCAGTGACTAGTGCATCCCAACAACATGACAATAAAGATAAAAGTGCTAGTATCATGACCCGTCATCGATTTTGATACCCGGAAAACAAAATTGGTTTGTCACGGTGTTGAAATAATTCAGATGTTCAGCCATCAAACTACCATCCATTAACTTTAAATTGAACAATCTCTTCCTCAGAAATCTTTTATTTGAGCTAAGAGATTTTCATATATCATTATTAGTGCAGCCATGAGATCTACCGTAATTGTTTTGTTCACAATGTTGAAAGCAACAAATGAGAAAAGTGAGATTCGGATCAAACCTATAGTTATTTGATCATACACTTTCTATCCTTTTGAATTCATTGATTCAAAATTCTTGGTGATTATTTCCAGTAGCAAATACAATTTCTAATGCATTTTCAATCTGCATTTTTCAGAACGTAAAGTCGCATCATTAAATTTCTTCACTTTAAACTTCTTCTTTATCGATTATTGCTCCCACTAGAGTTAAATATCTTCAAGTAGTTTTGTTCTGATACCACTCGTTATGGGATAAGATAAATGTGGAACATCAATTCGAGAGATTTGAAACAAAAAACTAGAATAAAAACAGCAAACAAGTACTTTCCAAAAAAAAAATGCAAAGAACACCATGGTTTAACGTAAAAAAAAAAAATCGAGATTGGGAAAAATTTTGAGAAATTCCTTTTGAAATGAGGAGAAATTATACAAAGTACATTACACTCAAGCCTTTGCACTCTCTTGAAACTCACTAATGCTCCTGTCATTTCTCTTTCACACAAAGAACTCACAGAAATCTAACGCCAACTCACATCACCGGTCTGCACTATTCACATGCACCTCTTGCACAAAGAAACATGAAAGTTAAAGTTTTGAATTGCAAAAATAGGTTACAGGCACCTAGTCGCCACCCCCAGGAGCCATGTTTCCTTGCACTCTTTTCTGGAATGCTAGAAATGTGTTTTCTGGGTGCCTAAGTTCTCCTATTGGCACAGGGTTTTCGCTTGGGAACTTTTGGTTGGGTGCCTGCTCTGGCACAGGGCTGTCCGCTTCCAGGTGGAGTGCCTCTCGGGCACTGTGTTGGTGTTGTTTCAAAAATGTGATGATGATCTTAGAGAAGTTGTTTCAATAATATTCTTTTTTAGCTAGGTGTGGATATAAGTCTCATGTTTGTTCAAACTTTACTTAGTTCACACAAAAATTTCTTTTTACTTATATAATTATTTGACAGTTGAATAGTTATTGAAGTGAATAAATTTTATTATAAATGTAATTGAGTTGCCTAAGAGTAAATCACTTTTTCACTCAAGTTAATCATATATCAAAAACTGGGTTATGCTTGTATGATGCCACTTGTAAGATTATATAAGATTATCAATTGATTGACCTAATATATTTTAAGTGTAAAAAACCATATTATAGTAAGATATTTGCACTCTTTTTTAAATATATATATATATATATATATATATATATATATATATATATATATATATATATATATATATATATATTGGCAAAGAAAATTGTTTTTGAACATATAATAAGTAAAACATGTTATAATCTAAAATGTAAAAACATGATGAAAATGGTGTAGAATAACCCAACACAAATAATTTCTCCATTGTGATAAACTTTATGAGATCATTGCATACTTCGGCTTAGTTAGCCGCGCCATGGCTTATTATAGGTCAGTGACGACCAGTTCAGTCGCATTATTTAAGAATTAGCAAATCTAAGAACAAAACTTTGTAGATTATTATACTAGATTTGTTATATTAAACTCAAGAGGCTAAGAAATAAAAAAGGCAGTTGAATTAATAAGTAATAACAAAAAAGAAAACAGCCAAACAATATCATTTTTGACTGAATCAGCTTAGCAAATTAACACGTTTTTGTGCTGCTTTATTTAAATTAAATTGAGCTGACTTACATTACCTTGTTTTTGTCAATGAGTTTTCTATAATTAAATATCTTAACTATAGGAAATTTAATTTTGAAGGAAAGAAATCTCTAATATTCACAATATTTTTCAAAAGGAAGATTTACAAACAACCTAATTCCTTTGTATTTATATATCTAAAACCTAAATTTCAATTTTTATATATTTGCCACCTTACCTATGAATGAAAGGATTATTTCATATATATATTTTTTTAATTAAATAGAGATATTTTTTATGTCTTTGGGTGGTGTGAATATAAAAAGTAAAGTTTAGGTGTAAAATGTGTAATTACATAGAAATTAGGTGGCATTTATGTAAATTCCCCTTTTCCAAAACTCTTTATTCTCCTACTAATTTCACTAACTTGTTTTTATAAATTTTAACCCATTTGCTATTTCATTGACACTAACAAAGTTTGAAACATAGTTCAATTAAACATCATTGTAGCTGAGACAGCCATTGAATCAACCTTCTAATCTCTCTTTATCACGACCAACAATGTGAAATCATAATGGATGGCTCATAATAAATCAAAGAGCATACACTTCTTGAGCCCATAGCAATCAATCACAATATATAATTTAACTTTGAGCCATTTGAGGAATTAATTTGCTCAAAAAGATGAGCCTTTTTTGGTTTTAAAAAAAAAAAAAAACTGAATATTATTGTCAACATATTTCAATAATCTCAAATTCGAATAACTTTAGGTTGCTTAAACGACTTGATGGTGATACTTTATTCCCGTCAAAGGAGAATGATCGAGTAAATCTCAAATATTTTCTTGAGGAAGTCTCTTAAATCTTCACATAAGATTTATTATACATAATTAAAATATTTACGTGGGGATGGTGCATTCCACCATTCCAACCACCGCACCCCTATATATATAGAGCAATGAAGCATGGAGGAGACATGCAATAACCCTAAGCATCAAACTAAGTATTGAAGTGCAGAGCCTCCTTCTTCTTGCACAGAAGAATATGGAAATCATAAAGAAGGAAGATGGGTTGGCGACAATCATGGCCATCGGCAGAGCTCTCCCTCCCAATTCCATCGACCAGGACTCCTTCCCCGACTTCTACTTTCGTGTTCACAACAGCGACCACCTGATCGACCTTAAGAACAGATTCCGCCGCATCTGTACGTAATAATCAGATCCTACCACGCTAAACTCGTCCCAATTCACTTCTTCTTATTAATTTATAACTTGCAGGCGAGCGAACCGCGATAAGAAAGCGGCACTTTGTGTGGAACGAAGAGCTGCTGCAACAAAACCCCTGCCTCCGCACTTTCATGGAGCCGTCGCTGAACACGAGGCAGGAGATTGGGTGCTCCGAAATCCCGAAGCTGGGCGCGGAGGCCGCCGGCAAAGCCATACAGGAATGGGGGCAGCCCAAAACGAGCATCACCCACCTCATATTCTGCACCACCAGCGGCATGAATCTCCCCGGCGCCGACTTCCAAGCCGCCCAAATTCTCGGCCTCAACCACAGCGTGGAACGCCTCATGCTATATCAACAGGGCTGCTTCGCCGGCGGCACCGTCCTCCGCCTCGCCAAATGTCTTGCGGAGAGCCGCAGAGGAGCTCGCGTGCTCGTCATATGCGCCGAGAGCACCACCAGTCTCGTCCGCTCGCCTTCCAGAGAACACCAGTACGATCTGATCGCGCAGGCGCTGTTCGCCGACGGAGCCTCGGCCCTTATAATAGGGACGGAACCCAACGCCGACGCTGGGGAGCGACCCATCTTCAGCATCTTCTCGGCGGCGCAGGTCACGCTGCCCGATTCAGGAGACGCCATTCGCGGCTACTTGAAGGAAGGGGGGCTCATCGCCACCCTCGCCAAAGACGTGCCGCTCATCATCTCGGAGAACATAGAGAGGTGCCTCCAAGAGGCCTTCGCGCCGCTGGGCATCTCCGACTGGAACTCCATATTCTGGGCTCCGCATCCCGGCGGGAGGGCCATTCTCGACCGGATTGAGGAGAAGCTGGGGCTGAAGCCGGAGAAGCTGTGGGCGGCGAGGCATGTACTGGCGGAGTACGGCAATATGTCGAGCGTGTGCGTGCACTATATACTTGATGAGATGAGGCGTGGGGATGTGAAGGTTGGGAAAGCCTCGGCGGCGGCGGCGGCGGCCGGAGAAGGGCTGGAGTGGGGCGTGCTCTTCGGCTTCGGCCCGGGCCTTACTGTGGAGACCGTCGTCCTTCGCACCCTTCCTCTGTGACTTTTATCCTATATTTAATATTTATATTTATACCTATGATTCAATGCGTCTGAAAATGAAAAGTGGATAAAAAATGTGGAATATATATGTGAAAGAACTTTATGGAATAAATGGATTTTAATTAATTATTAAGAATTCTTTGGGCTCAATTGCAATTTTATCTATACTCAATATGGATCACTCCCAACTCAAACATATATCAGTGTATATGGGATGATCAACCGACAAATGCCTGTTATTGAATAAATTGGCTTTCATGAGCCAATTCTCAACTGACGGATGTCTGAATAACAGCACGAACCCAAAGTTAACTTCTCACTAGCCGCGGTCTCTTTAGTTGGGTTATCAAAAAATCTCGTTGTTCACTGATGGTTAGTGTTTGGTATGTCAAGGAGTTCGTATTCGATTCGTTCGATAAGCAATTGAGATCAGCACAAATAATTTTTTTCGTTTGATTTGTTAAACGAACCAAACACTAACATTTATGTGTTTGTTCGTGTTTGGTTTGCTATTATTCGAAATATAAAATAATTTAAAATGATTTTATATTAAAAATTTATGATATTTTAAAAATAATTATATATTATAAAAATTTATCATAAGAATTAAACTTCTATAAATTATAGTATATAATAAATTATTAATAAAATAATAATAATATATAAGTATAAGTGCCTTATTCTAAAAAGCCCTAACTCGCTAGGCTACGTCTCCCTCTTCCGAGCCTTCTTCGTCTCCTCTCAAAATCACAAAAAGTTTGTCTTTTGTGTTCGTTGTCGAATCCCTACTCATATTTATCTTCAAGCCGGAGTTTGGTTTGCCTACTCGTCAGCTTGGTATTATTACTCATTTGCTTGGTTGCTCGATATTATTGCTTCATTGGTTGTAAGACTACGGAACTGTCATCTTTGAGCATATTTTGCCTCTCTGTTTAAAATTTCTTAAATTTCTTTTAGATTTATTTAGTATTCTTTTTACTGAAATCTAATTTTTGAAGCATTTGGGAGTAAGATCTTGCATATTGCCTCTAGATCGAAATTTATTATGGTTCATCCTTGATATTATGGTTGAGTAAAAAATGTCAACTTTCCTAAGTTTTGCACAAGTCATTATCGCTCAAATTCGAGAAATATGCTCCAAGTTTTTTTCTTGAAGAAATATATCAAAAAGATCGATTTGGGAAAACCTAAAGTAAACTAAGGCATAACTGCAATAAATTATAAATTTTCAAGTCCTCAAATGGTTGCCAAAATAAGTAGAGACCTGCGGAAAGAAAAGGGGAGTCATAAGCTTAGAGTCTCCATTGTTCTATCCAAAACCATACACTAAGCAGCGACTCATAAAATCAGTGATTACCCTCAAAGGCACAAGCCTTCCAAGCATCTCCATCGCCATTGCATGTTAGGAGTGCAGATATCTGAAGTCATATAGAAAGATGGGTAGAGAGATAAAGATGGAATGAAAGAATGTGAGGAAAAGAAATATGATGTATTGGTTATTTTGAAGAAAAAAGAAACATAGCCAAAATTTTATTATGAGCGAATGTAAATATGAATGTTTCATTTAGCATTTTTAATTTAAGGTTGTTATAATCCAACTTGTTTTATATCTCTTCCATTAATGTCAGGAGGTTTGAAAATAAATTTCATGGGAATGACAAAAGTTTATTTTCTGTGCCTTTGAGGGTAATATATGCTTCCAAGTGTCAATAATTTGATAATAGCAGCATACAAGTAGAAGGAATAGTCATGACATTGCAAGGTATATTGATTTTTTTGTTATTTATGTGGTTGAAATTTGCAGGCTTAATGCTTTGATGCGCATCTCAATCTCATTTGAAGATGCATAAAATGTTTGTTGTTCAACAGTAAATTTTTATGCTGGTTTCCTCTTACTTTATTTGGAGTTGAAGAAGTAAAGCAAAATGTTTGAGCTCATAGACTTGTTAGTTGCTTCACTTGCTTGGGTACCTTTGCATAATGAAAACATTAAACATAAAATGTTATATTTTCTAATCTTTCTTTCACACTTAAAATACCTAAGAGTCCAATTTGCTTTGTTTTGGAGAATAATGACAGTTATAATTATATTTGTTATGGCACTTCATTATTGATAATATAGAAACTTGTTACTAACAAGTTGTTACATGTTATTCAGTTGTGTAAGTTAACATGATATTTGTTTATCTTCTTGTTATCCTACACTAGCTAGATTGAGAAAACATTATGGTTATGAAAGGATTGTATAAGAACTTTCAGTGGAATGATAAAAATCAGACATTTGGGGACTGATATTGGAAGAAGAGCTAGTTAATTTTTTGCTAATTTTTTTAATGAATGTTATCTAAAAGTCCAGGTTATTACAGTCACAATTTTTTAGCTTGAATGAGTATGATTTTTTTTTTTTTTTTTGGTTAAAAAGCATGTTAAGTGGAAGCAAACCCTTCTATATATTTAAATTTCTTTTTCATTTGAATGGCGTTTACTTTTAAATTTTGAAATTGTACGATTGCTTTGGAAAAACCAACCCCTTGATCAAATATTTATTTGTTTGTTGTTGCTTACACATCCATGCATGAAATCTCATGTGATATTATATTTTTGTTTATAGATATTTATAACGTTGAATGTTGGACATTCTCAATCTGTATCAAATGACGAACAATTTTCACTTTCAATAGAAAAAGGAATTGAAAGTTCTCAACCTGTTGAACTGATTGTTGGAAGCACTAATACTGAAATGCAACGTAAGAATGGCAGGAAGAGAAAATCATCTGTGTGGGAGTATTTTATAGATATTAAATCAAATTCTAAGGGGGTTGAAGTTTTATTTAGTCAATGCATTTGCTGTGGGGTGAAAATCTTCAAACTAAAGTCAGGTACAACCTCACAGGTTCTTAAACATGTTAAAGAATGTTCTAAGATAAAAGCAAAGAGTCAAAAACAAGTTGACTTATCTAAAATGAGACAAAATTTGTTGAACTTCTTGCCTTTGAAAGTTCAAGGTGAATCAGAGATTTCTATTTTCTATGATCCTAAAAATTATAATAACAACTCATAAGAGATGTGATTACAAAAATGATAGTTGTAAATGTGTATCCGTTCATGATGGCTGAACATACTAGGTTCAATATATTGTTGAAAATGTTAGATTCTAACTTTTAAAGTGTTTCAAGGAACACCAAAAAATGATTGCATGAAAGTTTACGAGTGCTAGAAAGAAAAGCTTAAATTTTGCCTTAAAGATGTTCATATTGTGTCATTAACTGTAGATTGTTGGACCTTTAATCAGATTATCATATATGTGTGTTTGACTACCCATTATATCGACGAAACATGGGAGTTAAAGAAAGTTACTATCAACTTTATTGAGTTTTGGCCTTTATATACGAGCACTTACACTTTTTATGCTATTTATGAGTGTTTGTTGGAGTGGAAGCTTCAGGCTAAAATCTCCACAATTACTTTAGATAATGCGAGTAATAATGACGTGGCAACTAGTTCTTTAAAAGTGAATTTTCAATCACAAGGAAAGCTACACTTTCGTGGTTTTTTTTTTCATGTAAGATGTTGTGCACATATCATCAATATAATGGTCCAAGACAGACTAAAGGAGTTTCATGAAATCATCCAAAATATAAGAGAGTCAGTGAAGTATCTGAAAAAATTCCCTACAAGATTGCATAAGTTTGTAGAAGTGAAAAAACAATTAGGAGTTGCAACTACAATGTCAATGCCCATTGATGTTTTCACTAGATAAAACTCAACTTTCAACATGTTGAAGTCCGCATTTTTATCGCAATGTTTTTTATCACTACGCAATTAAATATAGTAACTACAAATGATTGTTTGTTTATTCATAATGGGTGAAATATGAGAAAATCAAAAAAGTTTTTTTTAGCTTTCAACAATGTTACAAAGATGTTCTCTGACACTCTATATTTATTTTCATTATTTCTTTTCAACAAGAGATTATTGATGAGGAAAAACTTAATATTCAACTACCACACATATGAAGCCAACTTAGCCAAGTCTGCGCTATACAAATTCTTTCATTGATAGGAATTTACATTATTATTGTAGCATTGTAATTTGGACACTTGTTATTATTTTCGCAAGAAAAGTCTTATAATTCCTTAAAATTGAATCTCATGTTGTATAATTGAATATTTTGCTCAGGCTTATCATGCAGGAAATGGCTTATCATTTCTAAATATATTGCTCAGGTATATCATGTATGGGTTTTGTTTGGCATTGTCTTTTTAGAATATTTACATACATACCATTCAATCTCTCTTTGGCATTGTCTTTATATGGCTATTACTTGATCCGAGGAAGTCATTTTAGCGGTTTGGGAGAGGTGCAGCAACTCCCAAAATTGGTGAGAGGTTAGTTTCCCTCTCTCCCAAAATTGGATGTGTTTTATTTTTAATGGCCTCCATCATAACTAAATTATATTTAATAACCCTGAAATTTTTTAAATTATGTTTGCTTCAATTATACCTTTTAAGGTATACAATAAGTTGAAATTTATGGGATACGTGTAGGGAAAATTTTTATACAGTAATTTATAAAAGTTTGAATGTTTTACAATGTTTGGATATTAAAAAAAATGAATCCAAGTTAGCTCGCAACTGATTTATTGATGGAATGGAACTAGAGTGCTTTCTATTGCTAAATACGTTAAGACTATCTTGTAGAAATGTTCTTTCTCCATCTTTACTTAGAATGTTTTCTTTTGTTTTATTGCAAGAAAGATGATGAAGGCTTATTTGTAAGATTTATATACATGTCATTTAATTCTTATGCGTTTGCATATCTACTATTTGAAAATTGAATCATATATCAAGCTTAGAGTTGGAGTCCACTACTGAGTTAACTTTTGGTTGTTTAATTCATTTTAATTACTGAATGCACTCTTAGTTGGTTAAAATAAAGTTTTGATGGCTTCCTTTATACCAAGTATACACTCTTATCTCACAATTTTATATATAAAATGTTTTGAGATGATTGGGCATTTAGTTGAGCACATGTATCAACATTCTTTTACTAGATGTGCATAGGGGTTTTATGTAACTATTTTCAAAAGAATTGTTGCTATGTAGTTAGAACTGTTATGTTCAGTTGGTGTGGGGATTTACCTATCCTGAAATTATATACAAATTCTTAAAGTATTTATATACATGATTCTCAAACTTTTACATATTTGCATATTCGACCCTTGAACACAGAATTGTATATATCGAGCTTTTGGGATTTGTACTTTTGTTATTCTCATTTACACTGTTAAAAGATGTATATGGAATGTCAAAATGAATTATAAGTTAGAAATATGGGGTAAAGACGATGATGCAAAACATTACATTCATGCTTTTATAGTTGAAATTTAAACAAATATTCAATTAGTAATATTTCCCTTTTCCCTTCTATAGGTTGTTAGTGATTTTAACTTTAACACTGAAAAGCTTGTGAACTGTTTATTTATAATATTAGTTATTGAAAGGTTGGAAACATCATACATATAGAAACATAACATATAAAGACATTACAGATATAGAAACATTACATATATACGACATTTCCCTTAAATGTTCACTTGTCAATCAGCTGTTAGGGATTAATAGTTGCTTCTCCTTAGGTAGTGTCTAGCTGGTAGTTGTTATTCGTTATTAGTAGAGAGACTTCAATACTTCGGGTTGCCCGTGGGATCGTGATAAATAAGAAGTCTAGGTTGATTCTATCCCCAAATTGAATTCTTATTTCCCCGCTTGATTTCCGTCTGCTTATTATTTATTTTTATAATTAAATTTATTTGTTTAATATATATACACTTGTGATACGCACAAGTTGATGTCATCAGTGATGTGGTAATGTTTTTCTTGGAAGGGTATCAGCAACAGATTCAATGTATTTAATATTATGAAATTTGGATTTCCTTTTATGGGTTAGTGAATACTTTATTAGAATCTCTTTGAACCAAATTATTCATTGTAAGTGTAAATTTTAGATTTTTTATATGCTTTTTTAATGAGTGAAGCTGGCAATTTTCATTTGTTGGTCCTTCTTCATATTAGCATGTGATTTGCTATTATATTTTTATTTTTGTAAATGTAATTATAAAACTTATTATTTATACATTGTGGTTTTGCCATTCATTGTCGTGATCTCGCTACAATGAGATGGTTTCCTTATTCCATGTTATGAGGTCGACGAAGAATGCAAATGAGGTAAGTCAACTCGTAATGCAGCTCATGTTCAACTCAATAAGTTATTCGTAAGCCAACAAGATAAACCTGAGCTAAATATTTTGCCTGTTTTTGTTTCCAGTGTCGTCGTAAGGCAGAGATCCCATATGAAGAAGATCAATGAAGTGGAAGATGAGAATTGAAAGATGTATTTTGTTTGATTTATTTCTCTCGGAGAGCCAAGACATACTTGCTGAAACTTTGATGTTTTGGATCATGTATCTGCTCAACTAATATCAAAGACATGTTTTAATATAGATTTATGTTTTGGTAATGATTTTTATTATATTGAGGTGGGATTAGGATATTTGTTTTTAAATTATTTAAGTTTCAATGAGTTTTTGAATGTGTTTTGTCCCTTTTTTTTACATATTTTCATCTGACAATTTACTGAATTCTGAAACAAGCGAAGAAACCAATCTAGCTTTCAGTTGCAGAAGCTATCTATTTTTTTGGGGTAAATTTATCTACTTACCACACAATTTTTATGTATTTACATTTCTAACATCTAAAATTTTATTTTTACATTTATAATACTTTGGTTTCATAACAATATAAACAATTTCAAATAATTTTGAACAATTTCAAACAATTCAAATAATTCAAACAATGCGAACAATTTGAACAATTCGAACTATTTGAACATTTCAAACAATTCGAACAACTCGAACAATTCAAATATTTCGAACAATTCAAAATAATTTTGAACAAATTGAACCGAACACGAACAATAACTTCCAGAACAATTTCGAACACAAACCTATTTCAAACAAATTAAATTTCAAACGAACAGAACACGAACACTAACTCTGTTCGTTCGTATTCGGTTTGTTTACACCCCTACTCCTTAGGCCCTTTCATCTCAACCAGTTGTCATTAGGACTAATAAATGGTCATATTAAGGATCAACATTAAATCAATTTACAAATTCTTTATCATCATTTATGAGTCGTCTAACTTTCGCATTGCGATCTTATCTTCAAGGCACCACGAGCAAATTTTGTATTGTATGATTCTTGATTTTATATTATTTTCTCTCTTATATGTATTGAGTGGATGAGATCTTTCTGGGGGATCAATCGGTTGATTGCGCTCTCTCTCTCTCTCTCTCTATCTCGCTTTCAGTGAGAGATCAGCTCATCTTCTCCAAGCCTGGAGGAAGACCATCAGAGATAAAGAGAATTTTTGCATGGGAAGCACCTTCATCCTTTTCATCTGTTTTTGCAAGTTTCTCACAGACGATATTAGACTCTATGTCCTAAAAGGATTCATCATCCTAGAATATGTAGAGATCTTTGATATAAGAAAAGGCGAAAGAATATGATGGACTGTACTAGAGAATTTGTGCAGGATTAAATGAATCAGTTTAGAAGACAAATGATGATGACGATCCAAGAAGTAAGGGAAGAAGATTATAAAACTTGATTCAAAACTAGAATACACATGAGATCATCGGGTCTGTGGACCAAATATGAAAGGCACTAGGACGAGAAATATCAAGCCCTGAGTTATCCAGAAAAAAGCCTCAAAGGGCGTGATAAGGAAGATCTCTTGGCCTAGAGCTGGAGGAAAGAAAGAATAAATGAGCATCACATCCTAAAGGAAGAAGTGTCAGAGTCCTTGAACTTGGGAGCAAGGAGAAGAGGAATAATAATAAGATAAAAAAAGCATTGGAGAATGCATTCTCGAGAGAATTGCCAAATTTGAAGCACCACATAACCATCTCTAGAATCCTACAAAGGGAGGTCACATTCGTCTGACCACGTGGCATCTTTTGAATAGGCAATGTGTTTGCCAAAAGTGAAAGATGCTTTGAAGTGTCGTGTATTCCTCATGACACTAAGGAAATAAGCTTTATGTTGGTTCAACAACTTGCCAACTTGAGTCATTGTCTCGTTTAGGGAATTCAAGCATATGTCTGTGGCATAATTTGCTAGTGCTCATAAGCCACATAAAAACTCTTAGATCATCCTAAAGATCCATTAGGATCCTTCAAAAAGCCTAAGGAACTTCATCACTCATTTTAAATGGGAATGTTGGATATCAAGAACTTAGTGTGTGTCGTTGCTGACGCAACACTAGCTCAAAGCCTGCATGAAGGACAATCTAGATATGTATTTGGCCAAAAAAAAAGCCCAAGACCCTCGTTGAGCTCCTAAAGCTGACTAATATTAACATTTTAGTTGAGGAGTACAATTCTTTACCGAGCACCTCCAAGCCATGATAGCTGGAGAAAAATTTTGAAAACAATCCCATAGAGATCACAAAAATATAAAAAAATTGCTTTAATCAAAGGAAACTACGAATCAGACATCTAGGTGTTTTCAATGGCAAGAACGAGAATCTCATAACAGAGGAATAGTTGAAAGAAGACCCAAAAGCAGGCAGGAACCATCTTGAATCCCTTTATCATAAGTAACAACCATGAGAGTGTCGATGGTCAAATCATCCAAATCATCCAGAATAAAGAATTATTTAAAATACATCTGCCTGTATGTTGAAATTCATCAGCATGATCCATGCATGTAGATTGATCTTCATTAGGATCATGGTAACGATAGCTTGAGTGAGAAAGTTGAAGGATTTCGTAGCCTTGGAGATAAACACTAGAAGATAAGAGAAGTCGTTGACCAAAGAAATAAGTAGTGACTCTTTCCAGCGAGAGTAGTACATATCAACGATATCATACCGACTATCTTTAAATGAGACAAACCCAAAACTTCACGACGATCAAGTTTAAAGAGGCTTCAAAATATGAGAGGTGAACTTGACAACTGCCATTAGATCAAAGTCTTAGGTGCTTCTGCCCCCACACCCCACCCCAAAAATGCCACTATTCAAGTGGGTATTTGAGAAGATGGATGTCACTGAAGACCAACTCACACACACCTCCGATCCAATCAACAAGTTCTCATGAGATGGAAAGGAGATGTGTTGAATGATCTCCCTACCAGTGACTTAAGGAGAATGAGAAGAGCAAAACACCACATGAGCTGATTTTCGATATGGTGGATGCCTTCAACTCTTGTAATATATATGCTATTTTTGGCACATCTACCCGTGATATAAATCCTTTAATTATCACGCTTTTAAAAATTCCTTCAAAATAAAAAGGATATAACACCATATACTTAAAACTAAAGTTGATAAGGTACTCAAAAGTAGGTTTCATTAGAGAAATCAGGTTTATATTTTGTTGGCTTTCATGAGTTTGATATTTAAGAGGTGTGCCTACAAATTAACCGAAAACACTCCATAACAATGCATTACCATTGCCTAATTACCATTTTTAAAATCTCCACATGACTTCTCTTGATCAAATTTCAAATTTCAAACAAAAGAAGAGAGCAAATAAACACTAAGTACATAAACAACCATATGAACAAACTGGTAATCGAATGAATCGCAGCCAACCATGCACCAATCATACAAAGTCAGAATCCGGCAGTGCAGCCATGAACACCGGCCTAACATCCTTTCTCCCTACGTAGGAGACGGCTTCGCCGGCGCCGTTGCTTTTCCGGCGAGGCTTTGCCTCGGCGAGCATTGTGAGAACGTCTCTCATCGACGGCCGGTCCTTGGGCGACCGTGCTGTGCAAAGAAGGGCGATTCGCAAAAGGAGAAGCATCTCTTCCTGAACGTGCTTGCATTGGCCGGAGATGCTCCTGTCAAGAACCTCTTCGGCCGGCGGGCGGTCGGCCCTCAGTCTACCCATTACCCATCCAACTATGTCCTGATCTTCGCCGAACTCTGCTTCCACCGGTTTTCTCCCCGTTATCAGCTCCATTAATACCACGCCGAAGCTGTAAATGTCGCTCTTTTGGTCTACTTTCATTGTATATCCGTATTCTGAGACAATCAAAGAGTGTAAAAGAAGATTTTATATTATAAACTTCAAAATTAAAATTCAAAATAAAACTATTAGTTTATGAGTAGTCACCGGGAGCAATGTAGCCGTAGGAGCCGGCGATGGCAGAGACGGTGTGGTTCTTCCTCAGCAACGTCCTCGCAAGGCCGAAGTCAGCAATTCTCGCTTCTAGATTCACGTCAAGCAGTATATTGCTCGATTTAACGTCCCGGTGGATCACCGGTGGGTGGCAGTCATGGTGCAGGTAAGCAAGCCCCTGCGCCACCCCCGCCGCCACATTATACCTCGAAACCCAATCCACGAGGACGCCGCCCGCCCCCACTGCCTCGCCGTGCAGCGCCTCCCATAAGCTCCCGTTAGGCATGTACTCGTATAAAAGCATCGTCTCGACGTCGTTGTAGAGATAGCCCAGCATTCGAACGATGTTGCGGTGACGGAGCCTGCCCAAGAGGTTGACTTCTCCAACGAATTCGCCGGAGTCATCGACGCCGCCGCCGGCAGCCGAGCGCCATAGCTTCTTGACTGCGAGGACGGCGTGGTGGCGCGGGATCTCAGCTTTGTAGACTATGCCGGTGGCGCCCATTCCTATTACATTGGATTCTTTGATGCAGGCGAGCACTTCGGCGGTGGTGAAGTTGAGGCGCTGGAAGGCGGTGAGCCGCCAAGGCCAAGGGCCGCCGTCGGCGAGATCTTTGTTGAATCGGTTAGGGCAACATGATGTGCCGATGTACCATCTCGAGTAAAGCCGTCGGACGAGGAGAAATCCGGCGGCGGTGGTTAAAATGGCGGTCGTTCCAACAAACCAACAGGTTAATATGTTTTTGATATGTGAAACTGGCCTCCTTAAGCTCTCTGGTGCGGGGTGATCGTCGGAGCAGGAGGGGAGAACGCCGCCGCAGAGTTCTGGGTTGCCAGCGAGGTCATCGGGTCTCATCGTTCGGAGAATACCTTTCATCGGCACGGAACCGGAGAAATTGTTGTATGAGATGTTTAGTGTCTCTAGAGCAGGGGAAGAGCCGAGGTTCTCTGGGAGGGAGCCGGAGAGCGAATTGCGAGAGAGGTCAAGAATTGCTAGTATGGGCATCAAAGCGATGGCCTTTGGGATTTCGCCGGTGAGCTCATTATTGCTGAGGTTGAGATTAATGAGCCGTTGGCAGCTTGTTAGGCTTGCTGGTATTGATCCGGTGATACGATTTCCGGAGAGGTCGAGAGTCCCGAGAGCAGAGCAGCCTTCAAGATCGTTCGGGATCTCGCCGGCGAGCTCGTTGCCAGAGGCAAAAAACGACTGGAGCGTTGGGATGGAGAGGATATTGGCTGGAAGAGAGATCTGGAGACGGTTGCTGGATAAATCTATGAAGGAGAGCGAAGTCGAAGAGGTTAAATCTTCAGGGATTTCGCCGGAGAGCTCGTTGCCCGCTAGCTCGAGCCTCTGCAGCCTCGGCAATTGGCCTAAACCCGCCGGCACTGTTCCATTGAACCGGTTTTTCTGTATTCTGACTCTGACTAGACTTTGGCAAGTGGATAGGCGGGATGGGATCGGGCCGGAGAAATTGTTATTGAAAAGAATGAGCTTTGTGAGGCTGCCGCGGTCACAGAGGCTTAAAGGAATTTCGCCGGAAAACGAATTGGATGACACGTCGAGCCACTGTAGGGAGGATTTCCGGCCGAGATTGGATGGAAGAGGTCCCGTGAGGGAATTGTTCCAAAGCTCAAGAATTTGAAGGTGGGGCAGGTCGCCGAAGCTGGACGGCAGGGGACCTTGGATATTATTGCACATAAGATTCAGCAGCTGGAGATTTGTCAATCGAACTAATTCCGGCGGAATCTCGCCTGAGATTAAGTTGTCTGATAGGTCGAGGGAGACGAGGGATGAGATATTGCCAATCTCCTTTGGTATTCCGCCCTGAAGTTTGTTCCTGTATAAGTAAACAACGGAGAGATAAGGCAGCTTCCCGAGTTCCTCCGGAATAGGGCCGCTGAGGCTTCCGACCGCCATGTCAAGATACCGGAGATTTGTGAGATTGCCGAATTCCGCCGGAATCTTGCCTTCGAACCCGTTGTATCCGATTATGAGCGTTTCCAGATAGGCAAACTGGCCGAGCTCGGCAGGGAGCTCGCCGGTGAGGTTGTTGCCTGATAGGCCTAAAAATACGAGCTTTTGCAGATTCTTATAACTCTTAGGGATTGATCCGGTGAAGAATCCACCGCGGAGATCGAGGGTTTCGAGCAGAGACGCATTGCCGACGTCCTCGGGCAGAATGCCAAGGAAATTGTTCCCGGATGCGTTGAGAGTTCTCAGCTTCGGGAAGGAGCCGACGCCAACCGGGAAAATGCCAGCAAAATCATTGTCGCTGATATCGAGCTCACGCAGCTCGGCAAGGATAGGTAAAGTTTCCGGCAGAAAGCCGGCGAAGGAGTTGCAGCAGAGATTAAGGTGGTTGAGGGCGGGGAGGTAGCGGAATGCATCGAAGGAGATGGCGCCGCTGAGATTCATGTGAGAAAGATCGAGTCTTTCTACGAAGCCCTCCGCATTGCAGTGGATTCCAGTTAAGTTACAGTGGCCGGCGGGGGCAAAGGCGGCGGCAGTGACCATATTCCAGTCTCTGAGGGCGTTCAAGGGGTCAATGAGGCCCGACTTGAGGGCTAGGAGAGCCGAAGATTCGTCGACAATGAGACTGGCATGAGAGGAGAAGAATGCCAGAAAGAATAGGAGAAACAAAATTTTTCTCATTGTGATTCTCGTCGTCCTCTTCTTCTTCTTGATCTGCTGCCTCCAACTCCTCGATAATTCTACTCCATTAGCCATTATGTCTGTTGTAGTTTCATCTGTTAGTTGGATTTCAGTGCGCTCCAGATAGTGGAGGCAAAGTGGGAGATTTTTTTATAGAAGCGAAGATGGGATTTTTCAAGTTTAGTCTATTTTTCTTGTATATTATGTATGTATATATATATATATTATTCCATCGTGCTCTACGGTAAATGGTTCAACAGGGACTAAACATTGATCACACTACTGGTAATGCAAGATGTATTTCACGTTATGTAAATTTGAAGTACATAAATTGGATTATAATTCTCATGCCCGGCAACATATGCCACATGTTAACTGATAGTGTTATTTATTATTATTATTGTGTGCTCAAGAATGGTCTCCATGGATCTTGAACCAACCTTGTAGTTAGCAGGCTAAGCTCTCTCCCCCAGTCACCTCACTTCACTCGACTAACGAGCTCTTTCTCTCGGCCGCCTCACTTCAGTTGGCCGACAAACATGGACATGAAAATCTGCATAGATCTCAGAACGATTCAACAGTCAAAATAAAAATGACTAAAATGTCATTTGCTTCCCTCATCAATAGCATAATCAAATATATAATTTTTATACCATCTACTCCTCCCATCTTCTATAAATATAATGGCTTCATGATGTAGAAGGGGAAGATTTTTTTGGGGGTACCCCTCATCGTAACATTTAATTTTATGGAATAAAAATAGTTCACGAGCTCGGGAACATCCATTTTCACCCAGTCAAGGGAAGTCCTCATCTTCTCTCGCTCGTCTCTCTCATATCTCCCCCTCTCTCTATCACATATCCTCGGTCCAACACTTCATTCATTGGGCATGATCAACCGGACATATTTGAATCCAATAATTATTATTTTTTAAAAAGTTATTTTGAGGGCAATTATTTTAAATTTTTTTTCATGGAAGGATGAGCTATTGAATGTTAAGTATAAATAAAATGAATGTATGTTTTTGATAAAAAGGAATGCAATGTAAACTTAAGTTCTTTAAATTCATCATCTTGTTTATTATTTTTGCATTTCAAATATATATATAAGAGCTCGATGTTTTTTTTTTTAATTATTTTTTTATTTTTAAATTTTTTGAAAAAAAAAATAAAAGGAACAAATGCAGCGCTGTCCAAAGGCAACATCTTCGCCATTATCACGACAAAACTCCAATTTGTAAAGCAGAAAATTATTTATTAATTAAGCCGATAATTAGCTTCCACAGAATCTTTCCATGTTGTTAGTTCATAATTACAAAACCTTACAACTCTCATTAATTAAAAAAACAACAATTTACATTCATGCCACCAATTCCCATATATTTACATAACTCACATCTAAACATTTCTTTTCACATTTATACCACCCAAAATCTTCACATTATGTCAAAAATACCACTTCATCACTTTTGTACACGTAAAATATTTAAAATTGGGTGTTAGATATGTAAATTCATAGGAATTGAGTGGTATGTATGTAAATCTTCCTTGAAAAAAATATATGATGACAGCCTCAGATGCAGGTTAGAGAGAGAGAGAGGAAGAAGAAGAAGAAGCAGCAGCAGCCATATGCAATGATGGAGATGCGGCCACCAACCACTAAGCTTTCAAACTCCATTAACCATAGCTCACATGGCCCTAATGGCTACGGCTCCTTTTAATTATCAATAAATTAAGAAGAGAGAGGGAGAGAGAAATGGATGGGAGGACATGTGAGGCGGCCTGTTTTTTTTTTTTTTTTTTCTGAGGAATTATTAAGCATGTTCTTCCATTTTCTATATTTCTGCCTTTGGGGCATTTCGTCGAACATCTGTAACAGAAGTGATGTGCAGGATCTTTGAGCAGTTCGAGGAGATTGCTGGAGGGATTATTGATTGGGCTCATCATGTTAAAGGACTTTTTTTTTCTTTTTCTTAATCAGTTTCTATTTTTTTATGTCAATTAATAAGTTTTTTTTAAGAAAAATAATAATAATGAGAATAAGATTTGTAGTTAATAAATCATTAAATTAGGGAAAAATATATGAAATTGTTGAATCATGATATGTCTTCCAATCACACCGAAGAAATAGAGTATAAGACATGAGAGAGCAACAGAACGATCAGTGCACAGTAATGAACAATAATAATGTTATCGATTAGTTTTTCTTTTTCATAAAATAATCTCTTTATTTATAAAGAAGAGGGTAAGACATGTGAAGTTATATGTTTGTCTTTGTTTTAATGTTCGCGTTACAAAGTATATTAAGTATTTACATATGTGAGTCTGTAGCTCGGCGACCTTCTAGCTCGATCCTCAGAGCTTTGTAGGCTTTGGTTCGCTAAGGTTTGGTCAGTCGGTTATGTTAAGTTGGCGTAACCGATTGTCGGCTATTTTTATTTTATGCTATGAAATTAAGTTTTTAAACTTAAATTTAATATAATATAATGTAAATTTTGATTTTGAAAGTCTGTGTTTTGATTTTTGAAAATGTTATTATATTATTATTATTTTATTTTTAAGAAAATAATGAGACTGAATAAATCTCATATATCAAATAGTTTAAATAGTTGAGCACGATACTACAAATGATACATCATTTCAAAAAATGAATGCATCACTTGTTAGTATGCTTCTCTCTAAACTTAAAAGATTTATGACTATTTTGGTCTGCAAATTTTACAGCCGATAAATTTCTCTATCTAATACACATATTAGATTGAGTTTAGATTAATCTGAGTTATTAATTCCCTACAGGGATAGTTAATTACATCTTAGACAATCGAAATTACCTAAGAAAACTCTCGATTAAGATCATGGGCTTTGTCTTCAAGAATTTCAACGTTTAGGTTTCCACGATTGTTTATAGGAAAATCAAATGGGAATTGCTCAATGTGAAACAGTTATTTTGGAATCCAAGCGAATGAAAAGTAGGAGATGTAGAAGATACTGAAAAGCTTCAGTGACATATCAAATCTAAACTATGATTGGGCTTTATATTTCCGAAACGGAAATTATATTTATATTTCAATCCTGCAAATTATTTAGATGATTCAGGATTTATATCTACATGTCATATGTAAATGGCTGAAAAGATAGAAGGATTTATCTCATACTAAACGACAACCTCTGAAACCTAAACGGTTTAAAAATCGTACGATATACAATCATACTAAGTCCTAAAAGATGGTGTGAGGATTTACGTTGTACTAAACGAACAATCTCGACGTCCTATGAGTGTGTATTATTTTAGTCTACGAAAGTTCAGTTGAAGTTCTCCTGCCGCCTCTTATTGTTGTATCGACCGCTTCCCAGAAATAAGTTATCATTCAAACCCGTCGACGTCTCTTCCCGAGAAAAGGAGTGAGAAAAGAGAACAATTAACTAATTTATTCCAAAATTTTGTTATTATTATATGTCAAATGAAGTTTAAAACGTTATTTTGTGATCACATGAATGTATATTATAGAGTTTGAAAGAGTATTGAAATTAAAAGCAGTGTTTTGGAAAGATCTCACCAAAATAAAGTTTGGCGCCGTCTGTTTTATCTGCTTCGGAGTAGCTTTTACGATCATATGATGCCTCGACCACTCCCAAGTTTACCTCGCAAAGGCACACAAAGAAATTTGCATGAGAAATTGGGAATAAAATAAAGAGCTAAGTATATATAAATGTTGAAATAAAAATAAAAAATAAATAAATAAAAAGATGACTAGTTATGTCATGTGATGATTGGGAAGTATATCTGCAATTCACTCAATTCTTATGTATCTATATATTTCACTTTAAATTTTTAAATTTGAAAATATGGTAAAAAAAAAAATTTCATTATATATATATTAGTGAAATATATTTTCATGCGTAGGTTGAAAATACCAAAGTATTATGTATTTAGATATAAAAATTTAGATGTGAGATATATGAGTACATAAGAATTGTGGGTTGGATATCAAGATTTTTCAAATGTGCTTATGATGAAAGAGTGAAGAATACCCAAAGAATTTGAAGGAAATTCCATAGAAGCATCGCTTTTTATTTAATATTGTTGTTCTGTTTTACGAACTTTTTTATTCAAAGAAAGATTTACATTTTTACAGTTGGCCTCCGATTTATTTACATATCTAACACTTAACTATTTCAAACTCTTCAATAAAAAAATATTTCTCAAGATGTCCGGGCTTTACAAAACCAAACCTCGATAGTTTCATTCATATTTTTTTTAAAATGGCTGGAGAGATTTCAAAATTTATAAGACCGGATCGTAATGATTTCATTATCGCTCAAATCAAGCACTTTGAACATTTTCAACTTTCTACAAAGCAAAACCCCAACAATTTCAACTTTCTCAAAACAATACATTCAACATTTCTGAATTTTTTTTACATACAGTATACATAAATGCATTACATTTAAACCAACATTGCATAAGGGCTCCAACAATCAGACATTGTCTATATGGAAATATGTGAAACTAACAAATTTTATACACAAATCTCAAATTTCAAGTATTAGAGCTTAGTTGAAGCATGATAGAATTGAACAATTTATCAAGAAGAATCATGACATGATATGTAAGCATTTGTATAAAACTGAACTGTGCAAGTTCCCGCAGTATGCCGAAGAGAAGAGGAAAACATTTCACAACCCAAGCTCTAATCTCAATGACCTTTGCATGTGATGAATATTATTTGGCTTGCAATCGTTGGAGTTTGGTAAAATGCAAGAGAGTTTGTCGGATTTCTTCGAAACACATCCGATACAACAAGAAAAGTCACCTCGCAATTAAAACACATGTATTAGCTTCAAACTTAAAGTTATAACTTAAGAAGAGTTTGCAAGCGAAAAAAAGTGGTATTTACATGCATACTACAACTCCTATGTATTTACACATCTAACACCTAGCTTTGATGTTAATATATATATATATATATATATATATATATATATATATATATATATATATATAAAAGTTCATTATTGAGTCGGGATGGCGTCGTCCCCGATCGGCTCTGCTAGGATTTCGCGGTATGGCGTCGAACCCTAGCGACCGTCATTGTGATCTCTTCGCATCTGATCCCTCGTCGATCCCACGTCTCCTCCGGCATCGTCAGACGCTGCGCGGCTGCAGTTCCGACGTGCGCAGCGTTGTCGTCTGGCGCTGCGCGGTCTTCTTCGCGCGTCATCTGGAGCTCGCCCGACGCTCGCCGTGCGTACCGCGTGCTACTGCGGCGTCTTCCTCGCGGCCTTCGTCTGCGGCGGCTGTTTCTTTCGCAGCAGTCCGCGACTGTTGATTCGGCTGGTTGCTACAGGTCTGTTTTGTCCGAAACTGGGAAGGAAAGCTTGACAGGCACAACGGGCTACTTCGATCTTGACAGTGAGCAGCTGGTTTTCTGAGCCGTCTTCATGGCAACGACTACTTTTGCCGGAGTGGTGGGCAGGGGCAACACCTCTCACAAAAAAGTTCCTGATCATCTTTTCTTTCCACAATCCTTTCACGATGCGGCGGCTGGTAAAATCGAGCAACATTTTATCAGACCGATAGGTGAAAAGGATGGGAAGCCTGCTGTTATCTTCACTACCCTGGAAATGAAGGCTCTCTCTGAGGATGTGAAGTTCACGCTAATTGGGAAATTTCAATTTGGTCATCCCAAGATGGATTTGGTTAGAAAGTTCTTTGAGGATCTGAAGCTCATTGGAGGATGGAGGTTGGGAGTTTTAGATGGCAGACATCTACTTATTAGAATACAAATGGAAGAAGATTATGCTAGAATATTTGCCCAACAATCTGTTTTGGTTGTCGGTACATATATGAAGCTTATCAAATGGACTCCTGATTTTGACCCATCTAAGGAACCTCCTGTCGTTCTTATGTGGTTCAAGCTTCCGGAACTCCCTTTTCATTTGTACCAACGAAAAGCTTTATATAACATCAGTCAAGCTCTTGGTATTCCTCTCAGAGCTGATTCACCTACTTATGATATAGTCTCGCCTGATGGTGCCAGGGTTCAGGTGGAAAGGGATTTTACCCTCCCAGATGTGGATCAAATTTGGATCACGGATGGTGCAGATGGGTTTTGGCAGGAGGTGGTGGTAGAGAATAGACCTCTTTTTTGCCAGCATTGCAAAATGTTCGGGCACATTAGGGACACTTGTTACAGGCTGCATCCCCCCTCAAGGAAAAGGGCTTTTGGGCCTTCTTTAGCTGCTGTTGAGATTCTTCAACAAAGTGCTGATGCTACCCTCGTTCAAAAGGTGAACAGCGTAGCATCTGAGGCTGACAAGGCTGTCGGGGAGACTCCTCAGCAGGCTGCACAAGTTGCCACCCCGGTGGTTAGCGCCATGGTTGCTGAAGATGGAAAGGTGGCCCTTCCTCCCGTGGTGCAAACCGCCCAGGTGGCTACCATAGCTGTCGATTCTGACCGATACACCAAAAAATTTAGCAGAAAAAGAAGAAATCTCCAACTTACTGTTGCACCCACCGGTAAGTTTCAGCAGACTCTGACAACTGAAGAGGAAGAAGCTGAAGAAGAAGCAGAAGAAGATGAAGAAGAAGAAGATGAAGAGGATTGGCAGGTTTACACTTCTCGACGGAAGAAGAAGCCTGGAGATACTCTGCTAGTTGATGAAACCTTGGTCACTCATGGCAATGGAGCAGCAATTAAGAGCTCACTCTATGGATCTCCTAGAAACAGAGCGAGAGCAGCGCGATCTCGTTCTTAGACATTGTTATTGTTGTCTTTGTATTGAACTTTCATTTCTTTTGTTAGCTTTGTATCGTAGGGGTTGGGCTCCATGTTTTGGGCCCCTCCGCAAGCTCATGTAACCGTTTTTATTTCAATAAAAAAAAAAGTTCATTATTGAGTCCTGAAATATATATATATATATATATATATATATATATATATATATATATATATATATATATATATATATATATATATATATATATATATAGTGTTTCGATGCCTTAAACACATGCATTACAAGGCATCTATTATATTGAAAGATAGAGGCACTTTCTATGCAATATTAAAGATCCAGGTGATATAAATGTAAATAATTAAAGTTTAGATATGTGAGTTTATAAGAATCGTGCAATATGCATGTAAATCTTTAAAATAAATTTGGCCGTTGCGAAGATACGAGCAATGTAACTTCTCATACATGTTGTAGGGATGTATAAAGAAAGGCTAAAACATTGTAAATCCAAAGAGCACATCAATAAATTCCCTAGATTCGAATATCAAATGCGCAAATATATATGGATGCACCAATGGTTTAGCCCTCCCCTACTACAAGAGTAATAACACAAAATAATGATACCTCATGTGAATCTTTGGAAAATTAATAATCAAACATTTATTATATACAAGTTCCAAAGGGAAAGAAATGATAGGGGTAATTAATACTTGAATACTTCTTTTGAAAAGGAGATATACAAATTCAACTCAACTTTAAATAGGTGATCGTCACCTTCTTAGCCAGATTTTCATATTCTTTCATGTGATTTTTCAAGTAACGCACCAAATGTTTTCAAACAACCATGAACTCATCCAATCATTTTCATAAATAATTACTTAACAAAACATAATATACACATAAGCCTTTTGATGATTAGCAATTCTTTTCCGAATCTCAAAGATTATGCTAATATTTGGATTTTATTTCAACTAAAAATAAGCAATAAAAACCCCTGATAAACCTTTTCTAAAGCCAACCCCAATTACAAGAAAGAGAGTATGAGATGACGGATCTCAACTTAGCAAACACCCAATAATCAAAACCCAAAAAGCTCAAGCTTTACAAGATTAATATGAGACCTATAATGCCATAAGCCTCTTCATATCTCATTTCACCTCAACAAGCATCATGAATAAATTAAATGTCAAGCTAACAATAATCATAAGTTATTCTATCTTTCTTTTTTTTTTTTTTTTTTTGCAAACTTATCTTTAATATGTAGAGAAACGTGAATGGTGTAAAGTAAAGACAAATGAAAGAAATAGATCCCATAATAAAGAAATAGATCCCATAATAAACATCACATTAACAGATGAAAAAGAAGAGGGAGAGATAAAATCTTACTTCCAAATGTTTGAAGAAAGAAGAAGAAAACTGAAAGATGAAGAAACATTTCTAATTCTTGAACTACTGCAGTAAGAAGAAGAAGAAAATCCTTATTGTTCGGCCCAAATGATCGAAGGAGAAGAAGAATAGACAGTGAGAGTAAGGACTCTTTTTTTTCTCTTTTCTTTTTCTTAATCAGATTCTATTTTTTTATGTCAATTAAAAAGTTTTTTTTTAAGAAAAATAATAATGATAAGGAGAAGAATAAGATTTGTAGTTAATAAATCACTAAATTAGGAAAAAAATATATGAAATTGTTGAATTATAATATGTCTTCCAATCACACCAAAGAAATAGAGTATAAGGCATGAGAAAGCGACAGTGCAATGAATGCACAGTAATGAACAATAATAATTTTATCGATTAGTTTTTCTTTTTCATAAAATAATCCTTTTATTTATAGAGAAGATGATAAGATATGTGGAGTTATATGTTTGTCTTTATTCTAATGTTAGCGTTACAAAGTATTTTAAATATTTTACATATTCGAGCCTGTAGCTCGGCAACCTTCTGACTCGATCTGCTAAGATTTGTGGACTTTGGTTCGCTAAGGTTTGCTCAATTGGCTATGCTAAGTTGGCGTAATCGATTGATTTAACTTATCTGACTTTCGGTCAACATAATTGTTTTGTTCTATCATGTCATTGATCGGTTGACCCAACCCAACTATCAACTCTTGATTCATGTATGAGGAACTCCTATCAACAGAATGAGACTAGGTTATCGGATAGTGTTGAATCAGTATAATCTAATAAATTGTTCATTCCTTGATGAGGTGGGCATTCAGAAGTTTGTGGGCTACACTATTGCCAAATTTTAACCTCTGATGATGAATTTCAACGATGTTCGTGAGACAACTATTGATACTAAATTCTTTCCTTGAGTCAAATTGCGATGATAGGCAGGTTAATGCATTTGCTCTGCTCTATTAGCCTTTGTCTTTGATTACACCTGGTTGGCCTCCAACCCTCGTTCAAAGGATTGCATCTGGTCATAAGTGAGATCTTTGGTCATTTGTTAGTATGCCCTCTTTTATTGTACTTTTCCTCTAGGTTATTGAATCTCCTTGGGATTCATGCCGACGAGTTCATGATCTATATAGTTTATTTATAGGATTCACTTATTTATTGAAAGCGACAATGTAATGAACATAACATAATTAAATGAAAACAAATGTCATTTATTTAGTAATCATAACTTTTCTAATTGAACTTTCTGGATTTTTGTGCCCATGATTCCTATACACAGGGCATGATGAGGCTTTTTCTAACATCCTCACATAGGATCATGGCTTTAATTCGATGGAGAAGTGTACTAACACCTTATTGCGTGAGGCAACATGACGCCCTCCTCCATTTGTCCAACATAAAGTGGAGTGTTTCTCATACGGAGAACTTTCCGTGACCGAGAGAACCAAGACCGAAGGAACATATTTCATCCTCTCGATGGGTTGGTTTTAAATGTTCATTCAAATGAAGCCACTGAGATAAACAACGAGATTAGCACAACCTCGTCTTGGGATTTTTGGATCTAATTCTAGGATTTGGAAATCACACCAAAATTCATAGGGATTTAACAAAACACCCTTAACCTAAGGGGCTTTTCCTCTAGCATAAAACCTAGGTCCTTAGATCTTTAACATCCATCCCAAGGGGCTCTATAAATGAAATTACGATAGTTCTAAAAGATTTCACCTTCATGGTAGTTGTAGATGTGTTATCTTCTCTTGTTTCTTGCTCCTACCTTGTTTTTATGAAGCTTCTGTTGACCTCATTTTTGATGAGGTCTTCTCTTCTTCTCTTTAGTACTTAGGATCTAGCCTTAGGCTTTTCCTTTGACTATCCTAGAGGATTAGAATTGGGACCCACCACTTAGAAATTCAAACCACTTCTTAACTCCCCGCAAACTCCACAAACTCGATTGTAGACCCCTAATCACCTGGAGGGTCGAAATTAAATGTGGAAGTTTAAAGGATGAGTTCCTATAGGATTCTTTGGCCTTAGGACCGCCTACGGGTGGCCCGGTCCGAGTGAAGGGGCCGACTTACACACACACTACACCTATACACTACACTTTCACACACCTCTTGAAACCACACCCATACCCACTTGACCTCCCGACTCATGCGGGTGATTCACATGGATGGTCCTTAACCCCTAAGCCCTTGGCTAAGAGGGTTAGGAACAACATAGTGGGTGCCTCAAATGAGTCCCTTCATGGCTCATGTGAGCTTGATATGGCTTCATGGCTCAACCAAAATGATTTCATTTCACTTACATTCACCCAAGCTTCAATTTTCCAAATTTTCAATTTTTGACCCCCGGGACCCTACACCCGCTTGGCCTACCCAAAACCCTTGAAACCCCCCAAAATTTGCAAAATCACCTAAATCACCCAAAAATTCTCAAGATCAATCCTAAACATTGCCTCACCAATCAAATTGATCATCCATACCCAAAAATACCAAAAATTCCAAAAATACCTCCCAATACCCTCCAAATACCCAAAATTGTTGGATTTTGGGGATCATGCGCAACGGAAGCGAAATTAATCATGTACGCATATTAAAGTCATTTCCCCAAAAACCACCAAGGATCTCATGTGCTCATACAAATCAAAAACATAAACCCAAAAAGAAGTGCAAGAAATCATACCATGCAAGAGTTCTACTCTTAGATTTCCTCGGATCTTTAAGGCGCTGAAACCACCGCCCTCTACCGATATCCACACTCGAACGGATTTCCAAATGGCTTCCAACTGCTAGATCGGAAACGGGGTTTTCTCCAAAACCCAAAGAACTCTCTTCCTCTCTTGTGGATTTCAAAAGGAAAATAATAAAATTTTTTTTTTTTTTTTATAAGCCATGACCCCTCCTTTTAATTGAAGTGACACCGTTTCATGGCACCTCTTCATTAAAGAGGTCATTTTTAATATATATTTAAAAACTCCTTTTTAAATATATGATGAATTAAAACTCTTTTAATTCATGCTTGTAATTTAAAATAATCTTATTATTATAAATTACTCGAGTGAGAGAGTGTTCATCAACCATTCTAGTCCATTCAAATTTTGTGCGACTCTATAGGTTCAATTAACATTGGCGGTAGGCTTAAATCACCATTTATAAACCTACAAGTTATAGTTGGTCTCTAGCAAGACACTATAACTACCCAAGTTAGTATGAATAGTCTCAAGATCCGAGACAACCCGATTGTTAATGACATAATCCCTTTATCACATGATATCATGATAGAATATAAGGCATGGATTAATGTCAACCTTATATCTCTCTATCTTTAATTTCTCGACTCCCGATTAAACTGATTAAATAAATGCAATTGATCTCCATCAATTCATTTGAGTGTGGCCACACAATTCTCGATCTAAATCATTCGAGGGGCCCGGAGATATCTCTCTTATTATAAGAGGGATAAATTCCATCTTGATTACTCATATCTCACTACATGATTCACATTATGCCCAATCATAATCTTTATGGTCATCCGGTCAAAGACAACGTTGGGTTATGTCAAAACATAACGTTCCTCATGTTGAGAACCATGACAATCTCAGGTCAAAGGATTCGATGTCACTACTAACTCGAGATTAACATATGACTTATATCCATGATTTAATCTCAAAGCGAGTCGATCCAATATTTATTCTCCAATAAATACATATAAATCTGATGTGTATCCCCATACATATATTCATCTCATGAATATCCATCAAACTTTATATTAATCTTTATTTATTGTCATTCCCACAACAATAAGCGATTATGGATATT
Source organism: Papilionanthe hookeriana x Papilionanthe teres (assembly GCA_022702705.1). Classification (NCBI taxonomy): domain Eukaryota; kingdom Viridiplantae; phylum Streptophyta; class Magnoliopsida; order Asparagales; family Orchidaceae; genus Papilionanthe; species Papilionanthe hookeriana x Papilionanthe teres. The sequence continues at coordinate 51,961,095 of CM040428.1, forward strand.
TAGAATAATCTTCATAATAAACATGAAACTATTCAAGGTTCTTCTTCTATCATAAACATGCTAATTAAAATAGAAAAATATTCATAAAAAGTTCAAAATACATATCCATATAATATCCATATAATAGGCCTAGGGCACTATCACTAACAAAAATACCCCTCTTAGCCAAAAAATCCAAAAATTCAGAAAATTCCCAGAAAATTCCAGAAAATCCCAAATATTCCCAATTTCATTTTGTTCAACTACACCATGGGCCAATTTTGTCAATTTTCTCCACTTTTATCAAAATCCCCAATTTGACCCATTTTAACCCAAAGTGAACCCAATGTCAAACCAAACCTATCCAATTGACCCAAATTCTGGTCCAATTCAATTCTAAACTTCAATTCAACATCCCCAACACCAATCTAGACCAAATCCAAGTCCAATTTGATTGACATTTGAATCCAATTTCACTTTGGGCCTTAAAGCCCAATTTGAACCCATGACCTAAACTTAGCCCAAACTCACCCAATTCAACTCCAATTAACCCAAAATCTTTTCTAAACCTTCCTTAACATTCCCATAAATAAAACACTAACATGATTTGCCCAAAATTTAGACCCAAACCCCACTCAAATTCAACCCAAAATCAAAAGGCCCAATTTTGACCTAAACCTAAACCTAGCCCAAATAGACCCAAACCCCAAAATCAAACCCAACCAAAGCCAAAACCTCTTTGAAACACTCCCATAAGCATTTCCCAACATTTATTTTACATCAATTTCAACCCTAGCCCAACATTGGCCCAAGTTAGCCCAATTTGACCTATATTGGCCCATGTACCAAATGAACTCAAATCCAACCCAATTCAAGCCCAAACCACCTCAAATTTATTTCAAATCATTCATGACACATCCCTAAACCAAACTAAACAATTATTTGGCCCAACCTCTTTACAAAACTCCCATCCATAAATTCATTTTTAAACTAAAAGGCCCATTCCTTAAATCATTTTAAAAGCCCATCTTTTACCACATCCAAAGGCCCAAAATTGGTCCCAAAGCCCATATGACATTTCCCCTCATCATACTTTCAATTAAACTCAATACCTAAGTCCTAAATTCATCATCAAATCATCCCAAATCAAGCCTTATCCAAGTTCCCATTAAATTATCAAAAGAATCCCAAAACCCATTTTCATGAAATCGACTAAACCTTTCCCCAAGCCAAAGGTGAGCCATGAAGCCATGCATGAGCCACATGTGAGCCATGAGGGCCTTGGACACTCCACCATGCCATATTGGGTAAGAAGAGGGGGGCTTTCCTTAATCCCTAAAGCTCATTAGCCTTAATCATGATTCACCTAAACTTAAATTTAATCCAAATATATTTGGATGGAGACCTCTCCATGCCAAACCAGTCGATCCCTTTGATCCCCCACGAGCACCCAAAGCCACCTTGAAGGGTGCACCAAGCCCAAATGGGTGAATTGACCCATTTAGACTCAAAACTAGCCATGCCCCATTCTACTTTGGATCAAAGCCTTTACACATGGCAATTGCCGATCGCTTGCACCAAGCCCCAGCCACGACCCACCCGACCTTGAGGGTGACCCATGCCCGGCCGGCCGACCACCACGGCCGCCGGAAACCACCGTGCCGAGAGCTCACATGTGAGCCCAAACTTGGAATTCTCACCTGCCGAGCTGCCTCATGCCCAATGGCCACCATGGCTGTTCTTCACATGCCAAGAGCAGCTGATCCCAGCCCTCAACTCCCCCTGGGAGGCCCTCCAGCCTCTCCTATTTAAACCCCTCACCCTCTCGGCCAAAGGTGGTGCTGAACAAAAACCTTAAGGAAACTCTGCCAAAATCATTTCAGATCACTCTCCACACATAGAGCACTTGATCCCCACTGAATTCCAGCCCCAATTCCCTCCAGTTGAGCCCAATTTCGAGCTCAAAATTCAGCCCAAAACCAGGACACTTCTTCACAGTGAGCCAATCCCCAAATTGATCGGTCCTACACCTTCATCTGGACCAAGAGGAGAAGTTTCCCACCGAAAGCCCCATCTCCGAGCCACCCGGTTGCTCCGAGCCTCCAAGCTTTGTGATCTGCGTGGTCACTTTCATAGCTGAGACAATTCACCGTGCCAAGGGACTTCATCCGGTGTTTACTTGGACCCAATCGAAGGTGACACAACTCTCGCATCGAAGCTTCACTTCTCCGAGCAAAGGTATGAACTCCCTCTTCGCCCGAGCTTCGATCAATTCTCCATTTTGATTGGCTTGATTTCATAGCATGTTCACCGTATGGATGTGTTCGTCTCTTCAAGACGAATCCATGCAGCATAAGAACACGAAAATCCGTTGAGAATCGAGTGAGTTCTTAGGGTTAGAGTGTGGACGGTCACGGGATCGCACCGGTCGTAGACGATGACCGAGAACCGTCGGATCGCGCGTGTATTGGATGGACGGCTCGGATTGCGTCGGACCGGCAGATGGTACGTGAACCGCGGGGCCCCGGACAGCCGAGTCAGATGGCGGCGCCGAACCAGGGAGCGACGCGTGTCGATTCGGAGCCGCCAAGGTTGAGTCAGCGCCGCGTGGATAAGTAGATAAATAGGGTATTTAATGTATTTATTAAATATCAGAAACTTTGAAAATTCATATCTTTGTGTAGAAAAATCACAAAAATAAAATAAAAATATCCTCTTGCTCAGTGAACAGAGGAGAATAATATGGAAAAGAAATTAATTAATTTTGTCCAGTACTTTATTTTTAATTAATTATTTACTCCCTGCATTGTTTTAATTCTCCATGCATTCATACAATTCACCATGGCATGAGACCATAGGAAGTTGAAGCCTCCGAACTTGGGAACATTCCCTGAATTTTCCAAGGTCGTAGGCCATCTCTGTGAAAAGTTATCGATTTTTCAAATGCATGTTGTTGTTTTGAGTATTTTAATTCCAAAAATTAGCATGTTGTGAAATAAATTCTAGGAAAATTTGGTGATGTTCCTTATGATCGGAGAACCCTAGGAAAAATAGGACTCGAGTTAATTCACTCGCATTAACCCTAATCGGCCTAAATACCCAAAATTGAAATTTAATTAATTAGAGTTAACCATAGATCAAATTGACTTGAAATCAATTCTCCACTGACCTTTAGGATCAGAGGAACTCACCATAAAAGTTTGAAGTCAATTGGGTTTGGTTAACCCTATCAAATGGGTTGATTAAGCCATTTAGCCAACTTAAACTTTGAAAATTCATAACTTTCAAAATACTTTTCAAAAATTCACCAAATTGGTTTTGAAGCCTCTCTGATATCAGAGGAATTCAAGAAAATTAAAATTGTAATTTTCTAAAAAAGTTGATTTTTTATCATTATTTTAATATTTTAATAATTAAAAAATAATAAAAATTAAAAAAATAATAAAATTCACCAAAATGTCACATTTTGAATTCTAACCACTTAGGAACAAACCCCATATTTTTCTTATGTCTCTAGGTTGAGATATTAAATTTTAAAGCCTTGGGGTAATTTTTAAAATTAAAAAATACATTTTTTAGCATTTCCACTAAAATAATTCCAATAAATTAAGGAAAAATCAGAAAATTGTAAAATTTTGTTCTCCGGAATCCTTGATATCAGAGAGAATTTTAAAAATTATAAAATTTATTTTTCAACTTATATTCTATTTTTAAATTAATTAATACCCCATAACTTAAAATAATTTTAATAAATAAAATATAATTCAAAAAATCACAAAAATTGGTCCAAGTGGTCCTCTGGTCATTAGAAATGTCCCATAATTTTCTTAAGGACAGAAACTTTCCCTTGGTCATATTATTAATTTTTCTTTGGAAATCCTTATTTTCCACCAAAAATAATTACATAAATAAATTAAATACAGAAAAATCACATTTTCTCCTCTAATGTCTTTATTGACATATGAGTGAGGTCACATAAAAATTTCAAATTCATTTGAGCTCAATTTAGTGAGTTATGAAATTATTAAGCTTGAAGGGCAAAATGGTAATTAAAAATTTAACCCTTAATTAAAACTTTAGGCTTAATAAAATTAAAGAGTAAAATATTTGATCCTAATCTGATTTGGATGATTGAAGTTTAAATAATTAAAGGGTAGAAACCTATTAAACAATTCAACAATAATTGAAATGAACTTTAGTTAAAATAATTAATTAAATTTGGAAGAATAAGTAAAATCGGAGTTATTAAAATAGGGATGTTATTAGTGAAGAAATTTGTTCTTTAATTTAAGAATCCCTAAATTAATCATCTCAATAATATTTAATTCCTAATTAAAATGATAATCCAAGTTTAAGATTTAAAATGCTAAAAGACTTAATCATTAAATTAAGTTAAGGTTAAATTATTTAAAGCAAACCCTTTTAAAATAAAAAATTAAATTAAATTAAATTAAATTAAATTAAATTAAATTAAATTAAATTAAATTAAAACATATTAAATTAAATCAAATTAAATTAAATTAAATTAATTTAATTTAAATTAAAACATATTAAATTAAATTAAATTAAATTAAATTAAATTAAATTAAAACAAATTAAATTAAGTTAAATTAAATTAAATTAAATTAAATTAAATTAAATTAAAACTAAATTAAATTAAATTAAATTAAATTAAATTAAATTAAGCTAAATCATATTATATTAAATTAACTTAAAATTAAATGAAATTAAATTAAACCACATTAAATTAAATTAAGTTAAGTTAAATCGAATTAAATTAAATATAACATCACCTAAGTCATAAAGAATTCAAAATAAATCTAAAATAACTCGAACACTATTCCAAACTTAAATCATTAATTTGAACTTAAATTTGAATCACAAATCATTAAATATCGTTTTGCCTCTGAGAGCTTTTACTATTATAACTCCTAAATAGAGTATCAAATGAAATGTCACTTCACTCATAAGGATATTCAAACATCCTAATTCACCGAGCAAGAAATAAAACTTAACTTAAACACCCTAGATGATTAATTCACCTGCACAATGAATTCATTTGGACTTCAGGACAATTCTCGAAATATCGAAAAGATGTTTAAGATTCGTCTTAAACACTTCCTCAATATGATGGAATGTCCTTAAGAACAAATCGAGCTTAGTTGTTCTTTGGTGAAGAAAATCATCCTTAAAACCAAAATCAAGACCTAGACGTCATAGGAATGACTAGCTATAGGATTAGGATTCCGTGTAAAACCATAACCCTTCCCTTAGCCTTTACCTAGAAATTGCTATAAATGCTTAAATGCTCTAAATTGTATTTTAAGTGCAGCTTGGGATGACGGGAAGACCCTCCAAGTACGCTTTTATTTTATTGCAATTTATCTTACCGCAATTCATTTACTCGTGTCGCACTTTACCTTTCTTGCATGATAAACAACAGTTGCATGAAAACCTACACCTTTAGTGACGTAAACCAAAACTGAAACCCATAACTAAATTAAAAGACACTACAAGATAAAATTCACCGTCACAACATTCAAAATATAAAACAACTCAAAATTTAATCACAAACGAACAACAAAACTACAACTACAACTAAATTAAAACGTCTCGTCGAATGATCGGGAATACCTCTGATGATGTAACCCACGTGTTGCTAACGGGATTTCCCACGTGCCTAAATGAAAGTGCGGAACTCATTTAGTCGAGTTTAGCAAATTCATCCGGACTAAGTGAATTCGATGAAAATAACGGTGTCGGGATGACGGAACCGCGGGATCTTAATCGGTTCCGTTTAATCAACTTTAAGACCTGTTTTAATTAAAACATTAAAGACACATAACGAATTAAGACTTTCTCTAAAACCAAACACTTCCCTCATCTCTTGATTTATCACCTTCTACAACTAAACCTCTCGCAACAACAAGGAGCTTGGAGCTTAATGGGCAAGACGACCATCGTCATCAACGAAAACATGAATCTGCTTCAAAAAAACTTTTCTTTAGTTTAAACAATCAACTCATAGGACTTCGAGGTAGTTTGCTCAGTGCAACATAAAACCTCAACCTTCTTGTTAGCATTTGCTTTGCAAATTAAGTCCTAATCAACCTTAGGGTTCCGAGGTAGTCGTCCGTTACGACATAAACCCTCACACCTTCGAGGCTATTTGTGTGATCACATCATGCAAACATAAGGCCTAATTAATTAAAATTGGCAAGATCAAAACATTAAATAAACATTAGGACCTTCCTAAATTCAAGCCAAACAAATATGATAGTCGGGAAATTAACAAAGTTCGCTTCGAATCTGTGATTTCTCTTACATTTCTTCCTTTGAATTCCCAAAATAAAAATGTTCAAAATTTGATCCATTCCCTATTGAAATTCCAAAACTCAATCCATTGAAAACTTAAACCTCGAAATTCTTGAGAGCGTAACTACCGATTATTATCGAGAGTTTTCTTAGGTGATTCCCGTCACTTAAGATGTAATTAACTATAGTGGCTTGCCCTTATAGGGAACTTTAAGAACCGTGTAATATAAACCCCGCTTAATTCATTTATATTAAGCTGGGGAACTTGTCGGCTTATAAAATTGGTTCGCGGACCAAACGGACGTCACAAATCTTCTAGTTTATTTAATCGAGCCCCATCATCGAGCAAGGTGTGTCTATTCTTCGGGATAGATACACGGTTTGTGATGTGATGCTCGTTTATATAAACTATTTGGGATGTGAGATCGGTTTGATTTCATATCTTAAAATTTTCAAATTTAAAATTATTTTCAAAATCAAATACTACTTTCTAAATTATATATATATTTAAATTAAATTTAAAATTCGCCGACAACTTCTGTAGGCGACCCCTTTTAAAAAATACAACACAACTTAAAAATAAGTCGTACACTTGCCACTTCCAAATGAAATTTGAGGTGGATTTCCTTCTTTTAAGTGGGATGAAGCTCTCCTTTTTCACAAGGAGATGAAGTTTTTCCTTGAAGAAGTTCCTCCAAGATTTTCCTCACATTCTCTTCTAAAGTTTGATGGAAGCAGAAGAAGAAAATCAGGAGGAAGAAGGGAAGAAGAAGAGGTTGAGGAAGAAGAAGCTTCATCTCTCTTCTAAAGCTCTCCAATACTCCAAGTACCCTTCTTAGCTTTTTTAGCCCCCTTAGCAAATGAGACTTCTCTCCTAATGCAAATGGCTAGTTAGGTGAAAGAGAAAAAGAGAGGAAAGACTTTCAAAAAGTCAAAGCTCTTTGACCCAAGTCTCACTCGAAATGAACCCTCTATGAAGCACTTGGCTCATAATTTCAATAGGTAGCTAATGCTTTTCATAATACCTTTTCCCCCTTTGCCATGCTCAAATTTTGACTTTAGTGTGTCAAAATGGTCAAAATAGCCAAAAATTTGTAATTTGGCTGGGTCTAGTTGATTAGACACCGGCCCTTGAGTGCCTACTTTTCCGCCTGCTAGGTTTCATGACTTTTGGGTCTGTTTCAGTTGCCTACTTTCTAGGGAGTGGGGCCTAGGTGTCAGGGGGCTGACGCATACTTTCCAAACTCTCAGTTTTGAGATATTGGGAGCTATTTTGGGTGCCTATGCTCCCGGGACTAGCGCCTAGGCACCAGAGGGATGGCGCCTACGCGTCGGTCAGGCCCAAAAATCCTGATTTTTACAAAAAATTATTTGAGTAAGGTTTTTTTGATCTGTAAACTATGGGAGACTATGTATCACTAAAATGTGATCTCATAACATCAAAAATGAATATTCTCATGGATCTTTTATTACATAACTCAATGTCAATGGGCACCTTAAACTGTTGTGCGAGAGCGACGCCTTAAATCCTAAATTTCCTAAGCACGTGTACGGGACAGTTTTATGGGTTTATGGACTTCAGAGGATATGTAGGGACTAGGGACAAAATTAAGCTTATCGGCATTCGGGTGGTGGGGTGGGGAGCCGTAGTGGACATAAATTGTCATCCGGGACCAGGTACTACCCGAACTGTCTGTAACTTATTTTTGCACTCCAATGACCGCAGAAGATTTTACTATTTTGGAAGCTACGGAAAGACTTATATCACTGAAATATGATCTCATATATTAAGAATGAACATTACGAAGGTTTTTACTTGGGAATTTGAGCGCCTACAGGAGTCTCGGAATGCGTGCAGGAGAGTTTGACGACTGCCCTTGACCACGAGATGCTCTGAATAGAAGTGGTATGGTCTCTTCACATCAAAATGGACATTAAACATGTCTTGTGTCGCAATTATTATTACCGCATAATGAATTCTCCCACTTTGGGCTGAATCAACACCAGTCTTGATTCCACGCTCTAGGCATGTACTAGTAGTCCAATCAGATGTCTTATTCTACGAGAGATCAAGTAAGGTCTCATATCATTCAAGCAGACATCCTGTGTATGTGACATAAGAAATTAATGCCAACAAGTGACCCCAAACAAGTATGTTGCACCACTAAGGCACCATGCACTTGTTGGAAGCAGCCCAACTTTTATTGAACAAAGGTCAATTATGTTGTCAACATAACTTGGTCAACCAAAACAGGAAGTTATGAATTTGTTTAGAAGGAAGCCTTACACCTATTCAAAGGGGCCTCACAAGCCTCTTGATATTCAACCGAGGAATCAGAGTCTTTTGTTTATGTTTCTTTTCTCTTTTTTTTTTTAATTTTTGAAGAAGTCGTTAGATTTTCTATCGTCGCATAATTTCTTTTTCCGAATAACTTTATCTTCTGAATCATAAGAATAATCTGGAAAGGAAAGAAACTGGAAAAGCAGGGACATACAATAAAGAAGACAAATAAAGAGAAAGTGAACATGGAGAGTCTACGTGTGATAAACCTCATAAAAATAGTTCAAGTATGTCCATCCAAACAAGATCGAGCAGAGACACCTTAAATAATATTCATGAAAGAATACCTACGTAAACTACGCATAACTAGAGATTCAAGTGTATTTGCCTGTTCTGGGGTCTAGAATGCTCTCAAGGGAATGTATCCTACTTGGGTAATTACATCTTGAGGGTTGTCCAAGAATACCCTTGATCCAAAATGGTTTCTCTTATATTAGTAATGACAACTAGTACAGGGCCATCAAAGGATAGTTATTTCACAGGGGAATGCTATGATGATTTTAAATTACATCGAGACTATAAGGGCAGATGACGAATCGTCGTATCCTAAACGAGCAGCGGCTCATCGGTAATCAGACCGTCGAGATGATACAACAAGGGCAAAAAGAGTGATAGGGATCAATAGGGGTAGTCAAATGAAGGGGGAAATAATCCATAGAAAGTAGAGGTAGTTGGGTCAGGTTACCATGGACCGTCATTCTAAGCTACTATGCCCCAAAGCGTGCCTGGTCGTGAAGGTAGTCAGCACGTCCTGAGATCCCCACTAAGCAATCCGTGAATTGCATCATTTACGGGGGCCTCGGTAGCAATAAGTTAAAATGTACGAAACTCTATCCTATGACTATTAGGTGGAGCTATAAGAGGTGAGATTTATACTTGTCAAAGTGGTGAGGTTGCCGCTAGAAAGGAAGAGGAATGAAACTTTAATTACAAAGCTAGAAATGCTCCCGACAAAAAAGGACTTCTAACAACCTAAGCACGCAAGACAACTACATAAGTAGAAATCTATGTTGGATCAGTCGGGTTGGAGAAGCACAGGGGCTTCTCCTTGGAATATGCATATGATGCAGTTTTCTACTACAATCCTAAGCATTAAGATCCTATTAATTTGACTTGGGATATGTCAATGCTATGTAACATGTTTTAAAACTATCCCAAAGGCCATGCAGGAAAGTAAAATACATATTTTAAAATCTTAAATTTTTTAATTCTAAATTTTAATTAGCCTTAAATTTTTTTAAGAATTTTGAAAAAAAAAACACCTTCATTTATTACTCAAGAAAATACAGAGATTTTCTCAAAGGAAAAAAATTTTCTTCGAGTCGTCCTCACTCCATGTTCAGAAGACTCTCTCCATGTGCAGGACTTCAGTTTGTATGACTTAGGTGCGACTTGTTGGTTGATGTTGAATGGGTTGATCCATGACTAAGCCAGTTTTCGACTATATGTCCTGAAGCAGCTGGGTCGACCTTCTTCAACATAAGGTCCCCTAGGGTAAAAGTCTTCTCTCATACATGTTTGTTTACTACCGAGTTGTCCTTCTCCGCACTTCTTTCCGTTGAAGAACTAAATTTCTCCGCTTTTCCTTCATAAAGTTGAGTGCGAGCTTTACACTTTTTATTTTCGCTTCTTGCCACTAAATCATGTTTTCCTCATCAAATTTTAAGGTTGTCATAACCCATTGGCTACGGCGATTATATTCAACCGGTAGCATTGCTTTCATTTCATGTGACAACATGAACAAAGTTTGCATGATAGTCGTTCATGTTGTTCTTCCGACTGCCCAAAGAATCGATAGAACGATATCGACCAAATTTTCCTTTGCGCCTTCGATTTTTTTCTCAGCAGGTTCAAGATAATTTTTTTGGTTACGTCGATTTGCTCATTCATCCGAAGATGATGCATAGTTGCACACTTTAAGTTGATCCCCTGACTTATGACATAAGTCATTTAGTTCTTAGTTAGTGAATTACATCATGTTGTAGGTGGTGATGACCAACAACAAGCCATAGCGACAAATAAGGTTCATCGAGATGGAGTTTCGGATGACCTCTACAATAATCAGAGTGAGTGCATTAACTTTTATCCATTTGTAAAATAGTCCATAATGATAACAAAGAACTTGCATTGGCCTTGCAACGACGGAAAATGGTCAAAGAATGTTTATTCTCCAAACAACAAAAGACTAGTAATCATTTGCAACTGTGTTGGCTGGTGTTATAGTGGTGCATAGCCCATACTTCTGAAACTGCTCATATTTTCTAGAAATTTCTTTGACTTTTTCTAGAAGCTGCCTCGTCACAATACTCTGTGTGCCAAATTGTTTTTCTTAAGAATGTCTTCCATATTCTAAAAAATATAGCTCTAAGGGGACATCTTCTGTCTTATGTTTCTTTATTGACCTCAAATATAGTAACGCAACTATCCTCTAGGACAGCTTCCCTTTAATTAATAAAAATTGCTCGCCTTTCATCTCGAACCTTCTTGGGTTAATAACATCTTTTGATATCTTCCCAGTATCAGAGTATTTAATGTAAGGATTCATCAAACTTTTTAGTCATTCAATCTTAATTTCCATCTTCTCGGATTGTTTAATGGTCGGCTGCACAAGTCTTTGTGTCATACCCTCCCCAAGCAGGTGCACCTAGATAGGAGATCGACAACTTGGATTTTCTCCTGGGCAATGTGCTTGATTTTAAAGCATTCAAACTTCTCGATCTCTATTTTTGTTTTGTTCGGGTGTCCACTCAACATATCATCTCCGTTTACTTAATCCATTGCCAGTTGTGGGTTTAATTTTACTAGGAGATATCGAGCGCTTATCTCAATAAATCACAATCAAACAGTTAAAGCTTCTGGTGACATTAAACTTAACTTTAAGTTAGTTTTTTTTTACAGTGAGATAATATTTGAAATTTTATTTTCATCATAAATATATAGAGTTGAATTATTTAAATCAATAAATGCTTTTTTGATATTAGAAATGTCAATCCTCTTGTTGCTTTTGTACTCCCTTAGCTTCACATTCATTTTATCTTTCTTTAAATAGTCAATTAGATGATTTTTTAACAATCAGCATAACTATTAATAAAGACGAACATTTTACTTTTCTATTTATACATAACTTCATATTATTTATTTATTGTTATAGTTGATACTCAAATTTTTTGAAAATGAAGATAAATTGATAATTTTGGAAGGGGTGGAAATCAACGAATTATTAACCTTTTTGTCTTAAATGTAAATCCTGATGTAGTGAATGCTACATAACTTTGACTTGATGTAAGCCCTACCTCCTCACAAAAGAAGCATAAGATTTTCTCTCTCTAGCGCTAGCCGCCGGCGACATGGTTTTTCCCTCCCCATTGGAACCTAATCCTGCTCCGGGCCCGGGCCCCTCCCCCGTCACCGTCCCTAAGATCGAGCCTAAAGCTGAGCTCATCGACGCTGATTCCACCATTGGACCCATACAAGAAAGCTTCAGCCCTAGCACCATCCTCTACCACAGCTCACTCTCCATTGTTCCAGTTAACGATGTACACAGCCCGCTTCAACAGCTCTCTCCCACAGGCGACGAGGATGCTCTATTCGCCGAGTACTACCGCCTTGCCCGTCTCTACATGGCTTCCTATGCTGAAAAATTACGCACCTCTGGCGCGGCCGAATCCTCCGCTATGACGGCGATAGTTGAAGCACCGAATCAATTTTCCGGCCCCATTGCATCTGCCCCTCCGCCGCCCTCTCCCGCTTCCGCCATTGTAGTCTCGAAGAAACGCAAGGCTCGATCAGCCGAGATGGTGCGGGTGTCATCCCTTAGCGAGCAGGACCAGATTTATTTTCGGGACCTCGTTCGACGGAGTAGGATCACTTTCGAATCGCTCAGGGTTCTCATTATCCGGGACGAGTCGAAGGGTGAGGGTTTGGGCTCTTTTGGAAAGAAGAGCCGCGCGGACCTTAAGGCCGCCGCATTGATGGCCGACCGGGAACTTTGGCTGAACCGCGACAAAAGAATCATCGGCTCCATTCCAGGGATCTTTGTCGGAGACGTCTATTTCTTTAGGATGGAGTTATGTGTCATTGGTTTGCATGGGCAAGTTCAGGCTGGGATTGACTATGTGCCGGCGAGCAGGAGCAGTAGTGGTGAGCCGATAGCCACGAGCATTATCGTCTCAGGTGGATACGAGGATGACGATGATGGTGGTGATGTTCTTATATACACAGGCCACGGTGGTAGGGACAGGAATATGCACAAAATGTGCAACAGCCAGAAGCTTGTGGGGGGAAACTTGGCGCTTGAGAGAAGCATGGCGTATGGGATCGAGATAAGAGTGATTCGGGGAGTCAAGTTCGATCAAAGCCCTAACGGAAAAGTTTATGTCTATGATGGACTTTATAAGGTTGTTGATTTTTGGATGGATGCCGGTAAGTCTGGTTTTGGTGTTTACAAGTACAAGCTTTTGAGAATCGAGGGGCAAGAAGAGATGGGCAGTGCCATGCTCAAAATGGCAGCAAGCTTGAGAGTTAATTCTTGCAATGTCAGGAACGGTGGGATTTTTTGCAATGATATCTCCTTGGGGAGGGAGATTCTTCCAGTTTCGCTGTACAATGACCTTGATGATGATCAAGATCCTTTGCACTTTGAGTACCTGGCTCGGCCAATCTATCCTCTAGCAATCCAGGAGAAGTTTCATGGTGAGGGAATGGGTGGGTGCGAGTGCAAAATAAATTGCTCAGTGAACTGCTGCTGTGCAACTCTGAATGGGGGTGAATTTCCTTATGATGGTAGTGGAGTTCTTGTGAGGGGGAAGCCCTTGATTTATGAGTGTGGCACAGCTTGTCAGTGTCCCTCAACTTGTCCAAACCGAGTGAGCCAAAAGGGTCTAAGGCCAAGGTTAGAGGTCTTTAGATCCAAGGAGACTGGGTGGGGTGTTCGCTCTTTTGATTTGATTCGATCTGGATCTTTTATCTGTGAGTTCAGTGGAGTAGTTCTTACAAAACAACAAACAGAAATACTTTCTCATGCTGGTGAAAGTTTGGTTTATCCCAATCGATTTCCTGGAAGATGGGCGGAATGGGGAGATATCTCTGATGTTTTTTCAGATTACATGCCACCCAAATACCCATTTTTACCTGAGTTGCGGTTTTCCATAGATGTTTCAAGGGCAAGGAATGTTGCTTGCTATCTAAGCCATAGTTGTAGCCCAAATGTTTTTTTGCAGTTTGTTCTCTATGATCACTATAATGTCGCATATCCCCATCTAATGATTTTTGCGACGGAGAATATACCTCCTCTCAGAGAACTGAGTATAGACTATGGTATTGTGGAGGAATGGGTTGGGAAGTTGACACTGTAGCTATCTTTTAGGAGGTGCTGCTTCAGAAAGATTTTTTGGAGAGACATCTCATGAGGTGGGCAATTGCTTTCAGTATTCCTCAAAGTTTTACTCAATCTTGTCAGTGGTAATGGCATTTATTTGCATCTTTTTATAAAATTGTGGCTTAATTGTCACATCAATATTAAGTAATGCCTTAATGAGGTCGTTGCCAAGCTTACCTAGCACACTAGTGGCTTATTGAGCTGTCTAATAGATTTATCCAAAAACTTTGCCAAGTGGTTGATGAGTAGGGTGAAAAAATTCAACTTGTGAAGAAGTTCTCAGAGACTTCCTAGTCGAGCCAATTTAACTATTTGACCCATATTAACGATCTTACTCATTAGTTTGCCCTTGAACCGTGATTTTGCTATTTGTTAGGAGGAGCTTTATTGCTGTTGGATGAAATGTCCAAGGATCCTTTTGACCCTGCAAGTCTTTCTCTTAGGAATAAGTTTGTATTTTTCGGTTGTGAAATGCTTTGTCAAAAGTGGAATTTGTTAGAATAGGACTTGTAAATATAATTTTTTTCTTTAAATTTTTGTACATTCTATTTAACTTGATATAATAAATCTTTAAATAAAAGGAAAATTCTTTTCTTTAAAGTATTGCTTGTATTTATGAAGTTGACTTTAGATCTTACTTTTTGTTATTTTGTGAAGTCAACTGCTTACGTTTGATTCTTAGCTTTGAATGCCTAATTTTGTTAGCAAGTTTAAATTCATATTTATGATATGAAGTCTTCTTCGATGATGATGTCAGGCTTCATTGATAAGCCAACTTATGTTATGAGTTGGTATTGACGGGTCAAAGACGTTGTTTCGCTGGGACTCTTAAGATAGATGGATAATGATTGAATTCTTTGTTTAGAGTTCTTCAAATCACATCAACGACTATAATGATAGTTTTGAGTAATGCTACTGCATGGATGTGGCTTATATTGATTAAGGTCGTCTGCATTATTTGCTTATGAATAGGGCTTTTTCTCCCTTCTTTATGTATTTATGATTTCTTTGTGTTCTTTCTTCCTTTGATCCACATGCCTTCTGCACAACTTGTGTTATCTTGTCCTCTTTTATCTTCCTCAAAGCTGCCTACTATTCAACCTCTTTTGTTAATGAGAAGAAGATGAAACTACTTATGTAAGAGCTTCATCTTGACGAGGATTTCATTGTAAAAGCTTTAAAGCCCATTTGGCGCAGTGGAACAACTGCGGGACGTTATCAAAACACCGACATGGGTGTTTGTTTTTTCCGTCTTGGCTGCATTGCGGAATAACCTGCTTTCCTCTTTTATTACATGTGGCCTGCGGGTTCGATCTCCCGTCCCGTGTTTAGAGAAAATTTTTTACGGCTCTGGCCTCTCACGATTTCGTGACAAGCAGTGTTATTGGAGGAATTATTCGGATTGTGTTTAGGTGTTACCGCGGTTTTGCAGTAATGATGTTATTAGCGGTGTAGTATTGTGGTGTTATTGGCTCGAAATTGAAAATCGGTGTGATTTCGCGTGATTTGCACGGCAACGGGTGTTATTTCAGGTGTATTGCGGTATTATTGTGGCGTTATTGGCGAGATTTTGCGGTGGGGAGGCAGTGTTATTGCGGTAATTTTTTTGTTGTATTATGGTGTTATTGCAGAGTTTTGCAGTGGAATCGTTGTGTTATTGCGGTGGCGGTTTTATTGCAGTAGTTTTTTGGTTGTATTGTGGTGTTATTGCGGAGATAATATTAATAATTTATTATATATTATAATTTATAGGATTTAATTTTTAAAATAAATGATTTATTATAATTTATAGAACAAATATGATCATATTCCGCAGTGTTCGCATTTCCACGGTATTATTCCTCGATGTTATTGACATCGTTGCCGTGTTATTGACATTTCCATAGTGTGGTTGGCATCACCACATCGATTTTATTGGTTATTTCGTGGTGTTATTGACATATACTGTAAAATATTTCAGTAAGACCGCAGAGTAACACGTGACAACATTTCATTGAGCTTGGACGTAGCTATATGTAATGTTTGTTCTTTTGTTTTTTTTGGGTAGCTATATGTAATATTTTTTTTGGTAGCTATATGTATTTTTTTCTTTTGGTAACACGCGGCGGCATTTCATTGAGCTCAGAGAAGATTATGCTGTGGATAGGTTGTGGCGAGTACTCAGGGGGAATTGAGTGTAGCAAAGATGAGATACGAATAGAGTAATTTTATGTCACTAATGTATTAATTTAATTATTTTTTTCTTAATAATCTTAATACTTTCTTAAATGAGGTGTATATTTTTTTTTGTAATGTTAAGAATTGGTTATTTGCTTCTAAAGTATTTAATTTATAGTTATGACAGTTATGTCGTAAATAACATTCTTGCACGGGGGCAGAATGGTCATTTATTGAGAAACAGTTGCAAATTAGCTGTATTCCAAACGTAAAAACTAAACAGACAACTAGCTTATCCGGATCAGCTGCTGATCAGCAGCTTATCTGGATCAGCTGTTTATCAGCAGATTATCAATAATCTACAGCTGACCCAAAGATTCACATTTGTAGTTGTGCTTTTGTTATGACCAATCAGACTTGATATTTGTCGAATTTCTAACTCTTGAATATGTGGTTGTGCTTTTGTTATGACCAATCAGACTTGATATTTGATTACCATTATTCTCTGAAATTGTCATTCTGAACTTGTTTGAATTTGCCCATTTTCAAGTGATGCCAAACTCCTTTCATGTGCATCATCTTCCTCCATGAACAGATGGTGAGGTGGAACTTGAACCTCTTCAGAAATATGTTTGTTATGAAGGGTTTTATGGAAGGCGTGATCCTCTTCTATTCCAAATTTTTATCAATTTGGGAAGGTTAGAGCATAAAGGGATTGAAAAAGAAAAACTTCTGTCAAGTTGGGAAGGAAAAGTTGGTCTGTGGGTGGTTGATTAAGATCAAACTGGCAAACATCTTATGAGAAAAGTTTGCCGTTCTTAGTGCTTCTGCTGCATAGTACAAATAGTTCAATTAGTTGATCTGTGAGTACTCGGGATGAGCGGCCAAGTTCCTTGGATGAGTAACTTGGCGAGCGAGCTACTTTGCGAGTCCTTGAGCGAGTTCAATAGTTCAATACCAAGGTGCTGATAAAGGCTAATTCTTTGTCAAATTGATGAAATTTGGTGCTAGGTGACTTAAAACTTCACGAACAGCAAGTTGCTAGTCGTTCAAGTCGGTTCACAATCATCGCTTTCTTAATCTGATTCAGGCTCCCATAGAGACTTGATTGGTTGGAGCGGTATTTACATACATACGTACCACCCTATTCCTATGTATATACATATCTAACACCAAAACTTGACTTTTTTACATTCATACCACCCAATTCCTATGTAGATACATATTTAACGCCAAAACTTTACTTTTTTACATTCATACCACCCAATTATTTTATATCACATTAAAAAAATACCATTATTTTAACTTTCACAAAGTTGCATCTTTTATGCCCTATGTAAGATGACATGTCAATATTGAAGCTTAGCTGTTAGATATGTAAATACATAGGAATTAAGTTTCATGCATTTAAGACTTCCTCAAATTTTTTGCCCTTTATTCTACTGCTTGTCTGGGGTGCTGGGAGCCAAAGTTTTTCCAGAGTTTTTTTCTACATTTGCATCGATTGCATTGACATTTGATATTGTCGAGTTTTAGATGTGTTTTTTTAATTTTATTTTATTATATCAATTTTTCTTACGTTCATTAGATGTGTTTTTTTTATTTTATCTTATCATATCTATTTTTCTTACGTTCATCCACAGCCGTTGCCAGGTTTCGGTTTATAATTTTGACCACATCTAAGCTAATTTGAATTGTTGCGTTATATCTTAATTCTAATGTTTCTGTGAGCATTTGCATTATCAAGTTATCTTTGAAAGCTCCCTCCAACGTCTATATTTCTTCCTTTGGATCCTTGATACTTGGAAAGCAATTTTCAACTGTACTGCCTCTCATCTGAATAAATTATCTTCTTCTTAACTTGTGGTTCTTGTAGTTTATAGATTAGCCGTTTTACTACTGCGATTTATACTTAAATTTTTGTTTATTATTGTATTTTAAAAATCTTACTCAAACTAATTTTTCTTAAGCTTGGTCATGGCGCGTATTATTATATTGAAGCCTAGAAATTCAAAACATTGAATCAATAATCTTTTGTTCTTGCGTGACACAATCATGAATTTTTAAAGAAGCTTCCTATAAAAACATTATATTTCTGATTGAGAAATTATTCTTAGAACTTATGGACAATGTTTGCAGTTTGCAAGAAAGTTTTCATTCTCCTTTCTGTTATTCAATTTTCTGATGTTTCCATTTATTCACATAAATTATTTAGGAAAATTTACATGCGTACCACTCAATTCCTATTTTTTTTACATATTCAACACCTGAACTTCAATTTTTACAATGCCATCGTACCTTTGGATGAAATGGTGTATGTATTTCACTTTCTAAAAGTGAAAAATGGTGGCATTTTTTATGTGATATGAAAGGAGTGGGTGTTATAAATGTAAATAGCAAAATCTAGGTGTTAGACATGTAAATACATAGGAATTGGGTGGTATGTATGTAACTATGTAAGTGCCCCCAATTTTTAAAGTATATCATTAAGATCTTGATAACCACAATCAGATTGAAATATCATTATTAACAATGGTTACTGTTTTTTCCTTTCAGCAAAGGATCTATGGGAAAGTTATGCCTTGTGGAGTCAATTATAAGGGTTGTGGATTCTACGCTTGGTTTTTAAACTGGAAGACGCAAAAAGGTGTGCCCAAACACATCTTTCCCATTTTGCGTTGTAAGGAGACTTTTATAACAGGGCAATGTAAGAACCAAATTTGGTAAGCTAAATTTCCTGAAATGATTGCATTCATCAGGGTCTACATTGTTCTTTGCATGACTCCTGACCAAGCATCTCCAGAGTTTGTGATTGAATGAGTTAACTACTATGTCATATTTTTGAATCTTGCCCGGAAGTTCATAGAATCTTCTATTTATAAATTACAATTTTGGATACTGGGGAAATAGGTAAGGCTTTATATACAGAGTGAAAAAATAATAGAAAACTTTAAATGAAAATTAATGCATAACATGAACATTTATGTCATTTACACCCAATGGATGGCTACGTCATTCTTACACCGCTGGAGATTTCACTGTGATTTTGATTGTGGAGAATTATTTCTTTATTCTTTATAAACAAAATATGGGTGAAGCCCTCTTCTTTATAAAGGAGAAATAAACCTACAAATTGGATGCCTTTTTTGGGGCATTTCACGTAAATACTACCCAATTCCTTTATATTTACATGTCTAACACCTAGACTTTACTTTTTACATTTGTACCACACAAATCTTTCATTTCATATCACATAAAAAATACCATCATTTTAACTTTTAAAAATTAAAACACAACTTTTCATGCATGGGTAAAGTGGCATGTATGTAAAAATTGAAGTTTTGGTGTTAGACATGTAAATACATATGAATTAAGTGGTATGTATCCAAATCTTCCTTTTTTTAGTCTGACAATGTTACGATCCACAATTTAACATGAACTTTATATCATGGTAGCATGTTCAGATGGCTAATTGTGATGAACGGTTGAGATTTGATGGGAATGCTACTGATAACTGAATTTCAGAAAGGAATTCTTGAAATCTGTTTGTTTGTTTGTGGGAAAAAAAGGGTTTATTTTTTAAAACAGAATCTTTGATGTCGATTTCTCTACTGTTAGCTTATGACTGACAAAACGTCTTTATAATGGCTTCAAATAACAGCAACCATACTTATTCTGAGCATGTAAACGGACGCTTCGTTGTTCTAAGTAATTCAGCCTTTCTCAAAGAGAAAACCTTTGAATATATTATTAGAGCTATCTTGTAGTTTGCTTTTGTATCAGGTTGGGAAATTTGCTATTTATGAACTAATGTACTTAAGATTATTGATGGAGTTCAAGTTGTAAAAATAATGCAATGTTTTCATGAGGGTAGTTTCTCAAGAAAAAATGTTCCAATTATAATGTTTTATTTATGTATTTTAGTCTAATATGTTGTGGATAGATCTTTAATGCTTGGTATATTTCGAAAGCTTGGTAGCGGCCCTTGCACACTTTCCACTGTATTCAGGCCATACAGTGCGTCGCTCTCAGGACGCCTACGACTTACACAATGATCAAAAGGATTCATGTCATGATTTTTTTTTTTTCGACAAGTTTTACGCTGGTTGTCGACTACCTAACGCAACCCTCCACTTTTCACATCCGGGCTTGGGACCGACAACCGCAGTGTTAATGAAGATGTTGAAAGTACGATCGACCTTAGTGATCTTAATATCGTTAATAATAATAAAACTTTTCATTTTTACCGTCGCATTCGTAAAAAGGAAGTTGATGACGCTTTAAAAAAAACCAAAGGTGGAAAGTCTGTAGGACCTGATGATATCCCAATTGAAGTGTGGAAATGTTTGAGTGATTTGGGAGTTTCTTGGCTTACTAAACTTTTTAATATTATTTTAAAAACTAAAAAGATGCCTGAGGAGTTGAGGAAGAGCATTTTGGTCCCCATTTTTAAGAATAAAGAAGATGCACAAGAGTGTGCAAATTATAGAGGAATTAAATTGATGTGTCATACTTTAAAATTATGGGAGAGGGTAATTGAACATAGGTTAAGACGTATTACGAAGGTTTCTCATAATCAATTTGGATTTATGTCGGGCAGGTCTACTATGGAAGCTATACATTTATTGAGAGGTTTGATGAAGAAGTACAGAGATAATAAGGATGATCCACATTTGATTTTTATTGATTTAGAAAAAGCTTACGATAAGGTTCCTAGAGATGTTCTTTGGAGAGTCCTTGAGAATAAAGGTGTTGATATGACTTATATTCAAGTCATTAAAGATATGTATGCTAGAGCTGTTACGTGTGTTCGAACTGAAGGAGGTTTGACCAATTATTTTACTATTTCTCTTGGTTTACATCAAGGATCGGCTTTAAGCCCATATCTTTTTGCTTTATTTATAGATGGTCTTATTGGGCATTTACATGAGGATGTACCTTGGTGTATGCTTTTTGCTGATGATATCCTCCTCATTGATAAGACGAGAGAAAAAACTCTGGAAAAACTTGAATTATGGAGGTCTGCATTGGAGTCTAAAGGTCTTCGTTTAAGTATAACTAAAACTGAATACATGGAATGTAATTTTAGTAATAGTAGCCTAGTGACAGAAGTGTAGCTTTGGG
The DNA here is from genome assembly GCA_022702705.1 of Papilionanthe hookeriana x Papilionanthe teres. Lineage (NCBI taxonomy): Eukaryota > Viridiplantae > Streptophyta > Magnoliopsida > Asparagales > Orchidaceae > Papilionanthe > Papilionanthe hookeriana x Papilionanthe teres. Next base: position 51,982,388 of record CM040428.1, read on the forward strand.
TGATCAAATTATTGAAAGGTGTGAACGATTTAGATATCTCGGGTCCATTGTTCAAAGCGATGGTGATATAGATGGGGATGTTAATAGTAGAATTCAGGTTGGTTGGTTGAAGTGGAGGAATGCGTCCGGCCTTTTGTGTGATAGAAAAGTACCACTTAGACTGAAAGGAAAATTTATAAGATGGTGGTAAGACCTGCAATGCTCTATGGTGCTGAATGTTGGCCTTTAAAAGATAAGCATAATGTTAAGTGTTGCCGAGATGAGAATGATTAGGTGGATGAGTGGCTTTACACTTAGAGACAAAATGCGAAATGAATATATCCGTAATAGGGTTGGTATTGCACCGATGACGGATAAAATTAGAGAGAGTCGCCTTAGATGGTTTGGTCACATTAAACGTCGACCACCTGATGATCCGATTAGGAGAGTAGATGTTTTAGATACAACTTATGTTAAGAAAGTCAGAGGTAGACCTAAGAAAACTTGGGCTTATTGCATAAAAAATGATCTTAATTTATTAGAATTAAACGAAAATTTGACACTAAATAGGATGCAATGGAGAAAAAAGATTCATGCAGCCGACCCCACTTAGTGGGATTAAGGCTTTGTTGTTGTTGGTATATAAATTTGCCAATTTAGTTCCCACTTCTTTTATATGGGTTTAAATACTACCCTTTTTCTTTAAATCACTGGTGCAATTTGATTTTATTTCATTTTCTGATTAATATTGTTCAATTTTTTAATTACGTATATCAGTTCAAATCATATAGTTATTATATTTGAACAAATGCTATATTACATTATCTTTATTTTTCTTAATAACTATTACTCATTTTATAGGTTACACAATACAATATATTTGAACAAATATCATTTAAATTGGCAATCTAATATTATCTTGAAAGATTAATACTAAACTTAATATTTTTTAATCATTTATGTGAGCCGCCAGTGGTTTTAATATAAACAGATTTTATTAATATTTGGCTTACATTAAATTAAAATAAAAATTATTTACAAAACTTTTACAAAATTGTCAGTAAAACAAATAGCCATTAATTGTGCCTGCTTCAACTCAGAAAGAGAGAATTAAAAAAAAAAAGGAAATACATCACTTTTAAGCTTTCATTCCCTATTTCTGCATTTCTTGGCAGTCTTTTGTGCCCAAATTTTCATACTAACTTACCAAGCCCTCATTGAGCTTTTTCAATCCTATAAAACGATAAAAGCTTCCAAAATATGCACTTTAGATCTGGATTTGCGCTTTTTAATTTCTTCCAAGCAAAAGCCCGGAAATTGGAAAAAGCTTGCGGGAAGCAGCTCAACGGTCCTTAGAAAACCCGCGCTTTGGGGAAATAAATTCCATCACATCGCAGCCGTCAGATCAGATCAACGGCTCCTCTCTGTGAATTTCTTGCTTTATGATCGCCAACTTCGAGATTTTCCACTTGATTACTGTGCGGCCACTGAGTATAAAATTAGCAGCTTAGCAATGGCGGAATTAGAGGCCGTTTTTCTTCTCCATTGGATTTCCTGTACTCGAACCAGGGAAAAAGGTAACTTTTCTGTTCTTTTATTGATTAATTATTCTGAAATATTATTGTTTTATATTTGCTTTACTTATTGCATGTTAAATTGCTGACTTTCTGTCGATGGTTATTATTCTTTTTTTTATACATACCACCTAATTCATATTTCTTCATATATCCAACACCTAAAAGTTTGAAATTTATATTCAAAACATTTTGTTATTAAAAATCTGCAAATAAGAATGTGTATTTTATGTTTGATAGAAATATTTTTTATGTGCTTGAAAAGATTTGAGTGTTGTATATATAAATATGAGAGCTTTGGTGCTACATATGTAAATTTATAAAAATCCCATGCATAAACATTCCTTTTTTTTGGACATTTACAAACATACCACCCAAGTATTTACATATCTAACACTTAAATTTTACTTATTATATTTATACCACTCAAAATTTCATATGATATCGAAAATATCATTATTTTGAATTTAAAAAAGTGAAATACACTTTTTCATGCATAGGTAAGGCAACATATATTTAAGAATTGTAGTATAGGTGTTAAATATGTAAATGCATAGAAATTGTCTATGTAAATCTTTTTTTGTTTTTTTCTCTTTGTAAAATGGGGCTTGTGGCCTTCATGCATACAATGAGGTTCGCTGCAGCTGATAGGTTTTGTTGTTTTATTCCTTTCTTAGACCTCTTTTGACACTAATTGTTCTGTTTGTTCTTTCTCAATCATCTTGCAGTTACTTTTAGGAGGGCATCGGATAGAATTTTGTGGATTTAAATCATTCTATTTTGATAAATTCCGTTTCAGCTTTATTATTATTGATTAAATTTAAATCTGTTAAATCTCATCATTCATAAGATATAATAGATTTAAGGATTTCTCCTGTTGAATAAATAGCCAAACTTTTTTTTACTTCATAAAAATTTAACGGTTTTCATGGCACAGTTTTCATGTTCCGACATCTCAATATTTACTAAATCTGGATTTACTGATTGTACTGAATGCTTGCTAAATTTAATCTTGTAGCAAAAGATCCCCTCAAAATTACAGATGCAACACGGTATTCCTTCATTTTACCCAATTTCAGTGAATGATTATACTCTCTGAAATCCCCTTGTCTGATGTTCTCAATGCATTTTCTTTCTTGGGGCGTTTACATACATACCACCCAATTCCTATGTATTTACATTTCTAACACCTAAACTTTGATTTTTATATTTTTGTACCACCCAAATCTTTCATAGCACATAAAAAGTACCACTATTTTAATTTAAAAAAAATGAAATACAACTTTTCATGCATAGATAAGGTGGCATATATATTAAAGTTGAAGTTTATGTGTTAGATATATAAATACATAATATAATTGAGTGGGTTTTATGTAAATATTCCTTTCTTTGTAGCACTTAATACAACTGGAAAAGTGTCCACTGTGCGTTGTCTGAAATAGAGGAAGTATTAAATTGTTTAGCTTGAAATTAGTTATTGTTGAATGTTTTCATGACCTCAAGTTTCAATTTGTAGAATGTAAAACACATTTCTGGTCTATAAAGGAATTATGGCCGTTTTGGAGCAGTCTTTACCGCAGGTGGAAGATCATGTAGCATATATGGTGAAGAAGAAACAATCATTGCGAGCTCGATACGTATATGGTTTCATATTTCTTTCAACAAATTTATTAGCTTGGTTTGTCCGTGATTATGCTTGCAGAGTTCTCATGAGGCTTCAACGTTAGCTGCTTTGAACTTTAAATATAGGGGCATTTACATGCATACCACCCAATCCTATGTATTTACATATCTAACACCTAAACTTTACAGTTTACAATTATACCATCCAAATCTTTGACATCACATAAAAAATACCACTACTTTAACTTGAAAAAAATGTAAAATGCACCTTTTCTTGCATAGGTAGAGTGGCACATTTGTAAAAACTGAGGTTTAGATATTAGATATAAGTACGTAGGAATTAAGTGGGATGTATGTAAATCTTCCTAAAAAAATAAGACCTATAAAGGAAAAATTGGAAATTATTGAGCTATGGGACTAAAGAAAACATAAATTTGGCCAACTCTATTGTATGAATTTGAGATTTTTGTATTAATGTAGTTATTGATTGATAAACAAACGAAAATATGGGATAAATGTTTGTTATATATATATATATATATATAGAGAGAGAGAGAGAGAGAGAGAGAGAGAGAGAGAGAGAGAGAGAACTAAACTTTCCTTTTTTACATTTATACCACCTAAATCTTTCATATCAAATAAAAAAGATCACTATTTTAACTTTTTAAAAGTGAACGGCACCTTTTCAAGCATAGATAAAGTGGTATATATATGTAAAAATTAAAATATAGGTGTTAGCTATGTATATTCATAATAATTAATTGGTATGTATGTAAAATCTTCCATCTTAATTTTCTACTTCTCTTCTGTTTACAGCTACTAGAGTATGTGAAGATCAAGAAGAAAATTACTTTCATGTCGGCGGCGTTCTTCGTGTGAGTTTAGGCTGTTTTGTATCTTTCACATAACCAAGCAGGAAGTGGTTCTGTTAATAGCTATTTTGAAAATTATGATGAACATGTTTTACAGCCTGACATGTTCGCTGAAAATCTCCTTGACAAAAAATTCAGATATTTTTCATATGCATGATTTTCACTACATTTGGAGCTAGGAATTTGAACCAGGCACGGAATGCATGGCATTCTGATCGGTGGACTCTGAAGTTCTTCCTGTATTTGATGTCAATAATTGCTGCATATGTAATACCTTTGAATTTCATCCACATTTATGGTAATTTCTTGCTTAGATTATTTGGTAATTTTCTTTTGGCAATTGCTTATACATAATCAGGAAATATTAGGGATAATAAAAGGAACATAATATTAGGGATAATATAAGGAAGATAAGTTAATTAGTCTCATCTATGTCCATTTATTTAACTAATCGAGCAAAATTTATTAAGTTCATTATTATCGATATTTCATTTACGTTCTTTTGTACATGGTTGTTCCTTATTGGTTGTTAAGTTGCTAAGAGTCTATAAAATGCTTTTTTATTATTGACTTAATTGTTTATCTGAGACTTAGTTATATTCTTTTATTAATTTTCTTCTCTCTTATGCTCTTAAAATATATTTGTTATAAAAATTGAAAAATATGTTGAAAATCTTAAGCAAATATATAGATGGATATATTAAATCCAACTTTATTATTTAAAGAGAAAGTGTCAAAGTCCCTTGGCTCTTTGCAAGGGGCCATTTAGTCTCAAAGTTTATAGACGTATCAATTTAGTTTTCGGGCTCTTTTAACATTGAGCTGAAATTGTCCCAACAAAGAACTGTATCAACCCTAATTTAAAGAGTCCGGGGACTAATTTCACACTTTATAGACTCTGAGACTAAAATGGCTCCATCTAAACAGTCAGAGGACTGTTATAGGCACTTTTTTCATTTTTTAGTTAACATTGGAACTGTAGAAAATATTAAGATATATATTATGCCAGTTTGAAAATAAAACTATGGTTGCATTTACATTTAGTGATGAAGATATACTTTTAAATCATTAGCATTTATTGATATAAGTGTTGATTCAAGCTCATTATTTAAACTTGATATGAAAATTAGTATAAAAGGTTAAACAATATTTTAAAACTTGGTCATATTCAAAAACTAATTAAGAAAATAAATAACAAACTTGAACATAGTAGTAACTAGTAATCGACTCAAGTCAATTTATTTATGGCCTCTAGCCTCTTGGAAGGAAATAAAATATTTAGAACAACCTTATGATTCATTACAAATTTTTATTATAATGTATGAAGTCACATATACTTGTAAGTATTCTCTTCAACTTGCAACTTCTTCATTAATGTTTATTGTGAATTTGATTTCTTCTTGCCTATTATAGGAGCAATGATTAAGGTAATCTGTTCACTGTACATTCCTAATATAATATGACTTTTGTGAATTTTTTTCTGTTGTAGGTGAAGTCGCTCGCATGGGAGCAGGGTAATTTTGTCATACCTTCATGTAACAGCATTATCATTATCATTAATGTTATCACAATTATTTTATGTCTGTTTTCTATATCCAGGGTTCATTCATATTGAGTACCATCTCAATTGCTAACTCTATTAGTTCTAAGATTTTTTGTACTAGTCATATCACTTGTAATTCCAATTTCTTGATTTCTTTGTTTATATTATCTTCATTAGGTGTTACTCCTACCATTTTATTAGATTAATTTCTCTATCATCCATCTATCATCTCAACATTCTCATTTTTTTAAGGGGCATTTATATGCATACCACACAATTCTTATGTATTTACATTTCTGACACAAATTTTTATATTTATATGCGAAGCACTCAAATCTTTAATATGACTTAAAAAATATTACTATCACCTACTTTTTAAAAATGAAATACATATTTTCATGCATATGTTATTACACCAAAGTGTTATAAATATATATGTATATAAGTTTAGGTGTTAGATATATAAACACATAAGAATTATGTGGTATGTATGTAAGTTTCCCTTTCTCATTCTCGACGGAATGGCTACTGACTTTTTGTTTTCCAACTCCCAAATTCATAAATATATTAGCCAATCTAATGTAACTGTATTCATCATATCATCAATTCCCCATAATATTCTCTTATTACATAATATTACTGAGGCAATTTTCATTAACCACCAACGTTGAGCTTTGGAAGTTATCTAATTATCTATATGCTCTTTATTTTTTGTTATAGCTCCAAAGAATCATTTTCTAATTTTTGGCACAGGTTTATGATTGATTAACAATGTAATATCAACGGTTAACATTTCACATTCTGGGTTAGAGATGACAGTATCAGTTTTTAACACCTGCACTTGAAAACAAACTGCATAGATTTTGTTGACACTTTAGATAACTTCTAATATGTTTCTCCTATGTATTTACATATGCAACACCTAAACTTTACTTTTTTACATTTATACTAAAATATTTCATATTACTTCAAAATACCACCATTTTTAACTTTTAAAAAGTGAAATACACCTTTCATTCATAGGTAAGGTGTTGTGTTGTAAAAATTGATGTCTAGATTTTAGATATGTAAATACATAGAAATTGATAGAAAGTGAGTGGTATATATGTAAATCATCCTATTTTTTGCCATGATTTGTGTTCAATATTTTTGGTTAAATAGCTATTATGCGCGATTTTAATCCCTGACTTTGACATATGTTAGCTTAGTTTTTTTAAATCATGTGAAAAGCAACGGAGATTTGACTGTTACAGGATTTTTCTTCTTCTTCAACTTGTAAGTTTGATTCAATTAGTTACATGGTGCAACTGCCACTGGATGACAGATTCGGAGCCAATACAGTGGTAATAAATAAATTTATTTTATTTGCTATCCATAATCCATTATTCTGTACCTCTTAAATTTCAAAATTTACCCATTTCCATCTCTATATAGGCGTAATCCTTTTCTAATCATAAACTGACTTCTTTAATGACAAAATATCCTTTTTCTGTTTGTTATTGATGATTAAAATAATGCTGTTAATGATGCTTGCTGAAATAGAAGACCATTGGATATAACTGGTACTAGAGATGGTTGTATTCCTCTTTCTACCACAAACTACATCAAATTTCATTGATTTATTTATTAACCTTCTTTTAAAGTTTCTGAAGAACATGAAGCCTCACATGAGACGAGAATATATCCCTTCTATTAATCCACATCACATAGTTTCTTTCTCAAAATTGCATTGTGTTAGACTCAAGCCCTGTGAGCTTAAAAGATACATAAACTGTTCTTTTTTAGGGGCATTTACATACATAGCACACAATTCTAATGTATCTACATATCTCATGCCTAAACTTTCATGTTTACACACACAACGCTCAAATCTTTAACATCACATAAAAATATCACCATTATCACTTTTTAAAAGGGAAATATGCCTTTTCATGCATAATTTTAAAGCACCAAAGTGCTATATATATATATAAATATGAAAGTTTAGGTATGAGATATGTAAACACATAAGAATTGTGTGCTAATTATGTAAATCTCATCGTGTAAGCTGATTGATCAAATCTGTAAATGGTAGCTATCACATCAATGATAAGGTAATCTTAGCATGCAAATATGCTTCAATATTTATTCTTGTTATGTTTAAGAATATAGTGTATTTTTATCAAAAATTTATCAGAATATTAGCAGACTGTCTGATAAAGGTAGGTGTGTTTTCATTTTGTTATATGAAATCATAAAATTCATTGCACTTCTTTGATCATATTATGTATTTTTTTTTCCAGTAAGATTTACATGCATATCACTCAATTTCGAAGTACTTACATATATAATTCCTGAACTACATCTTTTTACATACTTGCCGCCTTTTAGATGTTAAAATGTTGGTATGTTTTATGTGATATGATGTGTAGAAACATAAGAATTGGGTGGTATGTATGTAAATGCCCCTTTTTCCAAATATAAATTCTTCATAAGTTTAAACTTCTAAATTTGAAACCAAAACACGTTCCTGCATCTTCAGTGACCTCATAGGATTATTCTTATCTACTTTATTCTACGTTGCTTCTTTTGGCGGGCTTACTCTTATGTACTTCATCTACGTCTCCGGTGAAACTGGGATTCTTAATATCTTTTTCATTACGTGGACTGCAATTTTAGTGAAGATAATGATGTCTATATCTTTGCACTCTAAGGTATTGTTCTCTCTTACTGTTCTATTTTTCTTTCTCCTTCACCACTCTATTGTGATGATTTTGTTATTTGCTTTTTTGATACGTATAAAAAAGGTTAATAAAGGGCTTCTTTCATCTGGAATGATGGGATTATACATCGTATTTCTCTGTTGGTCCGCTATTGAAAGGTAAATATTAGCTTCTCATGAATGCCTTTTTTTTGGGGTACCACAAAATTCTTAGGTATTTACATATCCAAAACTCGAAGTTTGATACTTAGCATATAACAGCTTTGTGTCATAAACCTATGCATGAAAATGTGTATTTCACTTTTAAAAATATAGTGGTGCTACTAATATTTTTGATGTGATGTAAAAGATTTTAGTGGTATGCATGTAAATATCAATGTTTAGGTGCTAGATATGTAAATACCTAAGAATTATGTGGTATGTATGTAAATGCCTTCATTATTTTTTGAATCATGCATCTTAGATAGGTCTCTGCCGTGATGTGGTCATTTACATTAACTTTCTTTTAAAATTATCAATCATGTTAGTAATTCCAAAATGCTAAATGTCAAATGCCTCCTTTCAGTTTGTTGATGCTAATAATTTTTAAATTGTGAAACATATATTCTACAATGGTAAAAATAAATCATTAAAAGGTGTGATTATTTTATATCTCTGGTCTATAGTTCAAAGTGATGATGATATATATGGGGATTTTATTAGTAGAATTCAAGTTGGTTGGTTGAAGTAGAGGACTGCATCAGGCCTATTGTATGATAGAAAAGTTCTGCTCAGATTGAAAGAAAAATTTTATAAGATGGTAGTGAGACATACAATGCTCTATGGTGCAAAATGTTAGCCTTTAAAAGAGAAGCATAAACAAAGTTAAGTGTTTCTGAGTTAAGAATGCTTGGATGAGTGGCTTGACACTTGGAGACAAAATGGGAAATGAATATACCCATGACAGTGTTGGTGTAGCTCCAGTGGTGTACAAGATGGGAGAGAATCGTCTTAGATGATTTTGTCACATTAAATGACAACCATCTGATGGTCCTGTTAGGAGAGTAGATGTTTTAGATTCGACTGATGTTAAGAAAGGCAGAGGTAGACCTAAAAAGATTTGGGCAAATTGTATAAAAAATGATCTCAATTTATTAGAATTAAATGAAAATATGACTCTCAATAGGAGGCAACGGAGAAAAAGGATTCATGCAGCTGACCCCACTTAGTGAGATAAAAGCTTATTGTTGTTGTTGTTGTTTTATCTTTTAAGGTTTGGTTGTTTTGATCTTTCCTAGGAGGCAATGGAGAAAAAGAATTCATGTAGCCGACCCCATTTAGTGGGATAAAGGCTTGTTGTTGTTGTTGTTGTTATAATGTCGGAAATAAATCCCTTTAAGCTGCTTTCCATCAATATATAGAGATACTTTGAAAATATGAAAAATAAATTTATTCAGAATTATTAGAATTGTCAAACTTAAATTGATATGTTTGCCTGCAATAGTTTACTTTGAGAAATTGTTAATTGTGTTACCTAACTGGACCGTCCATATGAACCAAATATAGATTCAACGTCTTAGGCTAAACTCATCCTCTATTTCAAGTAATTTTAATCACTTCATGTCAAAACATTTAGAAAAAAAAATGAAAAACAAGAAAAGCGGCATTTACATAATCAGCACACAGTTCTTGTGTATTTACATATCTTCATATTTACACACAGAACTCCATTTGGTGTTTTGTATGTAAATATGAAAGTTTAGGCGTGCAATATGTAAATACATAAGAATTTTGTTATATGTATGTAAATTAAAAAAAATGGTAAAAAATGCATGATTACGCATCTCAATCTCTGATGGGGTAACATATGATGCTTAAAGTTTATCTCCTATTGGCTGCTGTTTGTCTTTACAAATTACAAAAAATTATAAAAAAAGGTTCCAAGTCTAAAACTACACTAAAATGATTAATATCATGAATCTGCAGAGAACCCCTCACTTCCAAAAGAAATACCCACGACAGAATATCAGAGAATGTGGATTGGATTACCATTTTTGTGAGATATATTATTAGTCTTTGTATATATATATTTTTTTAAATTTCTGGTCCTCGATGCATTACCTAGAACTTTGAATTATTCTTTTCCTGCAGCGTTTCCTCTTTGCAGTATGTTCAATCATAATATCGACCTTTATGATGGGAAGTGATTTCCAATCTCTTAAGGTGAGCCAGACTTCTATAATTATATGGATTTTTTTCGGAAGATTTGCATAGCTAAAAGTCAAATCCCTATGTATTTACATATCGAACACCTAAACTTTAATTTTTATATATATGACATTTTTCCTTTGCATGAAAAAGGTGTATTTCACTATTAAAAAGTTAATAAAAGATTTGGGTGGTATAAATGTAAAAAAATAAGGTTTTAGTGTTAGGTATGTAAATATATAGCAATTGGGTGGCACGTATGTTAATGCCCCCATTTTTTATTATAGTAGACAACAATACTTATTTTCAGGAGATTTTCATAAAGCTTAAATTTTTATGTTGGAGTGTATTATCTGATATTTTCTTAACTACCGAATGATGTACCCTTGGGCTTCAAATATTTCTTGAAAGCAGAATCTATGAGCGGTTAATCATGAACAATAACTTTTACGAAGTTTTACATACATACCCTCAATTCCTTTATACCTACATATCTAACATCTAAACTTCATTTATTACATTTATGCCATCTTACATATTGTTGACCTCATTTTAGTGAGGTCTTAGCTTTCTTCACGTTAGACTCTAGGATCTAGCTTTAGGAATTCCTTACTGACCATCCTAGCGGACTAGTCATGGAGCCCACCTCCCCTAGAGCTTCGAACCACTTCTAGACCCATTTTTGTAAGGCACTCGCATGAGTAGTCCCAAGCACTCGACTTCCGGTTGCAAGGGCTAAGGACTAACATGTAGAGGGCCCGAAAATGGGTTCCTTAGGATCGACGGCCGCAGGTGAACCCTCAATGCTCGAGCACTCGACACACCACAATTCGACACCTTTTGGCCCGAGCGTCGGCGAACTTGTCCGGACGACCTCGGATGACGAAACGGACCACACGGATGCGTCCGGACGTCGAATTTAGCTAGGAAGCGTACCCATATCGCTATGGTTCCACGCGCGCGCGAACGACACGAAAATCGATGCGCATTTTTTTTAATTAGCGGGGCACGGGTTCGGACTCGACCGGGTTCAATTAGAGCCCGACATAGAGCCGAACACGAGCCGGGCCATTTCGTATTTCAAATTTTAAATTTCAAATCGCACTCGATTCCCTCTCATTTAAATTTAATTAGGAGTTATTATTTACTTAATAGAGTTGTCCCAGGATGGAATACATTTATCTTCCCCGCCAAACCCAGCTTAACGGATCTCTGTGAATTTGCGGGATAGAAATTCAGCCTAGCTCCTCCTTCCTTGCATTCGACGCTTCCCTCTGCTACGCACAGAAAGCCCCGTCTCCCTCTCGGCACCGCAGACAAAAAAAAAAAAAGCCCACCTGCTTGCCTCCTCCCTGCGCTGAAGAAGCCCGCTCGACACCTCCCATCCTCTGCAGCGTAGCCATCGCCTTCTCTCTCGCGCGAACCGAAGCCTCGTTCGCCCGAATCCCTCGCTCGACCGAACAGACGTTCGGCTCGCCTCGACAGAAACCCTCGCTTCCTCTGCTCCTCTTTGCGACAGTCCCCGCGCACGACACTGAAGCCGCTCTCCCTAGCCTCTGCTCGACGCCTCCCTCTGCACCGAATAGAACCAACGCCTGCCCCCTGCGATCGATCCCACCTGCTCCTCGTGCTCAACGCCGAAGCCCGTCCGCTCCCTACGCTCGACGCCTGCTTCGCCGCTCGCTCCAGCCTCTGCTCGATCGAACGCCCTCGCCTCTCCTCTGCACCGCGCCGAAGCACTCGCCCAGGGTCTTGCACTGAAATCCCACCTCACCGGCTTCGCCTTCCCTTCCGACGCACACGACATAAACCATCGCTCACGCCTCTCTCCACCAAAACGCTAGCCGTGCGGACAAAAAGGTATGTGATATTTATTGCTGCTTGACAGAGCCATCATCTCACGTTATATTCTTCTTAAATTCATAATCTTTCAGCATTTAAAATTAAATTCTTCTGAAAATAAAGGAGGAGTCCAAATAGATTCAACTAATGTTATATGAGCAAATCATTCTATGATCGATAAATTCAGTTTTGCTACTTGAAGTGCAATGCGCTTATCATTGACCAATATGTTGAGAATTTGAAGGCTTTTATTCTCGCCTGAGATATATGAGCTGTTCATGCTACTAAAACATGGTCTTGGTTTTACACGTTTTCTGAAAGATTTTTATGAATCCAATTATTTTACAACATTTGCTTCAATTGAGTATTTTATGTAAATGGATCATGGCTCCAACTTTACATTTTGTATTTCAATTCACGAATGCCTCGATTAGTTTCCTTTGTTAATCGGGTGGGGACTAATAAAAGTCTCGAACATTTACATACCCACCACTTGATTCTTATGTTATTTTTACTATCCGAAACCGAATTTAGGCATTTATAATGAAATTCAATTTTTGTTTTATTCTTAACATCGAATCGTGAATAGCACTATTATTGAAGTACACCCTTGCACGCATAGTTTATGACTCGTTTAGAGTATCACTTCGCTACGAGCTTTGAAGTGTTTGACAGTCTGATTTAAATGCATTTGATGGGAGCCTTTAAATGCTGATTTTTGTGCTAATTAAGTGCTGTTTATTGCTGTAATAAGTTGATGTTAGCTGTTTAGGGGCCTGAGAGTGCTGTAGGGGTGCTTGGGTGAGCTGTTTGCTGCTGTGAAAAGCTGTAAGTGCTGTTTGGAGTGCTGTGAGAGGTTTATAATTGCTGTTAAACTGCTGTCTAGTGTTTGGGATAGTTGTCGGGTGCTGAAAAATGCTGTTTGGAAGAGCATAAAAGAATAAAGTGCTGCCTAGTGCTAGAGAAAGCTGTAGGAGAGCTGGGAGAACTTCATAATTGCTCGTGAATACTGTTTGGAAGTTGTTAATTACCGTAGAAGTGTTATTCGAGGTCTAAAATTGCTGTGAATACTGTTTGGAAGTTGTTAATCACCGTAGAAGTGCTGTTTTGAGGTTTAGGATTGTTGTGAGAGTTGTTCGGAAGCCGTGGGAGAGTTGGAAGAAGCTTCGAAAGTCGTTGTTTGGAAGAGTACAAATGTTGTTCGGTGATAAAAAATATTATTTGGAACATAATTGTGTTGTTCGAGGCATTGTGTGGGCCAATTTTGACGTGGCTTTCAATACCGTTTGGGCACTAATTTTAGCAATCGTTCCGGGTCGATTTTGAGAGTGTTGTCTCATCGTTTTGGGTTAAATTTGATGATTATATTTTATGTTTTGGGCCGGATTTGAGAGTCTTATTTATCATCATGGGTTTCATCCTGTTACCATTTCAATGTTTTTTATGCCGATTCACTTACTATTTTCCGTTCTTTTTGACTTTACTAGCTTCTTTTTAAGCGGGTTTGTCTCTTTTGTTTCTCGATTTACTTTTGTTCTTTTAAAACGGTTAAGTCACAAAACGGAATTTCCGATTTAATCGGAAAACACTCTTAATCACTTTGCACGAGTCAGTTAGGATCTCGGATGAAGCATACCTTGAAGCCCTTTAGTTAACCCCACAAGATACACCTGTTCCAGAAAGACACCTGCGCAGAGCCTATCCACCTAATCATCGATGCTTCCTGCAGTCTGAGAGCACACCCTGTGTGAGAACCCATTCTCCTAATCCTTCAGCATGAGGCTTCTTGAGCACACCTCAGTGAGAGCCTATCCACCAATCCTCGATAGCCTCTTGTACCTGACACACCTTAGCTGGAACCCATCCACCTAATCCTCAAAGCCTTACATAGAAGCACACCCTCAGGTGAGTCCACCCACCTAACCTTCAAGCATGTAGCTTCCTGAAGCCTAGAGCATACCCTGTGTGAGATTCACTCATCCTTCACCGCAACCTTCGAATGCACACCCTGGTGAAGACATCCACATAACCCGAACGCACACGACCTGAATTCGACCAAGCATGATCAGAGACACTAGACACGCAGAACGCACCGAGTGCTCGATTCACCCTTCCTTAATTAAATCAACTCGTAATTCCCTAAAACGACTTAACTAATATCAAAACCCAACGCTCCGGATTCGAGCTCGAGCATTACACTCGCATCCTCCCGCAATCGTGACATTTGTTTTGCCACATACGGATCATCTGACCGGTGCGAGTCCGAGTGCCTAGCGTGGCGGCGACGATAATAATGCTTACGTGCGCTACACGAAGGATACGAGGATACGAGGATAATTGAATAAGCATCTCCTACCTCGAGGACCCTCCATAGGTGAGAGGAAAGGACCGACGATACTATTCGCCGACTCTCGTTAGATTGTTTCCGCGTGATCTTGGTCGTCGATAGCATTCTAAGACGATTAAAGTCGACTAACCCGCGACTCTATCATTTTACAAAATATTTACAAAAACAAAAATAAAAATCTCTTTCGCTCATTAAAGTTAACTCGCATAAAATCTTAAACAACAACTTTTGTACTGAAAATTAAAGCAATTCTTATAAAATATATAAAGGTCCACTGCTAATCACTGGATCGGGTTAATGACTACCCTCCTTGGATCGTCTGGCCAGTAACTCCTTATCCAAGCGCTCTGATAAGACACATACCCACCGAGCCCCCGCCTTTATCGACGTCTCACACCTGGGCTCGGCTTTCCATAGCTGACTATAAGCTTTCATTGCGATTTCTACGAGTCGTTTTCTTTCTCTTTATGCGGCTTCTCTTTTACTTAATTTGCTCGTAAGATCATTTAGATTTCCGCAAACGATACCACGCTCGCAATACAAATCATACAACTAGTAGCAGATGCCTGCGTACGTTTTTACAGCTTTCCCGCAAATTACTTTATCGCAATCTACTTTATCGCACTATACTTTACCGCACTTTACTTTCCAAAGACTTTTATTCGCAAAGAATTTACTTTACTCGTACGCAAAACCGAAAACAACAACAAAACCCGAAACATCGAAACACATTTAACAAAACCATTCGAACCTTGGACCTTATGACTGCTACTCAAGCAGAAGCTTCTGAGTCGACTCCGTGAGCAACACAACGAGGAGCTCGGATCGAACAACAAGAGGATCTTCAACAAAGAAACTCTTCCTAGCTTAGATAACAACATATGGACTTCGAGAGATCTCGTCCAGCATGCGCGTAAACCCTCACTTCTCCTTTAGCTTCGTGCAACCGTGTCACGGCAATGTAGTCCTAACTCGCTTTGTAGTTCCGAGGTTGTCGTACGGTACGACGTAAACCCTCTTATCTCATGCGGCTATTCGCATAATCGGCATTATGCAAGTTGTAAGTCCCAAATAATAAAATCGATGTGATTAAACATTTAATTAACGTCGTCTCCAAAACGCAACCACACCATAGTGATAGTTGGAAGTCACTGGCGTTCATCGTATCCGCGACATCCCCTACCTTTTCTTCCTTCGACTCTCGAAATAACCTGTTCCCATTCGAGCCTACTCCCACTCGCTTTTCCACGTCCTACCGCGAAAACCTAAACCTCAATTTCAAGACGTAACCACCGATCATTATCGAGAGTTTTCTCAGCTGACACTACTATTTCGGATGTAATTAACTATAGGTGTCACTTTATAGTGAACTCGAACCTGCGTAAAATAAACCCTACTTAGCTTTTCTATTGTAGAGGGAACTCGTTTGGCCACACATAAACGTTCGCAGATCAAACTGATGTCACGAGTCCTTTAGTTCAGTATGACTGGCTTACCGTCGTAAGATACATTACTTTTTCGAGATGCTAGATTATTTGTGATATCGAGCACGATTATACAAATTACTGGACAAATGAGATCCAGGCGGTCTCATTTTCCAAAATTAAAATACACTACTTTTAAAATTACTTTCCAAAATTATATATCTTTTATACTAAACTAAATCACAAAATTTTAAATCCTTTCAAAGAAAACGAAAATGCGGCCGACAAATTCTGCGACTCACTGTGACCTGCTCTCTCTCCATTTTCGATCGTGAGGTATTGTCTTCATACATCTAAGAAGGTGCCCATGTCCTCGCGGTCGGATTGTTGTTCTTCGTCGACATACCGTGCTCATTTCTTCCTCGAGCCAAGTATAATCAACTCTTTTGGATTCTGAGCCATCCGTTTAATCACCATTATACAGAGTGGTTCGCGAACCCTCAGTGTTTAGTGGGGACCCCGATCAGGTGTGGTAGTTAAGAGTGGTTTATCGAAACGTGTTCGATGCGATGTTAAACTCCTTCCAATCTCTGACCGGTCCTACATTTCATTCCTCTTTGAGTTCGACTACAGTGAACAAGTTAAATCGAATTTCTCTCTCACAATCCTCCATTTAAGCCTCCAACCAAAACACAAAAATTCGAGATAAAATTCATATGAATAAATTCACAGTTACCTAAGCTCATAAGACAAGTGTGTTTACTTGAAGATATCTCCGACGAAATAAAAAAAAAAAACAAAACATGGGACATCACCGACCTTTGAAATTCTTCAAACGACAGTGAGCAATGTCTTCACCAAAGTTGATCTTTTCTTTCGCCACCGGAATCGAGTTTGTTATTAAGCAAGAGCGAGCCGCCCGACTCGCGTCATTAAGTTTGGATAAGGATTCGACGATATTGAAGCAAAGTTCGGGGATGTCGCCGTCGCAGTGATGAAATCTGAAACGGCAGGTCCGTCTAGCCTGTTGTGGAGTTCAACCTGAAATCTGCTAATGAATTCCCCCCTCCGAAGAGGGTGTTGATGGAAAGGAGCCCTACCATCGTCGTAAAGTCCGCCGCTATAAATGTCGGGACCGCTCCCGTAACCGTTTTTCCTTCTACCACCGGATTCACCGCTATCGCACTAGTTGCTCCGCTAAACAAAGGGAAGGAGATTCTATATGAAGAAGTGTCGCCAATGCTTTTTCCCCGCCGTCTTCCGTATTCGAGATCGGGTCCAATTCAAAGTCCGTGCGACCGACTAAGACACAGGAAAAGAGGCGCAACAGAAGATTCCGAAGGTCGAGAAGGCGAAAGCCGCAGAGCCGGCTACTATCGACACCGTCCTCCGACCGGATGAGGCAGATTACGCGAGGCCTCACCTCTACTCGAGGGAGTAGGTTTCACCGCTTGTCTCGCTACCGACGGAGAGGATGGAGTCTATAAGGCTGCCACAACGTTACCACCACCATCTCTCCATAATGGTCCAAGGTCAATGATGACATTTCAAGAGCAATCTGATACAATGACATGAGTTGACAAAGACAATCGACCGAGGCAGAGATTTCCAACCTTCTCAAAGAATACAGATCAACAATCATTCCAAAGAGAGGCTGCATCGTATGGATGAAAGACAGTGGTCCATCTATACCAAGCAAATAACAAAGTATATTCTTTTAAAAAAGAAGTCGTAGCAAAAATGTTCATGGATTTAATCAAGAATCCTAAATTCGTATTAAGAGAGCCAAAGAAGTTCTGAGGAAGTCGACAAAAAAGACCATCCCAACTACCGCCTCTACTACATGATCACAGTCATACTATGTAAAATCAGTATCGCCTTCAAAGAATGGCTTGAGAAGAACTTTAAGAATTGGAGTGATAACTATCCCGAAAGAATATTCTGAAGAACTCGAAAAGCGTTCCATCAATATGATTTCGATTGAGCCAATCGTTTCAAATGACTTCTACACAACTACTCCAAGATTCGACGAAAAATACGATAAGTTGATAGAAAACTTCCAACCGACCTTAAAGCTTATCAAAGGAAACTCGATTGAGGCTAAGTTGGAAAGGCTTCGAGCCGACATCGCACGACCGTCCGAAGAACAAAGAAAAGATATAGCGATCAACCCTACGATCCGTCGGATTATGTGATCGAAGATTTCGCAGAATCCTCGTTGCTGAGACCCGTAGCCTCATCATCACCGCGTGATGCTCCATCACCCGCCGAGGAGAACACCGCCGATGAGCGGCAATGTGTCATTCAACAAAGAGATGAACAAATCATGCAAATGAAAAGGAAATGAGGAAATGAGGGTTGTCATGACCGAACTACAAAACGTACCTCATCACCTGTAGGCAGACATGTAGAGGATGGCAAACCGTAAATCATTCATGTTACAAATGAAAACAAAGAGTCAACCCATAACACAATACCGAAAAGGATATCAGCAGTATAATGAGCAAGAGAGAGAGAAGCTCTTAACTCGACCTAAAAGAGGAGCATTGGTTTTAAGGGTAGACCTTACCCGTAAGAATTTAATGCCGTGCAATACCCAAGTGGCTTCGTACCACCGCCGTTCAGCGCATTTCGATGGGACGGAAACCCTCGACAAGATGTTGCACACTTCCGAGCAAGTCGTCGCAACGCTGGGGTAGTGATGCATCGTCGTGTCGTCGGCCATGGAGCGCTTTCGGAATCGTTTGACTCGGTACGCCGAACTACCTAACGATTCCGCGAAAACGTTTCGTAGACCGGAAGACTCCTTTGTTAGCTGTTCACTGAGCTAAACACCATATCACCATCGGTGATCTCGTGGTGGAGCTGCAGGCTCACCAAACATCGACTGACTATATTCGCGATGCGAGAATTCGAGCATGTAAATGCGAACCACAACTCAAGGAGCAAATACGCAAATAAATACTTCTAAAGAGCATTCATGGTCCAAAGAGGTTTCTTACTCAAGGATTCACCATCAAGACATTCGAAAAGTTACTTCATAAGGCCGGAGTCTACAGAAGAAGCCAAGCAATGGATTTCTGAGAAAACCGAAAAGCCAAAGCCAGTAAAAACATTCGAAAAGAGGACAAAGAATAAAGGCGACAATCGATAAAGGAAAACAAATAATACAGATTCAAGTCGAGAAGCCTCAACAAAACTATCAACATCCACAACAATACTGGCAACAAATATTCCAAAGAATGGCCGTACTGTGGTAATGGAAGACAGTGGTCCGTCTACTACCGAGCGGTGAACGGAACATACTCTTTCAAGAATGAGCGATAGAAAGATGTTCCGAATTTAGTCAAGAAGCCCGAGTTCGTGCTACTGCAGAGCTAAGAAGACCGAAGAAGTCGACAAGAATGACCAACCCAATTATCGCCTATACTACGTATTGCTTTGGTCATACCATGTAGGTTGCTTCGTCTTCAAAGAATGGCTTCGAAAAAATTTCAAGAATGGAACATAACGATCCCGAAAGAATATTCGAAGAACTCGAATAAGCGTTCCATCAATGTAATTTCGACCGATCCTAAGTGTTCCGATCGATTCCGATGCAAATTCGACAAAGGATGAAACGTCTTTCGATTACTATCGTACTACTTATGTTATCGAATCGAATGCTAATCGTATCAATGTTTCAGTATGTCCCTTCCCTCCCACCGCAATAAAATAAATAGTAGAATCTGTTGTTTTTCGTAATCGTTTAACGTTCAAGAGCATAGTTAACAAAACGTCCAACGCTCAACAGTGAATACAACCGAGAAAAGAGTAATCCGAGATAAAAATTTCAAGCATCGTGATGAAATTGTGATTTCAGTGAAAATAAAATTAACGCCCTAATGATCGGGCCCTTCACTTTAAAAATTTCTGACGGGTCCCAAGTAAAATTCAAAATAAGCCAATGCGATTATAATACGAGTAATCGATCGAGGATATCACGAGACTTTTAATCCTCTCGCTGTCGATCGGCCCGACCTTCGAACGAGTTATAATATATCGGGATTCGTCTTAAGAAATATTCGAGAATCGTTAATCAGTGAGTTCGACATTCAAAATCTTTAAATTACGCTTATACCGTATATAAGAATTCTATAAAACAAAAGCGAAAGAAAAGAAAAAAAAAAAAGTGTGAAAATCTCCCGAGAAAAATCTTCGAGTGCTGACATAAAATCAAAAAATCATGTCTCAATTCAGTACATTCAAAATCTTTAAATCATGCTCCACCGTATATACGTAATTCTCAATAAAGATAGAAAAAAAAAAAAAAAAAAAATGAAAAAAGGCTCCCTGAAGAAAGCTTCGATGCGAGCAATCAAAAATCGGCTGTCAATTCTCCCCGAATTACAGAAACTTGAAAGCGTCTCTTAAGGAAATTCTTCGATATTATACTCGGAAAGAGTTAAGCTGATCTCTAGTTTTTTGCCGACTATTAATCGTCTCGTAAATATCCCTTTGACATTAAAAATATTTAAATCACACTGAACTAAATTACGAATCCGCTAGTCTCGTAAAAGAAAGGACTAAAGAAAGCGCTTATGTTATTAGCAAATTAATTGGAAATTCTACCCCGAATTCATATCTTTCAACGCCTGTAAGATTCTACTCCACTTAATCGAAGAGTATCAAAATGGTTTCTCAAACACCGTGAACATCTTTAAAAAAAAAAATCTGTGATAAAGAAGCGACGATCGCTATGAACGAAGTCTACAAAGTGCGACCTTTCAAGCTATGACGTCCTTCGAAATAAGACATCTTTATGCAGTACTGAAAGAATACAATTTTGATAAGCTACATAAAGAATGGGTTGTTTTCTGTTTTTACACATGTCTCCCGCCCAAAGATAGTGTGAACATCTTTACAAAATCCATGATAAAGAAAGGCGATCGCCACAATCGGATCTACAAAGCTTCAACCTTTCGAGTCAGGGATGTCTCTATAAATAAGACATCTTTACGCGTACTGAAAGAATACAATTCCGATAAGATCTTTAAAGAATTCGAGTTATTTTCACACATGCTCTTCAGCCAATGGATGAGACCTCAAGAAGATCGCAGCATCAGCGTGTTCCAAAGACAGTCTTGTTTCTATGAGCACCGATGTCATACTTGTCTAAAACTGGGTCCAAATCCTAATAACAATACAACAGAAAACTCATAAAACTTGAATGAAAATCACATCCCACCATAACAAAACAAAAGAAATAAAGTCAGCATCAAATCAAAACGATCAAAAACAAAATCAAAATCAAAATTTCAAACTTCGAATGCCAAACTTTAAACTTCGAATTTCGACTCGACATGCCGAGTTCCCGACTGTCCGCCTCTCTCGACTCGAAATTTCCTTCCATAAGAACTTCGAGTCCTATTTTCCGCATGTAAGAGGCTAGCCGGCTCTATCTACATAGAACCGCGCTCTTTCTATGCCTTTGTCTCGGTATGCATGAGATTCTGGTCGTTCTATCGGAACCGCATCTCTTTTCACACAGACATTTCTTCGATCAGCCCATCGAGTCGATGCGAGTCCTCGAGCATTCCTTCTCAATCCGATTTCTTCTCGTCGACATTTTTACACAACTCTCCTAATTTCACAAGTCGCATCAAATTTTCTCAAATTTCTCACAAATTCATAAATTCAAATCTTCCTCTTGGATCGGTATGAGACCCCTTCAACTGATGTTAAGGCTTCCGAGTCCTTCAAATTTAAAATCCAGTGGCTCATGCAGGATTCCGACTCCTTCAAATTCCACAACACAAGATCAAACACAATACAAATCAAATCAAAACATTTCAAATCCGAACCACGTTCCAATTTCGACTCGGTTAGGTCGAGCTCCTCGACCCATCGCTGTCATCTCTCTCGCACAAAGTCTTCTTCCATAGAAGCATCGAGTCTCGCACTCACAAACATTGCAAATCTCTCGCATTTACATTCCTATCTTCCACAATTTTTCATTTTCTATCCATAAACTTCTTACAATATGAATATTTTTCTCCGACGTACTATGAGTTGGAGTCACCAACAAGATTCCCTCATACCGATCATTTTGTCACCGTTTAGGTTGGATGTTAGTCCCAGCAGCATTCCTTCCTAACGTGATATTTTCGCTACTCTGCAGGTTGGATATTAGTCTCAACAAGCATTCCTCCCTGGAATAGTAGAAATCTTTTCCCGATCGCCTTATGAGCTCAAGTCGGCCCAGTGCATTCCCTCATATCGATCATTTTGTCATCGCTTAGGCTTGGATGTTAGTCCCAAGTGCATTCCTTCCTAACGTGATGGACATTTTCGCTACTTCGGGTCGGATATCGGTCCCGCCGCATTCCTCCCTAATGTAGCAGACACCTTCGCCTGAGTTGGATATCAGTCCCGCTGCTTTCCTACTCATCCCGATCATTTTTGTCACCGCTTAGGCTGGATGTTAGTCCGCAGCATTCCTTCCTATCGTGATGGATATTTTCGCTTACTTCAGGTCGGATATCAGTCCCAGCCGCATTCCTCCCTAATGTAGCAGACACCTTCGCTTCGAGTCGGATATCGAGTCCCGGTGCTTTCCTACTCATCACGATCTTTTCATCATCAGCATGTGTCGGATGTTGAGTCCCAATGGCATTCCTTCCTAACGTGATGAGACATTTTCACTACTTACTGGGTCGGATATCGATCCTCAGGCCAGCATTCCTCCCTAATGTAGCAGACACCTTCGCTTCTTGAGTCGTGATATCGCTCCCGATGCTTTCCTACTCATCCCGATCTTTCGTCACCGCTAGGTTGGATGTTAGTCCCAGCAGATTCCTTCCTAACGTGATGAGACATTTTCACTACTTCGTAGGGTTGAATATTGGCCCCGACCGCATTCCTCCCCAACGCAGACGTGACACCTTCGGCTCTCGAGTTGGATATCGCCTCCACGTGCGTTTCCTACTCATCCCGATCTTTTCGTCATCGCATAGGCTGGATGTTAGTCCCACAGGCATTCCTTCCTATCGCGATAAGACATCTTCACTACTTCGAGTCGGATATCGGTCCCAGCCGCATTCCTCCTCAATCGCCTCTTAGGCTGGATGTTAGTCCCAAAGGCATTCCTTCCTATCGTGATGGACATTTTCGCTTACTGCAGGGCTGGATATTAGTCCCGCCGCATTCCTCCCCAACGTAGCGTACACCTTCAGCTCTTGAGTCGGATATCGCTCCCGTGCTTTCCTACTCATCCCGATCTTTTCGTCATCGCATAGGCTGGATGTTAGTCCCAGCGCATTCCTTCCTATCGCGATAGACATCTTCACTACTTCGAGTCGGATATCGATCCCAGCCGCATTCCTCCTCAATCGCCTCTTAGGTTGGATGTTAGTCTCCAGATGCATTCCTTCCTATCGTGATGTGACATTTTCGCTAATTGTCGGGTCGGATATAAGTCCCGCAGCTTTATTCCCAACAGAAGAGACATTTCTCGATCGGCTCTCGGGTCTGGATGCGCACCTCTGTGCTTTCCCGCTCAACTCGATTTCTACAATTATTTTTCACGAATACTTCACAAATTTCCACAACATCTTTTCCAATACCTTCAGCTATCGCTGTGGCCGGATGTGAGACCCCGTGCGTTTTCGCCCCACTCGTATGCAGACATTCCTTCGACACGCATCGGGCCGGATGCGAATCCCAGATTGTCTTCCTTCCCAATACAACAATTATTTTCGACATTGATCCTCGAGCCGGATATGCATCCTCGTGCCTTCCTCCATGACATGACTCCACTAAAATCAAAACGAACCAAACCGACATTCAAATCTCGAAAAGTCAAACTCACAATCACAATTTGAAAACACACTCGCTAATCCCCACGGATACTCATAAATTCTCCACTGAAGCTTCTTTCGAGCTGAGCTTTCCAAGTGGAACCTCAACTCAAATTCGATTATCGAACCCTGTTCGACGTTCGGTCTGTTCTAAGTATGTATACTTAAACAGATTCTTTGGTTTTGTTGATCGCTCGGCCAACGCTAATACGCGCGTGCGCTTGTTCGCAGCACCACACCTATCGGGGTCCTCTTGTTGACCTCATTTTAGTGGCGTCTTAGCTTTCTTCACGTTAGACTCTAGGATCTAGCCTTTGGAATTCCTTATCGACCATCCTAGCGGACTAGTCATGGAGCCCACCTCCCTGTAGCTTCGAACCACTTCTGCACCCATTTTTGTAAGCACTCGCATGAGTAGTCCCAAGACTCGACTTCCGGCTGAAGCGCTAGGACTAACACGTAGAGGGCCCGAAAACGGGTTCCCTAGATCGGACGGCCTTAGTGAACCCTTAATGCTCGAAGACTCGACACACCACACTTGACACCTTTTGGCCCGAGCGTCGGCGAACTTGTCCGGACGACCTCGGATGACGAAACGGACCACACTGGATGCGTCCCGGACGTCGAATTTAGCTAGAAGCGTACCCATATTGCTATGGTTCCACGCGCGCGCGAACGACACGAAAATTGATGCGCATTTTTTTTTAATTAGCGGGGCACGGGTTCGGACTCGGCCGGGTTCAATTAGAGCCCGACATAGGCCGAACACGAGCCGGGCCATTTCGTATTTCAAATTTTAAATTTCAAATCGAGCACTTGATTCCCTCTCATTTAAATTTAATTAGGAGTTATTATTTACTTAATAGAGTTGTCCCGGGATGGAATACATTTATCTTCCCCGCCAAACCCAAGCCGTAACGGATCTCCGTGAATTTGCGGGATAGAAATTCAGCCTAGCTCCTCCTTCCTTGCATTCGACGCTTCCCTCTCGCTACGCACGAAAGCCCCGTCTCCCTCTCGGCACCGGCAGAACAAAAAGCCCACCTCGCTCGCCTCCTCCCCGCGCCGAAGAAGCCCGCTCGACACCTCCCATCCTCCGCAGCCGTAGCCATCGCCTTCTCTCTCGCGCGAACCGAAGCCTCGTTCGCCCGAATCCCTCGCTCGACCGAACAGACGTTCGGCTCGCCTCGACAGAAACCCTCGCTTCCTCTGCTCCTCTTTGCGACAGTCCCCGCGCACGACACTGAAGCCGCTCTCCCTAGCCTCTGCTCGACGCCTCCCTCTGCACCGAATAGAACCAACGCCTGCCCCCTGCGATCGATCCCACCTGCTCCTCGTGCTCAACGCCGAAGCCCGTCCGCTCCCTACGCTCGACGCCTGCTTCGCCGCTCGCTCCAGCCTCTGCTCGATCGAACGCCCTCGCCTCTCCTCTGCACCGCGCCGAAGCACTCGCCCAGGGTCTTGCACTGAAATCCCACCTCACCGGCTTGCCTTCCCTTCCGACGCACACGACGAAACCATCGCTCACGCCTCTCTCCACCAAAACGCTAGGCCGTGCGGACAAAAAGGTATGTGATATTTATTGCCGCTTGACGAGCCATCATCTCACGTTATATTCTTCTTAAATTCATAATCTTTCAGACATTTAAAATTAAATTCTTCTGAAAATAAAGGAGGAGTCCAAATAGATTCAACTAATGTTATATGAGCAAATCATTCTATGATCGATAAATTCAGTTTTGCTACTTGAAGTGCAATGCGCTTATCATTGACCAATATGTTGAGAATTTGAAGGCTTTTATTCTCGGTTTGAGATATATGAGCTGTTCATGCTACTAAAACATGGTCTTGGTTTTACACGTTTTCGAAAGATTTTTATGAATCCAATTATTTTACAACATTTGCTTCAATTGAGTATTTTATGTAAATGGATCATGGCTCCAACTTTACATTTTGTATTTCAATTCACGAATGCTCGATTAGTTTCCTTTGTTAACTGGGTGGGGACTAATAAAAGTCTCGAACATTTACATACCCACCACTTGATTCTTATGTTATTTTTACTATCCGAAACCGAATTTAGGCATTTATAATGAAATTCAATTTTTGTTTTATTCTTAACATCGAATCGTGAATAGCACTATTATTGAAGTACACCCTTGCACGCATAGTTTATGATCGTTTAGAGTATCACTTCGCTACGAGCTTTGAAGTGTTTGACAGCTGATTTAAATGCATTTGATGGGAGCCTTTAAATGCTGATTTTTGTGCTAATTAAGTGCTGTTTATTGCTGTAATAAGTTGCTGTTAGCTGTTTAGGGGCTCTGAGAGTGCTGTAGGGGTGCTTGGGTGAGCTGTTTGCTGCTGTGAAAAGCTGTAAGTGCTGTTTGGAGTGCTGTGAGAGGTTTATAATTGCTGTTAAACTGCTGTCTAGTGTTTGGGATAGTTGTCGGGTGCTGAAAAATGCTGTTTGGAAGAGCATAAAAGAATAAAGTGCTGCCTAGTGCTAGAGAAAGCTGTAGGAGAGCTGGGAGAACTTCATAATTGCTTGTGAATACTTGTTTGGAAGTTGTTAATTACTGTAGAAGTGTTATTCGAGGTCTAAAATTGCTGTGAATACTGTTTGGAAGTTGTTAATCACCTGTAGAAGTGCTTGTTTGAGGTTTAGGATTGTTGTGAGAGTTGTTTGGAAGGCTGTGGGAGAGTTGGAAGAAGCTTGAAAGTCTTTGTTTGGAAGAGCATAAATGTTGTTCGGTGATAAAAAAATATTATTTGGAACATAATTGTGTTGTTCGAGGCATTGTGTGAGCCAATTTTGACGTGGCTTTCAATACCGTTTGGGCACAATTTTAGCACTTGTTCGGGATTGATTTTGAGAGTGTTGTCTCATCGTTTTGGGGTTAAATTTGATGATTATATTTTATGTTTTGGGGCCGGATTTGGAGAGTCTTATTTATCGTTATGGGTTTCATCCTGTTACTCATTTCAATGTTTTTTATGCCGATTCACTTACTATTTTCCGTTCTTTTTGACTTTACTTAGTTCTTTTTAAGTAGGTTGGTCTCTTTTGTTCTCTTGATTTACTTTTGTTCTTTTAAAACAGTTAAGTCACAAAACGGGAATTTCACGATTTAATCTGGGAAAGCAATTCATGAGGATATTTGCAGGTTTAGTTAGAAAATACTTAAGTCGAGTGTAGAACACCCTTAAATCACTACCGCAAGACAAGCTCACTGACACATGTGGCTTCTCTAGATCTCTAGGTGCACACCCTAGGTGAGAACCCATTCTCCTAGTCCTTCATCAGTGAAGCTTCCATGACCTCAGGTGTAGACACTCTCGAGTGAAAGCCTCTTTTACCTAACGCTTAGCTCGCGGACTTCCTAGAACCTTCAAAGAAGCACGCCCTGTAGGTGAGTCACCCACCTCACCTTAACCTGCGACTTCCTAGACCTCAGGAGCACACCCTAGGTGAGAGCGCATCTACCTAACCTTCGAACGCACGATGAAGCTGCAGGCACCCGACCCTAATTCACGAGATGATCGAGACACTGGACACGAGAACGCACCGAGGCTCGATTCACCCTTCCTTAATTAAATCAATTGCGAATTCCTGAAATGACTTAACCGATATTGAAACCCATCGCTCCGGGATTCGAGACCGAGCATTACACTCCGATCCTCACAGCGATTGGGGACATTTGTTTTGCCACATATGGATCATCGGACTCAGTGTGAGTCCGAGGTGCAGGTGGCGAGGCGATGATAATAATGCTTATGTGTGCTTACACGAAGGATACGAGGGATACGAGGGATAATTAGAATAGTATCTCCTACTCGAGGACCTCCAGTAGGGAGAGGAAAGGACGGATGATACTATTCGCCGACTCTTGGTTAGATTGTTTCCGGTGATCTTAGGTCGTCGATAGTCTAAGACGATTAGAGTCGACTAACTCGCTGATTTCTATCATTTTACAAAATATTTACAAAAACAAAAATAAAAATCTCTTTCGTTCATTAAAAGATAACTCTGCATAAAATCTTAAACAACAACTTTTGCATGAAAATTAAAGAATTCTTATAAAATATATAAAGGTCGCAGTTAATCACTTGGATTGGGTTAAGAATCACCTCCTTAGATCGTCGGATTCGGTAACTCTTATCCAAGGTCGGATAACACATGATCCAATCTCTGAGCCACTCGCCTTTATCGACGTCTCACACCTGGTTCCGGTTTCCATAAGTAGTATAAGTTTTGCTTGTGATTTCTACGAGTCGTTCTTTCTCTTTTATCTTTGGGTTTCTCTTTTACTTAACTTGCTCTGTAAGATCATTTAGATTTCCTCACGAATGATACCATGTCTTGCAATACTAAATCATACTAACGAGTAGCAGATGCTGAGGTACGTTTTTACGGTTTTCCGCAAATTACTTTATTCGATCTACTTTATCGCATCTATCTTTCTTTACGACTTTACTTTCAAATGACTTTTATTTCACGATGAATTTACTTTACTCTGCATGCAAAGCCGAAAACAACAACAAAACTCGAAACATTGAAACACATTTGCAAAACCATTTGAACGCTTAGACATTATGGACAACTACTTAATGAAGAAGCTCGGAAGTGACTCACGTGAGCAGCACAATGAGGAGCTTGGATCGAGCAACAAGAGGATCTTCGACAAAGAAACTCTTCCTAGTTTAAATAACAACGTATAGGACTTCGAGGTAGCTCGTCCAGGCGTGGCGTGAACCCTCATTCTCCTTTTGAGCTTACAGTACTGCCGTCTTGCGCAGCGTAAGTCCTAACTCGTTTTAGGTTCAGAGGTTGTCGTACGGTATGACGTAAATCCTCATATCTCTGCAGTTTATTTGCATAATCGGGTATTATGCGAGTGTAAGTCCGAATAATAAAATTGACGAGATTAAACGTTTAATTAACGTCGTCTCGAAAACGCAATGCACGCAGGATAGTTGGGAAGTCAGCGGGGTCTGCTCGGATCCGTGACATCCCTTACGCTTTTCTTTCTTTGACTTCTGGAAATAATCGTTCCGATTGAGCTACTCACACTTCGCTTTCCACGTCCTACCGTGAAACACTAAACTTTGGATCTTGAAGACGAACCACCGATCGTTATCGAGAGTTTTCTCGAGTGACTACGTCATTTGGGATGTAATTAGCTATAGAGACATTGCTATAGAGAACTTAGAACAGGAGTAAAATAAGCCTACTTAGTCTTTCTATTAGGTAGGGAAGCTTATCGATCGCACATAAATGTTCGCGAGATCGAACGGATGTCACGAGTCCTTTGAGTTCGTATGATTGGGTCTACCGTCGCGAGATACGTTACTTTTTCGAGAAGGTGTATCGTTTGTGATATCGAGCACGATTATACAAATTACTTGGACAAACGAGATCCGAGCGGTCTCATTTTCCAAAATTAAAATACACTACTTTTAAAATTACTTTCCAAAATTATATATCTTTTATACTAAACTAAATCACTAAATTTTAAATTCTTTCAAAGAAAACGAAAATGCGGCCGACACATATATAACTTTTAATTGTTCATTTTCTAGTTTAGAAAGGATGAGGTTCAAACAGCCGATGTTATACCCTACAGCTATGAATTATTCCACTTCATCTTCTCTATGGGAGCTACGTACTTCGCAATGTTATTCATCAGCTGGGAATTGGATCATCCCACTAGAGAGTAAGATGTTCAACTGAATATATATCTTTATTAACTAGAAAGATTTACATACATATCACTGAATTCTTATGTGTTTACATAAGCTTCAACTTTTGCATATATTCCACCTTGCCCATGCATGAGAAGGCGTATTTCACTTGTTAGAGTTAAAATATTGGTAGTTTAGGTGGTATAAATGTAAAAAGGAAAATTTATGTGTAGATAAGCAAGTACATAAGAATTGGGTGGTATCTCTGTCAAATGCCCCTATGCCCCTATAAACTTTTGAGCCGTTTGTTTTGACGTTCAAATTTTGTGCTATTCAGATGGAGTATTGATGTTGGTTGGGCTGGTACTTGGATCAAATTTATAAATGAATTTTTGGCTGTTGCCTTATACTGTAAGTGCTGCTGTCTTGAATTTTTCTACTGCATTCATCTCTCTTTACTTAAATCCTAGATTTATTTTTTTGATTGGAAGATTTACATAACATACCGCTCAATTGATTTGTATTTACATATCTGACACCCCTATTTCTATTATTACATTCATGCCCACCTTAAATATGCATGAAAAGGTATAGTTCACTTTTTAATAGTTAAAATGGTGGTATTGTTTTATGTCATATGAAATATTTGGGTGATATAAATGTAAAAAGAAAAAATTTAGGTTGTAGATATGTAAGTAGATGGGAATTGGGTGGTATGCATGTAAATGCCCCTTTTTAATTTGGCATGCAAAGCTTGTTAGGATCATTATAATCTATGCAATAGGTGATTTGTGTGAATAGATAGGAATCATGTGGTATGTATGTAAATGCCTCTTTTTAATTTGTCATGAAAAGCTCATAATTTTCGTAATTGTTGTTCTCTATTTGAGGTGATTATAACTGTCTATAACAATTGTTATATAGCACTGTTATGGGGAAATTGCTATATATATTATAATATTTCTTTTCATCACAATATTAGACATTAATTTTCTTGCAATTATTACATTCTATTTAAGTTTGCTTGATTATAAAAAGTTGCGTCTCCATAATAACTTTTTTCTGAAAAGAAAAATTATATAGAAATGAGCTATACATCTCGTCTACAAAATAAAGGGCACTTTAGATACATACCACCCAATTCCTATATTTACATATATAACACCAAATCTTTGTTTTTCATGTTTATACCCCCCAAATCATTCACATCACACCAAAAAATATCACTACTTTAACTTGAAATACATATGTTCATGCATGAATAAGATGGCGTTTAGGTAAAAATTTAAGTTTAGTTATTAGATATGCAAATACATAAGAATTGAGTACTATATGTGTAGATCTTCCAATTTTTGGGGTATTTATGTGCATGCCACACAATTCTTAAGTATTTACAAATCGAACACCTAAACTTTAATATTCAAAAGTGTAATTCATCTTTTTATGTATGGGTTTATAACACTGAAGTATTATAAACACTTAAATATTAAAGTTTAGGTGTTAGATATGTAAATAGAAAGGAATTGTGCGGTATCATTGTAAAGAAATAAATAAAAAGATTTTGAGAAAACTTTCTAAAACATTTGGTGCTACTGGCTGAACTTTGTGCAGTGTGGACATTGATGTGGCCAATTGTAACGAGGAACAGAGAATCCGATCGAGGAGAAGCTAGGCAGCCAGTTGATTGTTCAGTATGATGATGAAACGCCTCTTGTTACTTATTCATGCCTATCCAACTCCTGTGTTAAACTTGCAGATTTTTTTTTCTTTTTTCGAGAAATTTACTTGTATGCCACACAAATCTTATGTATTTACATACCGAATTTGTAAGTTTTATTATTTATATTTATAATATTTTAGTGTCATATGTTTATGCATATAAAAACATGTATATTCCTCTGAAACAGTAAGTAATATGAGTAAGATTGATTTTTTTTTTTATGATATCAAAGATTTGAGTATTGTGTATGTAAATATGAAAGTTCATGTTAGAAATATGAATGCATGGGAATTGAGTGGTGTATGTAAATCCAATTTTGTTATATACATATACAAATTTTCAAGCAATACATAAATGGGCATTAATTTGATTCAATCGTCTCACACTATTAAGTGAGGGCGGTTTAAGTATAATTTTCAAGTTGGAATTAGAAAGATGCGTATATGTACACCGTACAATTCAACCAAATGAAGCCCAAACTATGACATGCTCGACTCTACTCTGCTCGGTTCAATTATAGCTCTATTTATGAGAAGCATAAATAATAGTTCACTTGCAATGTAGGAGCATATATTACAATACTCTTCCATCCATCCCATCGAGAATTCCCGACCAGAGCCCTTTGACCGGAGGTAGTTGAGCAACAAGAGCATTCCATGGAGGATAGCCAACACCGCTCCCACGAACTCGACCATCCATGCGGAGAGAGAGATACCTTCATCATGTGTAAAAGGTGGATAAAAGGATATCACACAATTCTCATGTATTTACATATCTAACACCTAAAGTTTGATATTTACACTTATAAATGCAAAATTGAAAGTTTAGGTGTTAGATATGTAAATACATAAGAATTGTGTGGTATATATGTTAAAAAATCCTTGATGCTGTGGCAGAACCACAATGCCAACGTAAGTTTAATGCATCTGTATAACATCTTCCAATTGATTGTCATTTCCTTTAACAATAACTTAATCTGAAAATGTGGGGATCTTTCAATTCCAACTTTAATAAACAGGTTCATTGTTACAGACATACCATCCAATTTTTATGTATTCACAAATCCAAAACCTAAACTTTACTTTCAACATGTCCATCCAAGTTTTTCTTGTCATATACAAAATACAAATGAATTTTTTCATGCATAGTTAAGGTTCGAAATTTAGGTGATAAAAATGTAAATACATAGGAATTAAGTGATATGCATGCAAATCTTCCTAACAGATATCAAGAAGATGAACAGAGTACTCACACGGGAGAATCAAGCGGAACAGTAGCCAGTTTCTTCTGCTCATCTATCCAACTGCAGAAAACAGCACACGGTAAACAGTTAAATGATAAAACTAATGGCTTTTGCATACATACCACCCAATTTCTATGTAATCACATATCTAACACACAAAACTTTGCTTTTTTTACATTGCTACCACCCAAATCTTTCATATCACATAAAAAACACATTTTCATGCATGGGTAAGGTGACATGGCACGTATGTAAAATCGAACTTTAGGTGTTGGATATGTAACTGCATAGGAATTGAGTGATTTGTATGCAAATCTTCCTAAAACTAAATAAGTTCTCACTTTCTCCATTCTGCAACGTTGACAGGCCTCAGCTGCCAGAGCTTCTTCTTTCTTTCATCAATAAAAATCTCCCCTTTACTCTCCACTGATTCAAACTCAAGCTTCGTCTTATCAGTGGATACTGGAACCACTAACACCCCTCGTTCGAGAAGGCTGTCCATAAATGCTTCGCTAAGCTTGAAAGATTCGTTAATGTAAGCCGCAGGGCCGGCGATGACGACAAGGCGTGCAGTTCCCCGCAGATCATTGACGGCAATTATCTTATTCTGATTAATCTGTAGCTTAAGCTGAGAAAGGCTTTCCTCTCTGAACAGCTTGGCTAACTGAACATTCTTTGCTTCGTTCTCCCTTGAATACAGAAAATAGAAAAGGAAAACTGCGCTTAGATCTATGACGAGGCCCTTTAAGACCTCAGCAGGCAGTAGAGTTGTTGATGGATTTGTAAGAGAGGATATTAATTGAGTGATGGCTATCAGTCCTCCTGCAGCACCGCTTGCGATGAAGGCGAGGTAAAAGAACATTCGAACCGAACGGAAGGGAGAGAGAACTTCACTTCTTATCTTGGCTGTTGAGCTGAGGACGCAGAAAATGAAGTTGGGATCACAAAGGAGACATCTTTCGACATTATAAGAGAAAGAATCAGAAAGATATGTTCTTCTCTTAGAAAAATTGCATTACTATCTTGATTGTTAGGAAGATTTACATGCATACCGCTCAATTCTCATGTATTTATGTATCTAACACCTAAACATTCAATTTAGGTGTCTTTCAGTTTTTAAAGGTTAAAATAGTGGTATTTTTAATGTGATATGAAAGATATGGGTGGTATATATGTAAAATGTAGAGTTGAGGATATGTAAATACATAGGAATTAGGTGGTAAATGCCCATAATTATTATATGTGTCTAAAATTAAATGACATTTGCAAATGAAGATAAAAGGGCATGCCTTGCAGAAAGGAAAAGGAGGCGGATAAGAACTTGCAAGTTCAAGTGTGTGTAAGAAAATGAGAAGCTGTCCTCAAAGAAAATTGTGTAGCGCATAGAAAAAAGGAGTAAAAGCTTGTTTTCTTACTTACTGAGTCACTTTTTAATCATTAATTGATATGCCTGCTCAAATTTTCACCAAAGATAAATTGTCAAAATGGTCCCCTTGCTCTATGTAAGGGGATCATTTTAATTTAGAAGTCCATAAAAGTGTCAATTTTGTCCCCAAATTATTTTAATAGGGGGTTGAGATAGACTTCAATGGGGACTATTTTAACCCATATTAAAAGATTTTGATGACTAATTTAACACTTTATATAAAGTCAGGGGACTAAAGGGCATCAAGTGAATAGTCAGGGGACTATTTTGGCAGTTTACTCTTTCACAAGAACAGAATATATGCAGTTATACTCATCCAAAAAATATAATATATGCAGTTATATAACAATTTACAATCACAAACAGTAAATATCCATAAATATCTACAAAAAAAATATAATCATAGCAGCCAAATCCAAATACAGGATTAAAAGTGACCCATAAACACATAAACGAAGTCCAACTACAATTGATATCAAAATAAAAACAATAAGTCTCAGAAGCTTTATGATACATATTTCAAAATCAGTAAGTTCTGCACATTCATTGAAGCTTTACACAGCCATGTCTAACCACATTTAGCTTTCCAGTTCATTCAATGGCTCCCTAAGATTTCAGTGCGAACTAAGCACCGCCTATCTAAAATGTCAATATACAAAGTATCCTTCATAGCATTATCATCGCATACAAGTTAAACAATATATAAGGAAATTTACATGCTTAGCAACAATTCTTATGTATTTACATATCTCACAGCTAATCTTTCATAATTACATACATAGCACTATCGTGCTTTAACCTATACATGAAAAGATGTATTTCACTTTTAAAAAGTGATAATAATGTTAATTTTTATGCAATATTAAAGATTTGAGTGATATGTGTGTAACTATGAAATTTTTAGATGCAAGATATATAAATGCCCCAATAATTAAAGGAGGGTAAATATGAGAAACCTTTTACAAGAATGGAAGAGTTCTATCTCTATCATTGTAATGTTAGAAAACTTGTCGATAAAACATGCTATCGCATATTAGCTGTAATTTAACATGTAAAGAAGGCGTATAATGGGAGTTATAACATTACATCACTTACATTTTATATCATTTTATTTCATCTTTCATTCTGTTTGACAACACATTTCATTTAACAAGGGACATTCAACGCATGATTAACAATCATTTAGTTGATCAAACAATTAATCACATACTCTCACATTCTTTGCGCCTCGTGATGTTACCACCCACTAAAGTTGAAAAATATTCCCACTACATAAAGCCATAATAAACCATTATCAACATAACTAATAGGTTGATATTATCTCAAGAAATCACATACCATTAATAGTCTCAGTATCCACATCAACCACATAAAAACTAGCACTCCTATAACACAATTTATCCCTCATGCAATGGAACGCATAGCATCCAAAAATACATTTTTATGCCCCACCAAGAGGCTCCAACCCCTGAAAAATAAGTGTTCATCAAATGAATAATCAAACATCATCAAGCATTACTATACATCAGATTTAAGGGTCGTGTACTTTAAGAAATCAAAAAATTAATTATGGCACATGTAGATAACTAATGAATAGCATTCTTGTTAAATGTCATTAAGGTGATAGCATTACACGGAGCAATATCAAGAGTGAATGATACCAGAGTTAAAAAAACAACAATAGAAAAACTGAAGTTTATTACAGAAATCAATAGGAATATACAACCAACATATGGAAATCTAAAATTACAGCAAGTGACAACACAAACTCAAGCTAGGGGGAAGATCCAAAAGTGGTGGTGGTGGTTGGCGAGAGTTTGGAAGGTGGCGCAAGGGTGGAAAAGACGGTTAAAAAACAGAAAAAAACAAGTTGATTGTTTCCCAGGCCGGACAGCAAGCAAACAACAGGGAGAGATGTGGGAGGCTATCCGAGGTGATGGCAGGAAGGATGGGGGATTGAAATGGTGGCGGAAACAAAGAGGAAGGGATGGACAACTGCGGAATTGCAAGTGAACAGAAAATAGGAGTTGTTCCAAGTGACGGTAGCAAGGGAAAATGTTGGAGACAGTGTAGAGAGATGCAGCGGATTGCGGGATAGAACAAGAGGACGGTTACTCGGGTTGGCAGCAAGGAGGACAGGTGATTAGAATTGAAAAAAATGCAGTGAAAACAACAACGGTGGTTGTTCTGGGGTGGTTGCAACAATGGAGGGTGACCGAGAGAGACACGAGGAGGATGTGGAAGGGGATGGGGAAAATTATCAACACCTCAGCAGAGAGATCCAGCTGGAGCACCACCCAAACCCTCAGATACAGCCCTCGAAGGGAGAAACGAACGTCGA
Organism: Papilionanthe hookeriana x Papilionanthe teres; assembly: GCA_022702705.1. Taxonomy (NCBI): domain Eukaryota; kingdom Viridiplantae; phylum Streptophyta; class Magnoliopsida; order Asparagales; family Orchidaceae; genus Papilionanthe; species Papilionanthe hookeriana x Papilionanthe teres. Next base: position 52,018,733 of record CM040428.1, read on the forward strand.
TGGTTGTCCTAAACAAACCCACTAAAAAAATGAATCTAAAATGTCAGGAATATAAATATATAAAAAGAGGATAAGTAGAAGTGGCCCGGGAGGACCAACCAACTCCTCGAAAAAAGGAAAGCCTGGACTAGTTCGGTCCATGTGAGAAGCACGAGCCTCTCGGTCTTGAACATTCCCACACACGCGTCAATGAAGCGTCATTATGCTTAGCATTTATGTCTATGATAAGAGCATGCTTTATAATGCAAGTTAGCTAGACCATCATTTGGGATTGGTCAACTTATGTTTTTCTGCTTTTATCGTTCAGAAATTTTAAAAATCAATATCTCAACTATAGTTCCTATTCTACTTTCTCAAAAGCAGCTTTTCTAAAGCAAACTCAGAAAAAATAAGAAATAAGTTCATTCTTTTCTGACTTATTGATTACTTCATTTTTTTTTTAAAATAAAACTTGTCCACTTCAATTATGATTATAAAGATTTGATAGGTCTTTTGACCTCAAACACGGTCCCTTACCCGCATGGGCAACATATTGCTTCCCCGACCTCTGGCTTCACTCATTGGCAACATAGTGTTTTCGCATTCTTAATTTCGCCTCGGTGCTTTGTGGTCACTTCTCAATCGGCCCACACTATCATTCGTGCTCATTTTTTATCCTACTCGAGTGTCCTCAGGTTCATCGCAGGTATCACGTAGCCTCCTTCTACATGTCCCACTACGCGAAAACATTTTATCATTGTATCCTTTCATTTAGCCCCTCACTTACACAGACTCCTACTCAATACAACATCGATCAAGCTTCATTCCTACTCTACTTATCTATGGCATTATTGTGTGGCCTTTATTGTGAGCTCCCTCGTTTAGTTCCTTTTGCTTCTTGTAATGTCAGCATGTCTTGAGCATCTCTGCCTTCCCCTTTGGTTGTTTTCTTTTGGTCGTTGGCGTCTCTTGATATTAAATTTTAGAGTTTGTCTTGTGAGTTCACATAAACTATATCATTAATGGCATCTCTAACATTTTCACTAGCCAATCACTCCTCACCACTTCGAGCATCAATCACATTCGCTTGATCAAAATCAATGCCACTAGCATTCTTATTTTCATTGTCTCTATTGGATTGATCTTATACATGATTGAGCTCCTTATCTCCACCACAAAAACATACTTCTCACCCCTCGTACCAATTGTCCCTAGCGCTTGACTGTTATTATCATCGTCACATGTTCTGGTAGCCCATGCCTTGTCTAAGGCCCCATCTTTAGAAGCATTTGCTTTTAATCTTGCTCTTTATGGTTGTTAGGGGTTTACAAACTTCAAAAAGTTTTACAACAATCAGCTAACCATTTTACTTTATTCTTTTAGCAAAACTCAACCCCACGCTACTTTCAAGGTAAAAATATAATTATTTTCACTGAAGATGAGATTTTAGAACTAGCAAGTTCACTCTCTTTCACCATCATAGGCAGAACTCCTTTGGGCCATCCCACTCTGGAGATTGTTCACAAATTTATATCCTATTTATATTTGGTCGATTATTTTTGTGAACCTCATTCCATCATTACAAGATTATCTTTAGAAGTATATTACATTATGCTATTTTCAAGGCAATTCAAATGGCTAACTAATGCAAATGCCAAAATGGTCACCTCACTTTGATTCTTCCAAAGAACTACTTATCACTCATGTTTGGGCTATTTTTTCTCATAGTCGTCTATATTATTTCAACAAGTTTATTTTCTACGCCCTGACTTAGTAAACTTGTACAAGCAGATGTTAATTAGACTTATATCTCTAGATAGTTTGTTGCTAAAGTTCTACATGAACTAAACAGTTCTATTACTACTAAAAGGAGATGTGAACCGATTCCTTATCCTATGGCTATTAACATAAGGTAGAATTTAAAATCATTCCTTCTTATTATTTGTCTTTCCAAATTTTAGGCACAACAACTTTGATTTTTTCACGTCTCGTTCAGAACTAAGGAAATTAAACAACTAGGCACAATGAGAGCATATAAATGATCAAATTATACCTTGGAATATTATTGCTGGAATTCCTAGTTCAAATCAAATTTGCACTCAATTTTGAAAAAAAATTTTGACAGTATAATACAATCACAATTGTTTGTGGCTGCCTCTGTTAACCCTAAGGAATTAGAGAACTTATCACCTCCAAACATAAACATTGACCATGACCCATGTCTTATTTTAATTATTGATGATGTTGATGGACATTATCTAGAAGCAACCTTATGATTGTAAAGGTAATCTTCAGAGCATTAATATTTCAATGGATAAGAGATTTCTAATTGGATTCATCAAGGGGCAAGAATAAAAAAGTTTAATGTCACTCCCCAAAATTCATCAGGCTCTAAGCTAGACATTGCAAATAAGAGTTTAGGTTGGTTCTTTTTTTTCGGGCCGAAGAGTTCTTCATCCTATGCCATTATATTTTCTATAACTTTACTTTATGTTTTTGTTTTTCAATTGACAATAATTCATACTTGCATCTTGTTATTATCAAATTATTAATTGGTTGTAAAATTATACTTTTAGAAAATAAAAAACAACATTTAAGGCTGAATATTCAATCATGTTAACATTTAAGGCTGAATTTTCTCTTTCATGTTAACAAGAGAAGAGATCCAAGGTTAGGATTCATGCATCACCATCTTGATCTCATACTTATTAAACTCAATAATATATTCTTACTTGGCCCTCATGAATCATAATGGGGGAGAGAATGGGTAAATAAGTTCTACAAGAGGGCCCAAAGGGAGAGAGAAGAAAACTACAACCCACTAGAAGGGAGAGGGAGAGAAAGAGAAGTAATAAGGATAAAATAAATTTAATTTTTCATGCAATAATCAATTATTGTCCCATAGAGTCCTAAGGCACCCCTTACATTTTAATACATACTAAACATACTTCAGAAAAACGAGGCAAGATTTAATGTTTCATTATTGCATGTTTATCACATGAAACATAATTAAAACATATGTAAAAATTGTTAGCAGTAAATATTTAGCTCAAAAAAATGAGTTTTTTCAGCACATATCAATCAGCTATTGTGAGAGAAAGGGTATCTCTTCAATATCATTTCAAATCAGAACCCTAAGTTCAATTTCAGCGAAAAAAAAAATGTTATAGAATCAACCTTATCTCCGTAGAAGGAGACGGCTTGTTCGCTGCAGAGCATTTTAAGCAAGATGAGTGCCTTCTCCTTACAATTCGAAAGAGTACACGGCTCACGAACGCCGACGAAGGATGAACGGAGAAGAAAAAGGATGAAGAAGAGAACAGACCAGCTCTCTGCAGAAAAGCTTTCGAGCTTAAGGAGCGCGCATTGTGAGAAGAATTGAAGTTGGGGCTAAAGCAAAGGAGGGAAATCGGAGCAACGACTGCCATGGCCGTTGTTCTGTCGGCGTGTTCTCCTCCCCGCCTTCTGCTTCCTTCTCTACCTTCTAATTTATTGTTATTATTTAGATAAAAATTTCTATTTTATTCAAAGCACACTTACAGAATTAAAATATTTTATTATAATTTAAAGGGTACTCAAAATATTGCTATTTGCAAAATTATTGTTTAATCTTTTAAGCATCGGAAGCTATTCATTTAGTAACATGTTATAGCCATAAATTTAATTTAAATTCACTCAAAAACCAAAAAATTAAAATTAAATTAAAGCTATTTAAATTAATTTTCTTTCATTTTCTTAAGACATAAAATTGGTTTTACTAAATTTGATTGCGATGTAGATTTAATCAGTTGTTGCCCTTGTGCTCCATTTCGATTGTACATTCAATTTGATAAATATAAATTTATTGGTTTTACTGAATTTTATAAATCTTGTGTAATGTAAATCTAAGGGTCACTTTGGAGCAGCAGTGCAGGACCGACCGCAATTTTGTCTATTTGGATAAACTTCATTTTGACAGCCTTTTCAAAAAATTGCTGCTTCAATATTCATTTTTCCACCGGTCCTAGCTAAGTGCGGTGGAAGCTTTTTAGCTACGGTTTGACTTTTTCACAAAAAAAATAATTAAATTATAATAATTTGTAATATTCACAGATCTTGTTGAACATCATATTGTTTTTTAGCATCTTCACTGCTGCTTTATAATAAGTTGCAGCTGCCCCAAACAAATCCTAAGTTGCAACAAAAAAACGATTTAGAAATCCATTGAAAATTTACTAATATATATATATGGGGTAATTTTTTAGCATGATATTTTATATTCGAGTGAGAATTCGAAAAATATCTTCAAAAAGACGTGGAACTAATTTATAAAAGGACAACTAGTCAGGCCAATTTAAGTATTTGAAAATCCATGAAAACAAATTTTTTTAACAAATGTATGATAGAGCACTTTTTCATAAAAAATGAGATTTACAAATTTTTTCACCAAAGGGAAGATAACCAATCATGAGGATATGATATAGATATGTATTTAAATTTTACTTCCTTGACTAAGCATTAATGTGGATATAATAACATCATCTTACAATATAAACTCAAAAGTTTTGCAAATATACCTACTGATTGGAGATATATGTTGATATTTGACAAACACATTTTTAATGTATGATATAGTCAACCAAATGTCGGCTATATGTTGATGAATCATAAGGAGGTTGTAGTTAGTTATTTTCAAATGTTGGCTTAAAATGAGCTCATCAATTAAATATTAGCAAAAATCATTATCAACTGTTGATATAATATCTTTTGATTATTAGTTTAAGAGATCAAATTTTATAAGAAACTAATGAAAATTTAGTTGAGAATGATCACATTATAATTTAAGGTTGCGTTTGGGCAGCTTAACTATTGCATTTGGGTTTTGAAAACACTTGTCAAGCGTTTGTATATCGTGTTTCACTTGTTTATCCTTAAACATGATACCGTATCATTTATTAAACGCAACCGCAAGATCAACTCTGCGGCCCGCGTTCTTACCTCCGAGGTTTACCTGCTTGCCCTTCGTTCCTCGCTTGATGTTGTTCTAACCTAGGTGACGACTCACTCCTCTCTCAATTGAGCGATCCACGCTCGCCTTTCACCTCCTCCGCTTCATTTCAACCTCTATTATTGTGTGTTGTAAGTATTGCAATATGTGAAGAATTTTTGTTGGAATGGTAATCTCTTTACGGTTTTTCGATGAAATGACTTTCCTCACGTGTTTTTTCGATTTTTTAAATATTTGGAGAATGGGTGTGATGGACCTGGTATGTGGCTGTGTGGGGTTATGATGGAGCTGTGTGTGCTTTGCGTTGTGGTTGGTTGTGGTGTGTGCTTTGTGTTTAAGGTTGTGGGCATGTCTAAGTATTAATCATATGAATGTAGTCTAGTGGTTGGTTTATGGCTGTAATGGGGGCTACTTTGTGCTTATGTTGGGGGTTGGTTTTGTGGCTGTGATGGGGGTGATTTTTGGTTGGTTGGTGGCTATCTTGGGACCAGGTTGTGGCTATGTAGGGGTTGTAATGAAGTTTTGTATGCTCTGTGTTGTGGATGGTTGTGGTGTGTGCTCAATGTTTAGGGTTGTAGACATCTCTATGGCTGGTATGTGGCTATGATGGAGGCTAGTTTCTGCCTGTGATGGGGGTTGCTTTGAGCTTGTGATGGGTTCGGGTTGTGGTTGTGATGGGTGTTGGTTTGTGGTTGTGATGGGAGTTGGGTTTATAGCTGATTGTGGTTGTCTTGGAACTAGGTTGTGTCTGTGTGCGGGTTGTGATGGAGCTGTGTGTGCTCTGCGTTGTGGTTGGTTGTGGTGTGTGCTCTGTGTTTAGGGTTTGAGCATCTCTATGGTTGGTTTATGGTTATGATAAGGGTTGGTTTCTACCTGTGACGGGGGCTGGTTTCTACCTGTGATGGGAGTTGCTTTGTGCTTGTGATGGGGGTGAGTTGTTCCTGTAGGACGTCTTAGCTTGTGACATAAGCCGTCTGGATTTTAAAAATAATATTATCGTATTTTTAATTATAATTGTATTAGTTTTTTTAGTACAATTGGTACTCACTGTTAAGTGATATGTATCTTATTTTTTTTCTATTGTTTTGAAGTTATTTATTGCTTCTCAAGTATCAAATATATTGTCATCAAAATTCAGTTCTGAAATAACATTATTGCACATAGACATGATGGTCATTTATCCAAAAAAAACTCCAAAACATTTGTTTTCCAACGGCACAAACCAAACAATCGTCCAGCTTAACCAGATCAGCTGCTGATCATTAGCTTATCCTGATTAGCTGTTTATCAGCAGATTGTTGATAAATTGCAATTGCTCCAAACAGATCCTAAGAAGAATTAAAAAAATATATATATGTATTTGCTAAATAACACAATTTAAATAAAATAATACAAAATTTATTAAAAATAAAAGTGTGAAGGCTAAATACAATTTGATTTTGCAATACACTGTTAAAAAAAAAAGAATTGCTTTTGAATCTATAACATACAACCTAAATCTCAATTTTCTAAAAAAATAAAATAAAATGTAAGGTTCTCAATTTGAGGGGAAAATAAAAACAAACGGATGTAATTATACGCACATATATATATTATTCAAGTTATAAATGAAATGAGAGTATTCAAGTTCATTAACATAGTTTTGTTTTAATTTAAATCATTAATGACTTGAATCATTTAAAAAACATATTTCATGATTAATTGGTTACAATGTTAAGGATTATCAAGAACCCAAGAGGAGATGATTACCATCCACCTTATAATAGGCCAAGTCTTTGAAAGGTTCAAAATCATACATCTAATGAAGTTTAGTTCTATGAATAGCATAAGGATTTGAGCAATCCATCTCTAATTTTAGGATCTTAGATCCATGTGAAGGGATATATCATATGTTACTCATTGAGTGATGGTGGCTTACTTTAGGATTCTAAAACCTATAACCAAAATGTCACAAATAACATATAAAAATAAATGGGAGTCATATGACCTAAATTTCTTCCTCGTGTCTCTGGGAATTCCAAATTTTAAGAGACCATAAGAATGAAAGTATACCACACTATGGGTCATCTTAAAGTTTTTAGACCCAATAATGTATGTAAACCACCCTAGAAGCCTACTAAAACTAACAAAGACACTATGCAACCTCTGGCCAACCATGGCCATATAGGCCAAGACATTAATCAATTTAAGCTCAACAGAACATATTAGAATATGCTCCAAAATTTTGCAAAATATTTTAAAAAATAGACTCAATGGAAATTTGTTAGACAACATCACTTTCTATTGTAAATATTTCAAATAAAAATAAAAAAATGTTAACTATTAAAAAAATAATTTGTAAGTAGTTAATTATTCTTTATTAATATTAGTATGATTGACATATAAATGATGAATATATTCATATAGTCATAAAACTCAAGCTCTCCTAAATTTTATACTAGTATTATTTAAAGCCAAACAGATGTAAGATTATTAATTGAAAACTAAATCTATGACACAATTGCATCAACCAGAGACATCAAACATTTAAAATAAGATACAAAAACATAAACAAGTAAGGGGGCACTTACATAGACACCACATAATTCTTATGTATTTACATGTCTCACACTTAAACTTTAATATTTACATTCATAAAACTTAAATTTTTAACATCGCATAGATATGTAAATTCATATATAAGAATTGTGTGGTATTTATGTAAATTGGCCCCAAAACAAAACAGAAATACAGAAGTTGATTAATGGTAGATTTCAGTCCCAAAACAACAACAACAAAAAGTTGATTAGGTAAATACAAGAGTTGGCTAACTTACAAATATTATACAAAATGTGATACTTTCATGAAATTATAAGGCAACAATTCAAAAGAGATAGAGATAGAGAGAGAGAGAGAGAGAGAGAGAGAGAGAGAGAGAGAGAGAGAGTCTTCATTTTACTTCCTCTACTTCGTCCAAGGCGTAGTTGTTTGTGGAGACACCGGCGTAGTTCACTTTGTTGAACCGAACCACTATTGGGTAACGACTGTTTGGGTCCTATATACATTTCAATTACATATAGATTAGAGAGAGAGAGAGAGAAGGGGGGATCAAAATTTTGAGATTTACTTATATGATATTTGAATCTTTAATATCACATAATATATATCACATATTATTATTACTATTATTTGAAGTGAAACACAGTTCATGCTATGTTTTGATGTTAATGCATAGGGATCTAAACGAGCCGAACACAGGTGAGCCCAAACTCAACTCGTGTTCTGCTCATTAAAAAATGTCACTGTTCAGGTTCGACTAGTTTATATTTCGAACACAAAAAAATGTCTTTGTGTTCGGCTCGTTTGTTTATGCAATGCGAACACGAGTTGTTTGTGAATAAAGAATCGTTTTGATAACTTCAGTCACGCAGCCGTAGGAAGTTAAGGATTGAGAGGAGATTTAAATCTTATTATTTATATTAAAATTATCATTCAAATATAATATAATTTATTTTTTTTCTATTTTTTAAATTAATAACTTTAATTGTTCATAAATTTTTGTAGCCATGTAGTCAATCAAAATTTTTTTTAGAAATGCTACTCATCAATTATATATATATATATATATATATATATATATATATATATATTAGAAGTGAAACACACTTCATCTCATGTTTTGATGTAATAATGACACTAAAATGTTATATAAGTAATTATAAAAATTACAAGTGCTAAAAATATAAATATATAAGAATTCTATAAAATGTATGTAAATCCCCTTAGTTATGATCATTATTATTATTATATTATACTCATCTCATAACAACTTCAACAGTTTTGAAATTCATACTGATCCGTAGTAAGGATTTATTTAGCAATAAATAAAATTAATATTCATATTATGTGTATAAATCAGCATCATTAGTCTTATACAATTATTTAAAACTGATCATCTATCTATGAGTTATTTTTTTAATTGCTAATCCTGCTTCAGACAATTAAACTAATGCTGCATCAAGATTAGGAAAAAATATAACTTTAAGGAAACAAGTTTTAATGAAGCTAAAGAATTGGTTTTCACTAACCTGATCCACAGTCACAACAGATCCGATTCCATTGTACCAGTAGGACTCCCTCCTAAGGATCTTCACCTAAAATGACAACATAGAGAATATTTGAGCAGCAGAACATAGCAAAAGATCGGGAAATAAAAATTGCATTTTGATCACATATAAAATGTAATTCTATAATATTAAAATAAAGGAGCTTTTCATCCACACCACACGAGTCTTATGTATTTGCATATTTGACATCTTCAACATCACATCAAAAATATCACCATCACTACCTCTTTAGATGTGAAATATGCATTTTCATGCACGAGTTTATGACACCAAATTGTTATAAATGTAAATATCAAACTTTGAGTGTTAAATATGTAAATACATAAGAACTATGTGATATGCAAGTAACTTCTCTAAAACATAATCACGAACATCATAATGTTCTTTTGATAATGTCATTTTCTTTCTCTCAATTAACTTTGCATGGGCTTCTAAGAAACCAATAAATCACCTATTCTAGAAATGCTCCTATAAGAGCACAGGGTTTCTAATGGAATTCCAACAATTACACCAAAATGTGTCTCGATGTTTACAAGTTCGGCTGCTTAAGGGATTTCACGATTTCTATCATTGAAGTCACAAGATCAAGCCTCTTCTCCACCTGTCTATTATTTATTAGAAAGAAAATATAAGAGTACTATACCCGTCTCTCCTTGTAAATGACCTTTCACCTTCATTTAATGTATAATAGATGATAATATGTTCCTATCCTACAACAATAAGTCTTTGTCCCATTAAGTTGGGTCGGTTACTATCCAAAAATAAATGCATAATAATACCAAAAAATACAATTTGATTATAACAAAACTCACCCTCAAACTAAGGATATAAAGCCGTTAACCTCTTATCTTATATAAAATCAATGTATGTAACCAATGAATTATTCTTACAACATGAACCATTAAACCCAAAGGACTCATGGGTGCATGAGCCAATTCATCATGTTATGCGGCATCTACATTAATAAGAATTCATAAAGTTATAATACGTCTGTTAAGTTATAAATATTCCGGAATTAATGGTGGTGAATATCATGTAATAAATTCATATGTTACACCACAATAACATTTGGACCTATGTGCAGTTTGTCAAAAATAACAAAAGAAGATTATGTTACTAACCTTAGAGTGATGATTGTAATCTAAAACAAGCTTAAGCTTGCAATCTTAGGTTCGAGTGACATTACAAAACACATCAACAACATGACAACATCAACAATAACAACAAGCCTTTATCCTAGCGGCACAACGCATATAACAAATAAATAAAAGTTTTAAAATAATTGCGCCCAAGGAAAAAACAACTTTGAAGGTAAATAGAATTGACAAGTACAAAATGTTAATTAAGCAAACACGATCAATCAAGCATTACACACACGAAACATAATAAAATAAGGCGGCATTTACATGCATGGCACCCGTCCTATGTAATTAAATATCAAACACCTAAACATTATTTTTGATATCTATAACACCCAAATCTTTCATATGAAATATAAAATATCACTTCTTTAACTTTTAAAAAGTGAAATGCAGATTTTCACGCATAGGTAGTTTGCAGGAGTTACTGTCTTGCAACGGATGAGATTTAAGTTATTAGGACTTATTAAATCCCATAAATACGGATTTACTAAATCCTAGAGGGTTTAAATCTAAAAAGTGTCTGGCGATAGACATACTAAATATTGTGAATCTTGCAAAACTGTTCGACAAGTTCTACTAGGATTTAAAAATGTTAGAGCTATTGGAGTGAAAAAAAAATCCAAAAAACCACAAACTTAAATCCTCACCTCACGAACTTAAATCCACTGATTCGTAGCATTTAGTAAATCAAGGATTACAGCCAAATCCGATGAAATCAGGATTTAACAAATCCACGACTTTATTTTGTCCAGAATGATCATCTGACAAGATTTAACATACATCCCACTTAAATCCAGGTATAAATCCACTATCAGATAGCCTCTAAGAATTGAGTGATATGTATGCAAGTATTTCTAATGGTCTGTTTAGGACAGCTTCGTTGGTGCGGTGGTGTTTTGAAAACGCACCTGACCTGTTTGGGTAAATTGCATTTTGACAGCTTATTCACACCGCAACTTTCTGACAACGATAAGAATTTTTTAAAAAAATAAAAATTTTTAATAGCCACCGCACCTAACTTATCAGCAGATTATTTTTAATCAGCTTATCAGTAGATTATTCAATAAGCTGCAGCTGCCTACCCTAAATTAAAATAAAAAATAGTACATATCTCTAATTGATGCCTTGAGATCTTCGCTAATCTTGGTATTAATCTAAACAAATCCACTATTTATCTAGTTGTAATTGGTGGGTGTAAATTTAAATAAAAATTACATGGAAAAGACTTTATTTTTTTGAAATTAATGATCACAATTTCTTAAATAATAAAGCTATAAATCATTGGAATCCATTACTTCAATTATAACAGAAACCCTGCAGTTCTGAAAGCTTTGTAGAAAAAAAAATGCCTTTTTTATCATATATAAAACACTTCAGCTACAGCAATCATAAACTTATTCTAAGTTTACCTTCGTTCCCCTCTTAGGGCCAATGGGCGGGGGTGGAGGCGGCTTGGGGGCCTCAGCCACGGCGGTTTCCTTCTCCACGGCCGGAGCCGGCGGCGAAGACGATGCGGCTTCTTCCGCCCGGACAAAAAGCCTCCTTGCGCTGGAGCTGCCAGGCTTATTATAAAGGAAGCTCACGGAGGCGGGTCTCGCCTGAGCAGCGGCGCCTGTGAGGCAGGCTGTGAACGCGAAGCTGGAGGCCGCCGAAGCCATAGTACTGGTCGCCATGCTTCAAAAGCGAATGGCTCGATGCCTTCTGGTTCCCCCTCACAGATTTCTTCCTCGCTTCAAAATATCTTCCCTTCGGTCGTGTGGCGCTGCCTTAAAACATAGGGATTGATCATAAATCTAATTATTTCCCATCTGGTTTCATGTGGGGAAGGGAGATTCTCTCCACTGAAGTGATGACGCGTGGCATTTTATCCATGGGTTGTGGATAACACCATCTTCTTGCTGCCACGAGGAAATTGATTATGAATTTAAATGTGATGATTGGATAATTGGAAATGATATTTTTGGGGTCTAATATGAAATTGGTAGTAAATTATGCATTGAGCCTAATAGGTTTGGATACAATTTTGGAAGGAATTGATACTGCTGAGAGAGCTCGAATGCATTGCAAATTAGTGGGAAATAAGGGGGGGAATACCGAATTGATGGGTTTGATCTCACCTTACTCAGAAAAAAATGGATATTTTGGAGATGAGGTAATATATAGAAAATGAAGAAAATAATTATTCAAATAGTAGGAAGAAAATTGTTAAGATAGTTTAGACACATTAATGAGAAAAAACATTTTCATATTTGTATTTCATGTAGTCATTGTTACATTTTAAGTTATAAAATATGTGCATATTCACTAACTTAAGTAGCTATTAGATTTTATTGCTTTAGAGATAATAAAGAGGGAAATAATTGAAGAAGCTTTGGGTGGTAGATGGCTACTTGTTAACTATTGAGAGGTTAATGCACGTTTGCATGACTGTGATCTAAGAGAATTACATATGAACTTGCTATATAAATATTTATAGGCATAATGAAAGGTACAAGTATCTTTTTGTAATTGATCATTAGCTTTTGACTCAACATTGCCCCTAGGACGCTACTAACTTGTTATACACTAGTGTTATTGAACTAATCATCTTAACCGTCCGCTTAGAAGAACCATGAAGCGAGTCTAAGGTCATTTGGACACAACTCGATCACTTGAAAATGAGGTTGGCTTGTGGACTAAATTTGATGCCATTAATGTGTATTAAAAATGGAATCAAATATACACCCCACATGTTACGTCACTTCTGAATCTTATATGATTTGTAATAATAAGTTTGGCATCAAACAATTTATTTCTATTGCTATATATTATTTTTAGTTAAGCATTTATCTATCAATGTAATACTCACTTTGGAAAAGTTAAAGAGAGTTCCTCAATAATTCTTTAAGATTCTAAAGCTTCGATACTACCTCCTACGAATGAGTATGATGTCTCCATTAAAGTAATCTATGCATGTTTCTTCATTCTAGATTTTTACAACTAACTTTATTTCATTACTTAGATATGTGTTTGTTCCCTAATTATGTAAGTATAATATTGGTCATAACTATTTTTTTCTTATGCTCACTATATAAGTAGAAACTCTTATTGGGAGCACTAAAATTAAAATAAGTGCTAAGAATCAGGTGTATAGAGAACATGGGACTTGTACATCGTATTCATTTGATTAATGTACAAATTTAAGATTGGATTTTGCTAAATGTGATACTATTTTTTTTTTCATTTTTCCATTAGATTATTTTTATAGACAAAGCTATATATATCCTTCATTTTTTCCTTTAACCCAAATATTATTTAAATATTATTTTTTTCTTTATTACTTATATTCAACTAATAAACCTTCAACCTTTAATCTTTTTACTACTATAGGTGTTTTGTTTATAAATTATACATTTGCAGACATTATAACATTTTTTTGTACAACTTCACAGAAAATATACTATACACCATGAAATCAATGTGTGGTTGGGGATTCATGCTATGCAAGGTATCAATTATCATGTTGTTTGGTGTTGTGGCTTGTAGTGGTGAGAGTGACAGCCTGACCATGTGGCCTGCGAGTTGGGGCCCATACTACATAACATGGCAAGAGCAAAGGGAGGGAGGGAGCGACATGGACAAAATGATGGAGTGAGAAAAATATATGTGAAGGATATGTTAGATTTGGGAGGAAGGGAATGCTAGCAACATCAATCTGGTTGGAGAGAGGGAGAAAGGGCCAAATGGAGGAAGATCAAGTAGCTGAGGAATGGACTTAGTTGAAGAGTAAGAGAGCAAGGGAGTGAGAGAAAGGCAAAATAATTTAGGATTGAAATATATTGTGGCTCAAACCATCTTTATAAATAAAATACAAATGAATATTTTGTTGCTAAACCGCACTTTTTTTTTCATTATCCTCAAGAGAGGCATTTGGTTAGGAGCCCATATTGTTTAATGGATTGAGCCATGCAATCTTCAATAAGATGTCTTGGGGCAATAAAAATGGCAACATGCGACGTGGTGTGCGAGTGAGGGCTTAGATTATGCAAGTGGCAAAAGTGGTGAGCTCTATAATGGACAGTTGGGATAAATGTTACTTAAATGATAGGCACTGAGAACAAATTAATGGAAAGTGAGGATGCATGAGGTGGTTGAGAAAGAGAGAAATAGATAAAGAGCGGAAGGGATAAATGATAAGTTGAGTGGGCAAAGAGGGAGAGTAACAGTAGGTTTGACAGAGCAAGAGATGAAGAGTAGTTGTGGGTAAACAAGGGAACGTGGGAGGGAAAGTGTAGTAGGGTGGGAAAATGTGAGGGAGCGAGGGACTAAGGTAATGAGAGCAATTTTAGTCTAGATGGTGTGAGGGAGCAAGGGAAAGAGAATGGAAATAATTAAGTAAATAAGCAAGGGGGAATGAGGGAGAGCAGTAATGAGATGGACAGAGATAGGGAGCAGGGAAGTAAGGGTGTGAAAGAAAGTCAATCTATTAACAATCCATTGATGATTTTGAATAAGATCACAATATATCTCATTCTTAAATCAAATTGAGACAGAGAGCAAAGAAATGAGGGCGTTAAAAAAAGTCAATTTGATCTAATAATTAGAAAAAATGTGATCTTATTAAAAATCACTATTGTTATGTTAATAAATTTATTGTTTCATAACTATATGATACAAATTTTGATAATAAGTTTGTAAAATTAAAAATGTAAATTTCATTATTAATTTGGTCAATAATTACTGACAAATAAATATCACTAGAAAATATCGTCATAATATCCTACTTTTGTAGCATTTTAATATTAGAATGATATTTTTTTCATTTAGTAGCATTAATTTGACTTTCTTTGCTATAGTGTAGCAGTTATGTTGAGACATATGAATAAACAAATTAGTTATTTTTAGAGAAATTATTAGCATTTCCTAAGAGGTTTCACGTTTGAAATAAATAAGAAAATACATGTTGATGACTTTGCAGCCTTTGAGAATTTATAAGGATGTTACAAGAAATAGATCTGATGGCCATGGGCTATCATTTATGAAGCCCGTAAAATTTTCAAAGATTGTGCATAATGGATTCATTAAGGCATGAGTTCATAGGTTTAATATATATATATATATATATATATATATATACATATATTGTTTTTCATTTTTATTGTTTGTTTAGAATTATTTAGTTATGCAAGTGGCCCATCCATAATGCACAAATAAAGTGCAATGGATTTGAAGAGGCATGAATCAATTTGAAACTTGTCTATCATAATGTCATGCATAGTAGATTTAGGTATGCATAGATTACCCGATGAATGGATTATATGGACCTGAGCTGACCAATTATGAACATATTAGTTATGCAAATAAGTTGCATGAAATGGATCCAACAAATGTATTTAAAAGGTACAAACAAACAAATACGAAACCTATTGGTTATACCAAGATGTCACGTGTTATGCACATCAAGGCATGAGATGGTAGACAATGAATTTGTTCAATGTTGTAAAAGCTGGTGACCCTATTATCATTTAAGAGTGAGAGGCCTCCCTCTAATATGCGATCAATGGGCAAGTGTCAATTCAGTTAATAATTATTATTGTAATCATAGGCAGTTTAACAGCTGACACAACATAAAATAGTATAGGAAGATCTACAAATTCTTAAATTTGAAGTTTTATGTAGTTTAAGTTGTTTGCTTTAGCCAACTAGTCCCGTAAATAAGGTTGATTCTATCTACATGGTGATAATACTAATATGAGTACATAACACATAATTGCTAACATCAGAATAATTTGTTGGTTTTACTTAATTAAAATTACAATCTTATCATTTTTTGGGCTCGAGATATACCAATAACAAATAGCTAATAAATTGAAAGAGATTTCAATTAGAGGTGTCGATGAAATTAGATAGACCAGATAGACACCAATTGATTTATTTAGCATGAACTAACCACGGTGAAGAGCACACTATTAGAAGCCCTAGTCCACTTTTGTTACTAGCATTAACTCACTTATTTTGTTATATTTTTTGAAAAGCTCAATTTATAAATAATTTGTGCCTGGAGCCCTCCACCAGCTTAGTCCCGCCTAAACCCCAATTCTTCAACCGGATACCTAAAACCCTATCCTCCTTATCCCCTCCGTTAGCCTACTCGTCGGCAACTCAGGTTTAATGGCGCTGTCCCTACTCTCGCCGGCGCGACTCCCTCTTCTGTCTTCCGTCTTTGTTGTTCAACGGCCAACAGCGGTCACCTCCACTGCCGCAGTTGCTGAGAGGAAGGGACGAAGAAGGGGTAGGCAGCCAAGACAGGACGATTCTTCTCCCTCCTCAACTGTGGAGAAGGGCTTGAGATTCAATTTTATGGAGGATTTGATGGATCGCGCCCGGAGACGCGACTCAGCCGGCGCGGCGGACGTCATCTATGATATGGTTGCTGCTGGGCTTAGCCCCGGGCCCCGGTCCTTTCATGGCCTCATCGTTTCTCACACCCTCAATGGCGACGTAGAGGGCGCGGTAATCTCCTGTTTGATTTTTCGGAGCTACATTTAGGGCTGTTCGTTGTTCGCGAACAGCTCGTGTTCGGCCGTTCGATAAGTTAACAAGCCTTAACGTTGTTACTTCTTGTTCGGCTCGTCCTGACTCAAAATAGTATTCATCAATTATATATATACATACAAACAGACATACATACATATCTATATATCTACACACACACACACAATATTTTTGAAAAATTTAAAAGATTTAGAATTAATTAAAATTATTAATTAAATAGAATAAAAATTATTAAATTAGATTCGAATGATGTTTTAATGTAAACAATAATTCTTAAATCTTGCCCCAACCCTTAACATCTTATGGTTACATGATTAGGATTGTCAAAACGACTATTTGTTCGTGAACAACTCGTGTTCGGCTTGCCCCAACCCTTAACATCTTATGGTTACATGATTAGGATTGTCAAAACGACTATTTGTTCATGAACAACTCGTGTTTGGCTCACTAAGCAAACGAGAATAACACAAACACACTTTCTGGGCTCGAAATATAAACGAGCCGAACATGAGCTGAGCTTGGGCTCTCTCGTGTTCGGCTCATTTACACCCCTAGCGACTCGCTCGTGTTCGGCTCATTTACACCCCTTGCGACATTTGCATCTCTGTAGTTGCTGTGTGGCTGCAAGCAGGATATAACGTTAGTTTTTTGCAACCTGGTTTTATGTTAAATAGGATTTATCAAATCCAGTAAATCCGTATTCATCAAAAACCGTGCGACAGAGATAGAGCCTAAGAGCCATGACAGAGTAAATCTCTTTAATCCCTGCCCTCCAATCGGATTTAGTAAATCTTGATTTACGCCGTAAAAGAGACGGGATACTAGAAACAGAGACAAAACCCGATAATTATTTATTTAAAAGAGCTTGGATTTAATTTTCATTTTTTTGATGTTTATCTGGATTACCTATTAAAACTATGCTACTAAACAGTCCGTTCGTAATCCCCGAATACGTAAATCAATAAATTCACCAATTCCTTAGATTCAGAAAAGCTAGATTTTGGCCGAATCTGAGACAAAATCAGACTAACCAAATCTGGCTGCATTTTGCCGTTTGGTTGGATTTATTGGGTGAATGTGATTAAATCACGAAAACAGATTCAAAAGATACGAAACAAAACTTTGAAATTAAGTGCAAAAAACAAGAAAACATAAAAAAACACTATAGTTAATATGGAAAAACCCGAAAATAAGAAGAAACCATGGAGCAAAAAAAAAAGTATTATGGCAAAAGTGAAAAGAATCATACAAAATACTCGGGCCTCTCTACACTTTTGGAACTCAAGAGCACTCTCTTTCTCTTCTTTGCCCTAGAAAAAATTGAAACCCCATGCTCTTCCATTTGCAGAACCAAAATTTTAAGTGAAAATGGCCCAAAGTCGGTTATTGGGGCTGATGTGCCAGGATAGTGGCGTTGGGGTGCTACGATAGCGGTACTGTGAAGCTCTAAAGGGGCACTGCATCTGAGCGCTGTATTGTCTTGCTATTGGGTTATGAATAGGTACTGGGTGCTGCGGTGCTATCTACAAGATGCTAGGGTGCTGATCGGTGTTGGCTAGGCGGTGAGACGTTGTGCACATAATTTTTGTTCTAAGTGGCAGTGCTCCTGAACCCATGCAGGAGAGACGCTATGTAGTATCAATTCGAATATTATTTACAATGCAAATATTATAGTTATTGAGATAATAATGCACTGAACAAGTAATACTGCTATAAAAATCATAATTACATTGAAAAAAATATTCTATCATATCTTCATAGCTAATGTTACATGAAGCCTCAGTTTCAACTCCTCTCTCAAAAAGCACCAATTTCTTATTAATGCCTACACTATATTCAAAACAAAAAAAAAGTTCAGAAGCCAAATGTTTAAAATTGTGTTATCGGGTATTAAGGCATTTACTTTTCAGAAGGTGAGGCGTCAACCTAAAAATTAAGCAATTAAATTAATTTAAAATAGTTAAAATGAAGCATTTGAGAGTAATTCTTCTTTATATCCATTAATAAATAACATTAAAATATTTGAGCTTTATTTCCTCCTAATAAAGTATTTTAGAGTAATAAAAACCATCAATGTAACATCATAAAAAGCCATATAAACACTTAATAATACACAACATATCTAAGATAATCAAATAAATAGGAACAAGAAGTTTAAAATGAACAACATGTGCTTAAATAAGGTAGTTTAAATTTAGGACTTCACATTCAAGAATTTCCTACTATGAGTATGTAGAGAGTAGTAATTGTAATTATCATTGTAGTTAATTGTTTTCTCGTGTTCATCATCCTCACTTGTATCAACATCTTGCCAATATTCTTCATTTTCAATCTCAATCATCATTGTATTTATAAATTAATAAAATCCAATAATAATATTATTTTAAATAATAACCATATTGATGTTAATCTATATTATATAAAATCTTATACTAACATTTTATTAGTTGCTTTTTTGTTGATTTTTGTGCTCTTATTTATTCCTTTATAAATAAAAAATCAATATTAAGTTATCCTTTTTATAGTTTATGATGCTACTTGGGCTCTGTGTTGTTAAAGAAAAATCTCTCAACACTTTCTAAAGTTTGAAATAGATTCAAGCCTTTATACTATACGATATAAGAAGGCCAAGGCAGAACCTTATGTTGCTCCAACTAAGCAGCCGAGGAAAGGTTATAGAAAGGGTGAATTAGAGACAGGGCAAAACCTTAGGATGCTCTCGACTAAGCAACCAAGAGAAGGTTTGTGTGTGTGTGTGTGAGAGAGAGAGAGAGATAGAGAGAGAGAGAGAGAGAGAGAGAGAGAGAGAGAGAGAGAGAGAGAGAGGCACAAATCCTTATGATGATATCGACTAAGCAACCAAGAGAGGGAGGGAGAGAGGGAGTCTTGGATTTTTATAAAAGGAAAAAGGTTCACACCAATGGCTTGTAAAATACATCATTCAGCCACCTTAGAGTGCTCCTTATCAAACATGACTCAAACACGAACGTGAAATTCCTTTTATAAATGTTAATGTTCTTAGCGCGGTGTGAGTGAATAACCAAATTTTGTTAAAAACCATAGAACTTGTTGTGATGGTGGTGTTTGGCTACTTTTATGGACTAACTCCATCTCCCAATTCAATCATCATATGGTGTAGGTGAACAACTAAATTTTGTTAAAAACCATAGAACTTGTTGTGATGGCTGGTTTTATAGACTAACTTCATCTGCCAATTCAATCATCATATGGTGTAGGTGAGGAACTAACTTTTGTTAAAAACCGTAGAACTTTTTGTGATGGTGATGTTTGGCTGTTTTTATAGACTAACTTCATCTCCCAATTCAATCATCATATAGTGTTGTTCGATTCTTTGTTATTTCCACCATTATGCTATTTGAATAACAACTTATTTTGAAGATTGACATAGTCTTAATAAATGTAGGAGTATGGGTCAACATATTCCAAATAGAATATGAATTGATTGCTATCCGGAATACATCAATCTTGATGACTAAAAGAAGGAGAGAATAAAAAGGTCTAGTCACACTGTTGGTCATTTTGGATAGATTTGTCTATCCTAACGATAATTGTATTGAACAAACAAAACTGACATTTATATATTCGTCGACATTTAACCTTGCTATTTAGATAGCACTGAGCCTGAATAGCATTGATCAAAGCCATAGGCATATTGACATATTTATTTTTCCCATTTCCTTGATTTGTGGACCTTTTGGTCTTGTTGGTCTTATTTGTTTTTATACATTAAATTGAATTCAAATTGATATTTTGTTCCCTAGAATTCTCTTAGTGAAATTTAATGAGGTCTTCAATAAAAAATGAATTATTTGACAATGCAGATGATGCCTGCTCATTTATTGTTAATGTGGTGCCCTTTAATATGGTGAATCATATTATGTGCTATTCAGCGGATTTCTTTTTAACCATTCATAATGGCTGAGTTCGTTACTTAGCTTGCTGCATATTATGCCTTTAATTTCCTAAAATTTGATGGCAAGCATGATGATTATAGAATTTTCATTTCTCTGAACATTAAAATTTTACTACTTTTCTCATCTATATTCAAAGGCTATGCTCTGATGCTCTATTAATTCATGTAGTTCAGATGCAGTCACTGAGAAGAGAGCTGAGTTCAGGACTTCGTCCTCTACATGAAACATTTGTTGCCATGGTTCGTTTATTTGGTTCTCAAGGTCTTGCAACCAGGGGCTTAGAGATGCTCGTGGCAATGGAAAAGTTAAATTTTGATATTCGAAATGCTTGGCTAGTTCTAGTGGGTATGTGGCTTTATTAGTCAGTTTCAAAGCATTAATTTGCTTCATTTTGGTTGAAATGTTTTTAAAACGCAGAGGAGTTGGTCAGGAACCATTATCTGGATGATGCAAATGCTGTATTTTTGAAGGGAGCAAATGGTGGATTAAGAGCTACTGATGAACTCTATGATTTATTAATTGAGGAAGACTGCAAGGCTGGGGACCATTCAAATGCTTTAACCATTGCATACGAGATGGAGGCTGCAGGAAGAATGGCAACCACCTTCCATTTTAATTGCCTTCTTAGTGTACAAGTAAGATCAATGCTGCAAATAACTTTTCACGAAGAATATTTTTAGTGAGCCAGATTATGCCATGCTACCATAGGCAGACATTCCTGCATTAGTTATTAGCCTGACAACTTTTTTACAGTACTAATTGAAAAATTTCTTCTATTTATTCCTTGATGTTTTTTTAATTTTTTTTTATATTATGTTGGAGGTATAAAGTGTAAATTTTATGGATAAAATCAGATTAAATATAGCTTACTTTTGAAGAGGAAGAGGTTTGAATATTACTGAGGTTGGCCTTGAATTTACCAACTCTCAGAGAGTTTTTGTTTTGGTTTATCAAATTTTATTGGACAATGCAACTTATGGTTATTAATTAGAATTTTTCGATCAGGTTTAGTCAAATCATATTCTCGGATAAATTAAACTAATGCTCATAAAAGTAGAATAATGAAACCATATTGTCATTTCCCAAACGTTCATTCTTTTGTTTTGTCTCCTTAATTCAAATTTTTGTTGCTTGTTCCAAATAGAAACCATCATAATTAATCTCGGTAGAGCTTATGGATTAAATAAAAAATTCTCTCTTGCAATTTAGAGGAGTAATTAATCATGGGGCCTCATGCTTTTTGAATGCCTTGAATTATGAAAAATATCTTCTATGTGCTCAAAAAATTTGGTTAATGCTTTATTTGCTATCCATTCTACCTCCCAATATATCAACTCAGATAATACTTGGGTATCTAAAAAATTTTAGAGCCCTTAGATTTTTAGGAACTATTTTAGAAAAGATTTGTCTTTCCATCTCTAGTTTATTGTCGTGGTTCTACTAGATGTTGGAGTGCTCTCAATTTGTGCTGACCATTGCTTTTTGTATGTGTAAAGCACGTCACGTGGGCATCACAGGGATTCCGCTTAGTGGCAGTGTCACTTAAATCCATTTGTTTCTTACCAAATTATTGAGAAGTTATTCTCTTTTAATGTTAGGGTAGCTAGGTCTTTTAAATATCCTTGCTCGGCATTGAGTTTTTCAAAATATTCTCCCATCCCATCTTTAGTTTTCTATTTTGTGTTTTTACGCCTCTTCAAAATATTCTCAATCTTTTATTTTCTTCTTGGGAGTGAGGGTGTAGAGGCTATCAGGTTAATTGGGTAATCTAACTTAGCTCATGATTAATCAAATCACCTGTTAACAAGAGTGTATGTACTACAAACATTTATATAGAAATTACTAGATAAATTTTTTGTTCCTTATATAATGTACAAGTTGTTTTTCTATGAACTACAAAATGGCTATAAAAAAAACTAAAAGACGAGTCTTGTTGTGCTGTAAACAACACTCAAACCTTATTTGTAATTAAAACAATATAAGCATATTGTTGTTTATGAGAAATGCCTTTCACTGCTAATTAAGCTTTTATAAGCAACTTGTGATCTAATTTTATTTTCCATCTAATAGTTGTTTTGATAGTGTGTATTGCTGATTAAAAACTTGTTTCTTAATGATAATTGAGGGAAAGACTTAATATGCAACTTCAGGGTTGCTCTATTGCCTTTTGATATTAATTGATCGCTTCATCTTTGACTTCTTTTTATGTCTAAGTGAACACTTTGAAGTAACCTTTTTTAGAGAGCTCTATCCGAGGAAGTTACGGTAAATTTGATAATGACGTTGCCATGGAAGTTGGATGCATGTCTCTGCAGCTCTTACTAATTACGTTCTACTTCTTGCAGGCGACTTGTGGAATACCAGAAATATCTTTTGCCACATTTGAAAACATGGAATATGGGGGGGAAGGTATTGGCAATTTTTGAAGCTTGTTCTCCATGCATCTTTATTAATGCTTTTGTACTCAAATATAATAATTCAGCACCTCAGCTCATTTCTGAAAATTTTATTGTGTCCACCATAAAACCTATGCGTCATCCGTACCGTATATTTACTTCTTTATAGTTATACTTTTAACATCTTCAGGTTTTATGGTTCATCTTTGATTTTGATATAATGTGAACATCACTTTGAGGTACTAATGGGATATGAGAAGCAAGTTTTCTCACTGACCAATAATTTTTCCAAAATATCAAAGCAAATATTTGGTTATTTATGCATATAATTTTCATCCAATCTTAAGAAAAGTATCACCTATCTAAAGAAAATGTGTCATAAGTTATAATTTTTATGACAATGCGGTCTCCAAAACATGATCACACTTGTATTTATGCAAGGAAATTTATGAATTGTTTTGTAGATAGATTGGATGCTAGATAATGTACTTTTTAAGATTTGATCATCCTTAATGGATTCATGTTCCTAGTTTTTGTCTTTGAATAAGGAATTCATGAGACTCTATTTTTGAGAGAGAGAGGGAGAGAGATGGATTTTGGTAAGTCTTTAGAGTCCTTATGGATCTCCTTCTCAGACCGCTTGATTTTAAATTTTTTTGTGTCTCACCTTTTGGTGAGCTTATGATTCCCACATACGAATGATGAATAAGCTTATATCGAATATGAAACAAGATTATGTTCCTTATATGCCAAGAGAGCATCACACATTAATTTATGCTTTTGGTTTATGGCTTTCCACTAGTATGTTGGGCTAGATTAAAAATTGTGGCGCTCCACCCTTACTATCAAATGGTCTTATAATTGTTGGTTTGGCTAGTAGGATTAAGTTTTTTATGCTATTTGTATCTCCCATATGTCTTCAGTTATGCAATGTTCTAGTGTAATTGATTCTCATTTCAAATTCCAGCGATTGATTTGGCTTTTCTTCTCTACCTCGCCGTAGTGCCAAAAAACCTCCCTTTTTTCAAGGAGGAGGAGGAGAAGGCGGGGAGGAGGCAGGGGGCGGGGGGGAAATAGGGGGCTCTCTTGTGGGGCAGACGAATTGTTTAGTGCATATGAAGTGAAGAGTTGTTTGATCTTTTAATTCAAATAATATTTAAGTTCTAATTTATTAATATGTACTATTACTCATCATATTATGTTTTTGGGTTAATGAGTATTCATATAATAATATATAGGCTTAATTTGGGTTTCCGATGTTCTACACTCCTAATAATTCGTCTTGGGTTCCTTCCATGACCCCCAATAGATGCGTAGTGGCAAACACATCAATGAGGCAAAATTCACGAAAACTTTTGCTTATAAAGATCTTTCATTCCTATTTGATTGGCCAAATGGATTAAAGGCATGGCCATTGTGCAAGTTGTGGGTTTTAAAACATGATCTATATGTAGTTTAGTGGCACATTTAGGGAAGAACACTTTGTTGAATTGTATTATAGGTATGCTCCACTTGGTTGATTTTGTTTGACTTGTTTTTTTTTGTTAATCTTGTGCTGTTATTTTTAGGTGGATAGCTAGATTGGTGCCAGCTTGGAGCATAAACCAGCCATTGTTATCGAATTTGGTATTTTAAATATTCAAATGTATTTTAATTATTTTGTTTGTTTTTCATTTATTGTGCAGGGATTATCTTTCAAAATTTTAGTCTGAGGGATTCACTTAGATCTTATGTTAAAAGCTAAGTTAAAGGCTGGTGATGCATTTTTTTGTTAAGGGTGTAAAGTTATAGTTAAGGGTGTAAATGAGCTGTGCTTCTGCGATCCTAGGCTGGACTCGTGTTCGACTTGTTAAAAAATACCACCGTTTGTGTTCGGCTCGTTTATGTATTGAGCGCAAAAAAGTTTTTGTATTCAACTCATTTGCTTGGTCAGCCGAAGACGAGCTTTTCACGAATGTGTCATTTTGACAGCCTAGCTACATAGTCGTAGGATGTTCATTTTGACAGCCTAGCTACATAATCTTAAACATTGCTGATTTGTTTACGTACTATGTGGGTCCATATGTTTTTAGTAAAGAAGGCGAAGCTTCTCCCATCTTGAGAGAGACAAGGAGAAAGTTGCGCCCCTTTCAAACACAAAAATTTACACGTTCGTCAAGTTTGATTTCGTGTAACATACGTAGTTTTTTAACAATATGCAAAAATTTTGACATATAATTTCATTTCAATGCATCACATAATGATCCTTTAGAAATATCTTTTAATTTATCACTTGATTATCTAATCAGGATTGACGAGGCAGACCCACGATGAGTTTTTTCAATCTCATAATGAGCTTGCCGTCTAGGGTACACAACATGAAATTCATAATTCCATAATTCTAGGAAAATATTTAATTTACCTAGTAATTTAATACATCAATAATCTTAAATAACTACCATACCTCAAGTAGGTTTTCCCGTATTGCATATGAATACGATGCCCGCTTTGCGGTTTCAAAGAAAATCCACACTCCCCCAATTAACTTCACAACTAGTCCATGAAATTAAAATCAATTTAATAAATGCTCTCCAAGTTTATTTAAGTAAATACAAATATTTTTCTGAATATAAATGATAAATATATAAATACTTCACCTCAAAGTACCAATCCCCCCCCCCTCCCCCTCTCTTGAAAAGATAACTTTTGTTTATTTCTTTTCTTTTTTTTTTTTCCTTCCCTTTTCCTTCTTTATTTCCCACCAAAAGCCTTATCCAAGAGTTGTACTTCTCGGTTCGCCTGCTTTGCTTTCGTCCCCGCCTCTAGCTGTAGTGTTGGAATTGCAGATGCTTCAGACCACGGAAACAAACAATGAAGGTTGGGTAAAGGAAAGGTTCTATCTGCATATAAAAAAATCCTCTTACCTCAATTCTTCCAAGAGCCCCAAATGGAGAGCTCCACTACCAGCTTTCATCATCTTCTACTCGACCCCGTCTCCCTCTCCCGCTAGAGCACCGAGACAAGAGAAATGTAGAGACAGGTAGGAAAACATGGAAAAATGTAAAGTCTATACATACTCTATGAAATTATTTGCCTAACCATTAATCATAGCCATCCAAAAGCCCATGATGTCACTTCTTGTCGCGGAAAGTGGAATTGCTACAGTGCTGAGTACTAGTAAAAGGATTTAGGATTAGTTAATTAAATACTTAATTAAGTTACTTAAATTATTATTTTAAATTTTTAAAACTCCAAGCATATCAATAATTTTTACATAGTTTTATATATCAATTGGATTGATTCAAAATGTAGAATTTTATAAAAATAATTTGGATAAATTCCAGAGGATGCTGAAAATTAGATATATTTTATATTGGTCTGTATTTTATTTGAATTAAACAAAACTGGGTACTACTTGTATAAATTTTTTTACTTTGATGTTGGAATCAAATATCCAAGCAATTCTATCTATTTCTTATTTTGCAATTAGAGCCATAGTTTTTCTTTTTCTTGGATTGTTATTACTACAACTTGCATCGCCACATTATCATAATCTTATGGCCTTTATTATTGCTTTTTGACGATCCTACATTATTAATTACTACACTCAATTTCCTCCTTTGCTGATTTCATCAAAGCATTATCACAAATATCTTTTATTATTGTAGCCTTCATTACTGCATTGTTTCAAACTATTCGTATTATTGTAGCTTTCAATGCTGCATTTTTACACTTCTTTCTTTTTCTATTTTTTTGTAAGAAACAAATTCTCACTTTGTTGATACTAATAGTAATACCCACACACTCTGGATCATGGCTTCACTTGAAATTGAAAAACACCATCTAATAAGAGAACATTGATACACTTAAGAATGGTGAGAGAGAGAAAGTAAATTGTTATGCTGATGATTCTAATGAATGTTTATTAAGTGATGGGAGTGATGAAAATATTTAAATTTTTAAATTCTAACTTGAGCGGCTTATAATATTTTTAGTTTAATGGATGATAATAAGAGTGTGCGAGAGGTTGTTATTATTGAACTTATTTTGAATTGTTATATTTTATGCCTTATTTTGATGTTTGAATAATTATTCATATTTTTTTGATTAAATGTTTGATGTTAATTTGTCACTTTTTTCTTAAACAAGTATTACTTTTATCATATGATAATATGTTACGTTTAAATCTATTAACAGATTAGGATATTAATATGTTACTTTGTGTTTTATGCTTTGAACTTGGTATGCTACTTCTTGCTTTTTACAATTTGTTGTTTTTGAGGTTTAGGCCTCAAATCAATTAGTTGCTTTGTACAGTTTGTTGATTTTGAGGCTTACGCCTCAATCGCTTTGAGGCTCATGCTCGTGGGAGAATGCTATGATAGGAAAGTGTTGGAATAGAATGGTATTTTTTTAATTATATTATATCTTTGTAATTGATGATATTCTTCTTTTTTTATCATTATTTGTCCTATTTGCATGTTTATTGACCCATCAATAATATAATACAAATATTTTCTTATTAAACATTAAGTTGTAGAGGTTTTCTACGAATCACTTTCTGCATTGTTCTCTTTTCATCCTTTGCATGATTATCCACTTCATCTTACTTAGAGCGCTTTGATATATCCTTTGTGGGTGTGGGATTGTTCACGGTCATTACATTTAAAATTTTAACTTTTCATTGTTTACTGCTTGTAATTATTAAGCGTTTATTGTTTGCGGATTTTGTTGACAAGATGCTTTTTTATCTTGCTGTTTCATTTCTATCCAAACTGCTTGTCATGCAGAGTGCATGAAGCCTGATACAGAGAGTTATAACTGGGTGATCCAGGCATACACTCGAGCTGAGTCATATGACAGGTATTCTCTAGCACCCGTCACATTTTTTTTTGTTTCTCGTCCTATTACATACTTGCAGTGATTGTCAATTTTTCAAATGCTAAGAACTAATAGTTTGGTGTATTCTTTGAAGCAGTGCCAAATCATTGATTTATATCAAGTTTAAATATATAGTTGAGCTCTAACTTTTTAGTTGTTGATAATCAATTCGTAGTGTGGGCCTAATTTTTTAAAGGAATTGATGTGTATTTTTTCAACTATTAACATAAATAAATCTGCGCTATTATGTTTTCTATATATATAGATATGCTATCTAAACTTTAACTGCATCTATGTCGAGTTATCATTCAAATTTAAGTTTAAGTTATATCTAAAGCACAATTTCAAATATAATCTGGGATTGTTAATTCTTTCAATAGATAACCACAATAAAAACACAAAAATCTCCCTGAGCTCTCCATTTAGGATTATTTATTGATGCCAAGGTGTAATTTGTGAGCTCATTTTTTAGGTATTTCTTTGTAAACAATAAATTAACTGCATCTATGTCGAGTTATCATTCAAATTTAAGTTTAAATTCAAGTTTAGATTATATCTAAAGCACAATTTCAAATATAATCTGGGATTGTTAAATTCTTTCAATAAATAACCACAAAAAAAACACAAAAATTTCCCTGAGCTCTCCATTTAGGATTGTTTATTGATGCCAAGGTAGTAATTTGTGAGCTCACTTTTTAGGTATTTCTTTGTAAACAATAAATTGTAGTCTCTAATGTTGCTAAGCCCTCTGGTATGTTAGCAAGCTGTCATCTTATAGAGGGCATATGCTGTATAAATCAATCCACTATCAATTTTGTTTTTTGTTTTTATAAAATGTCACGTTGGGCATGCCGTACAAGATTGCAAGCAATGTTGATGACAAATTTCTTTTCAGATTATATCTTCACAGGCTTTTTCCCATCTGAAATTTATATCTCCCTAAAAGATTTTAATCTATAGAAGTTGTTTGTCTTTTGATCAATTGTTTTGAATTCAGATTCTTTACAGTTTTTTGCTTATCCATTTTATTTGTTTTCTTCTCAAAAAGTTAACATTAGTATAACCTTCAAGTTGTAGAGTATCATTTTCTTAGATAACTCCATTTTTTAAACTTGTTCAAATGTACTGTCGGCCAACATTTTTTCGATTTTGAAAGAATTTAAAATTTTAGTGATTTAGTTTAATATAAAAAGGTATATAATTTTGGAAAGTAGTTTTGAAAATAGTTTATTTTAATTTTGAAAAATGAGGCACCATGGATCTCGTTTGTCCAGGTAATTTGCGTAATCGTGCTCGATGTCACAAATGATACACGTTCTCGAAAGAGTAATGTATCTTTGCGACGGTAGACCAATCATACTAATTAAAGGACTCGTGACATCCGTTTGATCTGCGAACGCTTTATGTGTGACCAGACGAGTTCCTCACACAATAGAAAAGTTAGGTAGGGTTTATTTTCTGCAGGTTCGAAACTCCCTATAGAGTGAGCCACTATAGTTAATTACATCCGAATAGTTAGTGTCGACTGGAAAACTCTCGATAATGATCGGTGGTTCAGTCTTGAAATTCGAGGTTTAGGTTTTCGCGGTAGGACGTGGAAAAGCGAGTGGGAGTGGCTCGAATGGGAACGGTTATTTTCGTGAGTCCGAAGGAAAGAAAAGGTAGGGGATGTCGCGGATACGAGGCGAACCCGATGACTTCCACTATCTCTTGTGCGTGTTGCGTTTTGGAGAAGATGTTATTTAATTGTTTAATCATGCCGATTTTATTATTTGGGACTTACTACTTACATAATATCAGATTGTGCGAAATAGCCGCAGAGATATGAGGGTTTACGTCGTACCGTACGACAGCCTCGGAGCACTAAAACGGAGTTAGGACTACGACTGCGCAACACGATTGCACTGAAGCTAAGGAGAGTGAGGGTTTACGCCGCGCCGGCAATGGCTACCTACGCAGCGCATGTGTTGTTATTTAAGCCTAGGAACGAGATTGTTGAAGAATGACGACGACCTCCACTTGTGGTTTACTCCTTGCTCTTCGTCGTGCCGTCCGCGGTGTACGCTCCAAGTTCCTTGTTGAGTAGCGATCACAGGTCCTAGGTTCAATACGGTTTTGTCGAGTGTGTCCCGATGTTTCGGGTTTTCTTTGAAGAAGATGGTCGTCTTGCCTGCATGCTCTCATGCTCCACGTCGTTCTGAAGATCGCGATTTAGGTTTGAGTTTTGAATTAAAGTTGTCATACAAATTATTTTTATTTTCGAGTGAGTGTGTGTGATTATGATGAGAGTAGTAAAAGTAAACGGTAAACGAGAGCATCTTTGTAACGAGGTTAAACGATAAACATCTTAAACGGAGTACATGCTTGAAAGTAAACATCTTTGAACGGTGTGTCTTAAAAATGTAGCTTATCTTAGCGAGGAAAGAGTCACAGAAAGTAAAGCATCTTAGCGAGTAGAAATGCGGGAATGTAAAACATGCCGAGCGGTATAAGCGAAAGTAAGCAAACTAAGCTAGCATGAATGCATACTTAAAAGTAGAGCGAGTACAACGATAAAGAAAGTGAAAAGCGTATCGCAGGAGTACTGTATGATCTCGCTTATCACTCGATACTGTTATTACTCATTTATAGTTATTTTTATGGTCTTTTTCTTATTTATTTCTGTAACAGTCGAGTATCAAAAGAGCGAGGAGCGGGAGTAGTAGGTGAAAACAACCTAGTAAACGAGAGTCTTACGGTGTGTAGAAGAAGACGAGTACGTAAACCCGATAGTAAAGTGAAAGAAAGACGGCGGAAAACGTCGAGAAAACGAAGAAAAATCGTAAAAGAAAGCTAGGAAATCGAGAAAGCGAAAAGAACGTCAGTAAAAGCTACGAGAAAAATATGACGAACAACCAAAGCAATAGTAGGAAAACACAGAAAACACTAGAAGAAACCTCTAAGTGACCCGTAAGCACGGTGGTGTTTCGGACTCGAGTCATGCTTAATATCCGGACTCGAGTGCTGACTACTATCCGACTTTCTACGCAGAAGCGATCCTATCCGACTCGAATAGTCGACAGTGAACTTTTATAAGTTTTCACACATTTCATTTTTCGGGTTTTCAATGCAATAACGATAGAGTAGGTAGAATATGTGTAGTAATGGAGTAATTTTGTATTTTTCGAACACATGTATTTTTTTGTTTTAAAACATTTCGATTCACAGGTTAATTACCTAGTAGGACTAGGACTACGAACTTTAGATCGTCGGCGGTAGAACCCCGAGGACGGTCGAACGGTTCCGTGATTCCTGCTCTACTCTCTGAGTCTGCGAGACAGGCGGCCGATTCTATGTCTCTCGTAATTTTTCTCGTTTTGCGATCTCGTCGATGTCCCCATCGCACTTACGGCGCTAGCTGATGGCCTATATATAACCCGAGGAGGTTATACGTGCACGCTACGTGTCCACTGTATGTGTGTGGATTAAGCCAAAGCAAGTGGCTAGGGACGAGGGTCGAGGAAAAGGAGAGAAAAGACAAGTAAATCACCTGGACTCCGACCAAGCCTCACATGTCATATGAAAAGGACTAAAAGCGCACTGACACTCTCGGAGAAAGTGAGGACTAGACCACTGAAACACACTCACTCTTCCCAGAATAATAGTGAAATCATAAATAAAGATAAAATAAAAAGAAGAAAAGCTATTTGCCTGAGTCTTGGATCCGGGTCATTAAACTAGGAGAGCTATCACAAATTCCAAGATTTTGCCCTTTACTTTCTCTTTCTCCTTTTTTTTCCTTCCTTTTTTTCTTTCCAATTTTCATTTCATATCACAAATTTCGGGGCCTGAACAACTGCTGCAACAAAGGCTCTCAACCTCAACATCAACTTATCAGTGATTGCAAATCTCACGTTCGCATAATTTTTTTTTTTTTTTTTCTACCAAGCCTCGATATTGAAATTTCAAGAATTAATTGAAGCAAATAAGGGATGCCTCCAAATTCGTCCGACCGATTTCATAAGCAAATATAGCGAGAGACACAAGCATTATCACCAACTACCCACCCAGCAAGGCTCGACCGAGCGGAAAAACAAGAGGAGAGGCTCACGGTCGAGGCCGACATAGGAGGGGCAACGGAGGCGAAGTCCCCGACAAGCCATTCACACCAATTCCAATTTACCACAAACACATAAGAACAAACTCCATTAGAATCCAAACAATTCAGCCCGTCCAAATAAAATTCCAAGCAAGGGTGCGATAAGCCACCACAAAACCCGAAAACGACCCAAACACAAGCTAGAACGGCCCAAAAGCCGAGAGCAAGCAAAACTCAAAACGATCCGGAGAAAGTAGCGGGGAAGGGGCTAGGAAAACCGAGCGACAATAAGGCTCAAAACGACCCCAAAGCGAGAAAACGAAAGCCGACGAGAACAGCCCACAAACCTCTTTTAAAGTGGAATAAAACTTGTTTTCGATCGAAGCTCCCGATGAGTCGGGATAGGGCTTACAGATTTAGCTAAACGTGAAGCTCGAGCAAACACGTCCATGCTTCCAATACATCCAAGCATAAGCCCCCGATATATTTCGAATGAAAGTAGAAATAAGACTCTCCAAATCGATTCAAGACCTTCCTAACATGCTTTCTTTCTCTTTTTTTTTCTTTTTTAAAAAAAACAAAGAAGTAGAAGGAGCAAAAGCAAGCCTCACATGTATATAGATTAAGCAAAACATTTCGTGCTCCACCTTAGATTAGAATAAGTGAAGAAGAAAAAGGAGCAACTACATGCCATATGAAATATTTCCAAAAATAAAAATATGCGACAAGAGTCGAAGAGGGATCGACTAGCTGAACTTCCCACCTAGAAAACTCTTGAAGTATAGCATGCCGAACTCATAAGTTAAAGAGCATTTGCGAGGCAAATAGAAAACTAGCTAAACACACCTCTTTCCCACTTCTCCTCTTCTTTTAACAGAAAAAAAAAACATGAGTTATAATGCCATCAGAGGGGAGAGGAGTCGAACGGCTATTTGGTGCGGAAAGGGGGAGCAGGCGAGTACGGGAGTCTGGTGCGATGCTTACAATTCAAGTGAAACGAGCCGAACGGGAGGCAGAGGGCTTCGGTGCGGAGAGGAGAGGTCGGATCGAGCGCTCCCTTCTTCGGTGGAGGGTGAAGCGGGCGGGAGTTGCGGCGCGGTCGTGAGAGGAACTAGATTTTGTCGCGGAGAGGACGCGTGCGAGTGCGGCTAGGGCTTCGGACAAGGGTATCGTCGTGCGGGGTAAAGGCGAGTCTCGGGGCGAGTCGGCCGGGGCGAGTGGAGGCGAGCGGAGGAGGAAGATGAGCGGTTCTTCGATGTGGACGCTCAAGCGAGCCGAGCGACTTCGTGTGGGGGAGGCGAGTTGTGTCGGTCGCGCGAGAGAGAAGGCGAGGCGCTGGGTTCGGCCAAGAGGAAGGAGGCAAGATCAGAGCTTCGGTGCAGAGGAGGTGCAGGCGAGCGGCTTAGTGCAGGGAGACGGGCGAGGGTTTCCGCGCGAGGGAGAGAGGAGCAGGGATGTCGAGCGGCAGAGGTGAGGCGAGCAGGTGCTAATCTCCGATGCCTGGAATAAAGCCTCCCGCTCGATCCTATGTCCAGCGCCCTTCGTCGTTAAGCGCCAAATTAATTGTTTTCCATACGAGAGAGGATGATTATTTGGAAAAGATTAATTTCAAATATACCCTAATTAATGTCAAATTAATTGATTTATTTGAAGTTCAAAATTTAAATTTTAAAATCAAATGGGTTAGGGTGTGCAGCCCAGTTTGGACCCGAATTAAACCTGAGTCGAGCCCGAATTCACGTCCCGCCAAAATTTAAGAAAAATGCATCGATTTTCGTGCCGTTCGCGCGAGCGTGGAATCACAGCAATATGGGTATGCTTCCTAGCTAAAGTCGACGTCCGGACGCATCCGTGTGGTCCGTTTCGTCATCCGAGGTCGTCCGGACAAGTTCGGCGACGGTCGCATCGAAAGGGTGTCGAATTGTGGTGTGCGGAGTGCTCGAGCGTTGGGGTTTACTAGGCGCGTCCGATCTATGGGAACTCATTTTTGAGCCTCCTACGTAGTGAGTCACTAGCCGCTCGCAGCCAGGGAGTCGAGTGTTTGGGGCCTCACTCGTGCGAGGTTTCATAAAACGAGTTTAGAAGTGGCTCGAAGCTCATGGGAGGTGGGTTCCGTGACTAGTCCGTAGGATGGTCGATAAGGAACTCCTGAAGCCTAGATCCTGGGTTACAGAGGAATATCCTAGACCTCACTAAAATGAGGTCGACAAAAGGACCCACGATAGGTGTGGTGTGCGGGACATGCACGCCGCGCGTATTGGTGTTGACCGAGCGATCAACGAAACGTCGAGCCAGGTCCGAAAAAGGAATTTGAGTTGAGGTTCCCACTTGGAAAACCCCACTCGAGGAAGGACTTGAGTGGTAGAATTTAAGAGTTCTACTTGGGGATGAAAAGATTTGCGATATGATGTGTTGTTTGGTTGAATTGTTGTCTTGCGAGAGATTATTGTGATTGTAAGGAGTGTCGTGGTTGTAAGCGAAATGATTAGAATTGAACATATCATAAATGTGCAAATATGTCGAGAAAAGATGAGGTTAAACCTCTCCCAAATGTCTTGAGAAGGAATAGACATGAGCATATTCCCAAATGTCCGAGAAAGAATAGGGTTGAACCTTATCCCAAATGTGCTTTGAGTCTTGGGCCTTGAATTTGAATGTCGTTTTGACTTGTTTTGTGTTGATATTGTTTTATGGAATTTGAATGAGTCGGAATCCTCGCAGACCACGAAATTTGAATTTGAAGGATTCGGAAGCGTTAACATCATCAAAGGAGGTCTTACTCCTATCCTTAGAACCTTTTTTTTTTTTTTTTTTTTGAAATTGTGGAAAATTTGTAAAATTTAAAGGAATCGGAATCACCGCACCGATCCTGAAATTTGAATTGAAGGATTCGGAAGCCTTAACATCACACGGGGGCCTCACACCGATCTTGAGGTTTGAATTTGAGGACCGAAGCCTTAACTATCCGTATAGGGGGCCTCACACTGATCCTCGAAGATTTGAATTTGTTGAAAAAAAAATTTGAATTTGAAGGAATCAGAAGCCTTAACATCCGTATAGGGGGACTCACACTGATCCTCGAAGATTTGAATTTGTTGAAAAAAAAAATTTGAATTTGAAGGAATCAGAAGCCTTAACATCCGTATAGGGGGACTCACACTGATCCTCGAAGATTTGAATTTGAAGAAATAAAAAATGATTTGAATTTATTACGTTAGGAAGGAAAGCCTTAACATCCAATTGAAGGGGACTAACATCCAACCTAGAGGTAACGAAGAGTCGAAGCCTTAACGTCCGATGAAGGGGTCTTATACTCGATCCAAGAGGAAGATTTGAATTTGTTACATTAGGAAAGAACGCGCTTAACATCCGTTGAAGGGGGACTCGCATCCAGCCTAAGAGTATGAAAGAATCGGAAGCCTTAACATCCAGTTAGAGGGGGACTTATACCGATCAAGATGAAATTTGAATTTATGAAAGACGCATTAGGAAGGAAAGCCTTAACGTCCGCTTGGAGTTTTACATCCAATCTAAAGAGCGAAGGAGTTGGAAGCGTACACGTCCGTTTAAGGAGGTCTTACTCCGCTCACGAGATTTGAAAAGACACATTAGGAAGGAAAACGCTTAACTATCCACTTGGGGGTTTTACATCCATCTTAAGAGCGAGAGTTGGAGCGCTTAACATCCATTTAAGAGAGTCTTACTCCACTCCATGAAGTTGAAAAGACCGCATTAGGAAGGAAAACCTTAACATCCGCTAGGGGTTTTACATCCATCTAAGAGCAAGAAGGAGTTGGAAGCCTTAACATCCATTTAAGGAGTCTTACTCCACTCCAAAAGATTTGAAAAGACCGCATTAGGAAGGAAAACCGTAACATCCACTTGGGGGTTTTACATCCATCTAAGAGCGAAGGAGTTGGAAGCCTTAACATCAGATTTAAGGAGTCTTACTCCGCTCCATAGATTTGAAAAGACACGTTAGGAAGGAAAACCTTAACATCCACTGTAGGGGTTTTACATCCATCTACAGAGCGAAGGAGTTGAAGCCTTAACGTCCAATTAAAGGGGTCTTACTCACACTCACGAAGATTGAAAAGACAGCATTAGGAAGGAAAACCTTAACATCCACTCGGGTTTTACATCCATCATAAGAGCAAGAAGGAGTTGGAAGCCTTAACATCCATTTAAGAGTCTTACTCCACTCCACAAAGATTTGAAATTATGAATTTGTGAGAAATTTGTGGAAATCTTATGAAACTTGTGGAATTGAGGAGAGTTGTGTAAAAAATGTCGTTGAAAGAAATCGGATTGAGGAGGAATGCTGAGGACTCGCATCCAACTCGAGATACGATCGAAGAAAATGTCCTTCGAAAAGAGGTGCGGTTCCATATCAACGGAACCGGCTAACCC
This sequence comes from Papilionanthe hookeriana x Papilionanthe teres, assembly GCA_022702705.1. Classification (NCBI taxonomy): domain Eukaryota; kingdom Viridiplantae; phylum Streptophyta; class Magnoliopsida; order Asparagales; family Orchidaceae; genus Papilionanthe; species Papilionanthe hookeriana x Papilionanthe teres. The sequence continues at coordinate 52,055,160 of CM040428.1, forward strand.
TCATTCACACGGACGAAAGACAAGGAAGAGCGGTTCTATGTAGATAGAGCCGACTAACCTTGTCCACATGAGGAAGAGGACCCATAGTTCTATGGAAGGAAACTTTAGGCCGAGAGAAGCGTCGAGAAACTCAGCTTATCCGAGTCGGAATTCGAAGTACGAAAATTTTGATTTTGAATTTGATTCTTTTGATCGTTTTGATTTGATGCTTGAGTTTATTTCTTTTGTTATCTTATGATGTGATTTTCATTGAAGTTTTGTGAGTTTTATGTTGTTGTATTGTTGTTAGGATTTGGACTGAGTTCCAAACAAGTATGTCATTGGTGCTTAAAGACGAGGTTTTGTCTTTGAAACCCATGTTACCTGAAGCTTGCTTGAGGTACCGTCCAATTTGTGAGGACGTATGCAAAAGTAGCTCGATTCTTTAGCGTCTTATCGGAATTGTATTCTTTCAGTACACGTAAAGATGTCTTATTTATAAGGACATCGCGGCTCGAAGGTTGTAGCTTTGTAGATATGTTGTAGCGATCGTCGTTTCCTTTATCACCGCTTTGTAGAGATTAGTCGCATTGATTTGAGAGATTGTTTTAATGTCCTTTAAATTGAGGATGGAGTTGTATCATCTAGGCATTGAGAGATATTCTTTCGGGATCGAATTTCATTAATCGCTAATGACATGGTCCTTTCTTTAGTTCTTTCTTCTAGCAGCTGTGATTTCGAAATTCGGTTCATGTGATTTAAATATTTTTCATCTCGAGGATATTTACGAGTTAATTAATAGTCGACGAAACGACGAGAGTCACTTAGCTATTTTCGGAGTATAATATCGGAGAATTTTCTTAAGAGACCTTTCAAGTTTTATTAATTCGGGGAGAATTCAAACACGAATTTTTGATTGCTCACTCGAAACTTCTTCCAGGAGTCCTTTTTCTCTTTTTTTTTGTTTTTTTTTTTGTTTTTTTTTTTTTTTTTTTTGTGGAGCACATGTTAATGATTTTGAATGTCTGAATTGAGACACCGATTTTTTATTTTGTATCACGCATAGGCTACTTGCAGGAGTCATTTTCTCTTTTTTTTTTTTTTTTTTTTTTTTTTTTTTTTCTCGCTTTGTTTTAAAATTCTATATCCGGTAGAACATTTTAAAGATTTTGAATGTACGAACTCCGCTGATTAACGATTCTCAAATATTCGCTTAAGATAAATTCGGGATATTATAAGCTGCATTCGAAAGTCGGGACCAGGTCGATTGACGAGGAATTAAAAGTCTCGTGATATCATCGATCGATTACTTCGTATTATAATCGCATTGACTTATTTTGAATTTTACTTAGGACCCCATCTGAATTTTTTAAAGTGAAGAACCCAGTCATTAGAGCATTAATTTTATTTTTCCCTGAAATTATAATTTCAATCATAACGTAGAAACTTTTTATCTTTGATTACTCCTTTCTCGATTATCTTCCTGTTGAAACTTTGAACATTTTGTTAACTATGCTTTCCAAACATTGAACGAGTTTTGCAAAAACAACAAGTTCTTTATTAATTTTATTGCGGTGGGAGGAAGGACGAATAACATTGATACCATTAATATTCATTTCAAAACAAAAGTAGTACGATAGTAATCGAGAGATGTTTCATCCTCTGTCAAGTGCATCGGAGTCAATCGAAACACTTGGGATCGACGAAATCATATTGATAGAACCTTTTCGAGTTCTTTCAAATATTCTTCGGGATCGTTATGCTCCGATTCTTGACGTTCTCCTCAGCCAATCTTTGAAAGTGAAACAATCTTTTATGGTGTGTCCGATCGACTGTGATATGGGCGATATCTTGGATGATCTTTTCATCAACTTCGTCTGGTTTCTTCGGTTCGGGGAGTTTGAAGTCGGGTTTCTTTATCGGACTCGGAACATTTGTTCTCATCGCTTCATCCTTGAAAGGATATATTTTGTTCAAACGATTCTTTATGTTCGAGGTCTCTCCCATCTCGTTGGATAAGACTTACTGTGAAACGATTGCTTGACCGTTTGCCGAGGACGTTGGTAGATCTGTTGAGACTCGTTCGGCTTGTATATGCAATCGTCGCTTGCCCTTACCAACCACTGTCTTCGTCCGAATTTCTTCTCGGATATCTTCGATGGTTCTAACTTCCGACTTTCTCAGAAAACCGAGTTGCTTAGCTTCTTGGAGATTTCAGAGCCTTTTAAGCGAACTTCTCGAATGTCTTGATGGTGAATCCCTTGAGTAGAAACCCATTTGGACCATGGATGCTTCTTTAGAAGTATTTAATTGCATGTTCGTTCTTGGAGTTGTGGCTCGCATTTCATGCTTCGAATTTCTCCATCGCAGAATATAGTCCATCGATGTTTCGGTGCAGCCTTGTCGTTCCACCACGAGATCACGGATGGTGATATGGTGTTTAGCTCCGATGAACCGCTTAACAAAGAGGTCTTCCGGTCTGTGAACGTTTTCATCGAGTCATTGGGTAGTTCGGCGTACTGAGTCAAACGATTCAGAAAGGCTCGCCATAGCCGACGACACAATGATGCATCACTTACCACCGCGTTGCGGCAGCTTGCTCGGAAGTGTGCAACATCTTGTCGAGGGTTTCCGTCCCGTCAAATGCCTTGAACAACGGTGGTACGAAGCCGCTTGGGTATTGCACGAGCATCAAATTCTTACGGTAAGTCTACCCTTAAAACCAATGCTCCTCTTTTAGGTCGAGTTAAAGCTTCTCTCACTGTTGCTCAATTATCACGTCGATATCCTTTTCGGTATTGTGTTATGGGTTGACTCTTTGTTTTCATTTGTAACATGAATGATTTCACGTTAGCCCGCCTCTACATGCTATCTGGGTGACTTGGGGCCTATTTTGTAGTGCGTGCCATGGTGGCCATCATTTCCTCATTTCCTTTTCCATTTGCATGATTTGTTCATCTCTTTGTTGAATGACACGTTGCCGCTCATCAACGAGTGTTCTCCTCGGCGGGTAATGGAGCATCACGCGGTGATGATGAGGCTACGGTCTCAACAACGAAGATTTCTGCAAAATCTTCCATCACATAATCTGACGGACCGTAGGGTTCATCACCTATATCTTTTCTTTGTTCTTCAAACAGTCATGCGATGTCGACTCGAAGCCTTTCCAACTTAGCCTCAATCGAGTTTCCTTTGATAACTTTAAGGTCAGTTGGAAGTTTTTTATCAACATCATATTTTTCGTCAAATCTTTGGAGTAGTTGTGTAGAAGTCATTTGAAACAATTGGCATCAATCGAAATCATATTGATGAAACATTTTTCGGGTTCTCTCAAATATTCTTTCGGGATAGTTATCCTCCAATTCTTAAAGTTCTTCTCAATGCATTCTTTGAAGTCGATACTGATTTCTATAGTATGACCGAAGCGATCTGTGGTAGAGGCGATAGTTGGGATGGTCTTTTTTGTCGAACTTCCTCGAACTTCTTTGGTTCTCTTAATCCGAATTTAGGATTCTTGAGCAAATCCTGAACATTTTTACTGCGACCTTCTTTGAAAGAATATACTTTGTTCAATTGCTTGGTATGGATGGACCACTGTCTTTCATCCATCCGGCACTGCCTCTCTATTGGAATATTGATGTGATGATTCTTCGAGAAGATTGGAAATCTTGCTTGATTGATTGTCTTTGTCGATTCTTGTCATTGTCTCGGATTGCCCTTGGAACGTCGTCATCGACCTTGTACCGATATGGAGAGATGGTGGTGGTAACGTAGTGGCAACCTTATAGACTCCATCCTCTCCGCAGTAGGTAGCAACGGCGGTGAAACCTACCCCCACAGGTAAAGGTGAGGCCTCGCGTAATCTCGCCTCATCCGGTCGGAGGACGGTGTCGATAGTAGCCGGCTCGCATGGCTTTCACCTTCTCGGCCTTCGGAATCTTCCTGTTGTCGCCTCTTTTCGCAGTGTGCTTAGTCGGTCGCACGGACTCGAATTGGACCCGATCTCGAATACGGAAGACGGTGGGGCAAAAGCATTGGTCGACAGCTTCTTCATATAGAATCTCCTTCCCTTTGTTTAGCGGAGCAACTAGTGCAGTAGTGGTGAATCCGGTGGTAGAAGGAAAAACAGTCCTAGGAGCAGTCCCAACATTCATAGCGGCAGACTTTACAACAACGGTAGGGTTCTTTTCAACCAACACCCTTTTCGGAGAGGGGAATTCCTTAGCGGACTTTAGGTTGAATTCCACGACGGGCTCGACGAACATATCCGTTTCGGATTCCTTCTTGCGACGGCGACATCCCCGAGCTTGGCTAATATCTTCGAATCCTTGTCCAAGCTTTATGATCGCTAAGTCGGGCGGCTCGCTCTTCTTAATAACGAACTCAATTCCGTTGGCGAAAGAAAAGATCAACTTTGGTGAAGACATTGTTCACTGTCATTTGAAGAATTTCAAAGGTCGGTGATGTCCCATGCTTTTTTTTTTATTTCGGCGGAAGTCTTCAAGTAAACACACTTGTCTTATGAAGCTAGGTAGCACTGTGAATTTATTCATGTGAATCTTATCTCGAATTTTTTGTGTTTTGTTTGGAGAGCTTAAATGGAGGATTGTGAGAGAAAAATTTCAATTTAACTTGTTCGTAACAAGTCGAACTCGAAAGGAATGAAATGTAGGACCGGTCCGAGATTGGAAGGACTTTAACGTCGCGTCGAACTCGTTTCGATAAGCCGCTCCTAGCCTACTGCACGCTATCGGGAGTCCACGCCACTAAGCCCTAGGATTCTCGAACCACTCTGTTTAATGGTGATTAAACGGATGGCTCGAAATCCGAAGAGTTGACTATGCGGCTCAGGAAGAAATGAGCACGGTATGTCGACGGAAGAACAACAGTCCGACCACGAGGACATGAGCACATTGCTTAGATGTATGAGACAATAACCTCACGATCGAAATGGAGAGAGGAACAGGTCACGTAGATCGCAGGAATTTGTCGACGACGTTTTTCGATTTTGAAAGAATTTAAAATTTTAGTGATTTAGTTTAATATAAAAAGGTATATAATTTTGGAAAGTAGTTTTGAAAATAGTTTATTTTAATTTTGAAAAATGAGACATCATGGATCTCGTTTGTCAGGTAATTTGCGTAATCGTGCTTGATGTCACAAATGATACGCGTTATCGAAAGAGTAATGTATCTTGCGACAGTAGACCCAATCATACAAATTAAAGGACTCGTGACATCCGTTTGATCACGCGAACCTTTATGTGTGGCCAAATGAGTTCCTACACAATAGAAGAGCTAGGTAGGGTTTATTTCTGCGGGTTCGAAGCTCCTATAGAGGCGAGCTCATAGTTAATTACATCCGAATGAGCTGGTGTCAGCTAGAAAACTCTCGATAATGATCGGTGGTTACGTCTTCGAGAATTCGAGGTTTAGGTTTTCGCGGTAGGACGTGGAAAGCGAGTGGGAGTGGCTCGAATGGGAGCAGTTATTTTCATGAGTCCGAAAGGAAGAAAAGGTAGGGGATGTCACGGATACGAGGCGAACCCGATGACTTCCCATTATCCTCTTGTCGGTTGCGTTTTGGAGAAGATGTTATTTAATTGTTTAATCCTGCCGATTTTATTATTTGGAACTTACAACTTACATAATATCCGATTGTGCGAATAGCCGCGAGAGATATGAGGGTTTACGTCGTGCGTACGACAATACTCGGAACACTAAAACGAGTTAGGACTTACTGCTGCGCAACACGATTGCACTGAAGCTCAAGGAGAGTGAGGGTTTTACGCCGCGCTGGGCAAGCTACCTCGAAGCCCTATGTGTTGTTATTTAAACTAGGAACGAGATTGTTGAAGAATGACGACGACCTCCACTTGTGGTTTACTCCTTGCTCTTCATCGTGCCGTCCACGGTGTACGCTCCAAGTTCCTTGTTGAAGTAGCAGTCCTAAGGTCTAAGGTTCATACAGTTTTGTCAAGTGTGTCCCAATGTTTCAGGTTTTGCTGAAGAAGATGGTCGTGCTGCCCACCGTGCTCCATGCTCCACGTCGTTGCAAGATCGCGATTTAGGTTTGAGTTTTGAATTAAAGTTGTCATGCAAATTATTTTTATTTTCAAGTGAGTGTGTGTAGTATGTGACGGAGTAGTAAAAGTAAACGATGAAACGGGAGCATGCTTGTAACGAGTTAAACGATAAGCATACTAAACGGAGTACATGCTTGAAAGTAAACATCTTGAACGAGTGTGTACTTAAAAGTAAGCAGTTATACTAGCGAGGAAAGAGTGCAAAGAAAGTAAAGCATCTTAAACGGGTAAGAATGCGGGAATGTAAAACATCGTCAAGCGGTATAAGCGAAAGTAAGTAAACTAGCTAGCATGAATGCATACTTAAAAGTAGAGCGAGTACAACGATAAAGAAAGTGAAAAGCGTAATCGCGAGAATCTGGTATGATCTAGCTTATCCTCGATACTGCTTATTACTCGTTTATGATCTATTTTTATGGTCTTTTTCTTATTTATTTCTGCAACAAGTCGATATCAAAAGAGCGAGAGCGGGAGTAGTAGGTGAAAACAACACTAGCTAAACGAAGTGCTTACGGTGTGTAGAAAGAAGACGAGTACGTAAACCCGATAGTAAAAGTGAAAGAAAGACGGCGGAAAACGTCGAGAAAACGAAGAAAAATCGTAAAAGAAAACTAGGAAATCGAGAAACGAAAAGAACGTCACGTAGAAAACTACGAGAAAAGTAACGAACGAAAACCAAGCAAAACCGTAGGAAAACACGAAAAACACTAGAAGAAACCTACAAGTGACCGTAAGCACGGTGGTGTTTCGGACTCGAAGCTGTCTTAATATCCGGACTTGAGTGCTGACTCTTATCCCGACTTTCTGCGAAGGCGATCCTATCCGACTCGAATAGCCTGACAGTGGACTTTTATAAGTTTTCACACATTTCATTTTTTCGGGTTTTCAATGCAATAGCGATAGAGTAGGTAAAGTTTGTGTAGTAATGGAGGTAATTTTGTATTTTCGAACACATGTATTTTTTGTTTTAAAACATTTCGATCCATGAGTTAATTACCTAAGTAGGACTCAGAGTACGAACTTTAGACTGTCAGCGATAGAAGCCCGAGACGGTCGAACGGTTCCGTGATTCCTGCTCTACTCTCTCTGCAGTCCGAGACAGGCGGCCCGTTCTATGTCTCTCGTAATTTTTCTCGTTTTGCGATCTCATCAATGTCCCACGCACTTACAGCGCTGACTTGATGCCATATATAACCGAGGAGGTTATACGTACACACCTACGTGTCACTGTATGTGTGTGGATTAAGCCAGAAACAAGGTGAGACCAGGGACGAGGGGTCGAAAAGGAGAGAAAAGACAAGTAAATCACACTGGACTCCGACCAAGCCTCACATGTCTATGAAAAGGACTAAAGGCACGCTTGACACTCTCGGAGAAAGTGAGGACTAGACACCAAGAACACACTCCCTCTTCACAAATAATAGTGAAATCGTAAATAAAGATAAAATAAAAAGAAGAAAAGCTATCTGCCTAGTCTTTGGATCCTGAGTCACTAAGCTAGGAGAGCTATCACTGAGTCCAAGATTTTGCCCTTTACTTTCTCTTTCTCCTTTTTTTTCTTCCTTTTTTTTTCTTTCCGATTTTCATTTCATATCACAAATTTCGAGCTCGAACAGCTGTCTGCAATAAGCTCTCAACCTCAGCATCAACTTATCAAGTGATTGCAAATCTCGCGTTCACATAATTTTTTTTTTTTTTTTTACCAAGCCTCGATATTGAAATTTCGAGAATTAATTGAAACGAAATAAGGGATGCCTCCAAATTCGTCCGACCGATTTCGTCAGCGAAATATAGCAGAGACACAAGCGTTATCACCAACTACCCCACCCACCAAGGCTCGGCCGAGCGGGAAAAACAAGAGGAGAGGCTCACGGTCGAGGCCGACATAGGAGGGGCAACGGGAGGCGAAGTCCCCGACAAGCCATTCACACCGATTCCGATTTACCACAAACACATAAGAACAAACTCGATTAGAATCCAAACAATTCAGCCCCTCCAAATAAAATTCCAAACAAGGGTGCGGCGAGCCACCACAAAACCCGAAAAACGACCCCAAACACAAGCTAGAACGACCCAAAACCGAGAGCAAGCAAAACTCAAAACGATCCGGAGAAAGTAGCGGGGAAGGGGCTAGGAAAACCGACGACAATAAGGCTCAAAACGACCCAAAACCGAGAAAACGAAAGCCAACGAGAACGACCCCAAACCTCTTTTAAAGTGGAATAAAACTTGTTTTCAATCAAGCTCCCGATGAGTCGGGATAGAGCTTACGATTTAGCTAAACGTGAAGCTCGAGCAAACACGTCCATGCTTCCAATACATCCAAGCATAAGCCCCCAATATATTTCAAATGAAAGTAGAAATAAGACTCTCCAAATCGATTCAAGACCTTCCTAACATGCTTTCTTTCTCTTTTTTTTTTCTTTTTTAAAAAAAACAAAGAAGTAGAAGGAGCAAAAGAGCAAGCCTCACATGTATATAGATTAAGCAAAACATTTCGTGCTCCACCTTAGATTAGAATAAGTGAAGAAGAAAAAGGAGCAACCACATGCCATATGAAATATTTCCAAAAATAAAAATATGCAACAAGAGCTGAAGAGGGATCAGCTAGCCAAACTTCCCACCTAGAAAACTCTTCAAGTATAGCATGCCAAACTCATAAGTTAAAGAGCATTTGCAAGGCAAATAGAAAACTAGCTAAACACACCTCTTTCCCACTTCTCCTCTTCTTTTAACAGAAAAAAAAAACATGAGTTATAATGCCATCAGAGGGGAGAGGAGTCGAACGGCTATTTGGTGCGGAAAGGGGGAGCAGGCGAGTACGGGAGTCTGGTGCGATGCTTACAATTCAAGTGAAACGAGCCGAACGGGAGGCAGAGGGCTTCGGTGCAGAGAGGAGAGGTCGGATCGAGCGCTCCCTTCTTCGGTGGAGGGTGAAGCAGGCGGGAGTTGCGGCGCGGTCGTGAGAGGAACTAGATTTTGTCGCGGAGAGGACGCGTGCGAGTGCGGCTAGGGCTTCGGACAAGGGTATCGTCGTGCGGGGTAAAGGCGAGTCTCGGGGCAGAGTCGCTGGGGCGAGTGGAGGCGAGCGGAGGAGGAAGATGAGCGGTTCTTCGATGTGGACGCTCAAGCGAGCCGAGCGACTTCGTGTGGGGGAGGCGAGTTGTGTCGGTCGCGCGAGAGAGAAGGCGAGGCGGCGGGTTCGGCCGAGAGGAAGGAGGCGAGATCGGAGCTTCGGTGCGAGAGGAGGTGCGGGCGAGCGGCTTAGTGCGGGGAGACGGGCGAGGGTTTCCGCGCGAGGAGAGAGGAGCGAGGGATGTCGAGCGGCGAGAGGTGAGGCGAGCGAGTGCTTAATCTCCGATGCACGGAATAAAGCCTCCCGCTCGATCATATATCCGCGCCCTTCCGTCGTTAAGCGCCAAATTAATTGTTTTCGCATACGGAGAGGATGATTATTTGGAAAAGATTAATTTCGAAATATACCCAATTAATGTCGAATTAATTGATTTATTTGAAGTTCAAAATTTAAATTTTAAAATCAAATGGGTTAGGGTGTGCGGCCGGTTTGGACCGAATTAAACTCGAGTCGAGCCGAATTCACGTCCGCCAAAATTTAAGAAAAATGCGTCGATTTTCGTGCCGTTCGCGCGAGCGTGGAATCACGACGATATGGGTATGCTTCACAGCTAAAGTCGACGTCCGGACGCATCCGTGTGGTCCGTTTCGTCATCCGAGGTCGTCCGGACAAGTTCGGCTGACGGTCGCATCGAAGGGTGTCGAATTGTGGTGTGCGGAGTGCTCGAGCGTTAAGGGTTTACCTGGGCGCGTCGATCACATGGGAACTCGTTTTTGAGCCTCCTGCGTAGTAGATCGTGCCGCTTCGCGACGGGAGTCGAGTGTTTGGGACCTACTCGTGCGAGGTTTCGCAAAACGAGTTTAGAAGTGGCTCGAAGGCTACATGGGAGGTGGGTTCGTGACTAGTCCGTAGGATGGTCGATAAGGAACTCACGAAAGTCAGATCACAGGGTCCAAGAGGAATATCCTAGGCACCTCACTAAAATGAGGTCAACATGTACTCAAGGATTTTGTAAGCGACTTATGAAATTTATTGTAAAGTCAATGTCAAGGTGTGTATACAACAACAAAATAACAAACCTTTATCCCATTGAGTGGGGTCAGCTACATGAATCATTTTTCTCCATTGCATCGTACTGAGTGTCATATTTTCATTAATTTCTAATAAATTTAGTTCATTTTTATACAATATGCCCATGCCTTTTTAGGTCTACCTCTGCCTTTCTTAACATAAATCGAATCAAAGCATCTACTGTCCTAACTGGATCATTAGATGGTAGACGTTTAATGTTATCCAACCATCTAAGACGACTCTATGTAATCTTGTCCGCCACTAGAGCTACACCAACCCTATCACAAATATATTCATTTCATATTTTGTTTCTAAGTGTCAAGCCACTCATCCTTCTAAGCATTCTTATCTCCGTAACACTTAACTTTGTTTATGCTTCTGTGTCATAGAGCATTGCAGGTCTCACCACCATCATATAACTGCTCTTTGAAATTTTATGATGTCTATTTCATTTGAGTTTATTTTTTAAGTTGGATTACTTGAAGTTTTACGTAATTTGCAATCAATTTTTTTCTATCTCTTTTAATTGTTCCATAATATATTCTTATTGAGGGATAAATATCTGTTGTTCTAAATTTTTTTTTACTTTTAAAGTATGAGTTTGTCTAATTGTTTGATATCAAATTCTTTAACAATTTTTTTTAGTAATGTTTTATCTTCTTTACATCTCCGGTAAGATTTATGTCATCAACATATACAATAAGAGTTATAATTAATTTCATCAACATTTACCTTTTTGACTTTATTTGTGCCTCATGTCATATAATGCTTTTTGTAAATTTCCTAATACATGCTTTTGGGGATTATTTGAGATCATAAAGTACCCTTCTCAATCTACACACTTTACTTTCTGTGAAAGTGTTGCCAATTCTTGATGGAGGATTCATATAACTTATTCTTTAATGTCACCATATAAGAAATCAATTTTCACATTTTACTATTGCATGATCATCCATGCGAAGCTTAAGTGGGAATGGTATTCTTTTTTGTAACATGAGTAAATGTTTTATGATTGAGTATATTTTTTTGACAATCAATCTTGTTTCATATTGCTCGAAGCTTCCATTTGCTCCATGTTTTAATGAAACTATGTATTTGCATCCTTCAAATTTTTTCATTTGCCCATGAGTAAATGTTCCATTATTAAATTTTTTCATTTGATAGCCCAACATTTTCTTAGGTGTGATTCTTTTCATAGCATCTATCTGTTCTCTCGTGGTCATTGTTATTTAATGACAATTTAAAATCATGAGGCTTGTTGGAGATTTTGATTGGGCTTATTTCTCCTTATATGGACCTGAGGGTACCATGCTTGGAGTTTTTGCGGTTGGGATTTCAAGATGAAAGTGATTGTTTTCATCAAGCTTATCTTTTACTTGGTTGTTCTTCCTTTGAAAATGTATTTGATTGAAAATACTTCATTTTGCATCAGAGGTGATATCTTTGGTGGTGAAGAATACTTTAATGGTTAGATGATAACACTGTACTCTTTTGAAATGTAGGAATATCCTATAATGATACACTTGAGCGCGTTAAGATAAACTTATTTTCTTGTTACTTGTTGATGTGGAAATAAGCAATGCACCTAAATATTTTTGGAGATTTTTTAAGAAGCTTGTAGGAAAGATTCCATATGATAATTTAGGGCATTTTGAAATCGAGTACACTTGAGTGCATTTTATTGATTTGGTATGTTGCGGCTAAAGCTGTTTCACTTCAAAATCTTCTTGGAAGTTGGTTTTAGAAAGAGGAGTTGACTTTCAAAATGTTTCAATTTATTTTGTCACTCCATTTAAATAGAATTATCAAGACAAGAGGATTGATGGATGATACCTTCTCTATTGGAAAATAAAGATAAGAGTTTGATTAAAATAATCATGATTATTATCCGTGCATAACATCTTGTTATTAGCTTTAAATTAATTTTTTTATAATATCAATAAAATAGGTAGAATGTAGCATTTATCATACTTTAATTTTGTAAGATATACTTGCGTTGTGAAACCTCGCATTAAGTAGAATGGAATCAAATTTTTAAACAATGATGTACTTTTTGGTGTAATATTTAATTTCAGAAATTTCAAGGTAAGTGCGCTCTTGTGGGGCTACTCCTGGAACAGATAACCTTTTGGGATGCTCACCAACGGGAGGAAATTGTGAGGCCATTAGGCCAAAGCGGACAATACCTTGATGGGCGAGTGTTTGGGCCATCACAATGGTATCAGAGCATTACACCAGCTTAAAGATGAGAACTAAATGTTATAAGGAATAAAAAATTACGCTATGAGAGTCACGTCTTGAACCAGAGATGAGTAAAAGTGTACATTGTGAGAGCCATCTTTTGAACATGCAGAGGCCACCTTTAGAGTGTTGTCTATGTGGTGGATGATTTTCGGTGAAGAAAACTAATGAAGATGTCAGTTACTTTAAGTATAATGAAGTTGAATTTATAAAATCAATACACCTTTTGGTGCAATGGTTGTATTTGAAGTGGAAACTCCAAAGTTAAGCGTGTTTTTGCAGGAGCATTTTTGGGTTTGGTGACCTCCTGGGAGGTTACACCACTTGGACAAAATTGTGAGTCCATTAAGCCAAAATAGATATTATCTCGATGGGTGAGCGTTTGTACTTTTTTATTCGAGTGCAATCACCAGTGAATGTGACAATTCCTATAGTTTTAAAAATATTTGGGGTTTTTGATGATCCCTGAATATTAGAGTGAACTAACATGAAAGTAGCGGAGATCTATAATCACTTTCAAGGAAAGACATATGATGGTATTTTACAGTTTCACAAGTAATAAAAAATTCTTAAATGTTAACAATCATAAAAAAAAAAATGAAACATACAATATAAGATTTTAAATGATTGATGCCCTAGCATATAATGATGTTGCCAAATGGTTTTTGTATTGAGAGTGGAAATGAAAGAACATGACAAGTGGTTTTTGTTTTTAAGAAGGTATATTCCATTTTCCCTAGCTTGCATAATCATATTTGTCGCATTATGGTCTTAAAATATAAAATAATTAATGAAAAATGTTATGTTGCAGTTATATTTTTTTTGTGATTTTATGGATTTGATGAAAGATTTATTTTGAGATGAAAGACGTAGAACATTATTAAGGGTAAATGTGAGAGTAATAAGAACGTCCCCTTTGAGCTGCAATTGTTGTTGAGAACTATCAACTACTTTAATTTTTTAATTCCTGGGATAGTGTTTGTTGGTATAAAAATTGTTGATAAGATTTGTCATGTGAAAAGAGGTTCCAGAATCAAGGATCCATGCCTAAGAAATTTTTTATCATTTTGACAAGAGCGCATGACCCAAAAATTATTTCTAGGTAGTTGAGGAAGTTTTTGAGTGTTGATTTTTTTTAGGTGAGTCTTTTCGGTTCCCTGAGACAAGCTTGTCATTTTGGAGTGATTTTTTTGTTTTTATTATAGCTTTAGGATTTTTTTTGGGCATACAACATTTTTCTTTAATGTGTTTATTTATTTTTTTATCTATTTTCCAATTTCAGTTGGCTTACATCAGGGATCGACTTTTAGCCCATATCTTTTTGCTTTAATTATGGATGATCTTACCAGACACTTGCAAGAGAATGTACCTTGGTGTATGTTGTTTGCTATTGATATATTTCTTGTGGATAAGAAGAGAGAAAAGGCTTAAGAAATACTTGAATTATGGAGGACTATGTTGGAGTCTAAAGGCCTTTGTTTGAGTAGAACTAAAATTGAATAAATGGAATGTATTTTTAGTAGTAGTAGTAGCTCTAGTGATAGAAATGTAACTATGGGTGATCAAATTATTAAAAGGTATGAACGCTTTAGATATCTTGGATCTATTGTTCAAAGTGATGGTGATATAGATGAGGATGTTATTAGTAGAATTCAAGTTGGTTGGTTGAAGTGGAGGAATGCTTCGGGTACCGCTTGAATGAAAGGAACATTTTATAAGATGGTGTGAGACTTGCAATGCTCTATGGCGTTGAACGTTGGCCTTTAAAAGAGAATCATAGAACTAAGTGTTAAGTGTTGCCGAGATGAGGATGATTAGGTGGATGAGTGGCTGTATACTTAGAGACAAACTGCGAAATGAATATATCCGTGATAGGGTTGGTGTAGCTCCAGTGACAGACAAAATTAGAGAGAGTCGTATTAGAAGGTTTGGTCACATTAAACATTGACCGTCTGATGATCCGATTAGGAGAGTAGATGTTTTAGATTCGACTTATGTTAAGGAAGGTAGTGGTACACCTAGGAAGACTTGGGCATATTGTATAAAAAATGATCTTAATTTATTAGAATTAAGTGAAAAATATGACATAAGTTTGACACAATGGAAAAAAAGGTTTCATGTAGCCGACCCCACTTAGTGGGATAAAGGTTTTGTTGTTGTTGTTTTGTGGAAGAATTGGTGATCACTAATTCTTTTTCTTGATTTGATGGTTGTCATGGCCAATGTTTCAAAAATAACATTAGTCAATTTTAATATTTTTCATTTTTTTTCAGCTTCTATGAGTAAGAAGATTCATTTAGAGTTTGCAAGTTTTTTTTGCTTAAAATCTGCACGAACTTGGTCGAATTCATCATTAAGTCTTGCAAAGAACTCAAAAACTTTTTTTTCACCAGATCTTGATACATGTCACCTAAGATCTTGATAATAATCTAGTTCAAGTTAATAAACCTTTATTGTATCAAAAAATCTTGTTAATAGACCTTTATTGTATCAAAATATCTTGTTAATAGACCTTTATTGTATCAAAATATCTTGATAATAATCTTGTTCAAGTTAATAAACCTTTTTTATCGAAATATCTTGTTAATAAACCTTTTTTGCACTTCTAAATACATTTCACGTGAAGATCTTCATAATAATCTAGTTCAAGTTAATAAACTATTATTCTATCAAAATATCCAATTACAGGAAAGTTATGTTACCTGGTTGCTGATTTCTTAGTTTTGATTTAATAAATTAGAGCAACATCTTTGACTTTTTAGTGCGTTTGTGTGATAACATATTAGACTTCTTGTGTAGTTGTGAGGGACATTATACCCCATTAATTTGAGGTATCATGGTGTTGCATGTTAACAAAATAGGATTTGGGTCCTATTTTCTGTCTTTTTATTCTTATCTTTCACTCTTCTATAATTATGTTTGAATTTTTTCTCCGAGGAGGCAACCATCATAACTGGTGAAATTAGAGTATAAGAAAGAGCTACAAGAACTAGATGCCTCATATCGATCTAATGAAATAAACTCTCTAAGATGGTCTCAAATTATGAAAAGCTTCAAAAGAAGAAGGCAAAAAATCCATCTTCCATCTCTAAGCAAAGACCCAAGTGGTTAACCTTAGTTTTTTTTTGTACTGCAGGGTTAATGATTTTTAGGTTGTGCTTTTGAACTTATAATATCACAACTAATTTTAATGACCTTTTGGTTGGTTATATTATTTTGTTTAACTGTTTTAAATTGTAGGTTACACTATTTATAATAATAAAAAGGTCTTTAAATTTATTTAAAATTTTTCAAAAGAGAATCTGATCATTTATGCAGGGCAGCTCTGTCATAGCTCATGACAAGACATAATTGAAGACGGTTAAACTTTTAATATCAGGGACAAATTTCAGAATCCTTTAATAGATTCTATTATTTTATTTTAACTAGTATATACATATAAAATGTTGAAATCACACAATTTTTAGTAATCGAAGATATGTTAAATTATTTAAAATTTTTTTAAGGACGATTAGATCATCTATGTATGTCAAATTATGTCATGCTCCATGATATTCTTGTTGGTCGAGTATAAGGTGTGAAAGCGGCAGGTATAACTTAATTGATTGATTTATCACTCACACCCATTTTAGATCTCTACCCAGTAATACAATTAATAACCTAAATAATCTAAATATAACATACATTGTAATTTCGAACTCAGAAGGATTTAGTGTTGAGCACAAATCAACTGAGGAGAAGAATTCTAAAATATTTTATTTATCTATTACGCAGTGTCTAATAAATATCAAAATTTATTTGCATAATATCAAACATTCATCTTATATATACCTTAAAGAGTTTTTTTTTTTTACACCAAAAATATACATCAAAACATATAATAGTTGTTTCAAAATTTTATTTTCATTGAAGATTAACAACCTTATTTTTTCTCCTGCTATAAATACTCGTTAAATAATATCTAGTAAGCTTAAAAGCTTAGCAGGATAAGTAATTCTAAAGTAGAATTTAAATTTTCATAAATTAAACTTGTATGATATGTTAATCATGAATTGAACTTGAGGAATTTAAAATAAAATATAGACGATTGGTCCTTAGAAAGATGTGTAGTCACGATGGTCAAAGAAGGATAAATCCAAACCCATGGAATATGTTTTTTTGAAAATTGCTCATGTGCAAAAGTTAATGCTGCATGGATTCTGTCTCCTGCCTCTGTTTTCAACTAGAATTTACTTCAATTTGATGTAAAATGTTCTTTCTTGGGGACTAATTAGAGGAGGTGTTTATGGAACATCCTTCTGAAATTGGCAAAAAAATTTATTAGATTTAAAGTATGCTGGTTAAAGAAATCAATATATGATTTAAAGCATTCACTAAAGGCTTCAGTACAAGCAAAGAAGGGGACCATACGTCCTGGGAAAAACATTTTACAAGGGAGAACTTACTACTTTTTCAACTCATATGGATTATATTATTGTAGCAGAAGAAAAAGTCACTTCACAAGAAAAAAAAAATCCTAGTAACTTGAAAAACTTAAATAATTCTTTGGGGTATAAGTTGACTTGTTTCAAGAAAAGCATAATTATTTTTTAAATAGAAATATGAGTTGGATCTCTTGAAAGAATTATGCATCTCTTGGCACCAATGAAAGTGGATTATCTATTGAAACAAATCATAAGTTGGATGTAGAACAAAATGATAGTGTTATAGAACCCGTAATGTACCAAAAATTGATTGGGATATTGATTATATATCCCACACAAGGCCATTTATTGCCAATGTTAGTGTAAGTCTATTCATATAGGTTCCTTTCCTAACTAACGGTTGTATTAGTAAAGGTTCTTTCTTTAGAAGAAAGAAATAACTTTGTCTAGAAGTCCATATAGATGTTGATTAAATGAGAGATATAAGATTGTCATTTTGTTCCTATGTCTTTTTTCGAAGCAATCTTGCTACTTGAAGAGGTAAAAAGAATTCAATAGTTGCAAGATCAAATACTAAAATTGGATTCAGAGTTATGTCTCTATTGCTTATAGTTATACTTGATGATCTCAAATCAAGTATGCTGCGACTTTAAAAATTTCTGGGACAACAAATCTGGCACTATTATTTTTCACGATCCTGTCCAACATGACACCATAAGAAATATTATAACTGATGCAGCACATTTAGGAAGAAATTGAAAATAGTTTTATTAGCATACTTCACATTTTTTTAGATGGTCAATTCGTTGATGTCATGACCAAGGGACTACCTGCTTCAAGATTTCAGGAAATTAAGTGAAAGAATGAAAAACTTCTATTCTTCAACATCAGAGGTGTTTAGGAATCACCTTTTACGAGGATCCAGATTTACTTAATGAATTTTTACGTTTTTGAAATCTAAAACCTAGCTTATATATTTATCTTCCTTTTCTAACCTTGCCATATCAGGAATACATATAAGTGCATTTTCCATCATTTCTTTCTTTCTATGTTGCCCCAAGCCTGGCATGTTTAGATTCGGTAGGAATAATATCTATGTTTATCGTTTCCAACTTAAACAATAGATAACTGGTGGCCGGTTGCAGCATAAGTAAATAGCAAGAGGATTTGATTTTTCGTCTAGTTTCTTTACTTCTCCATAAACAAAATTTTTTTACTCTAGTTGATTGTTTGATAATAATGAACCATACAATGTGATTGATGCTGGTAGCGGGCATGTTATTTGTTTCTGAGTTTGAATCGGATATTGTAAATTATCTAATCTACTTGTTTATGTCCAAGCAAATTTTTTTCTATTAAAATTGTTGATAGCTTTGCATTTTCTAAGGCTACGATCTAATGTAAATATTTTTGGCACTGTTCCCTAGGGTGCAGGATGTGGTTGAACTACTTGGAATGATGGTTGAAGATCACAAAAGGCTGCAACCAAATGTGAAAACTTACACGTAAGAACTTAATCCTCTTGCATTGCACGCTGATTAGATTTTTGTATAATCTTTTTTACTCATATTTTAATATCAGTATTTTCTTATATAGACTTCGGTTATGAAGCATTGCACATTTTTCATTTGAGAAAGCACATAAGTAACACTAAAGTTGATCTACTAGGTCTAGAGGCATAGGTACACATAATTGAACCGGCTCTTTGTATTGATGAGGTAAGACTGCAAACTTCTTATCAGATCCTGTATTGAAAAGAGCTTCATGGATTGGGTGCGTTGGATAAAACCGTTCTACTTATTTTTAGTCAGAGTCAGCAGGTTATTCTTAATTTTTACTTTTGCCAATAAAAATTCTTTTTGTTGGGTACTTTTAATGAAGTGATATTTTTTGTCCCAATTTTTATTGTGATTATAATAATGGTTCAAAGTTATGCGGTTACATGGTTGTGCAACTTTTCCTGTGCTCCATGAACACCTGCCATGAAAGTAGGACTATAGCTGTGTTACATGCTTTTTTGGTGTTGGCCACAAAGCTATTTTTAAATATGTTAATCAAGAAGGCAATGATGCGTCTTCACTGTTGATAGCAGAGCTAATCATGTCTGCTACTCGACTCCATCTATTTGTGCTGTTTATGCTAAACCTACTATCTTTAAGTGAGGATTTGAATTTATTAGGCTTTGCTGCTCTCTGGACAGGCTTACATCCACATATTAAGTGGAAATTGATTAAATTTGATTATGCTAATTCAAGTTTAGGAAATTCATTTATGTTCCAAAAATTTTGAGGAGACCCATTTTCTTGTTCTGAAGTTGGTTTTGCTTAGAATATCTAAAACTAAAGCTGTTTAAGCAAATATTCCAAAAATCAGTGCCAGATGCTAAAACATGTTATTTTTTTGTAGATGAAAATCTTTTAATCAAGTTGTTGTAATAAAAATGTTTTGGTGTTTGTAGGTAATTTAACGCGTACACACATACATAGATAGGCCACAATTTGCATGTTACTTTCTTAAAATGTTTGCTTCAAATTTAACTTCATGATGATGCTAGTTGTTCTTGTACTAACAATTCTTAATTTGCTTAGGTTGCTAGTTGAATGCTTCACCAAATATTGTGTTGTGAGGGAAGCTATACGACATTTCCATGCTCTTAAGAATTTCCCTGGTGGAACAAAAGCTTTATACAATGATGGGAACTATGGAGATCCGCTTTCTCTTTATTTGAGAGCGTTATGTCGTGAAGGTATATCTTCCTTTGTGTAACTTAAAATACATAATCGATGTTATGTTAAGTAGTTATCAATTGTTTCATTTAAATTTTAAAAGAGAAAAGTGTTAAAATGGTCCTCTAACTTTTTGCTTGGGCTATTTTAGTCTCAGTGTCTATAAAACTGTCAATTTACTGACTTAAAAGTCTAACATAGTCCTTAGTGAGGATTTTCTCAGTTTATATTAAAAGTGTCTGAGGTCAAATTTGAAATTTTTATAGACTGTTATTAAAATGCCCCCATATAAATAGGTAAGATACTATTTTGACACTTTATTTGAAAACTTCTACAATGAACTTGTTTTCTGTGTCACTTTCATATTTGCAGTAAAAAGTTTGATTATTATTTGACGATTATTTTGATAGCACGATACATGTTTCAAGTTCATGTTCTTTTTACCATCTTTTGTACATATGGCCATTTGATTATTTTCAAAATTTGTTTAAATAAACTGAGGGAAAATTGATATCCCTTGAACATTAATTCTTGCAACTTCATCCCATTTGACAAGGCGAGTTTTGCCAAAAACATTTCTAAATCATATGATGATTTCTTATTCTCATTTTGGAGTGGTGGAGCGTTTGTTAAATGAATGGTTTGGATGTCTAACGGTTAACTATAGATTTCTACTAAACTAGAATTGTCGCTAGTTAATGGCCTCATTAGACATATTTTGTGATGTGGTAGTACTATTATGAAATTGTTAAAGTAGGCAATAAGCTGTAGCTCTCTATGGGTGACGAACATGAAATCAATATGTAAGTAATTTGGTTTCAGAAGACTTAACAAAATTTATACCATTATTTAACGTGAAATGAGAGTAAATATAACACTTAGGTAAATATGCCACTTTTGCGCTCAAACTCATTCTGTATCAAAATCTCAACTCCATTACCTAATTGCATATAGATTTATAATGAAATATTATTGTCATTAGTTAGAAGTGTGATCAGATATATTTCGTGATAAAAAATTGAGATCACCTATCTTCAATTTTAAAGTTGGCAAAAATTTATAACTATTATTTGTGATAATCATGATATTCACATATAAGTAATTTAGTTGTACAATTGAAAAATTCTATTGTTATTTTAGGTGAAATGAGAGTAAATATGGAACCTAGTAGAAGATGACACACTCTCACCCAAACTGCCTTCTGTAATGGAATCTCCACTTCATTACAGGATCACCTTTCATTCAGAAGGACTTCCTATGCTCCATAAATAAAGAGATAAGCCAACAAAAAATGTTTTTATCCTGGAAAATTTTCTCATCTAGTAGCGTCTAGTTTCCATCAAATATAGGGCATAAAGACTAAAACCAATTGGCTTACTTGGATTCTATTTAATAAGACGTTAGAATATCAGGACGGGCTGATGAGCCTTTGGTTGATAAAAATGAAGACTTTGACTTATGAAAGTAATAGAGAATAATTAATAACATCATGATACCTCGAATTGGAGAGATTATATTTGTAATAGGAATCGTTCTAGAATCATAATTGGTTTCATTGTCAGAACAATGGACTAAAGATGGAATTGAGTTTGAGGGATTATTAAGTGAGAACTTTAGCAATGAAATGTGCTTAAACATGAAAAGAAAAAGTCAAAACAAGATGATGTTATGATTTAAAAAGTTATAGTTCTATTAATTTTAAAGAAGTGTATAATGTTGGAGTTTAGCCCTATATAGTTATCCATTAAGCTTTTGAGAGTTATATAGATGTTGGAAATGGTCGGCTAAAAAAATTATTTTTAAGAGAAAGTCAACTGATTAAATAAAGTACCAAAAGGATGCCAAAAATATTTGGAGAGCTATAAATTTTTAGACTTGTTTTTAAGAGCATAGAGATATTCAAGATTTTAATAATTACAGGATAATTAAACTTATGAATCATATCTCAAACTATAGGAGAGGATGATGAAAAATAGACATAAAATGGCATCATTCTTGAATAATCAATCTAGTTTTATCTCACAACTTCTGCGAAGGAGATTTTTTTCTCCTATGACAATTAATGTAAAAACATATAAATATTCAAAATGATCTTCATTTTGTATTTATTGATTTTGAAAAGGCACATGATCACATAATTAGAAAATAAATTTGGTGAGTATTAAATAGAAAAGGTGTTCATCAAAGGTTTGATGTTGTTTATAGAGCCTTTTCCTTTGAAGCTTGAAAATGTCAGAGCGTCCCTTTGACTTGGATTTGAGAGAATATTGATGATTTGGAATTATAGAGCTCACAAAGGAATTATTGGAAGCTGTTAAAAAGAAGTCAGTTGTGGAATATATTTATCGTTTTAAAACTAAATACTAAATTTGTACAGTCAAAATACATCATCATTTTCAGAATTAGTATCACGACAACATATATTCAATAAATAGTCAGTTCTTCTGTCACAAGGCATGTTTTACTTGCTCTATCTGATATCTAAAAAACAACGATGAACTTTTCTTGAGTTCTATGACTCAAAAGGTGATGCGCGGATTAGCAATGTTAGTCATTTGATGTGCTCTTTCCAATTTTTAAGTCAATTTAAATAGTAATTTGTGGATCAATGTGGATGCATAAAATCATTTTTATATACACAAGTAATATCATCATCATAAATGTTGAATCTACTCCATTATGTTGACACATATCTATTTCTATGGATCTAGGCTCTCACATCAACACTGTGTTGGCATTTTTATTAAACATGGATTTATGCTAATCCAATCCTACTTTCAGCTAGCGATAGAGGTTTTCTCAGCCTCAAATCAATCCATAGAGCGCGCATAGTTCCCTTGGAGAAAATAGTTGATTTGAGGTCTACATCCTAATATCTACCCAATTTATATAATTTGCACACCACACAGTCCACACATGCCATGCATATTATCTTCTTTCAATTGGTACGTATGCACTTTTGCACGGTTGTTCATGGAATACTTATATCCATTAAAACACGTGCATCAAAAACTATATATTATGCAAATCATGAGGTTTGCCTTCATAAGTACACTAACTCACTTGGCATGGAAACTGATGCAAGACAAATATGATCAAAATCATTAAAAATTTCTCAGAGCATTGCCATCATGTTAAATTATCATTTAGGAGGCATGAGTTTTTAGAAAACTAGCTCAATGTTGCCATGAATTTCCAAGAATTTAATAATTCAAAACTAGTAAAGCTGAATGACCTACCAAAACTAATTTGGTTAAATAAAAAAGACTGGAGAGATGAGCGAGCCTCTTATATTTTTAGTGATTTTTCAGATTATATGGATGCATTTGTCTCTCTCTATTTTTATTTATTTATTTATTTATTTATTTGCTTATATAAAGTGATCTAGACAAATTTGGAGGTTTTTTAGTGAAAGGGTGGAACCAATTTTTTTTCTAGTTTTCATGATTTTCCCAAATGTTTTAATCACTTTTCTCTTCAAAACTTTCTCTCCATTTATTTTGCCCTCATCCTCTTCGCTACCCCGGATTCATACAACCCCTCTTCTACTCGCTTTAACTCCTTTTATGTTAGCACTTTTGCTTCTCAAATGGGTGGAATAGAGTTATTTTACCAGACTAAAAGTTCAAATGGACTTGCCACTATCATTATTTTTTATAAGCTCTTAAAGTTCAAATTGCCATGCGGTTTTCATCTTTATCTTCTCTATTTGCTCCCACAACTCCCATATGGGGTAATAAAGGCTCTATAACCAATGGAACCTCATCTTCAAACTCTTTGAGGAAAATACAGGTTTTTCTTTAATAGGAAGTTTAAAGTGTTTTGTTTAAGGACGATGCAATCTTCATGGTTAAGAAAGGTTTCTGTTAGAGATTTACATCATAACACGTGCCATGGCAGAGTCGTTAGAGACCATGGAGAACATATGTTCCTCCTTATACCTCGACCTTCTTCCACCATGGTCAATGGGGCAATAAGCATAATTGGCTATTGCCATCATCATTATCTTGATTAAAGTAGGTGGTAGGATTTGATAGGAGTTGTCGGCTGAATTCTGCATGTTTGACTGTAATGCTTGATCTTTTTTAATTCACTTGTAATATTTGTGACGCGGGGCTCGGCAGAGGACCGACTGGTCCTCTTGGAAGGGGGGCTGCCGCCCCTCCTTTCTCTCCTCCCCTTTCCTTTTTCCTTCCTAGTACTTTTCTATTTTAAAACTTTTACTAAAACTGAAATCTGATTTTTATTCTATTTCCTAGTTTTAAATCATTTCGTCAAATCTGAAATATGATTTTATTCTCCTTCATTATTTTAAAAGACTTTCCTAAAATTTGAAGTCTGATTTTATTCTCCTTCTTATTTTAGTGTTACTTAATTGGGTCAAGTCTCTTTATAAATAGGAGTTGATATCTAGAGTAGGGGTCTTGTTTTTGATATTTGAATTCAAGTTTTAGCCTTAGTATTTTCCCTTCGAGGATTGTATACGAAGTCGAGTTAGTGCTTTGAATGTCTCTCGTTCTAGGTGGTGATCGTCTCCAGGAGTCCGGTTGGTGCTTTGACTATAGCTCGACCATTACGAGATATTTATCTATCCTTCAACCCTTCCCGTTGCTGTCCACCCGCTCCACAACCCTACGACAACCCCAACTACTACATCCAGACTGCCTCCCTGCAGCTTCCTTGCAGGTCGCTTACTCACGCTCCTCCTCCTTGCTCCCTCGGCAGCCACCACAACCCCCAACTCCACCTTCCAGCCGCCTCCCTACAGCTCCTCCCCTGCAAGCCGCGACCCTGCTGCACCCCACAACCACCTCCCTGCAGCTCCCCTGCAGGCCAGAGCCCTCGCTGCCCCTTCCCAGCCCTTCTAGCCTGCTCTCGGCCATCCTGCCCGCTGCCCTCTCCCTTCTCCAGCAGCCGCACCTCCTCCCCGCATCTTCCCTACAAGACACAGTTCGCTGCCCTCCAGATTCTAGTCATCGACTTCTCCACTTCCTCTCGGTGGGGTTTGATGCTTCTACAACGACTTGACACCTCTCCGGCCTTCATTGTAGTAGCCGTTCCAACACTATCTCTCTAGACTCCCTCCTCGTCGAGCTTGTTGTATCTTTGTTTGTTCAGTCTTTATTTGTGATGTTTATGCTTTTGCTTTACACATTATCTTTCTTTTTTTTAGTGGTATCTTGTAACTTTGTTTGAGTTATTAATAAATTTGTGTCCTATGTTGTGTTTTGGATAAACTTCGGTATCAATTTGTGTTACAATTATGTGGGAGGCAAAACCAGTAGTCCGTGCGTAGGAGGAGACAAAACTCAGAGGAGACAGAGCAAGAAGGGCCAAAGAAGCTTTCTGTTCGAGCTCGATTGAGAATCACAAGCGTTGATCGAGGTGTGTGATCAACAAGCTTCGTCGAGCGGCTTGGGGGAGGATGACGATGCAATACTGTGGGCTTTGCATTTAAGTTGAAAGGAGGAAGAGACACGAGCAGGTGAGGAACCTAGCCAAAAACACTTGTGCGTGAAGGAAGCTGAGGTGAGGAGCCATCGTTTCTTGTGTTGTGGTATTTGACATGTCGAGTGGGGCGACGTCTTCAATTTGGCACGAGGAAGATGCCGCCGCGTGTAGGATGGTGCCAGAAGTGTGTATGAGAGGTTTCGATGCGTGGAAGGAACCTCGCTTGCATGGAAAGTCAAATTGAATTGAACCCTAAGAAATGTTAGGGAAAATTACTCTACCGGGTTATCTTAGAGAGCTCATTTTGTTGTTTTAACATTTTCCAAGTGTAAGCTTTTGACTATAAAATGAGTTCTAGACGAAAGAATGTGTATAATAGACGAGATCAACAAATAAAAAGATAAGTTTATTTTTTATTAAATTAACTTTTTTCTTTAGTGTCTCTTTCAATTTATATGGATTATAATTGTTAGTGATAAAAAATGAAAATAGAAAACTTTAAATTTCATAGTTTAATCGTCCGTTCCCGTCTTGAAAATTTCAAGCCCTCAGGCCGGATTGTGACTTGGTTCTCCAGGTTTTTAATTTAATTTAATCCAAATTGGGCTCTCTTTTAAATTTTGAATTTGGTTAAAAAATTTCTAGTTATGGGATTTCAAAGCTCGAATTATCATGCCACTTTCATTTTTTTTATATGCTTTCAAAATTCAAAAAGGCAGCATGGTACTTTTATCGTATGTTTTATCCACTTCCTTTGCTTACCCCTCACATGCACTTGAAGCTCAAACTACAACTCCAAAGATGAATGAAATCATGGAGCCTTGTTTTTAAAATTTTTCAGGAGAAAATATGTATTTTGCTTTAATAAACGTTTTGGGTGTTTTGGTGGAGGGAGTTGTATTCTTCAACAACAACAACAAAGCCTTAATTCCACTAAGTGGGGTCGGCTACATGAATCCTTTTTCTCCATTGCGTCCTATTTAGTGTCAAATTTTCGTTTAATTCTAATAAATTAAGATAATTTTTTATGCAATAAGCTCAAGTTTTCCTAGGTCTACCTCTGCCTTTCTTAACATAAGGCAGAGGTTATAAAAGTATTTGTGGAGATTTTTGGGGTCAACACTTGTTCATATCATTTTTTTTGCTCCATGCAATGGTATACGTTAATATGTTTGCTAAGTCACGATTAATTTGTATAATAAATTTTAAGAATCACACAGTCTCTCTTTATAAAAAGGGTCTACTAAATTTGCTACTCATGCTCAAAAAGCTATGCTACCTTATTTCTTTCTCGACATCTCAACTTCTAAAATGGACCATCTTAATGAGGATCCTCCATTCTCTTAGGGCCCTTTCCCTTGGTTTAGTGATCTTACAAATTTCTTTGAATGTGAGGTAGGGAATATAACTTTGTGGGATCCACATGTATTGATTTGAGACATAATTTTGCCACAAATATTGTGAATGTTAGTCATCTTTGGTGGTACAGCTAGGCTATTTGCTATTGGTACAATTCTTCTCAAGCTTTTGTATGGTCCAAATTATATAGGCTTTTGCTTGCCTAGCATTCAAATTCTATGAACCTATATCTCCCTCCTCTTTTGATTGGTGTTACTCTTTGCTTACTTTGTGTTACTAAAAAATAAATTTCAAACATGTTTGATTTTTTCATTTTTCTACTTCGTGTTTTTAGAGTTGCCCATTGTTATCTTTTTTCATATAGGGCTTTAAAATTTCTTCTTTACAATGATATGGTGGCTTTTAAGATAATTCGACTAGGGTTTCATTTGTTTGGCCACATAAGCAGATCAAGAATGTAATCTTTTACTATGGCGCAAGGTGCCTTCTTGCTCTTCTCTTTGGCCTCAACAATGAATTCCAACATTATTCATGGGATTAAATAGTTCGTATGCGGGCTTTGATAGTTAGCACTTGAATCTATTATCATAAATAAAATTTTGTTATTCAAATTGATTTTTTAAGGATGCAACATGGATTGCCTTCTTATGAGAATTTTATGTTTTGGTTTGAGGTTTCTCATATATGCAGGACCCTATGGTTACGTGCCCTTTTTATCATGAAATGAACTTTCTATTAATGTTAGTCTATTAGTTTTAGGATGCCTTGCTTTGGTAACAAGAATTTAGCTTAATGAAAAGCTTAATGAAAGAATGATATATTGCTTTTAGCTTAGTATAGTTGGTGGTGAGTAGGGGTGATGATGAGCTCAATAAATATCCCATGCTGCTGTCACCCTAGGCTATCATGGTTTTTAGGCTATTTTACAATGATAGTTAACTAAACCCATTTGAAATTTTTTTAAAAGACCATGGTTTGCATTATTCCAGAGTATGACATTGATCCCGGGGAAAGCTTAATGGCTGGGCTATTTTTAAAGTTATTTTTAGCCTAAGAATGATTGAGTCTTAATTGAGTGTATCTTATGATTCACTATATATAGGCTTAGTCCTTAGGGAATATTAGGCATAGACATTGATCTGTGCTTTGTGGTTTACGGGAACATTTTAGGCATGAACAAATGGTATTAAAGGAACTTGTTACACCCTGACATGATATTCTCAAGTGAGGTCCCATATGCATTTACTTCAAAATTGTCTCTTTGCCAGATTGATCAAATTTAAAGTTAACATCTTTGACAAACAGGTGTGCAAGATGAATGGATGGCTTATCTAAGTGCAAGGCAATCAATTATTGTAATTTTTAGTTACTTTTAAATATATTTTTATTTTATGTATTTTTATATTTTAAAGAAGGTTTGGTCTTGTAT
Organism: Papilionanthe hookeriana x Papilionanthe teres; assembly: GCA_022702705.1. NCBI lineage: Eukaryota > Viridiplantae > Streptophyta > Magnoliopsida > Asparagales > Orchidaceae > Papilionanthe > Papilionanthe hookeriana x Papilionanthe teres. The sequence goes on from CM040428.1 coordinate 52,083,001, forward strand.
GGAGTTTTTTTTGGGTTTGACTTTGTTGTGAAAATAACCATTATAAAAAAAAAGAGCTCAAAATACATTTTTATATTGGAACTAAAAATGGCTTTTTTATGATGACGATCTTGTACTATTATTATTGATGATAATCATACTCATCGTAAAGGACTTCATAGAATATTTTTCTTTATAAATTGGGGCTTGATTTTGACAATGAAGCTCTTCAATTATGATTTTACTGATAACGTAACTGATCATTAGGGTGAAATTGAAAGTGTTTTGCTTTATTTTTTTACGGGGAGGAAAGGTGGGATATATTTTACATGAAACTCCACAGGTTTTGATACAAAATTTTTGTGGTCATCACAAAGGTGAGTTTTGAAGTTTTTAATTGATTTATTTAGTAGACCATTGATAATGTTGATTTATTGGGAGCCTTTTTTGTTTTGATATGCAATAATTGTGATACTAGAACTAGTAGGAAAAACAGTGGAAACATAAACACAAACTTTCATTAATTATATTGTAGGGTTACAAAATGACTCGAACCGAAATAACAACACAAGACACAAAACAACACCAACAAACACTCCTAAGGCATCCCGATGGTTGGTGGAGGTCGACTAGAGGAATATGGATGATTTTGAGGGATAACGTCAACCATGGGAGGATGGTGGTAGTGATGGGAAGTTTTGGAACTATATGGACAACAAGGTGGTTGGCAACGGTAGTGGGGTGGTTGGGAGGAGCTTGAAAGGACTTAGAGGGCGGGACAACAATAATAACTTGCAGGAAGGGGAAATGACTGGGTGTCGGGGTGATGGAGGGAGAGTTCGACGACTGAGAAGTGAGGACGAAGAGGTTTGAGGAAGGTAAGAAGGGAGGATATGATCACCACCTCGGACAGGATACAGTTGGCACATCACCACCTCCTCGGATACAACACACAATGGAGAAAGAAACTCCACATAGGAGATCAGAAGACAGTTCTACTAGCACCACCCTTCCACTTTCATGAGCAATATACGCTCCCCCCCCCCAAAACACAAAGGAAGCTTTTACACAAATGAAGAGAGTTGAATGTCGAGAAAAATCCACTGTTGGCGCCTATCTTGATCACTTAGGTTCGCGATCCCCACCCACCTGCTGTCACCGCGAAGGCTCGTAGGCCTTCTATCTGTGGAAATTAAGCTTATGCATTGGGCACTTTTAGCGCCCTCAATTGGGTGCTGCCCTAGCGCCTGTGTCAATCTCTTGGGGTTGGGGAAGCTTCGACTTCATATGTCAAAGCTTTCGCTTCTTCATTAGCCACCCTGGATCCCACCGACGACTGCATTGTCGCATGGGGTATTTGAGGGTCTTCCCCAGCTTGCAAGCAAATCTCCATATCGATCGGTCCTCCTGAGGTTGTGGACCACGCTTACATTGCTGATTCTTCCCAGAGTAACCCACGATCAGTTCAAACGGGTGTGTTGTGAGAGTAATTTTACCCTTCTCGCTTGATGGTGGTGCTGCTGGTATGGCGTTGACTCGACATAACCTTGGCCTTATTTGTCTACTATCTGGGGCGAGTGTCTTGATTCTCTCGTCTGATGTCATTACCAAAACTGGTCCCACTCACGCTGCTCTGTTGATGAGGGATCCTATGACCTCGGGCTCACGTCGAAAGAAGGAGAGTGCTGCACTTCCCGTCCTTGTGAAATAATGCGTGTTTCTGTATCCATCGGGTTGAGTCATCCAGTCAAATGTCTTCCCAATAGAAGATGACAAAAATCCATGGAAACTACATCACACCATAGCTGATCCTGTAGCTAGCCCCCATATGAAAACTTTACTGAGCATCTTTGATCGATGCTGACCCGATTCTCTTTTTTCAGCTACATCAATGAATATAGCTGAAATGCTTTTGAGTTGTGAGTCTCAATTTCTCTACCATTTGTGTGATGCGACATTCTTGCTACTTCATCAATAACGAGACTGCATACCTTTTCGTTTACTGTGTCGTGGTAGAATATATTGTGGCGAAGCCACTACGAATCTCTAGTGTCCGCAGTCAACAAGATTCGTCGAATCACGAGTGCTCCTTCATCTAGGTGTAACGCCTAAATTTCAAAAAATTAGGTAAAATTCGACACAATTGAAAAGTACCCTAAAATTTTAATCTCCCAGAATTTGTTCAAAATAAATTTGTTAAATTCTACACATGAACCGATCAAATTGATATAAAGCACGATCTGGAAATTTTGAGTGGTTAGGAAATATTAAGGTTAAAAGTTATATGTCTATTAACCTAATTAAATATTAATTATCTTAATCTTTTGCACTCTAGCCCACCGACAGTACGTCACTTTTATTTCCTTCACGTGGTCGTATAGGGCTCGAAAGCTACGCATTTCTCTTCTCTTCTCCCTATTTCTTCTTCTCTCTTCCCCTCCCCAACCTTCCCCTCCCTGTCCGTTCGGCCCCTGTAGCAAGCCGTAGCCTTTGGTACAGTGCAAGGGGCGAGCATGACGCTAACTGAGCGGCTACCCGAGCGTTGCAGCTCGTGATTTAGGGCACCGACACGATTTCTGTAAGTACGGATTTCACTTTATCACCATTCTATTCTCTCATTTTCATTTTGACATTTACCTCTTTTTTGTGTTTTTTTTGTTTCCGACAGCCTTCAGAGGCACCAAACTCGTGTTGGAAGCGTCGAAAGCACATTGAAAGCTTCCATTTGAGTTTTAACACGAAATTAGTGAGTTGAAAATGAAGATTAAGACATTAGAAGGAGTTGAGGTGAGAATTGGTGGTTTTGGAAGGACGATTTATGCCTAAAAGCTCAGTTGAGGTATTTTTTAGGCGAATAAGTTATGTTTTGGGTGAAATCATGTTATGAACCCGAATTTTATGAACTCCTATGATGTTTACGTTCCTTAGGTTGTGTATACGAGGCAGCGAGCATATAGTGACTTGTCGTAAGGCTGCATTGTCAAATCAGATAGAATAATCATGTGCTAATTTAAGAGAAATAATCTTTTATAGGTTTGCATATGATTTTTAGTTCGATATAGAAGCATTTAGACTTCATACATTTTGTAGATGACCACCTGTTTAAAATATATGAATGCAAGTTAACATCTTTTATTATAAATGTGATGTTATGCTATACTATGATACATTGCGTGTATTCATTTATGATTAATACATGTATATGAAATATCCATAAATGTGTGCTACATGTATTATGCTATAAAATTGTGATGAGTAATGTATGAACAAACTATTACATGCATGGATGTATTTTGGACTCTTGATATTTATATAGGGAAAGAAACTCTGGGAACCGTTCGATTAGACGATGAGATTGTTAGGAAACTATGGGTATCAGGGGAGCTATTGATAATTGCTAAGGGAAGCCCTACCTTTATCGATGATTTATATGACATTTGGAGGTTCGAGGGAGGGAGATGACCCATTATGAAAGAACATGAAGATAGTTGAACCCGATACATTAATCAAGTGACATTATTATGATTTGACTTTTATGAAATGCCACTACTATGAGACATGCTTATGATTTTATGCTTACGACCTACATATTGATCTGTAGACATGTGCCGTTTTCTACGAGCATGTGCATTGCTACTTTTTCATGTGTAAAATCTTATATTAGCTCTGATTATTTCTCTGAACTTGTTGATTGCTTATTCTTTGTTGTTGCCTTTCAAGTAGGGGTAACGAGCACCGTAGCGAGTAGTCAAGTGTGTTTTTGTACAGTTGGTGCATATTAGTTTTGAGAGCTTTCTACATAAGTTTTGGGTAAGTATTTTCTTTTATTTTGGATTTAGCAGCTCTGTATATTTTTCATGTTTTGAATGATTTAATTTTCATACTTATGAATATATAATTTAAATGCAATGTATTATGTGTGTTGCGGCGATTTAATTAGACCAATTCATTTCCCACTGGGTTCTGATTATAAAAATCAGGACGAGTGACGGTGACAGTTGGCCTGACCAAATTGCTAGCTTCTGTTGCACCTCAGCTGACCCCTAAAACGGGGGGCAAGTTGAGGTGTGACACTGGGGGAAGTTGATACTCTCCATCCTGTTCCTCAGCTTTCTCCTCATCGCTAATCTCTTCCAAGGACCTGGTCTGTAAGTGAGGCTACTTTGCTCGTGGGATAGCTGGAGGCTATGTGGCTATAACCGTGGCATTTAAAACATTTCTTGGCTGGTACAATGTTGGAGGCAATATCTTTCTTCTGCTTTTTCCCGCTTTGATTTGGACTATCATTCTAGTGTCTGGGCTAGCTAGTCTCTTTATGGGTGTCCTCGGTCGTGGTGATTGTAGGTGGTTGTTTGCCTGAAGGTTGTTACCTAAAGGATAACTGTTGCCTGCTTTATTTCTGTTGTCTTTCCACCTTCAATGCTAATGTCTAGACATCCTCAAGCACCCGTATGGCTATCCTCAAGCACCCGTATGGCTGTAATTGTACCAAAATGCTGATGGCGGATTTCAGACCCCCGAGATATCAGACTATCTTATATTTCTCTGGCTCCATCAATACGCATTTCCGCTGCAAGTGGTCGAATTGAGTTATGACTCTTCAACTGAAATTTCCCTCGAATTTTGGTTGTGAAATTTCATAAACATGTCTTGGCGATAGTGGGTTTGGAAGTACTTTTTCTGCATTGTCTTCTTCATCTTCTCTCACTGCTTCTCTTTTTCTCTATTTTTGTAAATTTTCCCACAATGACTTTAGTTTAATGACAACTAGCTTGACTCGTTTGTCCTCTGGTACATCTTTATATTTGAAAAGTCGTTCAACCAGTTGCAGTCAGTTGATAAACTCATCGAGATCCATATCCCCTTTAAATTTTGGGAGGTCCATTTTGATGCCAAAGTCCCGCTGACCTCCATAGGAGTTTCTTCTCTCGACCTCCTTTGATATTGGATGCCAAAACGACGTGGTCGATATTCCTCATCGTTATGATCTTATGTGTAAAACAGATTCTCCCCGTCTCTATCTTACCCTTGACTCTCTCGACCACGACCGTGGTTAATCTCTTCCTGGTTTCCATCATCAAGTTCTGTTTGTTTTCGTTGCAAATGAAGGATTTCTTGTTGAATCTCTTCTTGGGTCGAGTTCGGAGTATGTCTTTGCGGTGGCATGGCTAGTGTATGGAAATTGGAAGGAAAAAAATTTGTGGAGGTGAATTAGGCAGGACCGAATGCTGTGAAACCTTGGGATAACACTAGGGTTGGATTAGCTCTGATATTAAATGATACCGGAACTAGTAGTAAAAACAATGGAAAATACAAACACAAACTTTCACAAATATTAAAGTGGGGTTACAATATGACTTGAATGGAAATAACAACACAAAACATAAAATGACACCAACAAACGCTATTAATGTATCCCAATGGGTAGTGGAGGTCGACTAGGGGAAGATGGATGATTTAGAGGGATGATGACGGCCTAGGGGGGCGGGTGGCGGTGAAGGGAATGTGTGGAACTATAGGGACAAGTAGTAGGAAAGGGCGTAGGTGATTGGCAGCGATAGTGGGGTGGTTGAGAGGAGCTTGAAAGGAGTTAGGAAGGCGGGACATCAGTAATAACCTGCAGGAAGGGAAAATCGCTGGGTGTCGGGGTGACGGAGGGATAGTTTGACGAATGACGAGCGGGGAGGAGAAGGTTTGGGGAAGGTAAGAAGGGAGGGTACGATCACCACCTCGATGAGGATACAACAGAAGCACCACCACATCCCGGATACAACCCACAAAGGGGAAAGAAACTCCACATAGAAGATCATAAGACAATTCTACTAGCACTGTCTTTCCTCTTTCAAGAGAACAATTTATAAGCTCTCCCCGGACGAAGGAATCTTCTACTGTTGGCGCCTATCCGAGTCTTGCAGGTTTGCTATCCCCACCTGCCTGCTGTTCCTGCGAAGGTTCGCAGGCGTTCTGTCTGCGGAAACGATGCTCTTGTATTGGCCGCTTTCAGCGCCTACAATCGGGTTCTGCCCTAGCGCCTACGTCAAATTGTGCAGATCATATCAATGCAATTTGAGATGATTTCCTTGGTTTATTGTGACAAGCATTGATAACTGACATTTAAGTGGAAACTCCTTTAGTTATGATATAAAATAGCACTGTCCTTTGTATGTAAAGAGACACCGTCAAATGTGTGAGTAGTTCCAAGTTTTAGGATGTTTTTATCTTTTGCAGCATATGCTATCCATGGCATCAACACATAAATTGAGAAAAATGTTCATTTTCTCTTAATTTAACAAAAGATTGTTTTGCCATGAGTTTTGTTTAAACTCAGAAGTGAAACCAGAATTAAAGTCCTGAAGCTCGAGGAAGGCTTAGTGGTTATGACTTATGACCCTGCTTTGTAGGCAATGTGGACTGCCTGCGTGTTTGCTTAGTCTTTAAAATAGAGGTTGGTGGTGTGAAGATCTTGGTAGGAAGGCATTCTTTGTTCTTGGTGAGCTTTGTTTTATGGAGGAGGGTACTCTGAATAGGTAGTGCGAGTGATTTTGTTGGATTTTATTCTGGTATTGGAGCTGGAGTAGGGATTATTTAGTGGAGTTGTGCGAGGTTGGAGAATATGAAAGGGACAGGCCTTTACTACTACTGCTGCTGCTGTTGCTACTGCTCTCTGACATACCAAAAGGTGCCCAGGCCTGTACTCGCTGAGGCCATCAACATTGAAGGTGTTTCCCTGGACAATTTTTTGGATTACCAAGTGGCTAATAATGGCTGGCTTTTGGAGAAGGGTAATAATAGCACACAGCTGATTGTTCTCCCCAAGAATGAGTTTAATCACCCTGAACTCCGGAAGAACAGCGATGATGGGAACCCTCTGGAGCATGTTACCAGGATATTCCCAGCACTTGTCTGACCCCCTTTCAAAGTATAATCTGTTTGTTCTCAAAACCTCTTGACGCTGATTCCATTTGATTTTGGTTTGAATATTGTGTATGATAATTGTGAAATTATTGAGGTTTTGATGGGTATGTGGTTTTATTTTTTGTGACATTTACATATATACCACCCAATTCCTCTTTCTTTTCATATCTAATGTCTAAACTTCTGATTGATGAAAAAAAAAACATATATCACAGGATTCATAAGCACTTGGCAATGGCAAAAATTCGAAATTGCTGAAATTTTTTTTTCCTTTTTCTTTACTTGTTATCTGTTTTTTGTCAGTTCTGAAAGCTATAATGTAATTTTGTTCTCTGTTAAATTTAGATGCTGAAAGCATAGTAGGGATGAACTTGGGTATGATTGCAATAGGCTGCGCTAAAAACTTGATAACATAATGGGATTAAAAAACATGTTTGCATATGTTTATTAAGTCTACTGCTTATACTAAAGCTTCAGATTCTTCCAAGTTTTTGACCCTTTGTTTTTGCGAGTGGTTTTACTGAGAAAGCATTTGTGTTTATAACCAGGACGGATTGTTGAGTTGCTTGAAGCTTTAGAAGCAATGTCTAATGACAATCAACCTATTCCCCCAAGAGCAATGATCTTGAGCAGAAAATACCGTTCATTAGTGAGTTCCTGGATAGAGCCTTTGCAAGAAGAAGCAGATGTGGGATTTCCAATCGATTATGTAGAAAGGTTTGGATTAATTGTTATTGACTTCATAGTTAGATATTTAACTGATTTTCATAAGTTCCAGATTCAAGATAAGATTATTCTTTTTATCAAAATGTTAGATAGTTCAAAGGAATTTGTCATTTATTTAATGCTTAATTATAGTTTATTTCATCAATTTTGCATTTTGTGCATGCTATTATCACCCTTCTGTAGAAAGAAAGGAAATGACATCTAGTTTCCTATGCTTCTATGAGAAATGATTAGAATGGCCGTGTTTATTGGCTGTCACCAGTGCGAAACCACATACCACGTCTTTCGGACTTGATTTTCAGTTTATAATGTCAGCCAATTTAACAGTCCTCCAAGTATATTTGGCTAACAGAAGAGTGCGTGCACATCAAATGAGTTTTAGTGGCTATAGAGGGTTTGAACTGAATGTTTGAGAGGCTACCTTGGCTGAAAATTCAGTTTCCTGTGGAATGACATGGAGGTTGTAGCTTTAAATCAAGGAGAATTTTTTCATTCCAAATAATGGTCAAAAGTGTTAGATGTTACTTACAAAGGATAGTTTCATTCCAAATAAAGTTCTTCCATGCAGAAGCTGGGGAGTGATGATAACAGCGCTGAAGACCAAACAGCCATGTTTTATTTATTTATTTATTTATTATTTTTTTTGGTTCTGTTATATGCAGCGCTCTAGTCAGAACATTATGGATTTATGTTGTTTAATTAATGTAGAATTTTCTTTTCGCATTCATCTTTTCTCAATCTGAAATATATGCCTCTTAATTAAAGGTATATAGCTGAAGGGGGGCTCACTGGAGAACGCAAGCGGTGGGTACCACGCAGAGGAAAAACCCCTTTAGACCCTGATGCCTTTGGTTTTGCTTATTCCAATCCTATGGAAACTTCTTTCAAGCAACGTTGCCTTGAAGAATCAAAGATCTACCACCGTAAACTTTTGAAGACATTGAAGAATGAAGGGCCTACAGTTTTAGGTGAAGTCTCTGATACAGATTATCTTAGGGTGGTAGAGAGATTGAGAAAAATCATCAAAGGTCCCGAGCAAAATGTTTTAAAGCCAAAAGCTGCTAGTAAGATGATAGTTTCTGAATTAAAAGAAGAACTAGAAGCTCAAGGGCTGCCTATTGATGGAACTAGGCAAGTTCTCTACCAACGAGTGCAAAAAGCAAGAAGAATTAATCGTTCTCGTGGTCGACCTCTTTGGGTTCCTCCAGTTGAAGAGGAAGAAGAAGAGGCATGTGGCCAATTTTCATGGTGTCTGAGTTTATTTTATCTTCTGTATTTTGCAAGGAAAGAAGAATGAAACTAATGGAGTTAGTCACATTAATTAACTTTAAATGTATATTTCATAAATTCATTTGTTGGGATATTGAAAAAGATTTTACTTGGTATTTCTTACTAGGTTGATGAAGATTTGGAAGAACTAATCTCACGAATTAAACTTCAAGATGGCAATACTGAGTACTGGAGGCAACGTTTTCTTGGGGAGGGCCTGAAAGAAGTTCATGATGAGGAAGAAGAAGATGAAGAAAATGATGTTGATGATGCAGATGAAGAGGGTGATGGTGATGCTATAGAGGATGCTACAAAAGAAGCTGAAGATGACGAGATGGATGAAGAGGAAGATGAAGTCGAACAAACAGGGACTCATGTAGAAGATGCAGCAAAGGTAAAGCAAGTTAAAAAATCCAAGCCTCCTCAAATGATTGGAGTCCAGTTGCTGAAAGATTCTGCAGAAGCATCTTCTACAAAAAAAACACGAAGGAAACTTAGCAGAACAGTTGTTGAGGTTTGTTTCATGGAGATATTTTTAGTTTTATATATATATATATATATATATATATATATATATATATATATATATATAGATAGATATATATATATATACATACATACATATATATACCGATAATATTGGAATTATCTTATCAGCATGATAATAGTTGTACTTCTAAGTAAATTTAAAACATTGTTTTTTGTGTTTTTTTGTCGGGTATAGGGTGCTCATATGCTTCAGTTTACTTATTTAAGTTATTTCCTAAAAATTAGGAAGAAAATTTTACTAAATAGCTGTTGATGTTTGGTTTGTGGGAATTTTTTTTATCATTAGTTCCTTTTTGATGAATTATCCTTGAGTTGATCTTTTGTAGCATAATGTTACTTATAAACTTGAAGTATTTAGAGCTTTCTTAATTTGTTTGGTGGGTGGGTATGTCTATTTGCTTCAGTAGTTGATTACTGTGCTATATTTCTTTCTTCTATCGCTTTAAATAGAAAATGAAATTTACCCAAAAGACCCCCTTTTCGTTCTTTTTGTCAAAGCCTTTGAACCCTTATATAACAATGCAATTTACTGAGCCTCTTGGTGTAAGCAACTCACTCCAGGACATTAAGTTCCCATGCTACCGGTGGAGTACATGTAAATTTGATAGCCGTCCAGTTAATTCTGATAATTTTTTATTACTGCCATAAATTGTGGTTGTTGACATGACAGTGGCTTTTAGTCACGGTGGTTCTGCAATTCATTGATTTACCAAGTGCTTTGTTTCTATTGTAATATCTTATGTTTTGATTTTTTTCCCTGGTCACTTTTTAGTGGGAACGACACATTTTTTTTCATCTAACAACCAAACATTATGAAACGGCTATTTAAATTCTCTTGCCCTAAAGTTTAAATACCCACTTATGCCATTCCGACCCAGTGGAGAAATTCTATATTGTTTTATATTTTCTCATGCTGGTGAAAATCCATATATTTACTTTGTTTGGCTTCATGCACAAAAGTTCATGCGTGGCTTTCTTAGCATGATAAGAGAGTCTCGGGTCGTAAGAAAATAAACATGTCTGTGCCTTTTTTGTTGTGCGCTAGTAAAATTCTGTTTGCAAAATTTTCATGTGGATACTCAGACCTATACTGGTGAGGTATAAGTCCTCCGTGGTGTCTTAGACATCACTTCTATGCTTTATCGACACAATGGATAGGCATAGACTCTATATGGATGTCTTCTACGTGGAGAGATATTGATGACTGCCACAATTTGTAGTGATATGACTTAATAGATATAAATTGTGTCAAAAGAATTGCAGCTAATCATAACCAAACTTAAAATTAAAACTTAAACAGGACTTCTATGAGACTTACAGTGGACTTTTGAAAGCTATGAGCATGGAACCTTCTAATTATACTGTTAACTCTCCAGAATAGTTAGAATGCTCAAAAATATAGTTGTTGAACTAAAATTGAAATAAAATTAAAGTAAGGTAGGTCCTATTTATAGATCAAAGAACGATTCTTTGCAGGGCCCATCTAAGTAAAATAAAGTCATATAAAGTCAAATTGTGCTTCTTTGAATGCAATGGATTGTGAACGAATCCACAAATCAATGTTAGCTAACAAAATGCTGTCAATAAGGAACCCAAATTGCAAAGTCACATGCGTGTTTTAAGGGTGATGCATTCATATCGATGATTTCCAAATCGAACCCTTCTATATGTCAAAAGACTATGCCTTTGTATTAATGAGGATTTTATAATGAAAATTAAACCACTATCCAACAACGCAGGCTGAGTAACTTTTTAGAAGGTCATCCATGGCACATCAAATAACTGAAGTAATTTATTCGCATATACTTGGACAATCATACTGAATTCCTGAACCTAAAGTCGGATAATGCTGTGTGGATTTAGAAAATATGAATGAGATGAATTCAAGGTTTTACACTCTCCAATAAGTGTGTAGTTTTGTTTTACTTAGTTACTCTCTTTCAAACTCAAATTCAAACCAAAACCTATTATATGCATTCTCTCCAGCAAGCTGCCCTGTCTATAGGGTTATGTTGTAAGTCCCACTTAATAATCTATGCATTATGCCACAATGATTGGAGTCAATAAGATTTGCCTTAAAAGAGTGATTTTAAATTCTCCTATCATGTTGTAATTTATAAGACTTATTACCATTGAATTGGAATCAAATATTCGATTATGAAATTTACTAAATATGTTGTTCATAATTTACATACATTCTCTAAGACCTTTTATAATATTTTTTTTTATTGTAAATTCTCGATACCGAGCCTATAAGGCATGACTGAATTTTATAGCATCTTGGATTTAATCTTTTAACATCATAATCAAAGGAGTTCTCTCTTAAAATATTATTTTTTTCATTTTCAAGTGTAAATGCTTTAAATTTTAATATACCTTTATGCTGGCCATGTTAAGCAAAATTTAACTAGAGAGTTTTTGGACAATAGTCGTAAATCTCATGCGAATTGTTTTGTGCCTAAATTAAGATAAAAATGTTAAAAAGTAAAATGACAAGAAAAATAATATAATTTTAAAATATTTGAGAGAATTCTAGTACTTAAAGGTAAAAAAAAAGCTAATATTACATCCTCTATCTGCATTAGTTTAATTTAAGAGTATCTTAGTTCACAAAGTGCTAAACTCATATCACACGTACCTTTATTATCACCATTAGAGATCTCATGCATGTAAGGAATGTCACGCACCCTCTGATTTAGTATTAAAGTAGTAAATGGTTTACATTTTATGTGAATTGAAGTGGATAAAAACTCTTTATGAGAATTAAACTTTTCTTTTGTATAATATATGATTTTAAATTATGGCAATCAAGTTCTAATCTATATTGCTAGAAATTTTATCTACCATAAGGATCATATAAAAGTTGACTTTTATTTTATCAACAATGCTGTCCTATTAAAGAGGATCCACAATCGTACTACTAGTGGAATAAATTTCCTAATATGGATGCCAAGTATTCTGAACTTCTTTTTTTCTTTTTTCCCATACTATATAACAATTTGAATCTTATTAATATGTATGCTGTGGCTTTAGGGAGGATGTTAGCATAGTAAGATAACTTATTTGGGAAGTTGTATGTATATGGTGAGTGTTGTATTTTAATATTTTATACTCTATAATGTTATATACATAATTTGACGGGTTTTGAAGTGAATATGACAACAAAATATTATTTTTCTTTAACAAAATTCTTTTTCATTTAAAAGAACATTATGCTTAGCTGAGCAATTGAGCTTGCAGTATTTTATCAACCATTCTCCAGATTCCTAAAAGTTTGGGTTTGTAAGGTGGTAGCATATTATTTTTTGAGCCTAGCGTCTTGGTGAGCTGATTCTTAGTGGGCCCTAATGTACTAGGCATGTTTTAAGATCTGATTTTTTCCTTTTATTTCTGAATGTCCGTTTTTGTATATTTCTTTTTTTTCTATGTATCTCTGTATATCTACTGATTTTGTTACATTTTTCTATCATTTAACTACGAGTTTCGGGATGTGTATGAACATATTTAGTTCCATATTTCTATTAGCATTCAACTTTGCAAATTATGAAGAGTGTTAATTCTAGAATGCATATTATGTTTTTTGCTTGCTTTTTATTTGTGTTTTTGGGTTTAAAATAGTGAGAAGGTAAGAACCAATTTCTTATTTAAGTAAATATTTGTAATCTCTTATTTGAATGTAGAATGATGACGATGAAGACTGGTTCCCAGAGGATTTGCATGAAGCGTTTAAAGAAATGAGAGAGAGAAAAATCTTTGATGTATCTGATATGTATACTATTGCGGATGCATGGGGTTGGACTTGGGAGAGAGAACAGAAGGCTAGAAAGCCGCAGAAATGGTCCCAAGAATGGGAAGTTGATCTGGGAATTAAAATTATGCAGAAGGTAAGGTGTCTGTTCTCTTGTTGCTTTTTCTTTATTTTCTAATTAACACTCTTGATGAAAAATTGCCAATTTGTAGTATGGTTGGCATGGTCACCAAATGTTGTTTCTGCTTATAGCTGAGGTTTAATGTGCAGAGAATCATCAAATTCTACATTTTATTAACCTACCATTAAAATTTATTCTCATGTCGAGAAATTCCCAAGGACATGACCTCCATAATTATTATCTGAAACTTTTGCTATTCTAGCAAATCATTGTGCCTTCTTTTGCTAATTTGGTGAAAGAGAGATTTACTAATTTTTTTTTCAACTTTCCCCTTGATGAAAATATTATTGTAACTTCTAAAGTCAGTTGTATGTTGGTCTCTATAAAAAATCCAAATTAGAAGGCCCATCCTTGTCAATTGTATGCTCTCAAAGTTTTGTTTCTCTCACATTTCGCATCTTGTTTGCAACCGCTTCTTCACCAGCTTCCTGGAATTCTCAACGACAATAGAGGCAAGGAAGTTGTAGCGGGAGCACATGGGAGAAGGCTTTTGCTGGGCTTGCTACACATGAAGGGGAAGTCTCGGTGCTTGCTTGGAAAAGGCGTGATGTGATTAGTGTTATGCGAAGATGTGAAGAAGTAGCAACTTGAGCTCGTACGAGAAGGCTCGGCTGGTCCAACGACAAGTGAAAAGGAAAAGTAGTCCATGATATTTTTGAGGATGCAAGTTAAATCCAACTAGAATCACGATTTAATAAATTTGGGATTTAAGGTAAAACTAAGGAGAACAACATTTTGAGATTCGTTAGGATTTAAAATTATCATTTCTATATTTGGCTTAAATTAAGTTAAATTTTTCTTAAATCCTGTTGTTGATAGCCTCCTTTGACTTTGTCCTTGGCTATGCTTCCATTGACAACTTCTTTCATTGCGTCTACCTTAACGTCGCCTCATTTTCTACTTTTCCTATCTCCTACATCTCCCTTTCTATTTTTCTCACTCTTTTACTTCACTGTATCTCTCTAGGTAGGGACGACATAAAAAGGAAAATAAAAAAAAAAAAAAGAAAAAGAAAAATTTGAGTGCACTGTTGTCATTACCTACTTGCATCGACACAACTTATGCACGCAAATAAAACAAAAAATGAGTAAAGTTTTCGACAGCATCTAATTACACACATATATTGTTCCTGCTTGGAGGAAAATAATTATCTTGTCTTATTTTCTTGTGCAGGTAAATATCCATGCACTTTTTTTTTTGGCTTAGTGGAGAGAAGACTAGCATACTCGTGCATGTTTTTCTTGGTGCACTGAGAGTAGAAGATAGAGAGCCACTAAATTTAGTCCTTGTAAGCACCTTTCATATTGCCGTGCGAAAGTTTTATCATATATTTTTATGTAGTATGTATATAAACGTTCTTACACACCCATCTTGGTATGATGGGAGTAGAACATTTGATCATGGTGTACTAAACTCCACTCGTAGATGTATTTCTTGGCATGGTGAGCATGGTCATACTCTCTATAGATGCCCCTGTGCAAGGGAGACAACAAGAGTTTGCTTGAATTTCTAACAATAGGACCTTTAACTTGAAGAACGTAAATGGCATTTTGTAGCTGTAACATAAAACCACAAATTATAAAATGAATTTAATGAGCACTAAAAATGATATGCAAATCACGTCAATATGCTAAATTTTGAGTATGATCAAAATTTTGAGTATGATGATACACATGCATCGAATGGTGCAAGGTAAGAGTTTGTCATGACCTAATTGAAGATAGGCGACAAATAAAAAACAATCAAATAATTATAGGTGTATGTTGGAAAAGAAACATGTGGGAATAATAATTGATAATGGATTAGCACCATCAATAATAATTCATGGCAATTAATTAAAAAATAGTGAACATGTCATCACCAAAACAAAGTTAGTAAACATAGAATTTAAAGCATTAATAGTGTGAGCAATATCAAAGATGCTTGTTCTAATTTGTTGGGGTATATATAGATTTGTCAATTGTGGAAATACATTTATCAGTATATCAATAGTAAAATGGAGATTGTATATATTCAAGAGAATTATTGGTATGAATGATTCTAATTTGAGTGAAAAATTATATTTTTATTTTTTGATAGAATAGTTTAAATATGGAGATGACTCTTAACTGACACTTCAATAGGTAAACACTAGCAATCATGGTATGATCTTCACTTGAAGAAATAAAATACTAAAAACTCAAATGTTGGGATATAGGTTTTGGTTTTCAGATATTTGAATGTATCAAGTTTGAAGGGGCATTATTATGCGGAGTTGATGACATGGGAAGGGAACACAATGATTTTTTCCATATTCAAAACAAATAGATGATGATATATGAGTAAAGCTTGGAAAAAGGCAAGATGGAGGGCGGCTAGACGGCAATGACATTGATAAGGGAAATAGTAGGGGATAAGACAATGAAAATAACATCGGTGATATAATAAATATCTCCAACTTTAACACCCCCTATATAGGGATCCTGAGAACTATAGTAAGAAGGATAGAAGGTTATTGAATAGTTGTGACATTTGGTGTGATGTTGTTAGATAAAACTTTTTTTTTTTTTGGAGAATTGTTACGTATGATATGTTCTAATAGTAATTAAGAGGGATGGATGAATCATATTTTTAGAAATGGGAGAAGTGCAACAAATTGTTATATGATGAAGAGATGTCATGGTATGTGATGAAAATAATTATTGATTTCATGTCATATGGAACAAGTGTTGGGATTTAAGCCCCAACACATCGAAATAAGTTGTTGCAATCGGTCAAAGGAAAAAAACTACTAAATATGCTGAAGTGGTCAACTATAATTATCGTGGTGTGTAGGTGTCAGTATTGGATTTAACAGAAAATCTTGATTTAAACCAAGCACAAAATTTGAGTTTAGGTAAATCCCCATAAGATTTGAGTCAACTAAAGAGACTTGAAAGACAAAAATGGATTGATTTAAGTTGTCACGTCAAGTTCGAGTTAACCTAAAAGCAATGACTTATCTATTCAAATTTTAAATAAAAACCCAAGGCTTATTTTAATTCAATTTATTTTCCGAGTTATGTCCAACTCAAATAAATTAGTCCATTTTAGGTTAGTGAACACAAAATTGTCACCACCACATTTTTCTTGCATGTTGGAATTTGTTTAGATTTAATCAAGTGGGCTTTGGTTTTATATTTCTACCATATTAATCATACAAAGTACCAAATAAATAATCATAGTGCAATGCTTGCCACATAACTTGGGATTAAGTATCAATTAAGATGATGGCCGTGACCATAACATAGTAACTATGGTGGGGCCTAGATGGGAATAGCCCGATCTAAGTGAACTTTGTTCCTAAGCTAGCTCCGGTCATCTGGTTTCACCAAGATCTCATCTCTCCATATGATATTGGGATGCCAGATGATATGAGGTTAAAACATCAAGGAATAATGGTGCATTGAACTCAGTTGTCACTCCCTTAATCTAGTCATTATTGACAACTATCATCCTTAACCATCACAAGTGCCAAATATAATAGTCCTTAATTTTAATCAACTTAAAAAAAAAAAAAATTGTTCCAATTACATGGTTAAGTCACTTGCTTCACATTTGTTTTTCGAACGACGATTCCGCAGTCCACGGGAGCTAAACTGAAGGCTTATCCCATTGTTTCCTCTTATTTGAATTGAATGTGTGAGAACAGGGAGAGCTATATATATATATATAGAGAGAGAGAGGGGGGAGAGGGGGAGAGAGAGGTGGTGAAGTGACTCAAGTCAAGCCTTCTCCGTGCACGCCTATGTTTGGCTGTAAGTAAAAGCAAAGAACGGGTGAAAATGCAAAAAATTCTACAACCACCCGAGTAATGCTTTCTGTGCTCTAGGGTGGGACACCCTCGTTCCTCCATTTTCACATGAATCGAGCACACCAGAGCTTGAGCTGTTGCGGAAACTTCTTGTGTGTGAGGAATGCTCGTCAGAGCACTTAGACACATGAGCGGCTCGTAGCTACTATTTTTGTGTGCAGGTGACGCTCGTGCTGGAGGCACATCTGCTTCCTGATGAGGGAGAAGTGGAAAGCCGAGGTTTTCCCCTGTCATGCGGCAATTTCCATGTCCTAGGGAGTTCGATTGAGCCTTATATGGTTTGAGAGCAGAAATAGTGTAAGACAATGAGAAAAAGGAAAGAGTTTGCGGCTTATGTTGGAAATTCAAATCTAATATTTAGGTTTCTAGTTATTTCTTATTCATTGTACTAGAGAAATTTATTACTAGCTAAATTGGATTGAAATTGAGAAAGCCTTGATGTCTAATTCCTAAAAGTTTTAGGGTATTTGGAGAAAGGCTAAATCTGTAAATGCCCTTGTTGTGGGGAAGAAAAATTAGGTATGAAGTCCAATTTCAATATTTAAATGGTGTTTTTCCTATTAATTGGTGTTAAGCTAAGTTAAAAATATTAGGAACCCTACTTTAGAAGCCTAATTAAGTTGCTTCTAATTTAAGCAAGCCAAAAGTTCTTTAGGAAAATCATTTAATAGAAAAATCTAAAGTTAAATTATTTAGTTGTGATGTATTATTACCCGACACAATATATATTTTCATATAAAATAACAAATAGCTAATTAATTAAATGAATTTTGAATAAATGTATCTAATAATAAAAATAATAATAGTAAAATTAGAATTAACATGAAAGAAGGACGAAAATGAATAAAGGTTACTCAAAGTCACTGTCTTATTATAGATACACCAAAGGATTAAGTTGATATGAGGAAATGACAATTGGATGTGTTGAACAAGTGGTAAATATTTTTTTATTATGAAATCAATTACAATTGTTTTTATTATTTTTAGTGCTTTCTTAATAAATTGAAATTTTATTCCTTTAAATGTTAAATAAAAGAAAGAAATAAATATTATATATGCTTTTCCATATGTGGAGTTCCGGATTGTACTCATAGACGATGCAATGTGCCCGTACGCGTGAAATGGGAATAACAATAGAAATTGTTGCATACTTCTTTGGTAAGTTTTGTAAAAAATTAAATGTGTGCTTTTAGTACACATTTAGACTGTGATTTCCATTGTAGGATATTATAATTTAAAATAAATAAAAGTAACCAAAAAATTAGTTTCTTCACTATTTTCTTTTTGTTGTTTATTGTCTTTTTACAAAATATTTTTGAAATGTGAAATACTATAATTTAAAATATTTTATCCATTAAATAGTTTAACTCATACCTTCTGTTGCTAATACTTTACAGAGAAATTTTCTTTAAATTTGATTGATCATAGAAAGTATGTTTATTGGCGTCGAGAGCCCAGAGAGATAGGTACAACATTTTAATTTTACTTTCCTCCCGGTTGTAAAATTTTAAACATAAATGAGTGTGTAAATTAAAGTTTTGTGAAATAGAATGATTTTTCAGGTTTTGGATGACTTCTGTTTGGTAAATAAAAATGTTTAGATAAGTCTTTCTTCGTTTTTTTTGTTCATTCTCATTTTGGTATTCTCAGATGTCGGACTGGTCGTGACAAGTGTGGTATCGAAGATGCTTGTAAAAAAGTTATCATATTAAGAGTTATTAGGAAAATTCATTATTGTTATTATGAAAGCTAAATAACAATGCTAATAATTGATGAAATAATTGAATTTTTTTTTTACTTCTCTTGATATAAATTAGGAGGATACTGATGATAATACTAAAGAGGCTAAAGTAACTAAACAACATCATCTGGCTCCACCAACACTTACTGATCCCCGATCCGGTGGTGCTAGTGTCCTTAAGGAGGTATCTACTCAGATGATGGCTGTAGTGACATGACTAATTCAAGGTTTTCAAACCCAAACCAGTGGTTGTGGGACAATGCCTATGGATAAATTTTTGAAGCTATTCCAGGATATGAGATCGCCTCTGTTTTAAGGTGCTCGGGAGCCAGTGAAAGCTGAGAACTACCTATTGCATATTGAAATGATTGTTGAAGTTTACATTATCCACAAGATAGGAGGGTCATGTTGGCACATTTCCCGTTGAGGGAGAAACATAGATGTGTTCGCAATGACAACTGCAAGAAAGGTTTAGGGGGATGACCCAATAGTTTTATCCAGTGGGAGGATTTCTTGAAGTCTTTTCGCAATTGATGCCTGTCGATAAATTTTTGAAGCTATTTGAGGATATGAGATCACCTCTGTTTTAAGGTGCTCGGGAGCTAGTGAAAGCTGAGAACTAGCTGTTGCAAATTGGATGATTGTTGAAGTTTACAATATCCACAAGATAGGAGGGTCATATTGGCACATTTCCCCTTGAGGGAGAAACAGAGATGTGCTTGCAATGATAACTGCAAGAAAGTTTTAGGGGGATGACCCAATAGTTTTATCCACTAGGAGGATTTCTTGAAGTCCTTGCACAATTGATTTGTTCCTCTCTCAGCTAGGAGGTAGATTTAGTTCATAATCATTAGGCTAGTGCAAGGTGATCATTCTTTCATGTAATGAGATGGTGCACACGATGTGGTCTAGATATGCACCATAGTTAATTCCCAATGCAGTAGAAAAATATGGCTTTTCATTTGGATTAAAGGATGTTAAACAACTTTTAATCCCATTGGGATCGAAGATTATTTAGTGTTGGTGGAGAGAGTGAGGAGGATAGGGTTTGATCTGCTGGATACGCAGAGGTGTAGAGATTTTCAAGAGAGAACGAGAGAGATGAGAGGTCCAGATCTAAGCCGACCACTCAGCTTGTTCAGTCTGGGCAGTTTAGTTGGAAGAAGTCTAAATCCAGTAGCAGTGGCAATGACAGTGTTAGTGGCAATAGCAGTAGCAACAATGTTATGATATGTGCCATGATTGAAAAGACTTATATAGGAGAATGTATGTTGGGGCACCAACACATGTTTTTGTGCCATTAGCAAGGACACCTGGATAAATTACACCTTACCTTGAGCCAAAGGCCATCTCAATACTCTAGAGTTGGTGCTCCAGCTCCTAGAGGAGTTTTGGCAGACAGAGGCAAACTAAGCCGATAGAATCAACTCTATTTTATAGCTAGACCTGTCAGGTGTGCAGTCTCAAGTTTAATCACTGACATAGTAAGATGTAAAAAATTCACGTAATGTCATTTTAGGTATCTCTTGAATTAGATCTACAAAATCTTTATTTTATACTAGATGTTTATAGCCTCATTATTATAGGTGTTGTATCTATCCAAAAATAATTGGTCAAAATTTTATTTGATATTAGAGCATCACTTTTCTTTGTTTCTGAAGAATTTGTGAGAACTGAGGGATTGTACTCAGTAAGTGATATTGGAGCTAAACCAAACTACGACCAAAATAATAAATATTATTGCTGAACTTCAAAGAAAGTACAAAACGACTCTTCAACAGAAACAACACAAGAACATGCAAACAATGAGCAATAATGATGGTACGCAAAATAAGAGAAAGTATAACATGAATGCATAAACGAGCTCCTCTAGAAGAGGGCGACATATTTGGAGGATAGAAGGGAAGCTGATGTAGAACTGACCGGTCGCTGGGACGAGCCGGGAGAGGTGCTGGAAGGTGGTCAATGTTCAAGGCAATACTAAAATGGGGAGTACTGCTGGACAAAAACCAGGTGGATATCTGTTAGAGTGGTAGGCAGGCTGGAGGGCTGGATAGCAGGTTTGGGGAGGCGAAACAACCGTTCGGGAAGGCAAGACAATAGGTGGGAATGGTGGACAACTGGCGGGAAGGGTGGAAAGTAGGCGGGGATGACCAGACAGTGGTGGATGTGGTCGGACAACTGGTTGGGATGTTGTTTGGGTGGCAGTAGGGGTGGCTGGGCAATGCTGGGAGGTTGGCGGCTGAGAAGGAGGGTGGAGGGAGGGCTGAATAGCGAAATGGAAGAAGATATACAACCGGAGCACCACCACCGCCTCGGATACAACCCTAGAATATGGGAAACACTCCACGTAAGAATCTGAACTCAGAATAATCACGAAAAAACACCCTTCCCTAAGCAAAATTCCTCTCTCTCTCTCTCTCTCTATATATATATATATATATATATATATAAAATCACCAAAAAACACCCTTTCCTAGGCAAAATACCTCTCTCTCTCTCTCTCTCTCTCTATATATATATATATATATATATATATATATATATATATATATATATATATATATATATATATAGAGGGAATATGACTTGTATTAGGCAATGCTTTAAAATAAGAGATAGATTAAAAAGGAAAGAATTGAAATTAGAAAACTCTTGTAAACTAAGAAAGAAATTAGAAAAGGAAGAAATAGATATAGACAATGACTTATAATATGAGATTAATGAGAAAAAGGAAAGAAAGATTTGGAGGGAAGAGGAAGAGAGGGGGGTGTGACGGTAATTCCAACCTCCCCAGGGGGGCGACCAGTGGAACGACCCCAGAAAGGCCAATTTGGCTTGCCTCCTCAAGCTGCTCCGCATCAGTAACGATGCCTAATACCCTGTCAACCATTTTGTTTAATGGGTCTATCATAAAGGCATATAAAAACTACTATGTGTGTCTGATCATTTGTGATAGAGCTTAAAGGTGAATTTAATAGTGTTACCATTAACTGAATTCGAAGTTATCATAGGGATAGATTGACTCTCTGATCACTATGCATCTATGGATTACTCTAAACAAATAATTATATTTAATATATGTGGAGAATTAGAATTCAAATTTGTGAGAGGTAGAGGAGTTTGAAGGTTTTGTAGCTCAAGTCAAAAGAGATGAAGAAGTCAGAGGATATATCGGTAGTAAATGAATGCCCATAAATTTTTTTAGATGATTCACTTGGTTTTTCCTCCAATAAGAGATATATATCTCCACTAACTAAATATAAGGTGCAGAACCATTAGCAAAGGCACCATATAGGATGATAATTAACGAGCTACAAGAACTAAAGTGTCAATTGCAAGACTTATTGGAGAAAGGATTCGTCAAACCAAATTCTTCCCCTTGGGGAGCCCCCTAATGCATTTTGTTAAGAAAATATATAGGAGTTTAAGGTTATGCATTGGTTATAGAGAATCAAATAAACTGACAAATAAAAACAAGTACATGTTATCAAGGATTGATGACCAGGATATCATCAGTTAACAATGAAAGAAGATACATATCAAAGACAATTTTCTGTACCAAATAGGGGTAATATATGTTTATGGTGATGCCTTTTGGATCGTCGAATGCACATGCAATTTTTATGAATCTTATAACTAGAATTTATTTTTAATTAAATTCTGATAGATTCGTAGTTGTCTTCATTGATGACATTCTGATATATTCTAGTGGTGAAGTTCATCATGCATATCATCTTTGCAAAATGTTGCAAACATCGAAGGATAACTAATTGTATGCTAAGTTATTAAAGTGAATTTTGTGTTAGAAACATAACATTCTTGGGACATGTGATTAGCAATGAATGTATATCAGTTGACCAGAACAGGTTTAAGGTGATTGTTGATTTGCTCAGACCAATCACTGTTACAGAAGTTTAGAGTTTACGAAGTATTACAAAATATTATAGGAGATTTGTTGAGGGATTCTCTCAGATTGCTCCTTTGTGTAGATTGAAGCATAAGATAGTTGATCGCAGCGAGGATGCTTTTTAGAAGTTAAAAAATTTGTTTGATGACAAATCCAATATCGACAATTCCTTCGAGGAAATAATGCTTCTAGATCTATAGTGATGCCCCTTTAACAAAACTTCAATGTGTTCTCATGCAATTAATTATTTATGCCTCTAGAAAAATAAGAAATTATAAGATTAATTATTCTACTCGTGATTTGAAGCTAGCCACAATCGTATTTGCTTTGAAGATACATTTGCATTACCTGTATGAAGTCAGATGTGAAGTTTTCCTGATTACCAATGCTTGAAATACATTTTCACACAAGAGTTGAATTTAAGGCAAAGTGGATGAGTAGAGCTTATTAAAGACTATCTTTTAGATAAATAATATCATTAAGGGAAATCAAATGTAGTTGCAGATGCATTAATCAGAAAGATAGTTGGCAGTGCAAATTGAGTAATTTCCTAGCAAGAACTAATTAAAGCTATAAAATATTTGCAGGTATCAGTAGCGACACCAAATGATGAAATATTTTTATTATTGAATAAAACGTTGATTCAATGAACTTTGAAGGACATACTATGCAATGTCTTATCGTAGGATGCTCAATTCCAAAAAATTTTAGATCGAGTAAATGCAGGCTAACTGGGGAGTATGAGATTGATGAGGAAAAAAATATCGAGATAAGAAAATAGAATTTGCATTCTTAATTTTAATTACTTATTAAAAGAAATCTTGCCCCACTAATTAGGATACATAATACATCCAAGTAGCAACAAGATGTATGATGAACGTAAAAACGTATTCTGGCGGCCAGGTGTAAAGCGCAATGCAGCAAAATGTGTGGCAATATGTCCTACTTATAAGATGGTTAAGGTTGAACATCAAAAGCCTAGTGGGTTATTGCAACTGTTCCCCATACCAAAGTAGATGTAAGAAGGTATTGCGATAAATTTTGTAATTGAACTACCTAGATCAAAGCAATATCATGATGTTATATGTGTGACTATTAATCGTTTGATGGTCTACCCATTTTAAGCCTATCAAACAGATGAATTATGTGAATAAGTTGGCCAAAATTTATGTAAATGAAATTATCCGATTGTATGGAATTCCAAGTTAATTGTTTCAGATTGAGACAATAGATTCCCATCTTGACTACAGTGAAAAGATCAAGATGATTTTGGTACACTTTAATGTTTAGTACAACATTTCATTCCCAAACAGATGGTTAATCAGAAGATCTGCTTAGATTTTGTGTGCTTCATTTTTGTGAAAATTGGGAAATGCACATATATCTCTGATTGAATTTGCCTTCTACAATTCCTTAGAGATCAATATCAACATGATTCTTTATGAAGCCTTTTATGGAAGAAAATGTAGGACACATCTTCGTTAGGCTGAAATTGGTGAAAGGGAGATAATTGGTGTTGGGTTAGTTGATGAAAGAACTGAGAAAATCTGGTTGATTCGTGATAGATTGAGGGCAGTTCACGATGTACATAGAATGTATTATGATGCTAAGGACTGACCAATGAAATTCGAGATGTAAGAATTTATCTTTTGAAAGAGTTTTCATAAGGGTGTTAAACGGTTAAAAGTCTAGAAAGTTGAGTCTACAATATGTTTGTCCCTATGAGATTTTGGAGAAAATCAGAAAAGTAGTTTCTATAATTTTGCTTTACCAGCACGTATGTGGCCCTATGAGATTTTGGAGAAAATTAGAAAAGTAGCTTCTATAATTTTGCTTTACTATCACATATGTACAAAGTACATAATGCATTTCATGTCTCTTTACTTTAAAAATACATTGCTAATGAGGCTAGCAAGCCTGATATGATAGAAAAACTCGATAGAATTATAGACTATGATGTAAAACAGCTCAGAAAATGAGAGATTCCTATTTTCATGTATTGTGGAAACAAGGGATAGAAAGAGATGCTATATGAGAGAGCGAGTAAAAAAATGAGAGAGATATCTACAAGTATGCAGTTGTGGTATGAATTATGTTTTTGTACTTAAATTTTAAGAGTGAATTTTTATAAGTAGGGGAGATTGTAGTAATCATTTTCAATTTTAATTAATTAAAAAAAATGTTCTAATTACTTGGTTACAACACTTACTTCACAAGTGTTGTTCTAACAGCACTCCCACTGTCCGTGTTAGAAACAAAGGGCTTATCCCCTAGTTTCTTCTCATTCGAACCAAACGTGTGAGAACAGAGAGCGAGAGAAAACGAGAGAGAAGAAGAGAAAGTGAGAGAGTGAGCTGGTGAGCCCGAAGAGAGGGAAGTGGAGAAGCGACTCAAGACGAGCCTTCTCTGTGCATGCTTACGCCTGGTTGTAGGGAAAAGCTAAGAAGAAGAGTGAAAAATTCTACAATCGTGTGAGCAAGGTTTTTTTCGCGCTCGAGGCATGTCCTCATTCCTCTATTTCCGCACAAATCAAGCACAAAAAAACTCGGGTGACACATAAGAAACCTTTCTAAGTGTAGGTGATGCTTGATCGAGCACCTATGCACACAAGTGTCTCATTGTGTCTATTCCTGTGTGTAGGAGATGCTCGATCGAGCGTGCGGGAGGCGTGTCTACTTCCTATGCGAGGGAGAAGAGAGGCTTTTCCCAATATTGCTCGATTAGAGTTCTATATACTTCAAGCATAAAAATTGGGCAAGGTAGCGAGAAGGAACGACTGTGGCTTAAGTACAAAATATGAATATAATAATTGGGTTTGTAATATTTTTTTATTCATTATACTTGAGAAATTTATTACTAGCTAAATTGGATTGAAATTAAAAAATTTCTAATGTCTAATTAATGAAATTTTTTAGGGTATTTGGAGAAAATGCTAAATTCATAAAGGACCTTGATATGGGAATGAATATTCAAGTACAAGTCCAATGTCAATATTTAAATGTTTTTTCTAATTAGTTAGTGTTAAGGTAAGTTAAAATATTGAAGAACCCTACCTTTAAAAGACTAATTAAGTTGCTTCTAATTTAACTTCCCAAAAGATGTTTAGGAAAATCATTTAATAAAAAAATTGAAAGTTAAATTATTTAATTGTGATATATTATTGTCCGACACAATATATATTTTCATATAAAGTAACACAGAACTAATTGATTAGAGAAACTGCAAATAAATGTATCTAAATAATAATAAGAATAAAATAATAATAAAGTTAAAATTAACATGAAAGAATAATACAAATGATTGGAAGCTAATGAAAGTCAATGTCTTATTATAAGTATACTAAAGTATTAAGTTGATTTGAGGAAACGATAATTGATCTTTCTGAAGATGTGGATAAATATATTTTTATTTACAATAGTTATTTTTATTTATGAAATCAATTGTAACTGTTTTTATCACTTTCTTTTAAAAAATATAAGTTTTATGTTTTTTAAATGCTAAATAAAAATAAAAATATAATATAATACATGCATGTGCATATGTGGAGGCATCCCGGGATGGTACCGGTCAGGGATGCAATGTTTTTAAAATGTTAAATAAAAATAAAAATATAATATAATACATGCATGTGCATATGTGGAGACATCCCAGGATGGTACCGGTCAGGGATGCAATGAAAATAGAAATGATTGCCTACCTTTTGGTGGGCTTTGGAAAATGTTAAATGTGTGCTTTTAGTACACATTTTGACGATGATTCTCATTGATGAATATTGTAATTAAAAAAAATAGAAGTAACTAGGAAATTGATTTTTTACTGTCTCCTTTTTACTGCTTATTATCTTTTACAATATATTTTGACAATCTAAATTTTTGTAATTTAGAAATGTTCTACCTACTGAATAATTTAACTCATACCTCTAATTAATATATTAAATGAAAACTTTTTTTAGAGATGGATCCTTGAGAGTATATTTACAGGGGTCGAGGAACCAGGGAGATATTTACAATATTTCAGTTTTACTTTTCTTCTGGTTGTAAAATTTTAAATCTGAATGAATACATAATTAAAGATTAGTTATAATGATTTTTGTTTAGCAAATAAATATGTTTAGATAGTTCTTTCTCTGTGCAACTGTCCGTTTTTGCTTTGGTATTTTACGCTCCCAATTCAGGTCATGATACAAGCACTATCATTGGTGTTACAGTTGATGCCAACATTTTTTGTTTCCTTTTCTCTCTCCATCCTTCATTTTCTTCCCTCCATCGTGTGCCACCATTTCAAAGATGTTGCATTGAAAACCAAAGAACCTCATATGAAATTATTTGTTATCATTATACATGTTTGTGGCCATCTGCAGGACCGCCAGTAAATCCTTAGTTCAAGAGATAAATTCAGGTGAGAGCTAAGATTCCTTTATGCCTAATAATGATTCCTCTCTTATATAAAATATTGAGAAAAAAAATGGAAAACATGATAATAACAAAGAAAATTAGAAAGATCCTAATTTAATTCCTACAAAATAAGATTTTCATCTTATTCTTTCCATATGGAATGAATGGTTTGGCTATGCTCTAGTAGCTCAGTATGTCTCAAACACGGGCCATACTATTACCGACGCCTCTCTTTCTTCTTCAGTTCAGCTAAAATTCCCCTTGAGATTATGAATGCCTTCTAGAAAAGTCAATTTGGATCCTACTAGAAAATAATCTTACACAATCATAGTTGATAAGAACCTAACCCATTTATTAAAATAATTAAAAATATAAGAGAAAGGAAAATTTACGTACATACCGCACAATTCTTATGTGTTTACATATCTCACACCTAAACTTTGTTATTTACATACAAAGCACTAATTTGTATTAAAACTATCCATGAAAATTTGTATTTCACACTTTAAAATGTGGTAATAGCGTTGTTTTTTGTTGGATATTAAATATTTGAGGCTATGTGCGTAAATTTGAAAGTTTAGTTGGAAGATATATAAATAAATAAGAATTGCGTCCTATGTATGTAAATGCCCCAAAAAAGTGTTTGTATTTTCTGAACTCGCATATCCATTCAGGCCCAATACCTGCTTCATGGTTATTACATTATGATCACCGTCATCAGCTTTATTGGTATTGTTATTCGAAGTTCTTGTATTAGGCATTTCACTATAATTATGTATTTGATAATTGATTTGGTTAGACTTAGATTGTGGGTGCCAAGAAAACTACGGTATAAATTCAAACTGAATGTTATTTGTGTGTACCAATAAACCATGTTGATTCATAGCACTCCAATAACTCATTGCGGTGATGCCACTTTGCTTGTTAGGGACTTAGTTTACTTCTTTAATGCGGCATGTATATTACTTCCAACTCAGTAATTATATAATAGAAATTTACATACATGCCAAAAATCTTATGTATTTACATATCTAATACCCAAAGTTTGATATTTAGACTTATAAACCTTTGGTGGTGTCATAAACCTATGCATGAAAATATGTATTTCACTTTAGAAAAGTGGTGATGGTGGCTTTTGCAATGTGATGTTAAAGATTTGATTGATATATATGTAAATATGAATGTTTTGGTGTTATACATGTAAATAGAAGAATTGTGTGCTACGGATGTAAATGCCCCTTTACATAATTTTGAAAGGAAACGTGTTGCTGCAAATTCAGATATAGAATTAGACTTTGATATCAGTACTCGAAGTTCAACTGGTTTTGATCTACCGTACAGATCAAAATATAAAAACAAGGCAAAAGTATGTTGGCATCCCTAAAAGCAGCATTACACGATTGAATTTTGATTTAGGGGCATTTACATACATAATGGCCAATTCTTATGTTTCTTCATATGTAACACCTGAGTTTATTTTTTACATTTATACCACCCCAATAAAAAAATACCTCCATTTTAACTCATAAAAAGTTAATATACCTTAACATGCATATGTGAGGCTGTACGTATGTAAAAATTGAACTTTAGGTGTTAGACATGTAAATACTTAAGAATTAAGTGGTATGTATTTGTATCTTTCTAATGATTCTTTAGGCCTAAATTTACTTACTGAGTTTCGACTTTGCTTTTATCGCTTGCTAGTTGAATATGGTTAATCTATTTGGGTAGGTTTGCTTGAAAGTGAATTTTGAGCATACCAGATGAACATTATTCTTCTTCATTTATCATAGAAGACTTCTAGAGGAGAGTCTTCGTGTGTCACTCTTCAAAATTGCTGTACTTATCATGCTTTAAAATTTGTTTGATACATTTATTTAGCATGTTTTTTGTCTGCTTGTTTATGGACCATTCAAAATGACACCTTTTTCTTAACCTATATATGACTACGTTTTTTCGTTATGCCTGATTTTGAGGGATATTATTTTTCATAGACTTCAAATGGATTTATTCTTGTGAACCTGAAGATAATGTTTTTATTTATAAATTCTTTTTGAAATTTCAGGTGGTTGAATTAGGTGGAAAGCCAACCATTGGAGACTGTGCAATGATATTGCGTGCTGCTTTGAGAGCTCCTCTTCCTTCGACATTCTTGTCAATTTTGCAAGAAACACATAAGCTTGGCTATATTTTTGGGAGGTCAGGTTCTATGAAATACATTGATTTTGATGAAATGGAATGTGATATATTATATTGTTTAAAGTCAATAATATCATTAAACTATAGTTATTTATTCATATGTCTGCTTTAAAATGGTCATCTTACATCATGCACAATTTAGATATGGCTGATAATTATATCCAAATCTTAAAATCACTGGATAATCAATTATACTTTTGTTGTCTCAAAATTGATTATTTCTGAGTTGGAGATGACTTCTTCAAAACTCATTCAATTCAACTCAAAATTAATTTCACACACACACACACACACACACACACACACACACACACACACACACATATATATATATATATATATATATATATATATATATATATATATATATATATATATATATATAATATTTGTATCGATGTCGTCGTCTCTGGTCTCTGCTAGGGTTTCGCATGGTGAACCCTAGCACGCTGGAGATTATCGCGTCGTTCGTTACTCGCTGGTTCGTTGCCCCCGTCCTCGTCGGCGGCGTTGTCCGACGGAGGTCCCATTCGTGTGGCGGCTTCGTCTTGCAACTTTCCTCGCTTTGTCGTCGTCCTCAGCTTTCGTCAGCTGTCTTCTGGCTCCGACGCTGAACTCGACTCGAGCCTTCTTGGTTGGGCATCTGTTGTCAGCCGTTCCTAGTTGGGCGACGCTGTCTCTGCTCGACTCGTCTTCCTGGTTGGGCGACCGAGAACTCGCGAAGCTGGAGCTCTCTTCCTCTGCGACTGCTGCGCTTCTGCTGTTTCTGACGTCGACTCACCTCTCTAGCGGCGTCTGCTGCGAAGAAACCTACTACAGCTGGATTGACTTCGGCGACAGTGAGTTTCTCCTGTGCTTCTGGTTTTCTATGCCTGTCTTCATGGCAGCTACCTTCTCTATCCCCATTAATGTGCAGAGTTATGCACAACAGGCTAAGTCTACTTATGCTGGAGTTGTGGGCAGGGACAACACTTCCCACAAAAAAAATTTTGATCATCTTTTCTTTCCACAAGCTTTTCATGATGCTGCGGTTGGAAAAATAGAGCGCCATTTTATTAGGCCGATAGGTGAAAATGATGGGAAATCTGTTGTTATCTTCACTACCCAAGAAATGAAGGCTCTCAATAATGATGTTAAGTTCACATTAATTGATAAATTCCAATTTGGTCATTCCAAGATGAATTTTTTTAGAAAGTTTTTCGAGGATCTGAAGCTCACTGGAGCTTGGAGGTTGAGACTGTTGGATGACAGACATTTAATTATTAGACTACGTAAGGAAGAAGATTATGCAAGAATCGTTGCTCATCAATCTCTTTTGGTAGCTGACACCCCTATGAAGATTATCAAATAGACTCCTGATTTTGACCCATCTAAGGAACCTCCTATCGTTCCTATGTCGTTCAAGCTTCATGGACTTCCCCTTCAGTTGTACCATCGACAGACTTTGTACAACATCAGCCAAGCTCTTGGTACTCCTCTCAGAGTTGATTCACCTAGTTTTGATTGGGCCTCGCTAGACGGTGTCAGAGTTCAGGTGGAGAGGGAGATCACTCTTCCAGATGTGGATCGAATTTGGATCACAAATGATGATGATGTGTTTTGACAGGAGGTTGTGGTGCCAGAGTTCAAGATGATGTGTTTGGATCACAAATGATGATGGTGCCAGAGTTCAGGTGAGAGGGAGATCACTCTTCCAGATGTGGATCGAATTTGGATCACAAACATCTTTACTGCCAACATTGTAAAATGTTTGGGCACACTATGGACACTTGTTGTAGACTACATCATTCCTCAAGAAAAAGGGCTTCTGGGCCTTCCATAGCTGCTGTTGGGATTTCCCAACAAAGACTTGATGCAACCGCAGTTCGGGAGAATAGGGTAGCATCGATGCGTCGATACCGTGTTCGACGGTTTAAACTCGGTTAGCGAAGTTCGTCGGGGAGACTCCTCGGTGGCAAGTCGAATGACCAACACGATATTGCATCGAACAGTCGGAAGTGTGGCTCATTCTCCTGTGGTGCAATTCTCCCAGGTGGTTACTATAGCTGTCGAGTCTGACCGCTATACTAAAAAATTTAGCAGAAAAAGAAGAAACCACCAAGTTATACCCATTACTGCACCCACCACTTTGAGTCAGCAGGACAAGTCAACAGAAGAGGAAGAAGCAGAAGAAGTTGAAGAAGATGAAGAAGATTGGCAAGTTTACACTACTCGACGGAAGAAGAAGCCTGGGGATACACTTCTACTTGATGATACTCTGATTACTCATGGAAATGGAGCAGCACTGAAGAGATTACTTTATAGATCACCAAGAAACAGAGCGAGAGTACTGCCTTCGCGTTCTCGTTCTTAGATTTTGTTATTGCTCTTTTTCTATTTTGATCTTTGGATCCTTTTGCTAGCATTGTACCGTAGGGGTAGGACATCATTTATTATGCCCTCTCCTTAAGCTTCTGTATCCATTTTATTTTAATAAAATAGGCCCTTGGGCTTTCAAATATATATATATATATATATATATATATATATATATATATATATATATATAAGCCCAAATGGCTAATTTTATTGAAAAGAAAGAATTTATCAAGGGTGTATGAGAGGACCCACAAGAGGACCCTACCCATAAGATAACAACAAACAATAAAAACCCCAACATAAAGGGATACAGACTCAAAGAAATTCTAAAACATACAAAACAAAACAAGAAGTTAGGGACATATTATTTTTGTCCTGCCTCTTCCTCTAATTTTAAGTGATAATAGTATATCAGCTTTGAAGTGTCGTTGCAGAAAGTAACTAGTGTCATCCATTAAGTTTCCAAGCTGGACTGTGCCCTCAACCTTCTTCCGTCGGGGAGTGTAAATCTATCATTCTTCATCTGAAGATTGGCTCATGCGATCCTCGATTTGTGCACCTGATGCTTCCTGAAGAGGAGCTGCAAGACTATCCTAATTTGCAATCCGAACACTCTCTTCCAGTAAGGTCAAAAGTAGATATATATTTATATATATATATATATATATATATATATATATATATATATATATATATATATATATATATTCTCTTTCTTTTTTCAAAAAATTGATCAACAGTCAGAGTCCGCCGATCAACCCCTATATGTTGAGCCGACGGAGGAGCGGACTCCGCCTGTAGTCGATGTCTTATTCGAATCCTCCCGTCATGGGTGGGATTCGAACCCCCGACCCGAGGACTTACACCAAGGCCGCAACCAATGAGCCATGGCTTTCGCGCGCGCGCACACACACGATATATATATATATATATATATATATATATATATATATATATATATATATATATATATATATATATATATATTGTCGCGAAGACTGTTCGGCCTTCCTTTTTGGACCGGACCGGTCCATTGTATTAATGTGCCGATTCATTTGTTCCGCTCTAAATCGTTCGCTTTGCTCTCCATCTCTAGTCATGTGCTTCGCTTGCCTCTTTCCCAGTGCCCTATTCTTCCCCTCCTTCCATTCTTCAGCTCTTTCCTTTCTTAGATCTTGCCTTTGCTGTCTTCCCTTCCTCTTCTATTTATGCATGTTATTTTCTTATATCTATCTAGTTTTTCTTTGTGATTTTTAATTTCAGATTTGCCTATGGGAATTTCCCTTGTGAGGGTTGTATTCGACGGTGACCGGTGCTCCGGATGTACCTCACCTGAGGTGGTGATTACTCCACTCTATCAGATTATCATTCCTTCCTACGCTTCCTTCAACACCCGCAGGCACCCTAAGACTTCCCGAGTCATACTCTTGTCACCGTCTCTCCTTTCCGCGCCTCCTCCACCAAGCCGCAAAGTCCTCAGGTCCTTCCCAGCTCACTTTCGGCGCCACACCCTCTTCCTTCACCTCTTTAAATGGGCCTCAACACCCTCCAACACCTTACAACAGTCATTCTGCCACTGCCTCCCTCTCCGACTCATCTAACCATAAACCGCCGACCTCTCCAGGCCCTTTCAAAGCCACTCCGACCACTGTCTGTCACCAGGCAATCGTCCAACCATTGTTGACTCTTCCCAAGCCTCTCCAGTGTCTTTTCAGCCGCCCTACTACACTGTCCGGGACTGTTCTTTTCCTTTTGCAGTACTTATTTTATTACTTGTTGAGTAGTTCTTATATTATCACTCACATGTTTGTGTTGTTTTCCGTCCAGGAGTCTATGTTGTACTTTCTTGAAATTAGAAATAAAATTGTCATTTGAGTCGTGATTTGGGCTACTCTTGTATCATTTAGTATCAGAGCTAGTCCAATCCTAGTTCTACCTTAGGGTTCCCTGGCATTAGCCAACACTCAATCCACCCAAAATCTTTTCTTCTCTTCATGTCTTCTCCTCCTTCCTTCTCTCGTCTTTCCTGAAACACTTCCGATTATGTCGTCACGTTGATATGCGTCGGACCTAACCTGGGAAGAAATACAACAAGAGATTCATCGCTTACAACAATGATAAGCTGAGAAGGATGACGAGACTCATGGAGACGGTACTCTTCGACGTTGTCCAAGACTGTTCTTGCCCTTTTGTAGTACTTATTTTATTGCTTGCTGATTAGTTCTTATATTATCGTTCAAATGTTTGTGTTGTTTTTTATCCGAGAGTCTATGTTGTATTTCCTTCAAAATTAGAAATAAAATTGTCATTTGAGTCGTGGTTTGGGTTAACTCTGGTATCATTTGGTATTAGAGCCAGCCCAATCCTAAACCTACCCTAAAGTTCCCTAGATCAACCCACACCCAATCCGCCCAAATTTTTTCTTCTCTTATTGTCTTCTCTTCCTTCTCTCATATTTTTCGCGAAACACTTCCGATTTTGCCGCTACTTCAATATACGTCGGACCTAACCCGAGAAGAAAACGAGAGATTCGTGCTTACAACAATGATAGGCCTTGATGGACGACGAGACTCAATGAGACATTACTTCGATCGTGACATCGAGACCCGAAGAAGACACCACGATGATGCCTAAATCCGTTTCTCCGCAATGACATCAACGATGACGATTATCGCTCATGTGGCTTTGGCATTCAGTATTACAGGAGACCACGAGAGGAGCTCACGTTCGACACCATCAGGACTTCGACATCAAAATGGACCTATCGGAAATTGACGAAAGCATGGACCCCAACGACTTCATCAACTGGTTACAAGCGATTGAACTCATCCTTGATTACAAGGAGATACCCGAGGACAAATGGGTTAAACTTGCTGCTATCAAATTAAAGAAAAACACGTCACTATGGTGGGATAACTTGCAACAAACAATGAGAAGATCACTAAGTGGGCAAAAATGAAGAAGGCAATGCAACAAAAAAAAAAGAACCTGACAGAGACCCTTCATGGCTACGACACGATATCTTTTGTACTACATGCTTAGTCAAAGGCAATATCATTGATAGCGGTAGTTGCGAGAACGTCTTATCTACCATAATGGTCAAGAAGTTTGGTTTAGCCACACAAAAACATCCGCGATTTTACTCTCACATGGCACAAAAAGGGAACGAGATTCGCTTCGATCAACAATGTTTAGTCGAATTCTCTATCAGCCATCAATTATAAGGGCAAGTTTGGTGTGATCATGTCTCATTCTTCTGGGAAGTCCATTGCAACTCGACCGAAAAATGCAACACAATGGCTTTAAGAGCACCTTCACATTCACGAAGGACGAAAAACACATCAAGTTTTTGCTTGTAAAAGATGTGAGGGCCACGATTGACATCGAAGATGCATCAATATCATGGGTCGTTTTCGTGTAATATGTTCGCAACGCGCTGATAACACTAGCTCTGGTTCTTCCAGAAGGTACCGACAAGGATAATGAGATACTCACACAACTTAAACCACTCCTACACGATTTCCAAGTCGTCATGACAAATGATCTCTTAGACAGATTACCTCCACTACGGGACATCCAAAATGTCATCGACTTCATACCAGGATCGTGCTACCAAATAGACCCGCCTACCGATTATGACTAGCAAAGTACAAGTAATTCCAATGTCTGGTGCAAGATCCTGTTAAGAGGATTAGTACGCGAAAGCAGTAGTCCATGTGCTGTCCCCGCCCTCAAAGTACCTAAGAAAGATTGCTCCCGACATATGTACATTTGGCACACACTCAAATATCTCTTTCCCATACCACAACTTGATGATCTTTTAAATTTGTAGTACGCCGCCACCATCTTCTCGAAAATTGACCTACGGAGTGGATATCATCAGACCAGAATGCGACCGGGATGCGAGTGGAAGACTGCCTTCAAGATACGAGATGATATTTATGAATGGACAGTCATGCCTTTTGGCCTATCCAAAGCACCAAACACCTTGTGTCTAATGAATCAAGTCTTTCGAGCCCATATTGGGAGATTCTTGGTGGCATACTTCGGTGATATGTTGGTTTATAATAAATCTGAAGAATACCAGATGCAACACTAGTGAGCGATATTCGAGGTCTTATGATTTGAACAATTATACACCCACCAAAATAAGTGTCTCTTCCTTACAAACCAACTATGCTTCTTGGGCTACATTGTGTCTAGCACGGCGATCCAAATTGACCAAATAAAGATTGAGGCAATCGTAACTAGATTGTGCCGCCATCCTTCACCGAGATTCGACAATTTTTAGAGCTAGCCTTCTACTGAAGATTTGTTCGCAGCTTCAGCAGTATCAATGGCCCCCTCAAAGAGCTGTTAAAACAGAAAGAAATCATTTGGACAGTCACATCCCAGATCGACTTCGACATATTGAAGGAAAATATCACTCAAGCTCAAGTTCATGCTTACTTGATTTCAACCAACCAATCAAGGTTGAGTGTTTGCTTTCAGAGTAGGCATTGACACTATACTAAGGGTGCGTTTGGGGCAGCTTGTGCTTATTTAGATAAACTGCTTATTTGGAAACGCGTACCGCGTGATTCGACCCGCGTTCTGCGTTTAATGTAAGAAACTAACTGCGTTTTTGGATAAGCCCCGCAAACACAGTTTTTAAATGGTGAGACAACATTTTGAAAATGCCGTCGTTGCAGATAAGCTGCACCAAACGGAGCCCAAGTTAAGGTGGTGACCCCATTGCTTATTTAAACGAAAGACAAAATGAGACTCGACGAAAATACTCCACCTATGACAATGAATTTTATGCCATTGTTGGAGCTCTAAAACCCTAGAGTCATTACCTACTCACAACTCTGTTCACCCTCATCACAGATTATGAAACTCTTAAATTTTAAACAATAAAAATAAATTCAAAGGACGCCACGCTATTTGGGTAAAATTCTTAGCATCCTTCAAGGGTCTCGTTTGGGCAATTTAGCAACTTATCCAAATTGTTTATCCCGATAATGTCTTGATCAACAACTTATCCGAATAAGCTGTTTGACTGTTTGGTTTTTGCATTTGGAAAACAACTGATTTTGGATAAATGATCATTCTGCTCTTATTTTGGATAAATTGTTTAGCTGTTTGGTTTGTGCATTTTGAGAACAGTGATTTATAGATTTTTTTAAGTAAATGAATAATCTGACACGCACAAGTTGTAATGTTCTCAACAAAACTGCAATAACAAAATTATGAATTCACAAACTCTTTTGAATTTGTAGTTATCTTTTGGGGTCAAAATGTCTATTTTTTAGCTAATGTGAACCAAAATAGTTTCTTTTTGACCATTAGTTAATGTTTAGATTATCTTACGTTGATTTAAAAAAAAATCAAATCTACCTTATTCTAATACACAAATTTTACTAATTAAAAACTAATAGGACTATCATAATCACTAACCCGGTTTAAACTTGGAGATCCTCGATTAGCATAAAATATGATTTGGGCAACTCAAAACACTAAACAACCATACAGCGATAGCTTGTAATCCTAAATTAGATTAAAATCTGACTAGGGTAACTCATACATTTATTAAACAAATGAGAAGTGCAATTGAGAATAAGCTCAAGGGTAAGTTCAAGAGTGGCCATAACTTTACAAAATTGCAACCTTTTAAATGAGTTCTTCTAAAGAAGTGTGAGGAAGAAGGGAAATAACTTTCACTGATTCGACATTGGTAAGGTTGAAACATGGGACAATAGAAAGAAACACCATAACAATGCAGTCATCTAACGCCACAAACTTGCCAATCTATTGCCTCAGCTCTTCAGTGTCTACATCCCAGGGGATTCCAAGAACCTGAAAACATATTGCCAATATGAAATTACAAAGAAGAGGTAAATACATAGAAGGTATTTGGTGAACCATAGGCGGGATACTAACCACAAGCTTGGTCTCCATGCTCACCAAGGGGATCGAGATAGACAAAAAATCAACAAAGACGACCACTCACTCCTACTCAATCCGACCAACAAAAATCCCCTCTACTCAGCAAATCCTTTCAATATCTCTCAAGTAAAAAAACCTTACATAAAGAAAACCCTACTTCTCGACAGTTTCAAACTCTCTTCTTCCTGCACTGTTTTCGTTCATGTCTTCGCTCCCGTTCCTCTACTACTCGTCACTGTTCTGTTCACCTATATTGTTCTTTCTGCTCGAATTCCACACAAGGTAAATTTCTTACCCATATTTTCTCATCGTTCTTCTTCTTTTCCCAATCGTGCAAATTCTCCTCTTTGTCTTTGTTGTATTAAGCCGCAAGTAACTTTTTTGTTTGGAATCGAGGACTTCAAAATTACTGTGTTGTATTCCTTCGATTCGTGCACAGTGTCGTCCCTGTTTTCCTATAACGATGCTGCCCGAACTCCTCTTTCCTGCACACCCTCGTCTGCACAGAAGTCTAAGGTTTGTAAACATAAAATCACAAATGCTTCTCTATATTCCTTCTGTTTTACACCGACTGCTCCGTCTTTGATTAGTCGCATCACAACTCCCAACTTCCGGGTATCTTCCACCAATAGGCCCATCTCCACATCATCTCCTCTGCCTTCAGCGATTTCAGAAAAAAATCATCTATGTATTAAATTGTTTAGAAAGAGGAAAAAAAGCATCCAACCTTGTAAAGGCGCTGGGAGGAGTATTTGAGGCGTTTAGGGCATCACTTTGCCACTATTGTAGAGGCAGAACACTGAGGACGTCGCCACTGAGGCAGCTGGAAGATACGAGTGAGGAGGAAGGGGATGCAGACATTTGAACGAGGGCACGAGGTAATAGATACAAACGAAACGCTTACCGTGGGGTGATCCTGCTTGCCGCTTCTTTAAGAATTAGGAAATGCAATTTTTGGATACGCTGGCGAAAATCGTGAAACAAACACTATAACGATGTTTTAAAAAAAGTCTCCGCAGTTATAAGCTTCCCCAAACAGGCCCCAAGTTTGTACTCAAACACAGCCATGAATCAGAATCGAATCGCGGACTCTCTAAGCCGTCGTCACCTATTAATCAAATCCTTGCAAGCACACGTGGTAGGCTTTGAAGTTAAAAAGAAATTTTACGAGATAGATTCCAGGAAATCCGAGAACAGTGTCGGGAAAAACCTTATGTGCAGTTCTATAAAACGGGCTGCTGCTTGTTCCGCCACAACAAATTATGCATTCTTTGATGCTCATCATGCGAAGCTATCATCCAGGGGAACCACAATAGCGGATTGGTCGACCATTTTGACAAAGATAAAGCTGTCACACTCATGAGAGAACATTTTTTTAGCCTCTACTAACACGAGATGTAGAACAACATGTCCGACAACCTAAGATTTTTCATATCGCCAATACACATGACCAAAATACAAGATTTTACACACCTTTAGTCACTGAAGCGCATTGGATCAATGTCAGCCTGGACTTTGTCATGGACTATTACACACACAAGGAATAAGAATTTTGTCATGGTAGTAGTTGACTGTTTCTCTAAGATGGCGTATACGGTCGCCTGCCACCGGACGTTAGCTACATCTCATATTGCTGATTTGTATCCACGAGACCGTTCGACCTCACGACATTCCCAAGACTATTACCTCTGGTCGGGACATTAACTTTTTGAGCCACTTTTGGCAGACCATTTGGAGCAAATTAGACACTAAACTCAAATTCAATTCTGCATCACACCCTTCTGTCTACTCCAAAGTGGTTAATAAGAGCTTTGGGAATCTTCTTCGATGCTTCTTAGGGAAACACATCAAGCAGTGAGATTTCATCTTGCTCAACCCAAATTTTCCTTTAATAGATCAATAAGCCATATCGTAGGACACACGCCATTTGAAGTTGCGTATGACCGCAAGTTGAGCACACCCCTCGACTTAGTCCCACTTACCCCCAGTAAAGATCAATGAGGATGCTACAAGACGTGCTTACCAAATTCAGTAATTCCACGAGGAAGTTGGGAGAATAATTTCTAAGCAAAACCACAGATATGAAACAGAAGCAAACAAGTCCAAAAAAAGGTAATATTTCAAGAAGGGCGAACTTTTTGGATCTGCATAAAGAAAGATGATTTTTTTGTAAGAGTTTACAACAAACTCAAGCCGAGAGCTAATGAACCTTTCTGAATTTTAAAAAATTGAACGACAATGTATACAAAATTGACCTACAAGGATACTACAATATTTCAACATTCAATGTTGCAGATCTCACTCCATGCTATAAGGAATCATAAGCTTTGACAGATGATGCCGAAGCTCCCCCAACCCCGTGGGATTGATGCAGGGCTGTTCAGTTCACCCCCATCAACCGAGCATGACGAGGTTTCTTCCAACCTCCCTTGTTGGACCGGACCGGTCCACTGTATTAATGTGTTGATTCATTTGTTCCGCCCTAAATCGTTTGCTCTGCTCTATCCCGAATCATGCGCTCCGCTCACCTCCTTCCCCATGCCCTATTATCCCGCCTCCGCTTCTAGCCATTGCAATCCGTCCATTCTTCAACTCTTTCCTTTCTCAGATTTTGTCTTTGTCGTCTTCCCTTCCTATCATATTTATGCATGTTATTTTCTTAGCTCTAACCAATTTTACTTTGTGATTTTTGATTCCAGGTTTGCCTCTGGGCATTTCTCTTGTAAGGGCTGTATCCGATGGTGAGTGGTGCTCCGACAATACCTCACATAAGGTGGTGATTACTTCACCCTATCAGATTACCATTCCTTCCTTCGCTTCCTCTAGAAATTACAGACACCCGCTGACTCCCCCAGCCATCTCCAGTCGTAGACCCTCCTTTCTGTGCCCCCTCTAGCAAGTCGTTGGGTCCTTAGGTCCTTACCAACTCACTTCTGGTGCTACACCCTCTTCCTATACCTCTCTAAGTGGGCCGCAACACCCTCCAGAACCTCGCAGTAGTCATTTTACCACTGCCTCCCTCTCCGACACTTATTACCGTAGACCTCCAACCTCTCTAGGCCCTCGCAACGCCACTCCGACCACCACCATTCACCCAACGAACGTCCAACCACAACTTACTCTTCCCCACCCTCCCCAATGACTTCTTAGCCGCCCTCCGACGCTGTCTGGGACTGTTTCTATTCTTTTATAGTACTTATTTTATTACTTGTTGAGTAATTACTTCTTATATTATCGTTCACATGTTTGTGTTGTTTTTCGTCCAAGAGTCCACGTTGTACTTCCTTCAAAATCAGTAATAAGATTGTCCTTTGAGTCGTGGTTTAATTTAACTGCGGTATATAGATATATGTGTGTGTGCGTAGATATATAGATATATACCTTTTTTTTTTGAAAAAGTCATAGGGCCTATTTTATTGAAATAAAGATGATACAAAAGAAAGTTTTAGGATTAGGCCCAATAGATGAAGCCCTACCCATACAATATAAAATGCAGAGAAAGCTCAAACAAAAAGGATACAAAAGACACAAGCAAAAATGTAAATAACAGTGTCTAAGGACGAAGTTGCCTAGCCATTTCTCTTCCTGTGGTTCTTGGAGCGGATCTAGAAAGCAAACTCCTAAGTGCTGTTCCATTGCTAGGAGTGACCGAGGTATCATCCATTGAGTCTCCAAGCGTACCCCCAGACTTCTCTTCCGTCGAGAAGTGTATACTTGCCATTCTTCTTTTGAGGACTGGTTCATCTGATCCATAGAAGGAAATGTTGGTGTAACGGTTCCAATGTTTGTGTAGGACAATTTATCATTACTTGGGGGTCTCCTCTCATCCTGTTGAATTTTTGAATAATCCGTTCAGACTTCAAAATATTAGTGGCAACAATAACTGGATCAAAGGCTCGAGGAGAAATAGGAGGAACCACATCCTTCCCCTGAGAATTCGGGTAATCAGTAAGTGGATCAATAGCTGGAGGAAAAACAAGAGGAGCCACATCCTCTCCCTTCTCAATGGGGAGGGGTTCTTCATCAGATAAAAGCAGGGGGCAGAAGATGGGGAAATAAAAGAACTCAAAATATTATCAGTAGTCTTATGAGCAGGAGAAGTATAAGGCAAGACAGAGGTCAATTCTTCGGTTAAGTTCGTAGTGTCAGCTGCATCATGGACAGGGGGGAAACCTGAAGAGGAGTGGGTGATGGTGATCCGAGATGCTCATTCACAGGTGCAGCTAATGGATTAGAGGTGGTAGGTGGCCGAGAAATAAGAGGTCCTTGAGTAACTGTAGGCTTTAAATGAGGATGCAATCTTCATATGTATAAAACGCTCAAAGACTAATATAATAAAATAGAAAGGATACATAAATGTTGTATGAGAGAGCCCAATAAAGGTACCCTACCCACGGTACAACACACACGAAGCCCCAAAAACCAAAAAAAAAAAACCTAAAAGTCACCAAAAAACAAGTAGCTAGGGATGAGCCAATTTTGTCCTGCCTCTGCCTCTGCCTCTGCCTCTGCCTCTAATTCTAGGAAGGGAGCCAGTAACCGACTGTTGAGGATCGTGTCATTACTTGAAGTAATCAAAGTATCATCCATTAAGTTTCTGAGCTCAA
Organism: Papilionanthe hookeriana x Papilionanthe teres; assembly: GCA_022702705.1. Classification (NCBI taxonomy): domain Eukaryota; kingdom Viridiplantae; phylum Streptophyta; class Magnoliopsida; order Asparagales; family Orchidaceae; genus Papilionanthe; species Papilionanthe hookeriana x Papilionanthe teres. Next base: position 52,125,337 of record CM040428.1, read on the forward strand.
GGTGGCCACCATTCTTCTTCTTCCTCCTAGATGTGTAAACCTGTCATTCCTCATCTGAAGACTGACTCACCTGATCAATTTGGTCAATAGATTGTAGGGCGCGTGTAAGAGAGTGAGCCCCTTGCTTCTGACTAACAATAGCAACAAACTCACTTTGAAGAGGTGGAAGAAATGTCTCCACTGCGCCTGATATTTCCTGAGGATGTGGAGCTGCTATGCTCTCCTGATTATCGGACCGAATATTGTCCTTGGTAAGGTTCCTGCAGTATTGTTTTCGACAAGGATTGAATCTGTGGGTTGCTCAACTGAACTATCAGCCAACACATTAGTTGCAAAAACAGAAACAATATTGTTTGGGGGGGGGGATCTCCGGTAGAGGGAGGGAGAGCTGTTTCAATAGTTGGTGGATTGCACTCGGGAGTGGAGGAGGGATAGATATGAATTGGATCAGACCCAATAGCATTTTACTCAAAGGTTTAAATGTGGATGCAAATGAGAACATTGACCATGGGAGTGTCCAAACATACGACAGTGGGTGCAGTAAAGAGGGATCTGTTCGAGTTTTGCTCACTGCCAAAAGTCATGGTGCTGTGAGCCAATCCATATCTCCCCCGGAAAAGGAAGATTAATAACCTGTTCAATCAAAACTCTGACTTCAGAAGGCCGACTCAGGTTAACCGTAGATATATCAGTTTTGAGGGGTTTACCGTATACCATCGCCAAGGAGAAGAGTAACTCTTGATCGAAAAGGTGGAACTTCAAATTCGGGTAACACAGCCAAACATGAATGGTAAGAGGTTTAGTAAGAGGGTCAAAATCTACTGTTTATTTTAAATCCTTCATCGCCCGGTTATCTATCCGAACGAGTTTTCTTGCAAACAATTTGGTATAGTCTTCATCATCTGATAACTGAAGAAGAATATGCCGACCGTCAAATTTACCAACCGTTCAATCCCCTTTCAGCTTCATTTGCTCAAGATCCTTCCGAATTAGCTCGAGTTTAGGATTTCCATAAAGGAGCTTACCTACTAAGACCAGTCGACATAATATAGCTAAGGTGGAGATCTCGGTCTCAGATAGAAATATTGCAGACTTACTATTTGTACGGAATGCTTTTTTGAGAAACCCGGTGTCAACGACGAGCGTGAAAGCATCGTGAAATCGCTGCGGGAACATATTCGAAAGAGGGGCGTGGGCGGGGTGGAGGGCGGCGACGTAGTATCGAAGCCCCAAGGCCATCACCGTGGCAAGTGACAACAAAGTGCACAAACCCCCCTGCCAAGAGGCAACTTGTGAGCAGAGAGGTGGAGACGACCCGCGAGCAGAGGCAGCCTGCGAGTCAAGAGAAGGAAACGTCGGGTAGAGAGGAGACATGCGACAATCTGCGACCCAAGGAAGGAGACGACTGTTGTGTCGCTCTGCACAACCGCCGGCTCACGACGATCCGACGATGCCGCTCAGCCGACGGAGTAGAGAAACAGAAGAAGATGCGTGGCGAAGCAGATGACGCGCGGCAAAGCAGACGACGCATGACGAAGTAGAAGACGCGAGATGTAACTCAAGGAAACATACGAATTGGAGGCGGCAACACATCCAACAAAGCACGACGCAACAGACGAAGCACGACGAAGCAGTTGACACGACGAGACGAAAATTGACGGAGCTGATGCCAGGGTTCGCCAGGGCGAGACAGACGAGAACGCCATAGGTATGTGTTTATATATATATATATATAGATGTATGTGTGTTAGTGTGTGTGTGTGTGTGCATATATATCCATGTATATGTATCTATACCTATATATATCCATGTATATGTATGTATACGTATATCTATGTATATGTATGTATACATGTATCTATGTATACATATATCTATGTATTGTGTATATATATACGCATATTCATATACAAATTAAATCTGTGCACATTAAAACACACAATATATAGGTGCATATATGGATTATCAATATTTTTCTACCAGTAAGTAGTATTTAATGATGTTACCTTCAAATATAACATTGTTTTAAGGTTTGAAAATTCACTCTTAGCTCTTTTAGAAGTGTTGTTTCAGGCAAATGTTTAACATGAAATTAGATTTGAAATATGTATTACCTAGAGATTTAGGGTCTATTTAGGGTTGCTGCAGTTGTTTGAAGCAGCAGCTGTGACGTTGTTGTAGAAGAAAATGATATTCAACCTGCAGTGGCTATTATAAATATATATTTTTCTATTTCTAAAATGTTAGACCGCAGTTTTCTGGCAGCCACCACACTTAACTATGTCAAGTTATAAAGCGCAATTTTCCCTCATCTTTTTGAGAAAGCTGACAAAACTCAGTTTTGGCAAATGCATAAGCAATGCAGTGCATACCAAACCGTACCTCCACCACTGCCCCAAATAGGCCCTCAACCCTCATTTTGTGAAGACATTAAAATTTATTTCTAGGTTTCTCATAGATGCATTCTCTTATGGTTAATTATTCCTTTTGATTATTAGAGAAATTTTGCTTAAAAAAGCTATTTGGCATTAAATATTTATTATATAGTAATGGTAGCTTTAGTTTTAGGATTGAAGAAATTCAATGCTTTTAGCTTTAGAGCGAATGGTTAAGGGAATGATGATAAACCTCAATCAATTTTTTATGGTGTTGCTATCTTTGGTTATCACCGACCTTGGCCTATTTCATCAAAGCAGATAATAACCTAACTTTTTATTTATTTATTTATTATCTAAAGAGATCGTCTAAACCATGTGTGAATGTTTGCTCAAGGGGATAATGCCATACAAAGTTCTATTTATTTTATTTTATTTTTTAAAATATAAAGTGCTATTTATATTTGTCAATTTAATGGATTTAGGTCTTTGAGACACTCAACATTTTTTTGCCAAGTTTATAATTTAAATATGATAATTGTGGTAAATCACCTGGTCAGAATGCTTTGAGCATAACCATACTTTTTGTGATGCACTTTGATCGAAAAAAAATCCATTAGAAGACTCGCAACATCCTTACTGTTGTGATATTTAAGTGTAATCGTGGAGATACAATTGACATGAGTTTGAGTCAATGTGAATTTAGGTTAGGCTTAAATTTATCACATTTAACAAACTTTTGTGGTAGAAGAGTTATTACTCTGATTTTAAACAATAGATTTCATTTTATTATTTATTTAATTTAAGATATTCCATTATGTCACTATATACCTTGTTGAATCTGCTTATTTCCTTCCCGAGAATTGGGTCTACGATGTATATATTTTTTGAATTAATTTGAACATTCTTTGTAAGTTTTGTGGACTCTACTCACATATGTATATGATTGGATTAGTTGATTAACTCAATGTTAAATGATTTCTTTATCAGAGTTACCGTATAACTTTAAATATTACTTTTAATACAAGTCTTGTCTGATATTGGAGTTAACCCAAACTACGAATTTAATGACAATTTAATTGTTGATTTTCAAGAAAATACAATATAGACTCTCTTGGATGAAAAGCAACACAAACATGCGATAATATATGAAGTAACTACTAAACAAGTAATAAAATAAGTACTACAAATGGGCAGGAACAACCCTAGACAGCGCCAGTGGTAGCTGAGACTTCGTCAGAAGGGTTGGGATGTGTTGGCAGCGGCTAGAACTGTCAGAGTGAACGTCAGCGTTGTAGGGGTGCCGTTAGAGGACTGCAATTACCGCAACTTACTTGAAAGGAAGCCAGGAGGGAGTGCAGTGGCTGGAGTGGTGTTGGGAGGATCTGAGGGTGTTGTGGCGGATAGAGGAGGCGCCAAAATGGAAGGCAACGTATGGAGAAGGGCTGAGTTGGAACTTGGAGGTGCTGCCACTGGCTCGGGGAGGCACATAAATGGAAGGCAGCGTCTGGAGAAGGGCTTAGTGGAACTTGTTGCGCTGGAGGATGTTGGAGTGAACGTCAACGCTGGAGGGGTGTCAGAAGGGACTGCAAGTCCTGCAACTTGCTGGAAAGGGCGTCGGGAGGAAGTGCAGTGGTTGGAGTGGCATTGGGAAGATATGGAGGTGCTGCAAGTCCTGCAAAAGTTTGAGTTTACACAAGTATTAAAAAATTTTGAGTTTTGAATCATCTAATTGCAAAAGATTTGAAACCAAAAAACATCAAGTTAACGATTGCATATCCCAAAAAGTCATAAAGTTCTGTAGATGTACATAGAATCCTCTCAAGCACGTGCTAGTAGCAGTATTGTGAAAAAAAACTGTAGGACTATTACATCAACAATTAACACGATAATAATGTTCACTTTAGTTTTGAGTTGTTGTAGCTCCCGTGTCACACCGTTTTACGGTGAAACCGTCACTCCACTAGCGTCGGACTCACGAGAATCCGATAATCGTCCGCCCATCGGAAGAAACCGCATTGCTTCTGGAATGTTCCGAGGACAATTATAAAAACTTTCGGCGAATAGCTATCGTGGCTATCGTGATGTCAAAGAGATGTCTGGAGGCCACATGATGACATAGCACTCGGCGAGAGGTAGCCGACAAGCTGGAGCTCATGTCTTCCTGAAATGCAAGCGAATATAGAACTTAAATAATACAATTACCAACTGCTCAAAGAAAATGATAATCATCAAACCAGACAAAAGATATATATTATTCTTACAGACCAGTTAATGTGAAGAAAATAGCTCAACAGAATCTTCATTTCACAACAGAAAATAACCTACACATCATCAACATAGTTCTGCTCAACAGAATCACTCTCCAACTAATGAGCTAGTAATCTCCTCTTGAAGGGCTGCTATTTCATTCGCACCCTCCCCATCTTTCGTGCAAATGGTGACATTGCCGTTCTCCTCCCGTAATAGAGATTGGCCAATGTGGTGTTCATAACCTTCGACTGGAACTTCCTCGTTATTGTGCTCGACACACTCGAAATCAACTTCTGCTCGAGTTGGATGCCGCTTAATATAGTTATGTAGGGCCATAGTGGCTAAAACTATATGCACCTGTTTCGGAAACGGATAAGGTGTCATATCTCTAAGTATGACCCATTTCTTCTTCCAAACTCCAAATGTCATCTCAATTACGCCTCGCAAGGATGAATGTCTTTTGTTAAACACATCTTTTCTAGTTCTTGTATGATTATTGGCTCTCTCGATATCTGAAATATGATACCTTGTGTCAGGATAGGGTTTAAGGTACCCCTCTGTATTGGGTAGCCAACATCCACCAAATAATACTTTCCTGAAATATTAGGAAACTTAACTAAGCATATGAAGAAAATTTCTACATTTGTCTTTGTTAGCCATATTATGAATAGGAGAAACAGTTGCATTAAAAAAAGAATTGACATAACAGATGCTAAAATATCTACTGACGCAAGCAATAATCCAAAGATGCTATATAAACACAAGGGAGCACATCAATTTACATGGTTCGGTCAAATTGACCTACGTCAACGAGAAAAGAGTAATATATCTTCATTTATTACGGCAATACAAAATGATTTACATGAAATAACAAAACTAGAACAAAAAACGATTGGGCTCTTTCCCACATACAATCATACTTGGCTCTGAAAAACAAAAAAAAAAAAGGGTGATGCACCTCCATACAAAATAACCAGCTGCACTTATATATTCTAGGGAAGCAGCCAAATACCAGCTGCAATAGCATAACCCAGTTGCAAGGGTGATGCAACTCCAACTGACGCAGAATAAAGAAAAGGGTGATGCAACTCCAACTCAATGAAAAGCACAGCTCTCTTCTATTGCAAATTTAATAATCACATAAGCAACTTACAGGAGCAATTACATGGATCTCCATTGCAATTACAGGAAGAGCAAACTTTTAGATGGATATACAAAACATAGCAATTCATGGGGTTTAATCTCGAACATAAACTGTAACCAAGAGGACTAGTTGATATGCAAACCATGAAATAAAACAATGCCAGCTTTTTTTTATGTATGCCATTATTTTTTTTTTCTTAACTTGGCACTGCCTTACAAATGCATAAAATATGACAACATAAATAACATGATGCTATAAAAATATAGCACATATATTTGCATGCCTAACTCTTAACAATATTTGAAGAAAATTTGAAGTATGTGGAATTAAAAATAATATTGAATGAAGGATTACTAATATGCTTTGCCCTCCAAAGCACCCTACAAGTAAATATGCATGTAGCAAATCACCCTACCCAGGCTTAGGTGCTATGTATTATAGGTAAATAATATAAGGATTACAGGTAAGTATGCATGTTTTAGGTGCTATGTATTGCAAAGCACCCTACCCAGGCTTAGTATAAATAAACAGATGCAGCAAGCCCTCCAAACTTGTATTGCAAAGCACCCTACCCAGGCTATGTATAAATAAACAGATGCAGCAAGCCCTCCAAACTTCTCCCAATTCCAGTAACATAAAAAGAAAATCGGGAGAATCTCCTAGTGAAATTCCTTAATAACAACCAGTTCAGAAATCGAAGCATTGAAATTCCATAATTCCTTAATTTCTAATCACAACTAGTATGATATTCCTTAAGCCACGAAGCATTGAAACGATCTAAACCCAAACTTGTGAGTAACTCCAACTCATAAAAATCTTGCTTTATAAAAAGACCCAAACATCACAAACAAGCCAAAAACCGAGAGACAACAGGGCTCGAACAAGTTCAGAAATCGAGATACAGCAGGGCTCAAACCAGCCGTTTGGGTATTTACATCACCTGCTATGACATGAATTTTCTTTAATGTAGCCAGCAATTAGCATTATTCAACTTCAACTTGACATGAATTTTTTTTTTTTTTCCTTTAAGCTGATTGAAACAAGGTCCAAATATATCCAGATTTGAGTCGATTTTTTATATAAGATCTAATACTAACACCACTAATAATAGTTAAATGATAGAAAGAACCAAATGTGGCATCATGTTTGAGGAGCATCATGTTAACACCACTAATAATAGTTAAAAATTGAGGTATGTATGTAATATGTTATTGGCCTACCACAAACACCCTAATATTCACTTCCAAACAGTGAACTACATAAAAATTGAGAAGTCTGTATGTAATTTGTAATCGGTCTACCACAAGCACCACCAAATTTAAGTTCAAGAAGTGTACATAAAAACTGAGCGGCAGGTATGTACTTTGTAAATGGCCTACTACAAGCACCACCACAAGCCCCACAAAGACAATGAAAGCACATAATTCTATAATAATGAAAATTGCAAGTGAAAATAACGACAAATTGCGAAGGTTAATTGTACAAAATAAACCAACAAATCATTAGTTGGATATCACTGGGATGAAAGACTCATAATACACTAACCAAATCTCAAGAACCATATGAGGTATGCATCAAATAATCTTAACAATTGACCTCACAGTTGGTGTCTGCTCATGCCTGCCATGATATTCATTGGTGTTAATTATTATGTAATTAATTTTAAAGAATGGATGTGCATAAAAATTCATTCCCACATTTACAGCAATTCCATAGAGCAACTACAAAGGGGAATCTTTCAATTGATGATATAGCATAATAACAAACCAAGCTTAAAACGGAACCAGACCAACAAAATTTCACAGATGGAGATGGAAGAAATGAGAAAGAAGAAGGAAGAGCCCTCTGTGGTGCGAAGGAAAAACTAAAGTACCTGTAAAAAAATTTCCATTTTTTTCTCCTTGAGCCCAAGCAAATGTAATCACACTACATAGCCAGCCAAAGCATATAAAAGCCCAAACAATTCCTCTACACAGAGCCATTTCTCAACATTGCATAACAATCTTTTCCCACAGAAAAGCCAAACAAAAGCATATGTAGATCGGGACAGAAGAAGGGGGAAGAGATGGAGAAGAGGAAGAGAAACCATAATATTTTGCTTTTAACTTCAACGAAAAACAGATCCAACCATTCCACATCAAAGAAAGATCGAAAGATCGACATGAAAGGGACGAGAAAGAGAGAAGGAGAGGGGGACGGGGCCTCGAGAGAGAATGATAGTTAGATCGAAGGTAGGTTACCTCGGATTCGAACGTTTCTCGGTCGAGGAAGAAGAAGAACAGTCGGCTCGCGAGAAGGTCCAGGGCAGAGAAGGAGTTCGGGAGCGCAGCAGAACGAGGGCAACGACAGGAAAAAAACCCTCAAAGCCGACTAAAAGTCGGGGCCGTGGGGTTTATCCCGCGGTCCGCTTTCACACCGCTTCGCGGCAATCGGCCGCGAATCCATTGTTTCCCGTCCCCGCTTTACCGCAAATTCGCGGTGCGTTAAAGTGCCGCACCGCAAATTTCCCGTACCAAACGGGCCCTTAATCTGAGGGCCTGGACTTCATTTAGCATCCAATATGATTGAAGTTGTATAATATTGCCAATGGTGGATTTTAAACCTCTGAGATAGCGGACAATTGTGTGCTTCTCTTGCTCAACCAGGTCGCACTTCATTTGTAGATGATTGAATCATGCAGTGAATTCCTTAACCGATAGATCACACTGCTACAGGTTATGGAATCAGATGAACATATTCTAGCGATAATGGGGTAGCATGTTTTTTTTTTTAATATTTTTTTGGCATAACCTTTTTCATTTTTGCCCACTTAATGATCTTGTCGTCCCAGTCGCATTGTCGTTGTTGTTACAAGTTGTCTACCATAACGATGCATTTTCTTTAGTTTTATAGCGACAAGCTTAACCTGTTTATCCTTGGTACCTCCTTCTAATCAAAGACACGTTCAATTTCTTGCAACCAATCGATGAAGTCGTCGTGGTCCGTGGTTCCGTCGAATTTTGGTAGGTTTTTTTTTATGCCAAAATCCGGATGGGTATCAAATGTGGGCTCCTTTGGTGCCTTATTTGATAGTGAATGCCAAAGCAGCGTGGACGATATTTGTTATTGTTGATGTCATCGCAGTGAAACTGATTTAGGTCGTCGTCGGGGTCTCCTTTTCGAGTCTCAATTTCCTAGTTGAGAGTAATGTTGCCTTGATTCCCCTCGTCCAACTCGGCTAATCGTTTTTTCAAGTGATGAATCTTTCATTGTATTTCTTCTCGGTTTGGGTCCGACGCATATTGATGTGGCAGCATAATTGGAAGTGTTTAGGAAAAGATGCGAGAGGTGGAAGAATGAGAAGATAAGAAAATAAGGGAATATAAGGAAAAGGAAAAGAAGAGGAAGAAGATAAATAAATTTGGGTGGCTTAGGTGGGGGTGGATACTTGGGAACCCTAGGATAGGCTAGGGTTGGACTACCTCTGATACTACTCAACAAGTAATAAAATAAATATTACGAAAGGGCAAAAACAATCCTAGACAATGCCAGGTGGTTGTCGAGACTCTGCCGGAAGGGCTGGGGAGTGTCGGCAGCAGTTGGAGGGGTGTCAAGTGAGGATTGCAAGTACTATAGTTTGCCGGAAAGGGTGCCAAGAGGGAGTGCGATGGCTGGAGTGGCGTTGGGAGGATTTGGAGGTGCTGCAGCTGATGGTGGAGGCGCCGAAATGGAAAGAAGCGTCTTGAGAAGGGCTGAGTGGAACCTGGAGATGTTGCAACTAATTGAGAGAGGCACAGAAATGGAAGGTGTCGTCTGGAGAATGGTTGGGTGGAACTTGGAGGGGCTGCGACTGACTGGGGGAGACGTAGAAATGAAAGGCAGAATCTGGAGAGGAGTTGGGTGGGAATGAAGGGTCTTGTGGCTTGCTGGAGGAGGCGTAGTAGTGGTTGGCAGCGATGGGTTAGTGGGGTAATCGCCAACTCAGGCGAGGTACAGCCGGAGCACCTTTCACCGTCAGCTATCGCCCCTCAGGAGGGGAACGTCATCCTGGCAAATGAAAAAAGCATGATAAATAGGAGGGGAAGCGGGACATCAAAGGCTTAGGAAGGAAGGAGGTGAACAAATGGAAGGGAAAAACGGCTAGTTGCAACGGATAGGAGCGGCGGGAAACTATAGCACAAGAGAAGAGGAGGCGAGTAAATCAGACATTGGGGGGAGATATGGCATGGCGGAATGGACCGGTGCTGGTCCAACAGGAAGGCTGGACCGGCTCATTCGCTCCCCCTGGACTGGCGGGCGTAAACAGCCTCACGTCATTGTCAACCCCAATACTCAATGACGTGAAGGATCAAACTTGGGGCTTGCATGAAAGTACAAGTATATTTAAAAATTTCTTAGACTTGGTTATAAAAGAAATTTGAATTTTTCAGAAGGATTGCACTTTTTTAAAAGCAATTGCGTGCCTCTCAATTTGAGACGAGCTTAAGTTTATCTCACTTTAAGTTCACTTGTCATCATTTAACCTCAAGTTTGAGCATTTAGCTTATTTATTAAAGCATATGTGGATGTGTTTAACTTCATAGACTAAAACATATTCTAGAGAACTTTGTGCTTTTTTAAAGACAAGTTACATGACTTTCGAGGCATAGTACTTGAGTTAAAAAGATTCTCATAAAGCATGTGTAGGACTTGAAATTTTCCACAATTTCTTAAATACCTAAATATCTTGTCATTAAAGTATGTGTAATATTTCTATTTTTCTTTTCTTGAATTATGAAATATTCTATCTTCCTGTATGCATTGTGCACTTTGTGATTACAAATTCCAATCTTTTGGCGTTTCAAGTGCCATAATCTTCATCTTTCTATGAGTTTATTTTATCTCGGTGGGCCCTGCCAGTTATCAATTTTAATGTTATAAATAGGAGGCCATGGAAGTTCACTTTCACCATTCAATTCATTTACTCCTTGATTGTGTTTTTGTTTGTTCCGGATGTTTAAGGAATCTTTGGAGGTTAGATTCTATCTATGCTCGTGTATGAACCACCGAGTCATTGCAAGTCACTTATAATTTTTTTTTCAGTCAGCTATGATCTTTTTTTTTGTGGTTTTTTTTCATTCATCATCGCCATTCATTTTTTCTTTTCTTAAAGTCTTCTGTTTAATTAGTTTTTATATTACATTAATGCTCCTTAATTTCATTTTAAAATTGTTTAGTTAAGGTCCCATTAGTCCAAATTTAGACAATATTCTAGCATTACCCTTTATATAACGGGTAATTAATGAATGTTGGGTTTGGCAATCACGCCCAAAAAGTCGTATGGTTATGTAAACACACCAATCGAGTCTCACCTCTCATTGCCAAGAAATACACATGTGGATTTTGTGGTACCAAAGAAACTTATAAATAGAAGATTTCCTCCTTGTGTAAAAAACAGATATATAAGGGTACTTATTTTTGGAAGTTTTATTTATTTTGCATTTATACCTTGTTCAAACACAATTTCAACATGGTTTGCCCAACAATTTATATAACTGACAACAACAACAACAATAAGCCTTTATCCCACTAAGTGGGGTTAGCTACATGAATCTTCTTTTCTCTTTTGTGTCCTATCGAGTGTCATATTTTTCTTTTAATTCTAATAAGTTAAGATTATTTTTTTACAACAAGCCTAAGCCTTTTTAGATCTACCTCTACATTTCTTAACATCATAAGTCAAATTTAAAACATCTACTCTCTTAACCAGATCATCAGATGGTCGACATTTAACGTGACCAAACCATCTAAGACGATTTCTAATCTTGTCTACCACTGGAGCTACACCAACTCTTTCACGCATATATTCATTTCACACTTTGTTTCTAAATGTAAAGTCACTCATCCACCTAAGCATTCTCATTAACACTTAGTTTTATGCATTGTTTTTATAGGCCAACATTTTGTGCCATAAAGCATTGCAGGTCTCACCACTATTTTATATATATATATGTTTTTTCAAGTCTAAGCAACACTTTTATGTTACATAATAGACTCGATGCATTCCCCCACTTCAACCATCCAAATTCTACTAGTAGCATCCCCACCATCACTTTTAATAATAGACCAGAGATATCTAAAACTTTCACTTCTTTTAATTATTTGATAGCCCATTGTTATAACTCCGTCACTAGTTCTACCTCTACTAAAATTACATTCAGTGTATTCTGTTGGTTTTCAGAATTCAACATAATTATTTTATTGATATGAAATAAGGGTATAAATAATCATTACATGAATCCTAGAATAGGAAAGTCAATAAAAAGAAATAACAATGAATAAAAGATATAACACCTATATCTCCAATTAATCAACCCATATTAATTACTTAGAGATAAATGAAACAACATAAAGCATAAAACAGGAAAAGTAATAACTCAAATCCAAAGAAAAAAAAATAATCATCATAACTTCTAACATGAATAAATTGTTTCCTAGTATAACATCTAAAATTTTCAATGTTATATCTACTCAAATTTAGGCCTTTAGATGTAGACCTCCAAAACTCTTAACTTTTTTGTGAACTCTTTCTTTAATCTTGTTCACAAGAAGGATATCATCAACGAAAAACATACACCAAGGTACATCCCCCTTTAAATGTTCGGCAAGAGAATCCATAGCTAAAGTATAGTTGATATGGGCTTAAAGCCGTCCTTGATGTAATCCAACTGAATTAGGAAAATTCTTGATCAATCCCCCTTTTGTTCAAACAAAAGTAACAACTCTAGTAAACATATCTTAATGACTTTAATATAAGTCATATCACATTAAAAATATCATCATTTTAACTTATAAAAGGTAAAATACACATTTTCATGTATAAATATGGTGATATGTACGTAGGGGTGTAAATGAGCCAAATACGAGCAAGCCCAGGCTCAGCTCGTGTTCGGCTCGTTTATATTTAGAGCTCAAAAAGTGTGTTCGTGTTCGGCTCATTTGCTTAGTGAGCCGAACACGAGCTGTTCATGAACAGAGTCGTTTTAACAATCCTAATCATGTAATCATAAGGGTTGGGGCAAGATTTAAAAATTATTGTTTATATTAAAACATTATTTGAATCTAATTTAATAATTTTTTTCTATTTACTTAATTAATACTTTTAATTGATTATAAATCTCTGTAGTCTTGTAGTCAATTAATTTTTTTTAAAATATTACTCATCTTTATATATACATACATACATATATATATATACCAAGGTACATCCTCCTTTAAATGTTCGGCAAGAGAATCCATAGCTAAAATAAAGTTGATATGGGCTTAAAGCCGTCCTTGATGTAATCCAACTGAATTAGGAAAATTCTTGGTCAATCCCCCTTTTGTTCAAACAAAAGTAACAACTCTAGTAAACATATCTTAATGACTTTAATATAAGTCATATCACATTAAAAATATCATCATTTTAACTTATAAAAGGTAAAATACACATTTTCATGTATAAATATAATGATATGTACGTAGGGGTGTAAATGAGCCGAATACGAGCAAGCCCGGCTCAGCTCGTGTTCGGCTCGTTTATATTTAGAGCTCAAAAAGTGTGTTCGTGTTCGGCTCATTTGCTTAGCGAGCCGAACACGAGCTGTTCATGAACATAGTTGTTTTAACAATCCTAATCATGTAATCATAAGGGTTGGGGCAAGATTTAAAAATTATTGTTTATATTAAAACATTATTTGAATCTAATTTAATAATTTGTTTCTATTTACTTAATTAATACTTTTAATTGATTATAAATCTCCGTAGTCTTGTAGTCAATTAATTTTTTTAAAATACTAATCTTTATATATATATATATACATACATATATATATATATATATATATATATATATATATATATATATATATATATGGGTCATCGTTCCCGATCCGCTAGGGTTTCCGCCCCATGGAGAACCCTAGCGTCTCTCCCGATTGGATTTTCCCGTCTTCGACTGTCCAGCGAAGGACGAGAGTCTTCGTCGCTGGTGGAGGAGCTCGCGTCTTCGTCGTCTGTTTTCACCCAGTGGAATCGATTCTGCTGTATCGTGCGGCGTCTGCGTCAAAGTCGTGCGGCTTCTGCATCTTGCGGTTTCTGTCTCGTGTGGCGTCCTACTGCGCGGGAGGTGTTCTGCTCGACTTCTCTGGAGCTCGCACTTCTTCAGGCGCCGACCTTCTTGACAGCAGTGCCGGCTCGACTGTCCAGCTCGTTCCTGCAGGCCTGTGACGGGTAGAGCTCTCTGCTCTACTCTCCATCTCTCACCCTCGTCAATGGCACGCAGCTACGCTGCCGCTGTTACGGCCGGTAGCTACCCAAGTCCAACACGACATTCCTGCGTTTTTTCGCAGGAGTTCCACGACGCCCTTGAACTTGAAAATGACAGCTACAGGTTCATTGGAAAGTTGGGCTGCAAGAATGGCAAGCCCGCGCTTTTTCTCACGGAGGAGGACACGAACATTCTAGCCTCATCGTGCCATCTGGTTCTGGTGGGAAACTTCTTGTACGAGCGTCCAAAAATGGACACTATACGTCATTTCTTTGACACTTTAAAGCTTACGAGACCCTGAAAAGTTGGCTCTCTTGACGGTAGACACGTTCTGATCCATCTCACAACTGATATCGACTACACTTCTATTTTCTCCCGCAAAGTGATAAAAATTGACAACAAATTCATGAAGGTTCTCAAATGGACAGTGGATTTTGATCCAAAGGTCGAATCTCCTATTATACCAGCATGGGTTAAGTTTCCTGGGCTTAAATATCATCACTCCAACTACGAGATTCTCTTCTCACTTGCCAAAGGATTTTGAAAACCGCTGCAGGTGGATAAACCAACCTTAGAAAACACCCGTCCATCGGATGCTTGTTTCCTGGTAGAACGTGATGTTACCGAGCCGTACCCCGATGAGGTTTGGATTGGATCTGGGCATACAGGATATTGGCAATCAGTGGTGATGGGTCCTCACCCTCCTTATTGCTCGCACTGTTCCATGTTTGGTCATAGACTTATTGCTTGCTATAAGCTACACCCATACTTAAAGCCGCAAGCTCCTTCGTCGGGAAATAATATTGGGTCGGGCTCCCACCCCTTCCTCCTCATCGTCTCTGCCGAAGTGCCACCTCTTTTAACCACGGACGTCTCACGCCCCTCTGAGCATCAGCCTGAGAATTTAGTCGTCACTGCAAAGCCACCTAACTCTTCTGCTGATGTCCCACAGATCACTGAAATCCAGTCAGAAATCCTGGAGGCCCCACCGGTACTCATAGTTGATCCACATGATGTTCATTTCATCCCAGACCCTATTGATGCAACTGATGCTGCTCTCAATTATATTCCTCCTCAATCCAAAGATGTGACCTCTATCCTGCATTCTGCTCCTTCAGTCACTATGACTACAGATCATATTTCAGAACCCTCTCTCCTTGAGAGGGGGGAGGGAGGGGGGATGTGGCTTCTCCTCCTCTTTCTCATCCAGCTCTCCACCCACTTATGGAAAACACATTTTCAGGGGGAGGAGGTGGCTCCTAGTGCCGCAGTTATCACCAATGCCTCTCCTCTCGGCGCAGAAGAGCCTATTGAGAGAGATGGAAGTAATGTTCGTAATACGCAACAAGGTGCCATAAATGCTATCCAACCCTCAGAAACCGTCGAAGAAGAAGAAGAAGAAGATGAGACCGAAGAAGAAGAAGAAGAAGATAAGGAAGAAGAAGAACGACAATGGCAAGTTTACATTTCCCGGAGAAAGAGAGATAGGGGGTACCTCTAAGTTTCAAGGTTTAATTGATGATACTTTGCCTCCCCCTGGAATGGGTCAAGCACTTAAAAATTTACTCGCTTACACCACTCCACGTCCTAGCAGAGGAAGGCTCAGACGTCTTTAGCTACTACTTGTGAAAGTTGAAGACTTACTTTTCCACTTTCCTTTCTAATACTTTTGTGTGATTTCTATTTTCTTTCCTGTTTGCACTCAGTTTTCAGAGTGCCGTCGTTATTTTTGTTTTCTTTTGTGCTCTTGGGTGTTGCCTTAGCTACAGGGTCCTCCCATAACTCTTGTATCAGTGCTTTATTTCAATGAAAAAATATTGTTTGCAAAAAAAAAAAAAAAAAAAAAAAAAATATATATATATATATATATATATATATATATATATATATATATATATATATATATATATATGATGAATTGTATTTCGAGCCAAAACAAGCCGAACACGAGTTCGCGAACAACGAGCCATTTTGACAGCCCTATATGTACTTAAAAAATGAAGTTTAGGTGTTAAATATGTAAATACATATGAATTTAGTGGTATGTATGCAAATCTTCCTCTCTTTAATGTACTAAAACCATCCATAAATTAGTTTTTTTTCTAATCTGAACCAGCCCATTGTATGATGAAGTCATCTTCCTTTGCCTGGATGTTGGAGAAGTAGATGCAGCCATTGCCATTGTTGCCGACATGGAAAATACTGGAGTTAAGGTTCCGGACCAGACTTTAGACAAGGTGCTGTCTGCTCGGCAGGCTGCCGACTCTTCTACAGATGGGTCAACAGGAAAGTTATAAAAGATGTTTTCGTTCAGGTAATGCAAATTATGACAATTTCTAATTGAGTTTTATTCTTCTAGTTTCACTAGGTTAGATGCAATTTGGTGAAAAATTCAGGATTTGCATGGAAAATTCAAATTACATGTATGCCAAGAACTACAACTAGGGGCTCAAAATTTAATTTGATGGAGATGTAGAGGTGAGGATTCATGATATTCTTTGACGGGGGCATCTTTAATGGATTGAAAATCCACTTCAATGATTTCCATACATATCACTCTATTCTTATGTATTTATATATCTAACGGCTATGTCACCTTACCTATGAATAAAAATATGTATTTCACTTTAAAGTTAAAATAATGATATTTCCAGTGTGACAAAAGTTTTTGAGTGGTATAAATGTAAAAAGTTTAGGCGTTAGACATGTATATACGTAAGAATTGGATGGTATGTATTTAAATGCCCCAAAAAATTTTGATATCTTAAAATTCTTAATATAGCATTCATATACTTTTACTCAGTTTTGCAGGTACTAGTCATATCGGCACAAATATTACATGTGATTGATAGGTTAGTTTACCAATCAAATATTAAAATTGATATTTTTTCTTTTACTGTTAAGCTTATATTGTTATTGGATGTTGGCAACACATTCAAGGGAGTATAGATTTGCATTCATCAAGCTCAATTTCTATTTTCTAATGACTAATTGCTTACTAATTTAATGAATTTATATTAGCTTAATTAATCTAATTGATAATTAAATTAATGTTATCTTTATATCTTTATTATATAATAAATTTCAATAAATAATAATTGCAAAAGAACATGCTAATCGATCTTACTAGAAACCTTTTTACCTTTAATAAAGCTGAGTTGTTGGTAACTTCAGATACTAAAAAAACTGAATCCAGCAATCAGAATCTTGTTACGCAATCAACAGGAAATTCTTAATCAAAGGAAATTTCTCACTTCCAAATGAAAGAAACAAAATTTACAAATAAATAAATAAATAAACTATCTAAAAAAGTCACCAACTAGATAATAGGAATAGGCAAATACCAATCTAAACATAAGGGCTTGTAATTAATTCATTCAATCTGAAAATATTTACAGAAAAATCATTTGGAGCTCCCTCAAACCTCTTATTCCCTTCAATACAATCAGAATAATTCTGTTTTGCCGAACAGAGAATCAGGCATACCATACTCTCTTACATCAACATCAAAAAAACTCAAAACTTCCTATTTCATCGTGAAAATCAAAAGTATCATAGAGAGGGGATTCTGTAATTTGATCCAACTCTTTTGACACAAGACATTTAGGAGTTGACATCTCTTGCTCTGCAGCAGCATCCCACTCCAGCAAAGGGAAAGTAAATTGTTCTTTAGAAAGTGCTTGTTGTTGTAAGAGATTCTCAGAGGAGAGGATATATTCAGCTTGGAATGAGTCATCATTTCTTCCAAGGAATCCATGGCCGCTACTACTTAATTCTACTTTTGAATTGAATGAAGTATCTGTATCTTCTGCAACGCACAAATCAAACAGATCTTTGTGGTCTAATACTGAATTGCAACTCAGGTTCCCGCATAATTGTCCCATATAAGTGGCATTATGAGCAAAAAATGCATTGAACTCTGAAATATCAGATGGTGGACAAAGCAGGGCATGAGATTTATCAGTGTATCTGTACTCGTTGAAATCAAATTCCTTGATCAATTCGATGGCTGAAGCAGGATTTCTGAAATCACACAAAAGTGTAAGAGTTTCCTCAGCAAATAAATCTGGCTTCCAATGTTTGCTGTTGAACTTTGTTTTAGGGGAATTATTGTATGGAAGTGCCTGAATCTCAGTATCATCCCATTTTAGCGCTAAAAGATTGTCATATTGTTCAACCTTATTGGCACATAAATCCTCTTGTGGGCTTTCACAAAATTTAACAATTTGATTGCTTCTCTTGGACAATACAGGAAATTGAGAACTCATCCCTCGTTCTGGATTTTGCAGCTTCTCGTGCTGTCAATTCATGTTTTTTAAGTGAAATGAGCTCGAGTAGAAGTATCACAATCAATGCTGCAGCTGTTAAAACTATTAGGAAAAAAAAAAGGAAAGTAATCTAATGTAGATGAGCAAGCTTACTATGTTTGCATCTCTCCTAATTCCCAGCCTTTGAAGAATTTCGAGAATGAAATCTGATCTGTGAATGCACTTGATTAGGAAAACTATATACTATAGGAAGATTTACATACATAGCACTCATTTCCAATATATTTACATACTGGTACCAAAACATCAATTTTTACATACCACCTTACCTACACATGAAAATGTGTATTTCACTCTTTTTAAAATGGTGGTATTTTTGATGTGATATGAAAGATTTAAGTGGTATGAAAGTAAAAGAAATCAAAATTTAGGTGGTTAGATATGTAAATACATAGGAATTGAGTGGTATGTATGTAAACGGGGCCAAATATATAATAGGACACTTAATGTATACCAAAATTGTCTGCTGAAAAACTCACCTGTTAGAGAAGAAATCGTCAGCATTTTGCATACTAGTTCCAGCTGCTAACTGAAGTAGGAATGCTCTCTTTTCCGAAAAAGTTCCTTGATGCTCCTTCATAGTTCCTATTATTTCACAAACAAAATATATTGTTGAGATTAGAAAAAGGAGAAACTATATATATACTTTCATGCTAATGATATGAAATGATACAAAAGTTGAAGTAATATGGCTGGTTGTTCATTTAAACTAAAGTTGAAGTATTAGGTGGATGGACCATGATTAATTATTTTGAGCTTGTTCTTTTAGCAAGCCAAGCATAAAAAAATGCTATGCTCAAATTACATGCAACACAATTCATATTTACTTACGTATATTACACCAAAGTTTGATATTTACACTTATATAGGATCTTGGTGTCATAAATCTGGGCATGATATGGTGTAGTTCACTTTAAAAAGATAGTTACTGACGTATTTTTGGTGGTGTTAAGATTTGAGTGGTATGCATGTAAATATGAATGTGGAGCTGTTAGTTATGTAAATACACAAGGAATGTGTGGTACGTATGTAAATGCCTCTAAAATATTATTTATATAAAGTGTGTTTATCATTACATAATTATTGCATATTTCAAGATAATTTATATTTTTTAATATCACATATTTTGAACATGCGGTGTTATACATAAACGATAAATTAAATTGAAGTGAGGCATGCTGAACCCAAAATTGGCACGTAGGCAATGCCTTGCAAGATCCATCCACACGAACGACATAGAACAAGAGAGGAGAGAAAAGGAGAGAAGAACAATCTCGTGAGAAACTCCATTAGATTGTCAAAGCATGTGATATGCTACCAACAAATTTTTATCATCCGTCACGAATCTCGAGGCATGACGCGAATCTCGGTGTAATCTTTTGAGCAAGAAACGTTCATATCTTGATAAAAAGTCATCAAGAGCTCCGATTTTAGCAAACTTATAATCAAATTGACTGGTTCGATGAGACAGACATAAATATAAAAATTAGTCAAATCTAAATCAAATCAAGTCGAGATCAAGTCATTAAACCATTCTTAGAAGATTTCTAGACACATTTAGAAGGTCAAACAAATGTCGACACTAGCAAGTTTATATTCAAATCGAGCGTCTCGACAAGACAAATCCAACGAGCTTAAGATCACTCAATTCGGACATCGTTAAGGCATAAAATGTCTCATAAACGTTGTCTGATCAATGGAAGCCTTCTGGACCGCCAATCAAAATGACTGCATTAATTGCACCCAAAACACTATAAATAGACCCCCAACCCTCACATGAAGGGGGAATGGAGCCTAGAGAGAGCCTGAAGCCTTGAGAAGAAATTGTAGTTTAGCACCACCGCCGACCTTCGTGGATCATCGCCGACCGCCGCCGACAATCTCCAACTGTCCATCAACCACACTCGATCTCCGTCATCATCACGGACCTCTGTTGACATCTGCCAACCGTCGTCTACCTCTGCTAATTATCATCGTCAATCACCACATATTAGACGCTGTCAATCGACGTTATAATCTGAAGAATATGATTACATTTTCCCGTATGTGGGATGAAATTTCTGTAATCAACAATCAATAGTGAATTTTCGCAACTTGGCCAAGTTCCGTGGTTTTTTCCTTTACAGGTTTTCCACGTAAAAAATTCTGGAGTCGGCACCACTTATTTCTTTTTCATCTGTGAATGTGTTAAATTCTCGTACAACGCTAAGACAATAATCAGTTACTCTACCGCCGCGAATTTTCTAGCACACATCAATTTGACGCCGTCTGTGGGAAGCTCTCAATCCCGTCGCGAATTGAGATTTGTGCTGCACAACCTGTTTCGTGTCATGCTTTGAGATTTGTGCGAGATTCGTGTAAACACTTTTAACGAGCTAGCCAGACTATTTATGAAACAATTCATAGAAAATCGACAAATCATCAAGGATTTATCCCATCTGTCAGAAATTCGTTAAAGTAAAGGAGAATCGCTTAAGGACTACTTCCGTAGGTTTTATACTGAAGCTCGAAAAATTCCAGGAGTAGGTCCGGAGTTACTAAGAGGGGTCTTCTTTGAGGGGCTCCGCCCAGGACCCTTCTACTCATCATTGATGCGAGAGACACTCTGTTTTTATGCTGACCTTGTACACCGTGTTGAAGCACAAATCTCTACATATGAGGCCATCATTGCTCACAAAGAACAATTTGAGCGATTGAGGGGCAAGTGCAAGAATAATGTTGGGGATACCATTCAAATCTCACAGCGAAAATAGTTTAGACCACGAAAGAATCGTGAGCAACGATCAGAAAAAGAATACACGCCACTCAACACGTCATGTGTTAACATCTTAATGGTCGTAAAGGATGAAGAGACTGTCAAGTGATCAAAGTCATTAAGAAATCCAAATGATTGAGACCAGTCTCAATATTGTAATTTCCATCGTGCAAAAGAACATTCAACAGAAAAATGTTAACACATGTGAGGGTCGCTACTTTCCCTACGCCGCCAACAAATTTTCATCATCCGACACAAATCTCGAAGCATGACACGAATCTCGGTGTAATCTTTTGAGCAAGAAACGCTCAAATCTTGATAAAAAGACACCCAGAGCTCCGATTTCAGCAAACTTATAGTCAAACTGACCTAATGGTATAAAAACAAGTCCAATCTGAATCAAATCAAGCTGAAATCAAGTCATTAAACCATTCTTAGATTTCTAGACACATTTGGAATGTCAAAAAAATGCCGACACTAGCAAGCCTATATTCAAATCGAGTGTCTCGACAAGAAGAATCCAACAAACCCAAGATCAATCAATTTCGACATCGTTAAGACCATCAAATGCCCCATAAACGCTGTCTGATCAAGGGAAGTCCTCTGGACCGTCCGATCAAAATGACTGCATAAATTGTACGCAAAACACTATAAATAGATCCACAACCCTCACATGAAGGGGGGCTGAAGCCTAGAGAGTCTGAAGCCGTGAGGAGAAGCTGCAGCTTAGCAACACCACCGACCGCCGTAGATCACCGCAGACCTCCGTGGATCACCGTCGACTGCCGTCGACCATCACGTACCGTTTTCAACAACAGTCAATCTCCGTCGTCGACCATCACCGACCTCTGTTGACCTCCGCCAACCGTCGTTGAACACCACTAACCACCATCATTAATCACCATCAACTAAACGCTGTCAATCGACGTAATATGAAGAATATAAGTATCATTTTTCGTCTGTGAGACAAGGGATTTCTGTAATCAACAATCAATAGTGGATTTTCGGAACTGGGCCAGGTCCCGTTGCTTTTTCCCTTACGGGTTTTTCACCTTAAAATTTTTGGAGTCGTCACCGCTTATTTTTTTTTCATCTGTGTGTGTGTTGATTTCTCGTACAACTCTAAGACGATAATCAGTTACTCTACCGCCGTAAATTTTTTAGCACACATCAATATGTTTACCCTAATATATATTTCACAAGACGAGTTGATTAGACATGATGAAAGCAGCTAATGAAGAGTGTGACAATAGGCGGTGAAATTTACGGACCGTCAGGGCAACACATAGTTTGGACCTAACTCATCTTGACCGTTATTAAAATGTCTGAACAATATTTGATTGCTAGGAATGTCAAATTTAGCTAAAGATGACACCAATATTGATAAGATTTTGCACGTGGGCAAATAACGCTCAAATTGAAGTTCTTAAATTGAAGAATGTAATAATAATACTTTTAATTCCCGTCCTTCCTCCAACAATTACACTCTATCCCCTCCAATGGGAGCTGTCCACATCTAAAAAAAATAAAAAATAAAATTTCTAGCCTAATATTTACTATCCCGTTCTTCCTCTCACGCACGCCAATCTCTTCCTCTCCCTCGGCTCTCTCGGCTCTCTCGCTCAGCTCACGCAAAAAGGCCCGCAGCAAGACCCTCCTGCTCTAACCCGCAGCTCCCACTGGCGAGATCCTCGCTGGAAGATCAAAGCCACGCCCTTCCCCACTCCTCGTCTGTCCCTACCAGCAGCCGCCTGCCACACGCCGGCGAATCCACCATCCGGTGGCCCGATCCTTCCCAGCTCACGAGCACTGTCATCCAAAGCCCGGACCATAAAGTGCCGGCCAACTCCACTGTCCACCTATTTTCCCGAAATTTAGACGCTGCTCTCCCCTTTCCTACCCAAGGCGAGCAGCTCCACGGGATCAAACGACACTCCACAGTTCATTATATTTCAGGCCACTTTTCTTCCTACATAAAACACCAGCTACGCATCCCTCCTCCTCGATTCCATTCAACAGTAACTTCCTCCACCTACCCCATTCAACTATCCCCACAGCTGCTCCTCTTCCTCTCACTCGTTCATCAACTTTAAAATAAAAGTACAAATTAAGATGCACAGTTTTCGAGGTTAAAATCTTGTTTTGATGTTTGTTTAAAAATTATACTTAAAGCTTGTTTTAGTTATGTTTGTTTAAGTGATCTACCTGCTTTAGAAATCTGTAGAATTTAAATTGTCATTCTTGCTCTGTAGAAAACCAAAAAACAAAAGAAAGAGAGATGACATATTTCTTTACATGTAAATGATTATGATGGGAGCGAAACTCGTGCATGATTTTCTTAATGTGATGAGGAAAACTCATAGGAGACACGATGCAATAGGAAAACAGTTAGTGTTGTGACATCTTGAATGCATGTACTTCATCCACGTTTTTCTTGGTGCCGTGGGTTTTAAATATCCCGCTTCGATGTCTCACGACATCAACCATGCACACCTTTTTTAACATGATGGGTAGGCCCAGCCCCGATCCGATGCAGACCCCCAAGGAGGGATAACGCCGAGAGGTATCTCAAATGTCAGATTTTGGGTGGAGTGTCGGTCATAAAAATACAATTAAATTAAATTCACTTGGACCAAAATCCAACCGAAAGCTCTTAAGCTACATTTAAAGACAAATGATTACATAAATCATCTTAAATGACAGAATTAAATATAAATAGAACCCGCATGACTCAAAAGGGGACTCGATGACTCGTCAACGAGCTTGAATGAAGTTTTCGGGGGTGGCATGGGGTTCACCTAGACACTCAAATGGGAGCTAAGTACGGGAGATATGCATAATTCCAAATATACAATCAAAGTCTGAAACATTTAAACTTCGTCATCGGATTTGCAACCCAAATACACGAGCAGACAGAAGGCAATGTTGAGCAAAATATTTGCACCAATCTCAATGATAATATCCCCTTGCAAAAATAATGAAACCGCTTAAAAGTCGATTAAAATTAACAATTAAAATATATGCATGTGCAAGACAAGACATGAGTTCTCTGTTCATGTGGTTATTGTAACCAAATGACACCACAAAGAAACAGTTATAACCATAGCCCATCGATCGGCTGGTTTTCCGCCAAATGACAATTATGTTACGGTCACGGCTGTAGCCCGTATGTTCTCCAAGGACAATCTGCTCTTTTGAGTGCTCAATCATATGGTATATTAGACTTAGATTAGTTCCTTTAGACAAACATTCATCCCACATTTACAAGATCCCTTTGGACGAAACAACCATAGCTGCTAACAAGGATCCTTACTACCTCTGCTAACTAAGTAGACTCGGAACCATGACAACACGGATGACGAAACCATGAAATCATGATCGGGTTCACATCATTTCTCCTACCATTCATTTTAAGTTCGCGACGGTGATAAATTTTATAATTTATAATTTAATATATAAAATTTATTGATACTATATGCTAATTATGAATACTTCGTACTTAATGACTACCTTAATCAAAAATGTTCTCCCGTTATCGGAAGAGAGAATTAACTATAGAGGTTTGTGCTTATGAGATACCACGAACCCCAAATCTTAAAGTCCTCGCAATATGAGGGCGAAGTCTTTGGGTAGTGTCTTATCTACTATCTCTTATGTCGTCTGAAAATTCGAACCAAGACCTTAACACACAAACACTCCATTAAGCTATCGACGAGAGTCCGGAGTGTTTTTCGAATTTTCGGAGCCCACAATATACAATTAAAGCCTCTAGTCAGATATCTCATCTCATGCATTTCTTCTAATCCTTATTCCAGAGGGTCTTAAAAAAATAAAGTAAATAATATATAACAAGATTATTGTCCAATTATAGGTGCGAGGCAAAATATATAGGGAAAGATTCATTGTTCTCAGGTAAGAATAAAAACTTAATGTATGTCGTTAGTTAGAAGTTGTCATTTGCTAGGAAAAATTGCAGACTTCAGTAGAAGGAAACATCCTGGAAGAACATTAGAGATTTGTAGGACAATTTAGTCAACCAAAAAAACTTCATTCATATGCATACCGTAATATCACAGAATCATAAATAGAAGGCTGAAGTCTCTAATAAGACTACCAGAAACTCTCCAATCAACTGGAAATATATATATAGAAAGAGGCTCAATATATGGAGAACAATATTGAGGTGCTTGAACGATAAGACAGCATTGACTTTATTGTGTACTAGGTTATGCACCTTCGAAGAATGAATTTGGCAAGGATGAGGAGAATGCTACCAATTCTTTAAGTCTCACTGCTTTATATTTTTCTTCTTTTTTCTTAAATATAGATCTTTTAGTGTTACGCAAAAATTTAGGGAAATCTCTTTTGATGTTTTCAATTTTTGTTTTGAGGGGAATTACCTATGGTTTGTTTTTTATGCATGTTTTGTGGTTGATGTTTTTTTTGTTTGTGGTGTTCCTAGCGACATCTAGGATTGTCTGAAAGATGATCTATCTCTCGAAAAGTAGATCATCATTATATCTTGCTTAATTTTCTTTGATTTTCGTAAGAGCAGCCCTCATTTGAGTTTTTCCATTTGACTATTGCAATTTCATTGTTATTTGCTTGTTGATTTTGGCTCCGGAGCGTATCAAAAAAGAAAGTGAATGTGTTGGAAGAAGTTGAGCAAATCAGATTGGGAATAGAAGAAAAATTCGCCACCATGGAGGATATATATTCTTCCATAGAGAGCCGAATGGAAGATGGATTCAAGAGCGTAGAAGAAATGCGAGAGATGATGAGGAAGCTCCTGGAGATGTAGTCTAAGGCCATGTTGATTGTTCTAGTTGAAAACTCTAATCAAGGATTGATTCGAGAATCATTGACCATATCAAAAGAGAAGGTAATCGAACAAGAGAACAATGAGAATGACATTATCTACTACCAAGGGTGTCCCCCTAGGACTCCGAGAGGAGAAAGAGTGGAGACATTTGACGGAGAGGGTTGGGCCGTAAATTGGAGGGATGGTGCAAGCGGCATGGAAGAGTGTGAAGAAGGATGGAATCGGGAGTGGGGTATGGCTATGACAGCAGGAGAGAGTTTCACCCTAGACATATGGGGGGAAATATCGGAGGTAGAAGTTGGGTGGAGAGGGTCAGAAAACTGAAGATGTTGATCTTTGAAGGGAAAGATACACGCAGGTGGGTGTATCAGGTGGAGTGATACTTTGCAGTTAATGGATTACCTGAGGAAGAGAAGCTTATGGCGGCAGGATTACGTTTGGAGGCAAAAGCTCTGGTGTGGTTTCAGTGGATGCAGGCAAGGTATCTGATGCACTTGTGGGGCAAGTTTAGGAATTGCTTGTTGGAGCATTTCCGAGCCATTTAGGAAGGAGACCCACACAAGCAACTTTATTCTCTGACTCAAGAGACAATGGTTACATAATACAGGGAGAAGTTCAAGCTCTTGTCAGGGAGATTAACAGGTATTTTTGCAGTAGAATTGGAAGGAATTTTCTTGAAAGGCCTAAAGCCCAACATACGACAGCCATACGATCATTGAGGCCATGTGGATTGAGGCAAAATAATGGAGCTCGCATAGATGCTGGAGGACAAGAAACATGTGAAAAATACCAACAAAGACTGCTACACAGAAGAATTCTACAAGAGCTTTGACAGGTACAACACCAAGTACTCAGACGGTGTCATTTCAGAATGACACCAAAGGAGAAAACTACGGGAACCCGTCCTAAAGCGCATCACCAATGCAGAAATGCAGGATAAAAGAATAAAAGGATTATGTTACCGATACGATGAGAAATATGCTCCAGCCCACGACTGTAAGGAGCGTACCCTTCAGATTCTTTTTAGAAAGGGAGACAGAGGGTGAGGAATTAGAGGAAGATGTGGTGGAAGAGGAGCATCTGCATTTGAATATAGCGAAGGTGCCCCTAGGCTCAGTGGTGGGATTTACTATTAATCACACCATGAAATTGAGAGGGCGAATCGGAAAACAAACGATTGTGCTGCTGGTGGATAGTAGGGCCACACATAACTTTATCTTAAATCAGATTGTGGATCAATTAGGGTTCTAGCTGGTGACTAAAGGGAGTTTCAGCATGATGATGGGGACAGGGAAGGTGAAGAAAAGTCGGGGAATTTGCAAGGTGTTGGTTCTGACATTACATGGCCAACAGGTAGTGAAGGACTTACTTTCCTTAGACTTGGGCAACACAGATATGATTATATAGGGATGAAGTGGCTATAGATGCTTGGGGAGATGAAGGTGGACTTGAAATCCCTAACGGTGGAGTTCCAGGCAAAGGGTAGGAAAGTGATGTTGAGAGGAAATGTTAACTTATGCAAAACCATGGCCAAGTCCACACGGGGAGCAGAGATGGGCCAGTGGAGTCGCAGAGCATTGAAGAGGTCCAAGATCCCGAGTTGGCAGAGTTCCTTGAAGGGGTCCAGCAGCTACTACAATAGTTTATGGACATCTTTCAATAGCCCAGCAGTTTACGACTCCCGAGGGAACACAAGCACACTATTAAATTAAAGAAGGGAGTTCCCCTATCAGTGTCAGACCATGCCGGTATCCTCAGATTCAGAAGGATGAGATAGAGAAGTTCATCTGAGAGATGCTTGAAGCTAGAATTATCAAACCCAGTATGAGCCTCTTCTCAAGTCTAGTCATGCTAGTGAAGAAAAAATTGTAGTTGGAGGCTCTATGTGGACTATCAGGTTTTGAACAAGGAGACAGTGTTGGATAAGTTTCATATTTCTGTGATTGATGAGTTGTTAGATGAGCTTTATGGGGCAGTAATTTTCTCAAAAATCGATCTAAAGTCGGGGTACCACTAGATCATGATGAATCCAACAGATGTGCAACACAGCGTTCAGGACACATGAAGGACATTAAAAGTAATTGGTAATTTTGTTTAGCGTCACTAACACCCCGATCACATTTCAGTCTCTCATGAATAGGGTTTTCTAGCCTTACCTTAGGAAATTCGTCCTGGTCTTCTTCAATAATAATCTTATCTACAGTCGCACAAAGAACGAGCATGTGGAGTCACCTTGGAGCAGTCCTAAAGAAGTTGAGAGAGCACCAGTTGTACGCCAATTTGAAGAAGAGTTCCTTTGCACAATAACAGGTGGAGTACATTAGGCATGTGGTGACCAGGGCAGGAGTAACAGCAGACCCATCCAAGATTGAGGCTATGATAGACTTGGCCTTTACCCAAGAGCTTAAAGGAGTTAAGGGGATTCCTAGGCCTCACCGGATACCACCAAAAATTTGTGAAAGAGTACATCATGATAACATGACCACTGATGGAGCAACTGAAGAAAGACAACTTCAAGTGAGGGGAAGCAACAATAAAGGCTTTCGAGCATCTGAAAAGAGCCATGACCAGTGTACCAATATTAACATTTCTATATTTCAGTAGACCATTTATGGTAGAGACAGAAGCATCAAGTTACGAATTAGGATTGGTACTCATGCAGGACCAGCATCTGATTGCTTACTTCAGCTAGGTGCTCACCACTCGGGCGAGGCTCAGGTCAGTGTACGAACAGGAGTCTTGGTCATTCAGAAGTGGGGGTCTTATCTTTTGAGGCGACATTTTCTTGTTAGGAAAGCTCAAAAAAGTTGAAGTATCTGTTTGAGCAAAGGATGGTGCCTAAGGAGCATCGGAGGCGGCTATCCAAGTTGTTGGGATAGGATTTTGAGATTCAGTACCGACTAGGTTTGGAGAATAAAGCTGCAGATGCTCTGTTGAGGAAGGTGGAGGAGCCCCAGCTGATAGCCTTATGAATACCCCTAGTCCTCGATTGGGAAGCACTGAGGCAGGAGAGGGAGCAAGATGAAGGACTGAGGAAGGTAAGGGCAGAGTTGCTACAAGATCCAAACAGTCATCTTGGATATACCTTAAGGGGACAACAGCTACTCTATCAGGGGCGGTTCTTCTTACCAAGAGCATCAAAGCACATCCCCAAACTCTTGCAAAAATTTCGTGGTAGTGTAATTATGGGGCATTCCGAAGTGCAAAAGATATTGTTTGTCGACGGAACTTTATTGGGTGGGGACGCACAAAGACATAGAAGACATGGTGGCATAGTGCGATGTGTGCCAGTGATAAATGCTTGACAATGACACTAGGCAGAATGTTATAGCCCTTTGCATTACTAGAGAAGGTTTGACAAGAAGTAACGATGAATTTCATAGAAGAGTCGTCATGATCATAAGGGTTTACGGTGATTTTGGTGGTGGTGGATTGCCTGAGCAAGTATGCACATTCATTCCATTATGATATCTCAACAATGAGGTCTCAAACGCTACAGTGTTCATCCGAGAAGTGGTTCGTTTGCACGGAGTGCCAGAATCAATTGTATCCGATAGGGACAAGGTGTTCCTCAGCCAGTTCTGGAAGGAGCTGTATAGGTTACAAGAAATAGTCCTCAAGAGAAGTACAACATATCATCCTCAGACAAGCTCTCGGATCTTCCTCCCGCAAGGGGTGTTGCCTGGTTGTCCCGCACGCCGCGTCGTCGACGCTTCTTTTCACGCCTGCGGCATCAGCTTCGTCGGTATCAAGTGAACTCACAGCCAATAGTGACGTTGATTTCTTAGGCAAGCACCCGCATCGAAATCTCTCTCGATATGTTCTCCCTCACGCGAAAATTTCTGGATTACTTCTTCCAATTCCCATACTACAACCGAACGACATCATACGTAAGCCACCACCTGCTACCCTTTCCTTCCTCTTCTTCAGTTTCTCCTTGGATAGGGCACGGCAATCTCTTCTTTCTCGATCTCTTCCGTGTTCTCTCGTCTGTTCTGTTCGATTGTGTCCAAAGGAATACGACTCTTTACAGCTGAAGAGGTGCTAAATATGTATGTATGTATATATATATATGTGTGTGTGTGTGTGTGTGTGTGTGTGTGTGTGTGTGTGTGTGTGTGTGTGTGTGAGCCGTTCACCATGACCAATTGGTGGCGGGGTCACTGTAAGTCCCCTTAAGTCACGGGTTCGATCCCACCACAGTGCGGAGGCTCTCGAATGTCAATGCACATGGCGCGGTCCTCATCATGGGGCTAGATACGTATGGGAAACCGATATTTAGGCCTCGCCTAATATATATATATATATATATATATATATATATATATATATATATATATATATATATATATATATATATATATATTATTACAATCTTCCCTCCTTATAAGAATTTCACTTATTTCCCTGTTTTCACGGGTGGGGCTGGGGGAGTACACGTGGCGAGCGGCTATAGTACTCTTTAAGTAGAGTAAGGTGCGGAGTCCTGATGTAATATTTCTTCCTTACAAGAAAGATGTTTGCTCGTCCTGCATGCTGCGTCGTCAAAGTGTCTTCTCTTCATGTATGCAGCGTCAGCTTCGTCAATCTTAGGCGAACTCACAGCCGATAGTGACGTCGACTTCTCATGCAAGCACCCGCACTAGTATCTCTCTCGATAAGTTCTCCCTCACGCAGAAGTTTCTCGATTTCTTCTTCCAATTCCCATATTGCAGTCGAACCACACCATACATGAGCCACCTGCTACCATTTCTTTTCTCTTCTTCGGTTTCTTCTTGGCTAGGGCATGACAGTCTCTTCTCTTCTGATCTCTCTTGTATTCTCTCGTCTATTCTATTTTATTGTGTCGAAAGGAATACGACTCTTTAAGTTACAATTGAAGAGGTGCTTCCTTTCAATTATCAACTTTTTTTTAAAATTATTTTATTGCTAATTACAATCATAAACTAACAAAAGAATAGTTACCGAAATGATAATTATTGAATCAAGAATATTTGGGGGAAAAAGATTCGAAGACTTCATTTGTGATACTTGATTGTACTTTCTCTACATTGCAAAGCATGATCTCAACCATTTTTTTTTCTTTTTACTTACTCTTTTGGTTATAATACTAATATTGGGTAACAAGCCTCCTTCAGGCTAATAAATAGGATGGTACGCCTTTATTTTTAAGTGGAGAAACATTTTTAGCTGATCACAACCCAAGCGCTTAGTTGAGATCCTAGCCATTTTTGCTATTCTAAAAAAGAACAATTTCGAGTTCCTAATTATAAGTTATATGAATTCATATATGAGGGTGCTCCTTATTCATAAAACTATTGTTAGCATGTTCTCCTTACAACACTTTTTGCCAATAAAACCGCTACTTTTGCTCTCTCGATAGCTTTTCAAAAACATAAAAAAAAACAGCTTTACGTACAAATTAATAAGTATTTCATGGGAAAAAATAATAAATAAATAAAAATAGATATATTTGCCTGAATGTCCACTGCCGCAATTTTTCCCAACTGTGAGAGGTGAAGGATGAAACAGTCGATCAACATGTGTAATCTTTGAAATTGGCACTGATCTCTCCGCACATTTATTTCCTTTAGCTTTGTTTTTTAATGCTGCAAAGAACACATAACTATTAAATTAATGCATCATTCTATTTAAAATTAATGCATCATTTATTCTTACATTTCACGACAAACAAAACCCTTCCATGCGATTTTAAGCGTATACTCACACTGTTTCTGCAAAACTAGAGTAGGTGAAGATAAGAAGCCCTGCGCACTAGATGAAACATTTTGTACAGCTGATGATGCCCTT
Organism: Papilionanthe hookeriana x Papilionanthe teres; assembly: GCA_022702705.1. NCBI lineage: Eukaryota > Viridiplantae > Streptophyta > Magnoliopsida > Asparagales > Orchidaceae > Papilionanthe > Papilionanthe hookeriana x Papilionanthe teres. The sequence continues at coordinate 52,157,091 of CM040428.1, forward strand.
CTAAAAGCTGCAAAAGAGAAACATGATAACTTTGAAATGCAATTATAACTAAAATCAATAATTATTCATTAATGATAAATTAGTAAAAATCCAAGACAAAACTGACCTACATTGTCCAAAACGAAAAGCGCTGAATCAGCATTAAAATTACCTTCTATGCAGCCTGTTGTTTTGCCTTTTTTCAGTTTGATATCACTTTTAGCAACTTCATCAAAATAATGCTTTTCTGCTGTTTTTTCCAATAATCTCTTGAACGATTTTAACTCGGAGGTTTTTGCACTATCATCTGCATGAACCAAAATAAATAAATAAGTAAATAAAAATTAGATATCCTACAAGAGATTATTGATCATCTTTTTATTATTAACAAGATGATTAAAAAATTAGATGATTTCAAGCTATTGCTTAATTTAATTAGATATAGCAAAACATTGCTATTGCTTTGCTGCATGCTTGGTTTTGTGAAGGTTCAAGTACAGCTGACTGCCTACTTTTTAAAGAAATAAAATCTCATCCAAGTTTTTATATTTTTATCATTTATTGATTTATTATTTTTGGTATAAACTAGCATCCTCAATCACAACTTCTAGACAGATTTATTCTTTTGTACTTAACTTTTACATTACTTATATTTATTATTACTTGGAAGATTTACAAGCAAATTACTATCATTGTCGGGTTCCAAATCCCGGATGCGAAACTGGAGAGTTGCATTATATAGTCAACAAATAACGTAAAATTTGTCAAAAAAATCATGATTTGAATCATTTAAATCATTGTGTAAATGTTATGATGTCACTTAAAGCGACGTGTTATATGACCAAAATACAGTGAAAAGCATGCAATAGTCGTTGCACCGATACCCAGGTGTAGTGTTAAATAAGCAAGCGTCTCTACATTATGGACGATGCGAGAAAAGAACTTAGTTCCTAAAACTAATATTAGGATAAAATCTTTGAATATAGATATTATCACAGAAAAATTAATGAAATCAGTAGAGATTATGATTCGTAGGAAGATAAATATCATATGCATTCAAGAAACTAAATGGGTTAGAAAAAAGACTAAAGGGAATGATAACTTAGATTTTAAATTTTATTTTTTAGGTAAGAATTGTACTAGAAATGATGCAAGCGTAATTATATATAAAAGTTTAAAAGATACAACAAAAACAAAGCCTTAATCCCACTAAGTAGGGTCGGCTACATGAATCCTTTTTCTCCATTGTGTCCTATTTAGTGTCAAATTTTCGTTTAATTCTAATAAATTAAGATCATTTTTTATGCAATAAGCCCAAGTTTTCCTCTTAATATTGTAAAAATTAATTGAATTGGAGATTAAAATACAGCCCTAAAGATTATTGTTACTAGGTATTTATGCTCCTCAAGTAGGTTTAAATACAAGTTCAAAAGAAATTTTTGGAATAACCTAGAAGAATTAATATAAATTATTCTTACTGAATATAAAATTTTTATTGGAGAAAATTTAAATAAAATGTTAATAGAGTGGTAGAGGATTTAGAAATATTCCTGGTGGCTACGATTTTTGAGTGATTAATTAAGAATGTAAAATTACATTAAATTTTATTTTGGTTTATTTTATTAGTGTTAATACCTTATTTAAGAAAAGCAATGAGCATATTGTTATTTATAAGAACTGATCTAATAAAATACAAATTAATTAATTCTTTATGGGAAAAATATACTGTCGAGAATGTAAAGATTGTAAGGTCATTCTAAGTAATTTAAGTACGCAACGTTGATTATTAGTTCTAGGTTTTAAGAAGAGTTCAAAAATAAAAAATTGCAATAAAACATTATCATAAAATTAGATGAGAACTCCTAAAAAAAATTACTTTTCCCAGTAACTCAAAATTTTAAGATTTATGAGGTTCATAAATAAACTAATTCTATGTGAGATAAAGAAACGTGCACTATTAAACATTGCAAAATAATTGAAGAATCAAAAAGAAAATTTTTATAAATAAAAATAATTGGTAGTAGAATAATAATATAAAAGAAAAGAAAGAATATAAGAAGTTTTGTTATAGAAAATTGTTGTCAAAGCTTAGAGAGATGAAAAAAATATAATTTTGCTCATAAGGAGCCTACGAGAATAATTTGTGTTGCTTAAAATGTTTTTATTAATCTTTATAATAAATTAGATACTAAAGAGGATAAGAGATATATATATAAAAATTAGCTAAACAAAGAGAAAAGAAAGATAAATATTTAATTTGAATAAAATAAGAGGATGATTTTCTTAGCAGAAGGTATTCAACATAGGTGAGAGATAATTTGATAAACATTTTAATGAAGGTTTTGAAATTACAATTGATATTAGTGATCTTAATATCGTTAATAGAAATAATTTTTTTTATGTTTATCGTCGCATCAAAGATCAATTTTAAGATCATACCATTTTGTTTTAGTTATGGATGCTCTTACTGGACATTTAAAAGAGGATATACCTTAGTGTATGCTTTTTGCTGATGATATCCTTCTTATGGATAAGGCTAGAAAAAGAGATCAAATAATGATAATAATAATAATAACTTAAATTATGGAGGTCTAGATTAGAGTATGGTAGTTCTAGACGCTGAGTTGTAATAATGGGCAATGCATTCATTAAAAAATATGAACATTTTACATATCTTGGGTCTATTCTTCAAAGTGATGGTGATATGGATGGGGATAATATTAGTAGAATTCAAGCTTGATGGTTGAAGTGGAGGAAATGCATCAAACCTATTGTGTGACAAAAAAAGTACTGTTTAGATTTAAAAGGAAAAAATTATAAGATCGTAGTGAGACCCGCGATACCTTATGGCAAAGAATGTTAGCCTTTAAAAGAGAAGCGTAAAACAAAATTAATTGTTTTTGAGATGTGAATGATTAGGTGGGTGAGTGACTTTACTCTTGAGACAGTGTGTACCTAATGATCTGGGAAAGGGTTGGAGTAACTCCACTGGCAGACAAAATTAGAAAGCCTTCTTAGATAATTTGGTCACATTAAATGTCGACCATATAGTGATCCGGTTATGAGAGTAGATATGTTAGATTCAACTTATATTAAGAAAGGTTAAGAAAGGTAAAGGTAGACTTAAAAGACTTGGGCATGTTGTATAAAATGATCTTAATTTATTAGAATTAAAAGAAAATAGGACACTCAATAAGACACAATGGAGAAAAAGGATTATATTGCCGACCCCACTTAGCAGAATAAAGATTTGTTGTTGTAACACCTAAACTTCAATTTTTACATACATAACACCCTACCTATACATGAAATGGTAAATTTAAATTTTAAAGTTAAAATGGTGGTATTTTTTATGTGATATGAAAGCTTTGGGGTGTATAAATGTAAAAAATAAAGCTTAGGTGTTATATATGTAAATAGATAAGAATTGGGATGTATGTATGTAATTGTTGTTATTTTTGGTATATAGTCAGAATAATTTTTATCATTCTCTGTAAATATAATCTAAAACAAAGATATTAAGAACTAAGCTACACTGTTGGCGGCTAGACACAAATGAATTTCCACCTTATACAAACTCGAGAGCTAAAAATGGCATGTCTTTTAAGTTCACAAGGTAGCTTACACATTTGAAAAAAAAAAGAGTAAACCAAATTACAAGTAAAATTTCAGGTACCTTGGAATCAAGGGATAATTACATTCAGACCGTCCAAAATATTGATACTTGCAAATTAAACACCCATGTGATTTTTTTGAACTGCCGAAATGATATATTTACACACGCCACAATAAAACTATTGAGAATTTAATAAAAATAAAAAATATGGGTTAGGGTTTTACCATGAATTTTGGTATTTGACTGAGAATTTGAAAAATGGATGAAGTGGCTGATTTGTAAATAACAAGTTTCGGGTGGTCTGTATGTAATTGCCACAATACTTCCCTCTTGAGTTAATAGTTGAAAGATATAACAAATGCAAGAAAATCAAAAATTCCGAATAAAGACCACGAACATACAGCATGAAAGATGAGCTGCTTCATTTCGGGGCAATGATCCATTACGCATGGCCTCTGGTTCACAAATAATTGTGGAATCCGAAAACTTTACCCTTTTTCGTATGCCAGCATCTGCTTATCAGATCATAACACTGTAAATTGCTTCAGTTCAACACAGTTTTTAGATATAATAAAACATTCACGACGCGCCATAATCCCAAACTCTCCAATTCCGTTCAAAAAAATAATAATAATATTATCGCATTTATTTTCATGTGGATTTTCATGCGATTGGTAGACAAGATAGCACTTCTTATTTATTTAAATTACCCTAGCAATAATCTCACTTCAAACTATATCATACGAAAGCATCAAGAAAATAGCTCATAAAAGCCGATTAAACCTTCAAACAGAGGAGACGGTACCGGAAGGAACAGGTGAAACCCTAAATCTGAAGTTGGCTTTCGAGTGAGATAATCTTCGCCCGCTTGTGTTTTGCTTGCCGTCGCCGTCGCTTTCGGAGGCAACCTTCTCCATTACGGGTAGTAACCCTAAGCCGTAATCCACGACGAAGAAGAAAGGTAGATGACGATTCCAACATATTATCAGAATGGATATTTATAGGGGGTCGGCTCCGTCCCTTCATTTCCCGCCTTCGCAATTTCAAAGGCATATTATAGTATTTTAAAATTGAACAAGTAACAAAAGATAATTATTGCAGCCGATTTTATTTGGGAGAAAAATTTTGTCCATGTCATTTGAGCAAGCCAATTTAGGGGCGGCTTGGGATATTTGTAGCTTATGAATAAGCTGCTACAGCTTAACTATCTTATGAAGCTGCTGCGAATAAGCTACCTAACTGTTTGTTTTCTATAATTTGTAAACAATTGTATGGCAACCGCTCATCGAAAATGATCATTCTACCCTTGTACAGTAATCTTGTTTCTAAGTAGACTATCATAGCTACATATTTAATACTTCATAATAAAAAATTCACTTCATAACAGTACAAATAATAAAATATACTCAACCTCCAGCTTCTGCTTCCTCGCAACCCACACTAGCTCGAAGTAGACAGAGACCACTTAATAGAACGCCACAGAAACCACCATGACCGTAAAGAAGGTCGTCAGTCGTCGGACATAGGTCGTCGGACTTAATCGCTTGCTCGAGCGTCGCCCACAACTTTACTTCCAATGCTTAGTTGTGTCTTCTTCATCTCGGGTCACAGAGGTGAAAGGGTCGAGAGTAGGGGGTGGGGTATAGAACAGCAACTGCAACCGAGACGAACAACGGGGTCGTACCTCCAATTCGCATTCCATGATTTTTTTTCACTGCAGCCACGATTACGCGGCAAACAAACAAGAAAAAAAAAAATCGCCCCCAAACGCATAGTTACATCAAGATTGTGATATCAAAGATTACCCTTACCAGATGATTGCTCTTTCATGTTTCTAAATCAGCATAGATGGCATTTTTGGGAGTAACATTTGTCCAAATAATCTCAATCGACCATATTGTACAATTATGTATGATTTTTTATTAATTATTGAAGAAATGTATTTGTTTTTTTTTTTTAAGAATATATACTGTTGGGGTAATTTTTATGTTTTAGTTATTTATATTTTTATTTTTTGTAAAAAAAAAAATCAATTTGTCTTGAAATATATTTAAAACACCTAAAAAAATATATTGATTGAACTGTTCCAACTAAACATGTTTTAACTTGAATCAAAGCATTACAAAATAAATAAAATACAAGTGATCACAACAGCCAAAAAGAGGCATAGAGTGAAAACTTGAAACTTACTGGAGATTTAACTTATAATAACAGGAGGCACATGCAATTCATGGCACCTTAAACATGTAGCATAAGGGGCTTTTACATACATTCCACACAATTCTTATGACATTTACATAGATCTTTGATATGTTGCACATTATTAAAAACATCATAATTACCAACTTTTCCATAAAGTTAAATGCACCAAACTGTTATAAATGTAAATACCAACTTTTTAGTTGTTACATATGTAAATACATAAGAAAAGTGTGGAAAGTATGTAAATTTCCCTTATATTATATGATAGTACCAACTGCCTTTCACTGAGCTTGCCAGTAACTCAATATTCTCACAAAATTCAAAAAATAAAAATAAAAAAAAAAATACACAAAAAACTGCCCCATTGAGAAAACTTGTTGAACTATACAAAATGAACAATAATGAATTAACAATCAAAGTGCGATAGGCTCATTAAAAAGAGCAAAAAACAAAAGAAAAAAGAAGAATTCAGGGCCGGTTAGCGTCAGCTGGAGCAAGGGATCTGGCTTGAGAAATTCGATTGGCATAAATGGTTACTAGACGGAGCTGTGTGCTGCTGAGTCCCTCAAGATAGGGTAAGAATGCTTTACCCAATATGATGTAGATATCCACCAAACAGAACACCACGCTCTGCAATAATTTCCATGAAGAAATGATTCATATAAGAATTAGCACCAATGAAGGGGACCATTACTTACATAGCAGTCAGAAGACGCATTGCTATTCACAAATCTAGTGCGAAAAAAGGATGATTAATTTATAGGATAGAATAGATAATAATCCTTCTTTGGCACACTCAGAACTGGAGCTGCATCTAATCTAGTAATTTCATGGCCCGAGCCTCATGATTCAGTTCTAGATCTCAGAAGGAATTTAGGAATTGATTTTGCAGGGAGGGGGTTGTAGAATGGCAAGCGAAAGAAAATACGCAAGTCTGATAGAATTTGGATGGGGATAAATATTGCCTGGCAGCTATCTCGGCTGAAAATAGCAAAGATAACATCAAAACAACGAGCTATGGATATTGAGAAGGTTCACATTTTCCTGTTCAAGCTACAGACACACCATTTGCAAAAAGGAAATGTATACAACACTCGAGATATAAATCATATCCTCATAGAAAAAATCTACTTCGAAATAGAGAAATAGGAAGATATTAGACAAAAAGAGAAATAGGCTGAAAAAAGTTACAAGGGACAGTATTCCAGGCGTCACAAACTTAATGAGATCATTTCATCAGCATCCATGGTTAAGGCTTTATGCATAAAGAGATATACAGAGTTGACAATCTATGTGGCAATAATTTCATACCTTTCGAACGTCTGGGCTTTGGTTTCCAAATGCATCAAAAAGAGCGGGAAGAAATGAAGGCAGCTGAGACATCAGTTCCTCGTATGAAAGTCTACCCATCAGCTAGTCAAAAAAAAAAACAAGGAAAAAATAGAATTCATCAATCGTACTCATGCAGAAACATTAAAAAGATTCTTTCATCAACTACTGTATTAAGCAGAAACATACAACAGATTCCAGCATTGACAAATTACATACTAAATACAAGTTTTTTTCGTGATGAATTGTATAGAAACCATAGCAAGTATTCTAAGAAAGAAGAACAGACCATTTCAGTCTTAGTTGGTGCGAAAAGAAATTAGGGCATTTACATGCATACTAAACAATTCAAATGTATTTACAAATCTAAAACCGAAACTTTAATTTTTACATTGTACCGCAGAAATCTTTAATATCGTATCAAAAGAAACATCATTTTAACTTGAAATACACATTCTCATGCAGAGGGTTGAAAATGAACCAATGCACTCGATGAACAACTCACACTCAGCTTGATTAAAACTCGATCATATTTATTTAAATTTGTAATTTGTAAATAAACAAGCTTAAATATTTTTAGAAAACCCAAAGGTTAAATAAACTAAACATGAACATAGTTCAACTTATTTATGTTCATGAACAAACTCGTTTGTAGTCCAATAAGTAAACTTGTTAAATAATTGATATTGAGCTCGTAAGTAATTTATATTATATCTGAGATAATATTTAAATAAATTTTGATTAATTAGAACTTATCTAATTATAGATTTAATAACAATATTATTGTATCATTTATATTTTAGGATTATTTATTTATTATATATATCTTATTAATATATATTTATTAGTTAGCCCAATTTACATAAATTAACTCAGTTCATTCAAATTTTTACTTATATTATATATATATATATATATATATATATATATATATATATATATATATATATATATATATATATATATATATATATATGAGTGTGTGTTTGTGGGTGATTAAAATCGATCAAGTATTTATTACTTTATTTGATAAATAATTAAAATTTACTAAAATAATTAATTATAAAATAATTACACATAAGTTTATATGTTATTATTCGTTACACAAAAATTTATATGTTATAATTCTCTTATGATATATTTATTAATCATTAATCAGCAACAACAACACCAATCCTTTGTCCCCATAAGTGGGGTCGACAATTACTAATTATTAATCAATGAAATTAATTAAAATTAACAAATAAAACTATATTAAATCATGAAGTCTGCTCTCTTGGTTGCAACCCCCAATTTGCCTCTCCTATTTCACCCCAAACATCTCCTATGTCCTGCTTGAAACCCTCTTAGTACAATCGGCAATGGTTAATACGAATTTATATTGTTTGATTACAAAAAGGCTTACTTACAACGTAAATATTATCTTATTTAATTTTTTATAAAATAATTAGATACTAATTCAAAATTTATTCAAGTATCTATTTATTTAGATTTTTAAAATTATTTGTTAAAATTTTTATATGAAAACTTGAATTTTTGGCATATTTATTAACTCGTTCGAATACTCCTTCACTTAGCATAAATAAATAAATCAACTTAAAGTATTGAATATTTTAAACAAATCAATCTTGAACATCATATGAAAATTCGACACAAGCTTAAGCCGAACATGAACTTATAATATTACCAAGCCAAATCTAATTTATGAAATAAATTGCTCAATTAAAGCCCTATTCGAGCATAGGTAAGGTGAAATGTATGTAACAATTGACATTTAGGTGTTAGATATTTAAATACATATGAATTGGGTGTCATGTATGTAAATTTTCCAAAGAACCGGTTCAATTTCTTTGGCCAGCTTAGTAATCTCAGTCCCCAGAGCTGGTCGGTCCCCTTTGGGACCTTCTTTTTCTTAATTAGCATTTAATATTAGGGTGATTTTATTTAGGGTTATATATATGTTTGATTTCGACTGGCTTTGGACAGCTTTTGTTTTAGTTTATGATAATTTGAAATTTCCTCAGTTTTTTCTTTTTTAAAAGTGCTATAGCCTTACACTTACAAATGTAGTTGTCTTATTAGAGTGGAGGTGGTGAACCTCTCTCAACATTCACAACTAGTTGATATTGTCGCCAGTTGGTATTCCGCTCTACTAATTTCCCTCAGACACCAGACATGGTCTATATCCCCTCTCCAATCCTTGTGGGTTTTCCTCAGACTTCACCTCCTAGTCAACTCACAGATTTCCCTCAACATTTATTTTGCTCCTCACAAATCATATAGGAGTCCTGGAACGGTGTCAGCCTCATTTCCCAACTCTGGTAGTGATTGGAACAAGCTTTGATGTTATTTGGTTTACCCATATGAGAACGAGCACATGTTATGTTATGGTAACTTGGGTGTCCTATGAATTTTAGAATTTGATTCCTAGCATGTTGTTTTGGTTGGAATCTTCAAGCTACAATCATGAAGTGATCTTTATAATTCTTATAGTTTGGTGAACATTTTTTATTCTATCTTTCAACTATTTTAATCATAATTGGGGGAAGTTTGTGATTATAAGTAGGGGTGTCTAAGACATGTAAAAATATTATATTTCATATTATACTTTAATTCAAAAATGAATTTCGATTTGATTTAATGCTAGATGGACATGATTCTTTGGAACTTGGTGCAACCACAAACAACACGTTTCCAAGAAAATTCTACTTATACTAGCATGAGGTAAGTCTGGATTTAGCATTTGGTGATTTGTTTCTTTTCCTCTCCCTAATCTCTGAAGGGTTTAGAGATTGGTTTGTATGTGTGACTAATTATTATCATATTATATGCATTTAAAATTTTAAATTGCAGCACACTTTTAATTGAAAAAATGATTTTTTTAAGCTCTAAGAATTTTAGGGGCAATTTGGGATCACTTATGATTTTTATTTTATTTTTTTTATTTATTTTTTTTTGTTTATGTTTTATTTGAAATAACACGTTTGGTATCAAAAAACTTTTAGATGATTTGAGTATTTTAAAAATATAGTTTTTATTTTTGAAAATAAAAAATAATAACATGCAAAAAAATGCATTAAACAAATATATTTAAAAAAAAGGTAAAAATAAGAACAAAAAAATAATCACAAACAAGCTATTACTGTGAAGTTTCAAATACTCGATCAAGAAATAATCATCTACATTTTTATAAAACTCTACCTTTTTTCTACAAAAAATGAACGAGTCTACATTAAGGGCTTGTGAAACATGAACTTAAAAGAGTGCATGATTATGGCGATGCTTTATAGATTTACATTTTAAAATCCTAAATCATAATGCATCCTTCTTCACTGATCATTGATGCTGATTGAGTATTCAATATTAATGTTCAATCTTTATCCATACTATGTGATTGGGTAGAGAGAACAAATTCAGAATCATTTATTTAAAGATGGAAACTAATTTTAAAGTCAAAAGGCTTTCTTTGTTGCTCAAAGGCGAGGGAATCGGAGTGAGATAACGGTTTGGAGTGAATGAAGAAAGCACATAGCAAATTTATCGAGTTTTCATTTGAATTGAGAAAAAAAAGTCAAGACTACATATAAAGAAAAGTTGGCAGTAGCAAATAAAGTATTGTTAGACAAATGTTAGACTATTTAGCGACTTGGACCCAGAGTCCCAAAAATGATTAGCATTCACTGGCAGTATAAAAGGAAGCTCAAAATATAAATCAAAGAACATGTATCCAAATCTTATATTTATTAGAAGCTCTGTAAATTGTGGAATGAAATATATTGAGATGTTTCCCTATAATTAAATTGTGTTAAACTATTAGATCTCTGAGTCAAGAATTATGTAATGTTTATATTTAGGTAATTCAAGTGATTAGGCTTATAGTTTATTCGATTATAATGGCTAGAATTTTAAAATGGGTTATGGAGATGGCTTCAATCAACTTTTTTTTTTTTTTTAAGGAAAGGCCTAAAGGCCAATTTCTTTTTAAGGCCTAAAGGCCAATTTCATTGAAATAGGGAAGATACAACATAAATTTTTTTTAGGAGAAGACCCGACCGGTGAAGTCCTACCCTTAATTTACAAAATATAAGGATGGTTTAAAGTAAGTAGGATAAATAAGACATCAAAGAAATAAAACATGCAAATATGCAAATAAAAAAGACTAAGGAGGAGATCGCCTAGTCTTTCCCCTTTCTTGGGATTTTGAGTGGAAGTCAGAAAGCAAGTTTTGAAGTATTGTTCCATTGCCATTAGAGACTTGAGTATCATCTGCTATGTCTCCTAGCTGAATATAATAGTCACCCTATTTCTTTTTCCGAGAAGTGTAAACTTGTTATTCTTCATCTGAAGACTGGCCTGTCTCATCAATATGAGGAAATGGAGATGTCACTATGGGTTCCACTGCTTGCATAGGACATTTGTTCAATACTTGAGGGATTCCTTTCTTCCTGCTGAATTTGTGCGCAAACCGTTCAAACTCCAAAGCTTTAGTGGCAACGATGAATGGTTCAACTGCACGAGGTGAAATAGGGGGAGCTATCTCCTCCCCTGAATATGTGGGTCTTCCGTAAGTGGGTGGAGAACTAGAGGAGAAACCACGCCCCCCCCTCATGGAGAGGCGTATGATCTGTAGTCTTAGGAACAGAAGGAGCAGAAGGCGAAACTGAAGTCGATTCTTTGGATTGAATATTAATATCCGCATAAGTTGACTTACAAGTGTCAGGAATGAGATTAACATCCTGTGGATCAACTATTATCACTGGAGGGACCTCCGGATTTTCTGGCTGGTATTCGGTGATCCGTGGGACATCAGCAGAAGAGTTAGGTGGCATTGCGGTGGCACTTCAACAGAAACCTCAGGAGGTAGGGGTGGGAGGCCAAACCGATAGTGTTTCCCACCGAGGAGCTTGCGGCTTTAAATTTGGGTGTAGCTCTATAACAAGCAAGAAGACTATGGCCAAACATTGAACAATGCGAACAATAAGGAGGGTGAGGACCCATCTCCACCGGTTGCCAATACCCCGTATGCCCGCATCCAATCCAAACCTCATCGGAGATACGGTCGTGTAACATCACGTTCAACCGTGAAGCAAGCATCCGATGGACGAGTGTTTTCTAAGGTCGGTTATCCACCCGTAACGGTTTTCCAAACCCTTTGGCAAGTGAGAAGAAAATCTCGTAGTTGAAGTGGTAATATTTAAGCCTGTGGAACGTGACCCATACTCGGTAAAATAGGAGATTCAGCCTTTGGATCAAAATCAACTGTCCATTTGAGAACCTTCATGATTTTGTTGTCAATTTTTATCATTTTGCGGGAGAAAACAAAAGTATAGTCTGTATCGCATTGTGAGATGAATCAGAACTTGTCTACCTTTCCAGGGTCCCGCAAGCTTCAAAGTGTCGAAAAAATGGCGTATAGTGTCCATTTTTGGACGTCCGTACAGGAATTTTCCCACCAGAACCAGACGGCACGAAGAGGCGAGAATATTTGTGTCTTCCTCCGTGAGAAAAAGTGCAGGCTTGCCATTCTTACGGCCCAACTTGCGAATGAATTTGTAGTTTCCATTCCCAAGTTCGAGGGCATCATGGAACTCCAGCAGAAAGACGCAGGAATGGCGCGTTGGACTAGAGCTGCCAGCCGTAACGGTGGCAGCGTAGCTGCGTGCCATGGACGCGAGAGAGAGAGAGAGACCTTTTACCGGTCGGCTATATATGATCGAGCGCAGCAGGAAGCATACGCGGCTCAACTCGAGGCGCGGCGTTCTGCGACCGAGGAAAGGCTCGGCCAACCGACGCACTCGGCCCAGAGTCTGGTAGCAGGAGGACGACGGCACGCGAGCTGCTGCGAGGAGACAACGAGACGACGTCGGTGTGCGACCTGCTGCGAGTAGACGACGACGCGCTGAAAGCTTCGTCTCCGTGCTCGACGAGACCGACGTAATGGATAAAACGAAGATCACCGCGAGGTTTCGCCATCAGGCGAAAACCTAGCGGAGCTACCCGCCGACGACGCCATTTTAAAATTGGCTATATATATATATATATATATATATATATATATATATATATATATATATCAGTAAACAAACACTAAATTGGATTGAAATGGATGGCTTCAATCAACTTAAAGGTGCTATCATGGGGCGCATCACAAATCTTGTTGCACGCCTTCACCAACATAGACCTCCAAGTCTTCAACAATCTCTGCTTCAAACTTTCAACACTTACTATCTTATGATCCACCCATTCATACTGCTCTCTTCATTTCTCCACACTGCTTTTTTCCAAGCGGCTAAACACGGCATAGATATAAGATATAGGAGGAAGGAAATCCACTTTGACCAATTTCTGATCACATCTACCTCCATCTAAATTGGAGGCAAAATCCACTACAACAATTACTAAAATTGGGTCAAATATGTATCATGCAAAAAAATAACTTTAGACACAAAGTACAGAAAAGAAAAGTGGTGAAAAAAATAACTTCTAGAAGAAAAAACAGAACTTCACGAACTACGTAAAAGAAAAAAAAAAAACAGAGAAGCTGCAGATGCTCCTGCAAACACCCATGCCTTCTGCCACACAAACCCATAAAAACAAACTATAACATAAGACAGTTAAAGATGATTCTATATATTGCAAGAAACTGCAGAAGGGAACAATATTAAAGTCTAAATTCTTTCTAACTAATTGACTGCAGCTTCCAACAGGCTACCTAGACAGCCTAACCGTCCCAAAGAGACATCACCCGACTCTGCCACAACTACAAGAAATAGAATGGATCACTGCAAGCAATGGACAAATTCCGGATAAGATTAAGCTTAAGAAGCACAAATTGTAAGGAAGGTGAGGAAAGATAGACTGGGAGAGCTCAGTCTGCAGAAGTTAGACATAAGACAGAGGTCATTGTGCCGCGAGACAATTTTAGTTACTCAAGAATAAGAATAGTTGAATAAGAATATCTGTTCCAAATGGGTCAAGGTAAAATTGGTTCCAACCCATCAAATAATAAATGGATAAGATCACTAAATGGTTCACTTTGGCTCCAAATCTTGCTTAATTTGAATTTTAATAGCATCATGACCCAATGAAATGACAAACCTATTGTGATGAAATGAAGAACCACGCAACTATTCCAAATACCTGATTTAACTTTCTAGATAGAGCTGGAGCTAACAGAAGTCAAAAATACATGATCATCTTAATTAACCTGATCCATTTATATGAGATCATTTTAATAAATCTCCATTATCCATTCATATATATTTGTGTTTCATAAGGTGAAAGCAATTCAGATTAATATAGTATGACAGAAAATTTTGAATCCAGGACAAAATAGACCTGGGACAAAATATGATGGCAAATTTTCTAGCATATATAAACCATACTAGGGATGTGAAGTTGTTAAACAAGCAAACGGTAGCACAGGGTACAAACAATTTATGATGGAAAAAAGGGAAAAGATTAAAATTAAGTAGCAAAGTAATAAAAGAGAAAAAATTAACTAGCATTTCTTAATATTGACATTTATTTTGTTGAGCTACGACAATTCTCCTAACTCTAGTTTCCTAAATTGCTATGATTCAATTATTCTCATCGCTTAAACAATGGAAGGTCCTCCATGGTGAAAGCAGGCTGGGGGACAAGGGATTGGACGCACCTTGGTCAAACAGTTGATGCAAGTAACAAGCGTCTTTTCATCTTCACTAACTAGCATGGGAACAATGACCTGCAAATTGAAGGAGGAAAAGCAACAAAAATGACTCAGACAACATAAAAATTCAGGCTGCAAACCAGAAGAAATGTTTGAAGAGAATAGCTAAGAAAAAAAGAAAGAAGAGTCTATGGAGAAAAGTAAACATACAGCAAGACATCTAAATGGATCATAAAGGGTCAGCAAGATTGTCAAGCATCGTTGTACCTCATTTGAAATCTGTATATACAATAAAAAAAAAATTAACTAAGCCACAATAAAAGTGCATACCATGCAAGACGAGTATTGTACCTTAGATACAGCGTCCTTGGCCATATGAAGTAATTTTTCAATAACAACTTCAACCGAATCTTCCATCACCTTTTTCTGAAAGAAGACAAATAAATAAGAGCAAATATTCCAAACAAGAGCACTGAAGATATATTTCAAAGCTATTTCTAACCTGATTAGTAAGCATTTCCCCTATCAAAGAAAGAGCGAGCTCCCTTATCGAAGAATCAGGATCATCTACTAGCTCAAGCACAGCTGTTAATATTTGATTGAAGTGCTGCAAACATATCATTGGCAGTCACCAAAAGCGTTCCATCAAATCAAATATTAAATTTTAAACAATTTAGCCCATTAAAAATAAACTCAGCAGCATCTCAATTTTTTAATTCAAAAACAAAAACACGAAAATTTTCAACCCGCTCTCATACAGAGAGAGAGAGAGAGAGAGAGAGAGAGAGAGAGAGAGAGAGAGAGAGAGAGAGATTGAAATTATTGTATATTCCATTGAGGACCTCAGACCCTAACCTATACAATAGGATTCTATGCAGAAAAGTGGAGATCAAGATAGTCCCCCTATAAACTTAAAGAACATTCTTTACAAGGAGCAAGTTTCTTGTGGTAGGAAGAATATAATAATTTTTCTTTTATGCTACACCATTTAATGTGGAATCTTAGTATAAAAGGATTCAATGAATATTTTTTGGTGGAACAAAGAATAATCTTCCAAGTCAAAATCTGGTAAATCTACTACACCATTTAATGGAAAATAATTCTTGAAATTTTCTTCCGCAAAATGCCTTTCGAATCAATGAAGTAGACTTCGAGACTTTAAAGAGGAGAGGAGATTTTGAGGTTATTTTGATTAGATTTAAACTGAAAGTAGAAAGGTATTATCAATTGAGATAGTTGTATTCCATAGATTATTCACAATAGAACCAGAGTTAGAGGATAATGTAACAAGATTTCCTTGTTGTCAATCGTCAATTAATTAACTATTCAATTCTAATTCAAAAGACAAGGCTTCATTTAGTATTTTTCGTTTATATTTATATGTATTTAAACACATGTGTAAACTCTGTAATAGAAATATTTCATATTAAAAGGTGCATATCTATGTACTATACTTCATAAATATAGCAATACACATTATAATTCAATGAAGAAAAGCACTTACCAAAAAGTTTGACGCCACCGGATTGTCTGTTTTGATTATAGAGAACTTTGAGGGTCAAATTATCATAAGGTAAATGGAATAATAAATAAGACACTACCAAGAGATTTCACTCTCATTTCGCAATGACTTTTTGATCTGAGGTTCAACTTTTTTAATAGGCGCAAGCTTCTATGGTTAATTACCCCTCCTGATAACAGGAGAGCACTTTCAATTAAGGCTAGTTATTATGGGTTGGATATTTAACATAAAATAGCAGTAGACTTGGGTTTTAAGCTGTAAAATTTATCACTTTGAGCTTAAATCGGATGATGAGGGAAATGATGAAAAACTTGATCAGGATCTCATGATTATGTCGTCCCGAATCGTCATAGCCCTATTTAATCAAACGAGATAGTCGACTCAATCTGACTGAAAAAAATCTTGTCATCAAACATGTGTGAGTTGCCCCAACATAATTTTAGAGAAGCAAGGTGAGTTGCCCCAACATAAAGATGCTTGCAAAAAGCAAAAAAAAAAAATAATCATAATAATAAAATAAACTTATTTACAATCATTCCTAAGTATTATCTTTTGATGAGCCTAAGAAAAAACTTCTACGCCCTACTGCAACCACCTTTGCTACAACTTATTTAACTCTATAGAGCATGTTGGAAGCTAGACAACTATTTGGAGGCAATATTTACTTCCACTTAAGGCTTAATTGTGCATGGGCAAAGAAAAGTTAAAATAAAATAAGCCAGAATAATTAAAAGATTTGGTTGAGTGTCACACATACAATAACAACTATAGTCACTAGTTCAAATTTTGAGGATGATGGATGAAGAGAAAAATTCAACCGTGGGTTTTATTTAGAATAGAATTGATGATGTCAAAGATTTAATAGCCAATGATTTAGAAGGAGAGAATGCTTGTAATAAAAAATTTGAGATATCATGAAAGAGAATAATTATACTCACGAATAGAAACCGTCTCAATACTCAATTAAAAATTTTAAAATTTAATAGTGGTTTGTATTTCATTTGTGTTTGGTTAATTTGTTTATTCATTTGATATTTCAATTCTTTTCAGTTAGTTTCATATCCTTCCTTCAGATATACCAATAATTGACTCTTATTTTTTAATGAAATAAAATTTATCTTTTCTTGATTACTTTTAATATTCATATTGTTTGCATAAAATGTTTCTTTTTATGAATTCAAACAAGTTTATATGTTACTCCATCATGTCTTGTGTTACTCGAGTGCACTTCCTTCCGGATACAGGGTGTGAGACTCGACTCCTTTTGTTTAGTCCCAAAAAAAAGTTGCATACTAAATTAGTGGTAAAGAGGCATTAGCAGCAGCGTTGAAAGTGATAATCAAAAAACAGTTGTGAGTGGGAAAGATGAGGAAAGAGAGGCATGTTGGCCCTTCAACACCAGCAGGTTCTAAGCCAATTCACCCGTGGCCTATAGCTCCCGCTCCTATCTACTAGTGGCCTGGGGTCGGACCTATGAGAGATGGTGGTGGACGTGTTTTATTTGTGTGAATAAGTTTTAAATAAAAAAATTAAAGAGGTACTAGGAGAAGACTTTGGTCAGCCAAACCTGGCACCAGGTTAACAGATCCGTAAAAGGGGAGATAACGAAAGCCACATATGAGAAGAAAAAGAATTTTGAGGGACCTGAATTAGTAAATTCACTTGGCTGGCAACAAAACCCATTGTGGGGAATCAAGATGCAAAATTTTAAAACTTTGTAATTGGTAATCTTTTCAGAATCCGTACATTAAAGAGTAAAGAGGACAAGATCTAAGAGATCAGTACATAAATTAAGCCCAAAAAGAGAGCAAACTAACTGCTGAATTTGACAACAATGTAATATGTGCGACAACAAGCATAGAATCTTCATCAAGTTCAAGTTAATCGATAATCATGCAGGATTCAAAACTACTATCTTTCTCAAACTATACCAAAGTTGAACAAACAATTAAACAGAAAGAACCTAATCCCAACCTTGGTCCAAACGGAGCTATCATTGATCACCGAAGCTTCAAGCAAATTTTGCAGTGCTTCACATTTATTCAAACTTGAATTATCATCACTGCTACTGCTTATCTGACAAGGAAGAGCTCATAATAACAAATTTTCCAACAGATGTGGCAAAAAGAATTATCAAATTTGCCCTCCCATAAATGGTTGTAATGAGAAAGGAAATAAGGTGAAACTATGCTAGCACTTACATGATGAAGTATTTGCAGAATTTTTATTCCAGTACCTACTTGGATGTTATTCCTCGCAGAATTAAATTTTTCATGAATAATCTCTAAACCATCTATGCTCTGCCCAGCAGACTGAATTACCTTTGAGCCATCAGAACTTGCTATTCTGCTGATATCAAGCTGTGGAATCGTTATTTTATTCTCATTATCAATGTAAGTGTTAGGAATTACAGCGTTGCTTTTCATAAACATATTAGTTTCTGAGACACTGTCCATACTGCATCTCAGTTCCCTACAATGGCGATCAACAATCTCATTATCAGAACCTGGCTCAAGGTTTATATACGGCCTTAGGGCTTCGTCTGAAACTCCCTGTGTAATCGAAGCATCAACAACAATTGATTCTTGCATAGAACTCCATTTTCTCCCGCCATCATCCTCGATTGAACCTCCCGACTGCCTTCCAAGATATTGGCTTTTCTTCGACACCACATTGTAGCCATCATCTGATGAATTTCCAACATCTGCCTGATCATAAAAGGATTTAGGACGTTGCTTTTCTTTCTTGCTCTGCAAGAAATTCACTAGATCAACCTCTATACGGGGAGTATACTGTTTGAGTGACCGTCTCAGAATGTTCTGTTCTTCTATTGACAAGCTAAGAATAAAATTAAGCACTATAGCAGTATCAAAATGACAATAAACAGAAATAATGCCACATGTAGAAGCTTCCTTTAATTTTGTGTTTTTATCAGATACGAAAGGTGCCAGTTTAGAAAGCCATATTTTAAGGAAGCCACTGTTGAGACAACCTTCTGGGTTTGGGGAATGTTTGTTGAAGGAACTATTTGCAAACTCAATAACAGCCAATTTGGCCTTGGGTGACCTTTGTTCATCCAAAGAACGAACAAGAGCCGGTAGTAGAGAATCAATACCATATGCCCTACCAACAATATCTAAGGTTGTTCTACAAGGTTGTCTGACTGGCTCCTTAGGGTCAATTAACCGTGAAAACACATGTGGTAAGATTCTCTCGAGATAGCTTTCAAAAGGCTTTCGACATGTAGGGATGATCACTGAGAGAGTAGAAAGAGCAGCTTGTGCCACTTTATGGTGAGGATCATCCAGGTGACGAAAGAACAACTTCATGACTTTCTCAAAACTCTGTGTGACTTCCTGTATACCTTTTGGCCCTTGCTGTAACAAATTCTGCAGAAAGTTAAAAGCAGAAACCCTAGCCACCCAATCTGAAGTAGAGCTCAGACCATCAGTAAGAGCATCACCAAGAGACATTGGACCATCCATATAATTGGACAATTGGCCCACTTGAAGTTGGCCATCATCAAAACTGTTTCGTCCACTTACTAAGGACCTTCCAGTAGCTTGTTTTCTGAGAAGTGGCCGCTGAAAATTAGGAACATAATTATTGTTTGGATCCCTAAAGTCTGCATCGCTGCAAGATGCATCCTGATAATGTCTATCTAACTGCATATTTGAAAGTTTCTTAAATCTGGAATCAATATTATGTTCCGAATTGAATCCATCTTGGGCTTTTTCAGAATACTTCCTAATAATGTTAGGCAAAGATAACTCTGACAACGAATCAGATGGTAAACTACCATAATTAGAATGATCTTCAACAGCTTGATTCTGAGAATTGATGACATTAGATAAACTAGAACCACCAATCCTAGCACCGCTTCTAGACAGTTTAGCTATGGTTGAATCAGTTGGCATTGAATTACGTGAAGAAAGATGACTTGCAGCAGGAACAGTTGCCAGAACAGGCGGAGAACAAACAGATGGAGGATCAACTCCTGCACTAGGAGCAAAAGAAAGAAAAAAAATGCTTGGCAATAATCCGCACGTAAGAAAGGGTACCGAAAAAAAATAACCAATGAGTAACAACAATTTAATAAAAAAAGGCAACAAATCTCAGTTAGAAAACCGGAGTTCATCATCAAATTCCAGTAAAAATTTCCAAGTAAAATATTATAAATAATACCTAGATCCAAGCTGGTCGAATGTGCACTAGAGTTCCTTTGCTTCCCAGATATGTTAACACCTCTCAGTAAACTTTCAATGGCTGAAACTTTCTGTTTGCTTGAATTAAGCACACTTTCAAGGCTTCTTTCAGAATATTTCTCAAGTGGCTTCAGCTGTGACAAAGCATGGCTGCCTGCAGAAAGTGACTCCCTAGAAGCAAGACTAGAACTTCTGTCCATTGCAACAATAGCTGATGTATGATATCCAGATAAATTTGCAGTTGCAGCATGAGATGATGACCGTGAAAGCTGGAATCCTCTCTCGAGTAGTGATGGGGATGCATATCTTTTATGCATACCTCCATCTTCATCATTTAGTAACTACGCATAATTAAATACAATAATTAAACCTTGAGCATAAAGGTCCTTTGATGAGTAAAAAAAAAAACTATTTTACCCTTTGTATGACAGGATCAAATGATTGAAAAAGACGCCGAGAACGTTCTGGCCAAGTCTTCAAAAACATTCGGTAACAAGCCCGTGCGGTTGAACGAACCTGTTAAATTTCAACAGACCAATAAGTGATCTATACATAAGGGTGCAGAAAGTGACGTGAAATTCAACTCAACCATCTACTGGCTCCACGGGGTTTTATTATTGTAATTAGTCTTTGTGTTCATAAACAAATTTCAAGAAAATCTTAGGCTCAGAAAACATGGTTCAACCTTTATGCTTCACTTTTACTTGGTTTACTGGTCAGTATAAATCAACGAAACTAATTTTTAAATTCTTTTTCATTTTTTTTCTAAAATCGAAGTTACAGATATTTTCCATCTGTTATCTAATCAAAAAACTTGTATAAAATAGAATTTGGATGAAAAATGAAATCTGTGCTATGAAGCAATACAAAAATAGAGGCAGAAGGTTCAAATATACAATTGAGAGAAGAGGCTACAAAAATTAACATAGAGAAGTTTGAGAAAAGCTATAGAAACCATTCAAAGAAAAACAACCTATTAAAAATGTTTCAGATCAAAATGCCCAATTTTCTTGACGCTAGCACAAAGTTCAGATCAACTTAGAATACAAATGATCTCGCAGGAACCCTTTGCCCATCACTTTCATGCTAAATGCAACATCAAAAATTTAATAAAGCATAACTCTTCTTGGATGAGAAACCAATTTTTATGCAATTTTAATAACAAGACTACATCTGGAAAATAAAAGGTGTAACCGCTTACCATAGTTTAAGCATAAAACACAGCTTTGTTAACAAAAAAGCATTCCTTTTAATGCCCCCATATTAATAAGAAATTACCTCACTCATTGCATCAGCAACACAACACTTTATAAGATCTTCATAAAGATCAGCCGATCTCTGTATTTCTGGAGCATCAGCCCAGTACTCCAGAATCAGAACTGCATATTCGCAACACCTGACAATCAAAATACAAATGACCAAGCAATCCTAATTAGATCGAATGATTACTGCATATAGAGCTCTCCTACCTGGCACGAAGAACTGCATTACGGTCGCTCTTTGCAGAATCCGATATACGTGGAAGAACACGAGCGACCTTGCAGTTCCGCAACATCTGGTAAACTATATGTTAGAAAAGTTGAAAGTGAAACAACAAATCATTTACTGGCAGAAGCACCATACCGTTTTTATGCAGTTGTCTGCAGATTCTGCTATTACAAGTACAGTTATCACAACAAGTTTGAAAAGTACCTAAAAATCGAAAAATAAAAAACTGATTAAGAAAGCAAATGATATTATGGGAAAGAAAAATAATCAAACCCATGAAACATATTACCGGAATGAACATCTCTGCACAGACCTCAAAGTCTCCTGGAAGTTCCTTGGATAAAAAGTTTAGTAGATTGCAGGCCTAAGGAATAAAAGGCTAATCAACTAAAACAGAAATCAGTTTTCAAGTTTGACAAAGAGAATCAAGTTTAGAATTAATTCATTTTGATATTCTTGAATTCAGACAGGCTGTGTAAAACTTAAACAAAAACAAAAATTAGCGAACACGTATCTTTCCACATGGAGGAATTAAAAATAACGGCAAACCTGTTTCACAATGCTTGATCGTCTATCTAATAGCTGGGCAGTTAAAGAAGGAACAAGCTGCTTTAAGAGCATAGGGAAGCATGGGTACTCCACAGCACCTGAACGGGTCATCAAATTTTAAAAATAAGATCCGCTAATAAACAATAAGCTAGACAGAAGAAATGGCTTTGAAACCAACAAAAGATGAAGACAGACTTTGACGACATAAATTTCTGGTTGACCTCATATGGGCTCTAAAATTCTCAACTAAGTTTTGGTAATAGATCGAGTGGTCCAGGTTAAATTTTCATCATAAAGATTCAATGTCATACGAAACACTAATTAGAAACTTCACCCTCTAAAGAGGACTTCATTATCTAATTCAAAGGTTTCCTCTAGACACAAGCTACAGTGTTTATTACCATGTCTCGACCACCAGGAATAATTTTGATAGAGATGAGCTAATAGGCTATACAATAATTAACTTTACTAGCTTCAATTTGGTCTAAGAATATATATATATATATATATATATATATATATATATATATATATATATATATATATATATATATATCTATCTATATATATATATATATATATAGATAGATATATATATATATATATATATATATATATATATATATATATATATATATATATATAGATATATGCATGTATGTATATATATATGTATGTATGCATGTATGTAGATATATTATCTATATACATAAAAATATATATATATACATATATACATATATACATACATGTATATAGATAATATATCTACATACATGCATACATACATATATATATAAATACATGCATATATATATATATATATATATATATATATATATATATATATAGATATACATACATACATACATACATATATATATACATACATACATATAATGCTATTAGCTAAAAATAGATAGTGGGGAAAAGACAGACAAACATGATCATTGTGTTATTGACAAGATAAAGAGAAAAAAAAATGGAGAGCCAGAAATACATCAAGAAAACCTAACAGAAATAAGAGAAAAGCTAGTGGAAACCCCTTAGGTCGTGCATAGGTGGGTTTGAAAGTGAAGCATTTTGTAAAAGGTTGAACGATGTATGCAAAGAATCCAACCAAAGAATCCAACCAGACAATAAATAGCCAAACTACCCTATCAATAGCATCTTCAGCCCGCCTTCACCCCTCCACTCCGACTAATGGCAAATTTTCACCATAGCGGCTCGATTCTTAGCAGCTAGGTATGTGATCTTCACATAAAATCCCTCCTTGCAGCCTCAATCCTTGATTTGAATACCGATGCTAGGACTTTGCACTCACCGTTTACTACTTACTCCGCAACTATAGAACTGCTTTCAGTGAAGCAAGCATCTCCCTCACATTCTTTCTTCATTGACTAAGAGCCAGCAAAATCACTTTCTCCCTCCTCGTTCCTCCCTCCCAGCGAGTCTCCTCTTCCTTCTCTCTTTATTAGTATTTATCTTCTCCCTTCCTTTCCTCTTAACTATAAATAATTAAAAATAAATATTTTGTTGATCCTTTTGACTTTCTTTCACCTATATACTACATCAATTGTGATTTCAAGACCTCTTAACACCATGTTGACCTCATTTTTAGTGAGGACTTGGTTTCTTTCTCCTAGAGCCAAGGATTTAGCCTTAGGACTTTCCTAATGACTATCCTAGAGGACTAGTAATGGAACCCGCCTTACATAGAACTTCAAAAACTTCTTGACTCATTTTTTTTAAAAACTCACATGATTGGTCCAAAGCACTCAACTCTTAGCTACAAGGGTTAAGGACCAACATGTGAAGGGCCCCAAAATGAGTTCCCACATGATTTAAAAGCCTTAAGAAAGCCCTTTATGACTTGGCCATGTACACATCCGCATACACTTACACCACACATGAACATCATAATTCATATCACCAACACTTGCATACACTTCACCGTTGACCAAAGCTAAAAATAATTTTTACGGAGATCAATCACAAATCAAAAAAAAAAAAAAAGCAAATTTGACGTATTATTTGCCCGTTGTCAACAAATTTATTTAGATAACACCGGATGACGAAACAGACTGCACGAGCGTGTCCAGAACGTCGATTTTTGCTAGAACAGATACTCATATTGCTATGTTTCCGCACAAGAGTAAACGACACGAAAATCAATGCATGTGAAGAATTATAAAAAAAGAGAAAATAAATAAATAAATTTGAAATTCAAAATTCAAAAACAAATTGTTCATAACTCCCATATAAATTGTCGTTAATGAAAAGTCATTATTCTAATAAAAATAACATTACTACCTTTCAAATTGAGGTCCGCCATGAATGGAAATAGTTTGATTTCCTCACCCACTCACGCCTATGGATTCACCGTTGGCCCCCGGTTCTTCTTCTAATTCAGTTCTCCCGCTCGGCACCCTCGTTGTCTCGACAGAAAGCACGAAAAGCCCCTGCTCGACACCGCCCCCTCATTCGACAAAACTCCCTCTTCACCTCTTCTTCTCATCACTTTCCCTACTCCCGAGGACCCCTACTCACGCCTCTCCTTTGAAGCCCTAGCATCCTCACTCCACTCCGTCTCGCAACCTCCTCCTTCGATCCGAAACACCTCCTCGCCGACGACCGTGCCTGACTACCGCTATTCCCCGTCGGGGACCTTCTCTACCGGCGGCAGCACCATGGTTCGGTTCCCTAGCCTTAGGGGTTTGGTGTAAAAGTCAGGTTCATACTCATAGCTTTTTTTTCTTTTCTTTTTGAACTCAAACCTTCAAGATTTGTTATAGTTCTGGTAATCTTGAAATTCATTTAAGGAGTGATCCTATACTTTAGAGTTGTCTAAGTACTGTTTATCTCTCTGGTTTAAGCTTGCACGGTAGCTTCAATGGAAAAATGGACCCTGCGCTAAAATGTCCACTAAGAACTATATATTGCAAGACTTCTTGCGCTCTCCCTAAAATTAATTCATTTACGTATGAGACCCGAGGTAAGGGATTCGAATTGTTCCTATTCTCGACCAGTGATAGAGGATCAAACAGTCAGAGGATAGCCATGAAGAATCAACCAAACCAATGAGAGGAGTCTTTTTAGGTATTGAGAGAGTTTTCCTTCCGAGTTCACGTCGACAATCGCTGCTATATATGGCTTATAATGGAATATTATTCATCTTGATTTTAAGTCTGATCTAGAGGCTCTGCTTAAAACCTACAAAAGCTATATTCCTGGGTACCGGAATAGGTAAGCCAAATGCTATCGGCCAAGAGTAGTTTTCTCCAAGCTCAAATGGATGGCCTCCTTTCAGGAGGGTGAATGCCATCCTTGAGTGGTCATACAAAGATGTTTGGGCTTTCATCCTAGCCCGCAAGCTTCCATATTGCAGTCTACACGATGGGGTAAAATGTTTTATCGTATGATCCCATGTTCTAGCTTCATTTTTTATTCCAGCAATACACAATTTATACGAAGTTTCAATGAAAGCAAGGGATTAAAAGAAATGATTATTACATGCATACCATCTGAAAAATTGTTATTTACAAAATTTGCATGTAGGTGATTTTTTTTTTTTTTCAGAACCAACCAACCGGTGCATTTGTGCTTGCTACGATCCAACCATTGAGGAGATCCTTTTTTTTATTGCCTCTTGATAGCCCTCTTTAAATGATTCTCATCACATTGAGATTTTAAGATTCATAAATGCATATCGATAATTCTTATTAATTTATATATATAATATCAGATTTTGTTACATAGCATTTTGGGCTGAGTTTGCTAGCTGATTTTGGAGGATTTACATGCCACATGTTGGGTCAGTTTTATTTGCTTTTTGGAAACTTACTTTTGCCCACTATTTTGGAGCTAATATTTTTGGGCTGGTTAAAAACTGCTTTTGGGGTTGGATAAAAACTGATTTTGGAGCTTTTAAATGTTGTTTTGGGGCTGCTTAAGTACTGTTTTTGGGCTTCGATAAATGCTGATTTTGAAGCCTTTAAATACTGTTTTGGGGCTGTTTAAATACTGTTTTTGGGTTGGATAAATGCTGATTTTGGAGTCTCTAAATGCTGTTTTGGGCTAGTTAAGTGCTGTTTTTGGGGTTGGTTAAATACTGATTTTGGAGCCGATTGAATGCTGTTTTGGGATGAAT
This sequence comes from Papilionanthe hookeriana x Papilionanthe teres, assembly GCA_022702705.1. Taxonomy (NCBI): domain Eukaryota; kingdom Viridiplantae; phylum Streptophyta; class Magnoliopsida; order Asparagales; family Orchidaceae; genus Papilionanthe; species Papilionanthe hookeriana x Papilionanthe teres. The sequence continues at coordinate 52,183,782 of CM040428.1, forward strand.
GTGTGCTACTTGTAGGCTGATTTGCACACTGTTTTGGGGCGGATTTGAATGCAGAATTCGGGCTACACGTGTACTTTTTGGAGAGGATTCAAATGCCATTTCAGCTAAGTGTATTCACTGATCCGAAAGGGTTGGAAATGCTTTGCCCCATACCATCGCTGTTTTAGGAAAGTTGAAAATGTAATTTTCTGGAAAGTAAAAACTCAGTTTTGTGAAGGTTAAATGTTGTTTATTTTGGTAAAGTTTGCATAACACTCAACACTTTTGGGAAACATTAAATTTTCATGGGTTGACGTGTGTATAACACTAACATTGCCGGGTCTCAAACACAATATGTAAAAAGGGAAGGTTTGCTTTAGGTAATCGACAGCCAGCGTAAATTTTATCGAAAAATCATAACATGAATCCTTTAAATTCTTGTGTCGACATTAGGAAGTCCCCTAGAACCAATGCGTTGTATAGCTTAAAAACAATGAAAAATGTGCAAGGGCCCCTACGCCAACATCTTAGTGTAGTATCAAATAAGCAAAGGTTCCTACATTATGGACGTATGCAAGTAAAAAAGTTAATCCATAAAACTAATACTAGAATAAAATCTTAGAATATAAGTACTCTCACTGGTAAATTAATGGAACTAGTTGATATTATGATTCATAGGAAGAAAAATATCTATGTATTCAAGAAAAGGTTAAGAAGATTAATACCTTAGGTCTTTAACTTTGGTGTTCAGGTAGGAGATGCACTAGAATGGTGTAGTTGTAAATATAAATAAGAATTTGAAAGATAATTTTGTGGAAATTGATATAATTTGAGATAAAATTATAGTCTTTAAAAGTATTGTTGAAACAAAAATTTTTAATGTTATAGGCGTTTATGCTCCTCAAGTAGGTTTAGATATAGGTTCTAAAGATAAATTTTAGAATGACCCAAAAGCAATAATACAAATGATACTCATTGGAGAAAAAATTTTTATTTGAGAAGATTTAAATGGATATGTTGGTCGAATGGTAGAAGATTTTAGAAATATTCATGGTGACTACGATTTTAGATTGATTAATGAAGAATGTAGAACCATATTACATTTCGTTTTAACATATAATTTTATTATTACTATACTTTATTTAAGAAAAGAGATGAACATATTATTACTTAAAAGAATAGATCTAAGAAAAGACAAATTGATTATTTTATTATGAGAATAAGAAAATGTCGAGAATGTAAATATTGTAAGGTCATTCAGAATCAAAATTTAAGTACTCAACATCGATTATTAGTTTTGGATCTTAAGATTAAAAGTTTTTAAATATAAAACACTAGAAATTATTGTCATAGAATTAGATAAGAGTACCTAAAAAACACAAAAATATATATATTTTTTATGAATAAACTTCAATATTTCAATATTTAGGATGTTCAAGAAAAAGAAATTCTATATGTGATAAAGTAACAAATATTATTCAACAAATGGCAAAAGATGTACTTAAATAAATCAAAAGAAAAAAATTTTAAAAATAAAAATAGTTTGTGTTGGAGTAATAATGTGCAAGAAAAGATAAAATATAAAAAATTGTGTTATAAAATTTGGTTTAAATGTAAAAGCTAAGAAAATTAGAAAAAATATAAGGTGGCCCGTAGGGAGTCTAAGAGAACAATTTGTGACGCTAAAAATTCTGTTTTTAGCAATCTTTATAATAGATTAAATATTAAAGAGAGAAAAACATATGTATAAACTAACCAAACAAAAAGAAAATAAAAGTAAAGATTTAACTTGAGTAAAGTGTATTAAGATGAAAATCAAAAACTGTTTTTCTTAGAATAAGTTATTCAACATAGGTCGGTGAATAATTTTGATAAGTTTTTAAATAAAATTTATGAAAATAATCGGTCTTAATGATTCTAATATCATTAATAATAATAAAATATTTTATTTTTACGGTCGCATTAGTAAAAAAGAAGTAGAGGAGGCTTCAAAGAGAACTAAGGGTAAAAAATCAGTTAAAAAGAAGTAGAGGGGGCTTCAAAGAGAACTAAGGGTAAAAAATCAATAGGACTTGATGATATCCCAACTGAAGTGTGAAAATATTTATGAGATTTAAAAGTTTTTTTGCTTACTAGACTCTTTAATATTATTATAAAAACTAAAAAGATGTTTGAGGAGTGTATGAAGAGTATTTTAGTCCTCACTTTTAAGAATAAAGGGGAATGCACAAGAGTGTACAAATTATAAATGAACTAAGTTGATGTATCTCATACATTAAAATTATGGGAGAGGGTTATTGAAAATAGGCTAAGACATAATACGTAGATTGCTCATAATCAGTTTGGATTTATGTCTGGTCGGTCTACTATGGAAGCTATACATTTATTGAGAGGTTTGATGGAGAAATATAGAGAAATAAGGAGGATCTACATATGATTTTTATTGATTTAGAAAAAGCATATAATAAGGTTACAAGAGAAGTACTTTGGATAATTCTAGAGAAAAAAGGTGTTGATATGGCTTATATTCAAGTCATTAAAGATATGTATACTAGATTTGTTACTTGTGTTCGAACAGAAGGTGCTTTGACAGTATTTTCCTAATTCAGTTGGATTACATTAAGGATTGGCTTTAAGCCAATATCTTTTTTCTTTAGTTATGGATGCTCTTACTCGACATTATAGGAGAATGTAACTTAGTGTACGCTTTTCGTTGATGATATCCTTCTTATAAATATAAGACTAGAGAAGGAGTTTAGGAAAAACTTGAATTATGAAGGTCCACATTGAAGTATAAAGGCCTTCGTTTGAGTATAACTAGCTGAATACATGGAACGTAATTTAGTAGTAGTAGCTCTAGAGGCAGAGTTGTAATTATGGGCGATCAAATCATTAAAATGTGTGAACATTTTAGATATCTCGAGTCTATTATTCAGAGTGATGGCAATATAGATGGGGATGTTATTACTAGAATTCAAGTTAGTTTAAGTGGAGGAAGGTTTCGGGCCTATAGTGTGAAAAAAAATAACTGCTTAAACTGAAGAAAAATTTTCATAAGATGGTGGTGAGGTCTGCAATGCTCTATGGTGCAGAATGTTGGCCTTTAAAGAGAAGCATAAAACAAAGTTAAGTGTTACTGAGATGAAAATGCTTAGGCAGATGAGTGGTTGGATATGTAGAGATAACGCAAAATGAATATACTCGTGATAAAGTTGGTGTAGCTCCAGTGGTGACCAAGATTCGAGATAGTCGACTTAGATGGTTAGTTCACATTAACGTCGACAATCTGATGATCCAATTAGGAGGGTAGATGTTTTATTTTTGATTAATGTTAGTAAATGCAGATGCAGACCTAAAAGACTTGAGCATATTGTATAAAAAATTATCTTAATCTATTAGAATTAAAAGAAAATATGACACTCGATAGGATACAATGGAGAAAAAGGATTCATGAAGCCCACCCCACTTAGTGGGATAAAGGCTTGTCGTTATTGTTGGTTGACGTGTGCATACCAAGCTTAAAGGTGGTTAAGCAAAATTGAATGTAATGTAAAGATAATAAGATAGAGGGATGATGAATCATTTTTAATCACACATGATTCCACAATATATGTTTGCATATGGATACACTACTATAAAAAAGTCTTGCTTGTAGTTTTTGCAAAAAAAAAAATAAAAATAAAAATAAAAAATCATGAACATCATTTAATTCGTCTCAAAATATGTGATACCCTTTTTGTTCATATTGTGAAATAGAAAATGAAGCTTTTCTTTAAATATATATACTTATTATTATTACTTTATTTATGTATTTATCTAAAATATAAATTATGTTAAAATACATATAAACGCACCAGCGCGAACACACACCGATACATCGGTATATCTATATATATAATTTCTAATTTATTATCTCCAACTTTTTTTCTACAATGAGTATTTATGTTTGTTTTGCATTTAATTGAACTTACTATCTCATGCATGATGAGTTTTTCACTTTTCATTGTGCACCAATTACTCATCAAGATGGTTTGTTTTATGAAACGAGCAGCAACAAATGAGTGCTTCTTTCTGATTTGAACAAGATATTTTGACCTAATTTTTTGCAAAATTGCATTTTGCTTTCATCAACTATTGTTGTATTCACTTGTCATCAGCTTTTGAAACACGTGTAGGTTATCAGGTCAAAGACAAGATAAAAGCTAGCTATTTTGTGAGAGTCTAAGCTATACTGCCCATGTGTTTATCTACTATAACATATTTCAAGGCTTTGATCTCTAAGCAAAAAAACTTTCCTGTTACCTCATGCAAATAGGGAAAAAACAGGAGAATACTAGATGATAAATTGGTCAAACCAACGGAAAGATGTAGTGAAACATAAGAGTGCGGGAAGTAGAAATGCCCGAACAAACATAAATACGGTAACCAAGAAAGATGTAGCGAATGATCTTCGCAAAAGAAAGCCAAACAAACTCTGCTATGAAATAGTAAAAGACTTGTTTACAAAATCTTAGGATGGTATAGAATGTCTAGAATACTAGTATATATGATTCTTGATACCTTGAAAGGACGGAAATTATGCAAAAATGAAACATAATGAGCAATATGGTAACCAAGGTTAAGAAAATATTAACCTAAGATTACTGGCCAAACAGCAAGCGTAACAAAAGTATGCATTGAATAAAAAGGCTTTTAAAACTGATGACAATGGAAAATAATCGATTACAATGTCAATTAAACATCATTATATAGTGTGCCTCGCTATACCCAAGCAGCAGAACTACTTGATTTCTAAAAACCTAGAAAATATCCTCAAGTCAATAAAATGGAGGCTTATTGCCCGCAAGTTATGGTCTTTAAATAAACTAGACAACCCTTGCAAATAACTTCATGAAAGATAAATTTGGACTCGACATCATTATCCTTATCCCGACAATTTGGGAACAGAATAATAGTTATCAAGATTAATCAGCAAAATGGATTCACTTAAACTTCGGAAATTTCTTTGAGTATCCTCCATCAAATGATGATCTTCCACGGGATATGGACATGGAACAGCCCAAACTCTCATCTATCGAGACAGTCTTCGGCATAATGGCCTCAATATTTTGACCCATTGGTGTAACTTCCCAGGAGATCACCCATCCCAAGTGCTCCAGCACGAACACTCTTAACATTGGAGTGTTAAGAGTTCAGCCACATTTTACTTGAGGGGATTTACAAACTGCCCACTTAATTAACTGCATCCTCATCCTTAACATAAAATCATTCACCAGGAAGATAACTTCTAGAGGCGGCCCCTGCAAATTCAAGAAGTGACTGCCGAAATCTAGCAATTTGTCCCATCATGGCTTTAAGAGATTGCTCACACACCGAAGCACTTTATTATGTATGAAACTTAGTTCTCATATTCAGGTTAATGTATTACTCTGATATCATTTGTAATAGGCCGAACTTTCACCCATCAAGATATTGTCTGCTTCAGCCTTATAGTCTCAAGGTTTTATTCCATTGGTATAACTTCCTAGAAGGTCAACCAACCAAAGAGTGCTCCAGCAGAAGCACGCTCAACTTTGAAGTAACTAATGAAATTCCAACTCTCACCAAGAAGTGTTTTGATCTTTAAGAGTTCAGCTATATTCTACATATGGGCTTTTCCAGGAAAAGAGATAAGAAATTTCAGCAACGTTAACATCACAACGTAATTTGGCAGCCTCTAGTAGTCTGGATAGGAATAGGATTCAAAAGGAATTTGTTTGGGAAAGTGCGGTGCTGGGACTGCGTTATGTACATAAAAGAGATGGCGTTATCAATTATAAAGCAAAGCTTGAAAAAATGGGAGGAAATATGATGCAGAAAAGTTAAGTGAGGCTGAACAGTTAAAAATGAATAGATATTAAAATTGGCATCAAGGAATTTGTTTGACAAGCGTATATAGCACAGAGATTCAATAAGGGTGGGATGGATCAATGAAGACTTGTTAATGTCATGGAATGGAAGAAACAATATTTCCTGTTCTAATAATCATTTTGAGGTTCAATATATTATGGAAATAAAGAATAGGTTGAGCGAGTAGGTGCGTGGAGATTCAGTAGGAGTCTAATAGATCAACAGTAAAAAGAAACTACTGTCGCAAACCCCAGCTAACATATTCAGGTTCAATTAAATGGGCAAATGCTCGTGCATCTAAAAGGGTCAACTCCGTTTAAAGAGGAAGAAATGGAACAAAAACAAAAATAGTTATTTTGTCCGCTTGTAGAACAGGTTCTATTTACACTGTACCAATCAATGCAAATTTGGTCAAATGCCAGATGGCCCTTGGGTCACTTGGTCCAGATTTGAACCTCCTAATCAGCACGTTACTTATCTCGAAACAAGCCAATGAACCAGTTAAATTGTTATGTTTAGGTATCAATGCAATTATACAGTTAAGTTCAGCAACTGAAGCAAGAAAAATAACCTCCATAAACCAGGCCTTCAATTCTTTGCATGGATGAGATTCTGAGAGACCAATCTTTGTCGGGTACTAAATTAGATACAATCTTCTCAATTTCCCTAATGAGGTCCTTCTCAGAGTAAAGTTTAATTGGTTCTACAGGCTTCTCAGTAATATCAGCTTCCCCTGAAACTCAAATTTCCAAAGAAATTCATCACTACAATTGTCAAGCACAATTTAACCAAAAGAAAGAAAAAAATCACTACAAATGGATGAAGCAAAATGACTCAGAAATTTGAAATTAAAAGTCAAATAAATGAAAGCATATGTATATTCCAATACTAAAATACTATGTTGAGCCTAAGGAATTGACACCAGGTCTATGCAAAAGAGCATCAGTCCAACTAGTAGCTCAATTCAATTTGTAATTAGAGTAAATTCGACGAACTGGTCTAAATTCACTGTAGTTCACTATAGCCATGATTGAATTTAACGGCATAATCAGTAGGACCGCAGATCTCATAAATTAATTGTGCCAATAACAAATTGCTCCGTAAATATGAATATTTCCACTCATGTTCACCCATAACTCCTAACTAGCAGTTCAGAGACCTGCACCATCAACTATAAAGCCCTAGTAATCTGTTTCAAGAAACTGAAAAATATATATTAAAATTCAGAATAATGTGAAATGTTTTTGTTGATATGAAAAAAAAAGAGATAAATAAACGTTATATGAATCCTAGAATAGGAAAACCTGCGAGAAAAACTGACTTTTAGTAGACAGTGGTTGTCTTTGAGTGCAATTCCTGCAGTGTCTGAAGGTAAACGAAAGGCTTTTATATGTAATGTTGTAGGGGAGTTTGTAGGGAAGTAGACAACTACGGCTGTCTTTGACTGCAGTTCCTGTATTATCTATAGATAGGCGGAAGACTACTGCAGGTATTGTTGCACGTGAGTTTGCAAAGAACTAGACAACTGTGGTTGTCTTTGACAGCAACTCATGCAGTGTCTATACGTAGGTTGAAGGCTCCTACAGGTAAAGTTGTCGAGGAGTTTGCAGGGAAGTAAAAAAAACCTGCAGGAAAAGCTCTGGAGGAAGGTATGCTATAAGAAAAATTCCGAATGAGAATCTACTGCAAGAGAAGCTTTGACATGGAGGTTTTTCCTCCCTCCTCTTCCCTCTTTCCATTTTGTACTTCTTCCTTTCCCTCTTTCCTTTTCCCCTTACTATCCTTTCCATTCCATCTTTCCTTCTTAGCACCTTCAATTTTAAAGTCCTTTCCAAACTTTGAATTTTGCTTACTTTTACTCACCCTTACCTAATTTGATTTTCCCTCACTTTATTTCCTTGCCTAAATCTGAAATCCTGATTATATTTGATTCTTCTTTCTTATTATAAGCATTGCCTAATAAAAGTCCTAACCCTTCTTATATATAGCGGTTGTTTTGCTTCGGGAAGGTGATGATTTTTCTTATTTCAGTTTGTGTGGACGTCGTAAGTGTCCATTTTTCCCCTCGAGGGTTGTATCCGATGGTTAGGGTGGTGCTCCGGTTGTATCCCTCTCCCAGTGGTGATTATCTCCAAACTCCCGCAGTCATTCCGTCATCGCCTGCATCCCATCCCCTCAGTGTAGTCCCGCTAAACAATGTCGGCCGACATTTTTTTGGAAGATATAAAATTAGTGATTTAGTTTAATATAAAAGGTATATGATTTTTTAAAGTAATTTTGAAAGTAGTATTATTTTTTTATTTTGAAAAATGAGACCGCCCGAATCTCATTTGTCAAGTAGTTTGCATAATCGTGTCTGATGCCACGAATGAGATATATTCTCGAAAGATTAATGTATCTTGCGACGGTAGCTCAATCATACGAACTAAAAGACTCGTGACATGTGTTTGGTCTGCGAACATTTATGTGTGACCGAACGAGTTCTCTACACAATAGAAAGACTAGTTATGATTTATTTTACTTGGGTTCAAGTTCACTATAAAGACGAGCACTATAGTTAATTATATCACTGAATAATCGAAGTCAGCTTGGAAAACTCTCGATAATGATCGGAGGTACTAGTCTTCAAGAATCTCAACATTTAGATTTTCATGGTAGGACAGGGAAAATCAAGTGGGAATTGCTCAACATAGAAAACTTATTTTAGGAGTCCAAAAAAAGGAAAAGGTGGGGGACGTCATAGATTCTGAGGAGAAACCTTAGGGACATCCCAAACTATACTACTGTGTGGTTGCATTTTGGAGAGAATATTGTTGATATTTTATCTTGTCAATTTTATTATTCGGATCTTATACTTGCATAATACCTAATTATGCAAGTATCCTGCAGAGATAAGAGGATTTACGTCATACCGTACGACAATCTCGGAACCTAAGACGAATTAGGACTTACGTCGTACAACATGGATGCACAGAAGCCTAAGGGGAGAGTGAGGGTTTACGCCGCACTGGGCGAGCTACCTCGAAGTCCTATATGTTGTCATTTAAACTAGGAATGTTTAGTTGTTGTAGATTGGCAACGACCTCTGCTTGTGGTTTGCTCCATGCTCCTCATTGTACTGCCCACGGTGTATGCTCCAAGCTTCTCATCGTGCTGCCCACGGTGTATGCTCCAAGCTTCTTGTTGAAGTAGCAGTCCTAAGGTCTAAGGTTCAAACGGTTTTACCAAATGTGTTTCAATGTCTCAGGTCGTGTTGTTTTCAGTTTTGCATGCAGAATAAAGTAAATTGCTGGTAAGTAAAAGTGCTGGAAAGTAAAGTACAGTAAAGTAAACAAGGGAAATTGCAGTACCTAAAATGTAAATGCGTACTTGGGCATATACTACCGTTGCATGATTACTATTGGCAGCATAGTATGACTTGCAATGGATTTAAATAAACTTGCCGGAAAAGTAAGTAGAGCGAGAAAACTCAATCATGAAAGTCAGAAAAACGAGTCGTAGAAGTCACACATAAAACTCGTAGTCACATGAAAGATCGGAACTGGGTATAAGACATCAGTAAAGGTGGGGGCTCAGAGCTGGAATGTGTGTTTTTCGACCTTGAACAGGAGTTATCACTCGACGATCTACGGAGGGCAGTCCTTAGTCTCAATCTGAAAGACTAGCCATGGACTTTTGTGGTTCTTTATAAGTAAAAGTTGTTTGATTTTCATGCAAAAGATACTGTTTAATTTCTCATGCAGGGTTCATTTTTATCAAGCAAAAGAGATTTTTTTTATTTTTATAAATATTTTGTAAAGCGGTATAGTCCACAGACTAGTCACTCTAATCAAGCTAGGACTACTGGAGACCTAAGAGCATCAGGGGCAACAATCCCACCAAGAGTCGAGAATAGTATCATCGGCCCTTTCCTCTCCCCTTATGGAGGGTCCTCGAGGTAGGAGATACTATTCTAATTATCTCTTGTATCCTTCGTAGCACACATAAGCATTATCATCATCGGCTTTGCCACCTAGACCTCAGACTTACACAGATCTGATAATCCATATGTGATATTAAAAAAAAATAACCCCAATTGTCGGGAGGATTTGAGTGTAATGTTCAAATTCAAATCTCGGTGCAATGGGTTTCATTATTGGTTAAGTCATTTTGGGGAATTTCATTATTTGATTTAATTAAGGAAGGGTGAACCACGTTTCGGTGCGTCCTCGTGTCTGGTGTCTCGATCAGTTTGTGAATTAGAGTCAGGTACCTAGTTTCACTGTGCATTCGAGGGTTAGGTGAATAGGCTCTCACCTAGGGTGTGCTCCTAAAGTCTAAGAAGCCTACATTGTGAGTTAGGTGGATGGGTTCTTACCTAAGATGTGCTCCTAAGATCTATGAGGCTTGCACTGGGAATCAGGCAGATGGACTCTCACCTAGTGTGTGCTCCTAAAGCCTAGGAAGCCTATGTTTTAAATTAGATGGATAAGCTCTCGCCTAGGGTGTGCTCCTAAAGTCTAAGAAGCCTATGTTTTAAATTAGATGGGTAAGCTCTCACCTAGGGTGTGCTCTTAAAGTCTAAGAAGCATGTGTTTTAAATTATGTGGTTAAGTTCTCACCTAGGGTGTGCACCTAAAATCCTAGGAAGTCTACACTGTGACTTGTGCTTGGAGTGATTTAAGGTGTTCTAAACTCACTTGAGTGTTTTCTAACTAGACCTCAAATAAATTTTAAATGTTCCCTAATTACATCGAAAATTCCCCATTTTTTTTACCTAACCATTTAAAAAGAAAAAAATAAATCAAGAAAACAAAGAAGGCCGAACACACTCCCAAAAACTAGTGAAGCCAAGAGCGAAAAAAATGGAGTGGACCAACCAAAGAAAGGACGGTTAAAACGACTTCAAAACGGTGCATAAAATCGGCCTAAATCGATCAATAAAAACACCCAGAGCAGTGGGCAAAAGGGTTTCTACAACTCCGGGCAGCGACTAACAAATTCCAACCAGCCCATTCCGGCACTAGGCAGCTCACCTAAGCCTCCTACGACTTTATAATGGCATTCTACAGCAATGGGTAGTAAACCTACAGCAACTAGGCAGCAAAACGCAGCCCCCCTACGCTTCAAACAACTCCCTAAAAGGCAATTCTAAAGCCCGGGCAGCGGCTAACAACAAATAAAAGCCCCCCTACAACACCTCCAAGCTGCTATACTACCTTTCCTACAGTGTTCCCAAAGATCAAACAGCACTTTCTAACCTTCCAATATCATCCTACAGCTTTCCTATGTCTCCAAACAGAAATTCTAAGCTTCCCCCAATTCTCATACAGCTTCTAAATGATCCAAACAGCAATTCCAAGCTTCCCCCAACTCTCCTTCAGCTTCCAAATGATCCAAACAACAACTCTAAGCTTCCCCCAACCCTCCTACAGCTTTCTACAACACTAGGCAGCACTTAATTACATCAAACAGCACTTATTAACACTCCAACAGCAGCAAACAGCAGTCTAAGCCTCCAACAGCAGCTTTTTTAAAACCCCAAACAGCACTCCAATAGCTTTTCTAAACTCTAGACAGCACTTTCCAGCACCTGTTCGCCTCAAACAGAACCTAATCAACAATGGGCAGCACCTAAAGGCTCCAAACAACACTCCCTCGCACCAAAGAGCACTTGCTAATCACAAAAAGAGCACTTATGGACAGCCCAAATAAATATTTGAACCTCCAACAGCTACATTCATGCTCAAAAATATCATGTAAGTTCTTTCTAAAACGACATTCGTTCAAGCCCAAGACAATGTGTAAGTCCTCCTCAAATCAGCGACAATATCGAGTTTCCAACAAAAATAATAAAAAAAAATCAAGTGAAGATTTGTATGCATACCCCACAATTCCTAGGTATTTACATATCCGACACCTAGAACTTTATACATTCACACGGCTCAACTCATTCATATCGCATAAGAAAAACCATCAATTTAATTTTTAAACAGTGAAATGCATATTTTTAAGCATAGGTTTGTAATACCAAAGTGGATTGTATGTAAACATTAAATTTTACGCGTGAGATATGTGAATACATAAGATTAATGTGCTAGGTGTGTAAATGCAAAGGAATTGAGTGGGAATGTATGAAAATCTTAGTCAATTAAATTTTGTTGCTACTTTGGGCTCCATCACATTGTTTTTATTCTTAACATGAAATCCATTAAGCTTTTCAAAAGGGTTTAACTTGCTGATCCATACATCCCACGGAAACAATCTCAGGCCATCCTCTTAATGGATGGAGGGTAAGCCTAAAATTGAGGCATGCTTCCCTCTGTATTTCATTTGGAGTAAATTACTTTGTTGCTAGAAAGCAAGGCACGTGTAATAACAGAAAATTTAGAAAGAATTGATATAACACATTAGAAACCATGCTCTTAACATTTAAATCCTTTACGACCTACCAAAAAGAATCACCTACAAAGCCTTTCAAGGGTAGGTAAAAATGATACATTTGCAAGGAAATTGTGGCTCATAGTGTTAGATATGGAGATAGAAATAAGAAGAAAGGTGGTGCTGATGTAAAAGACAAAACAGAGCTTAGGTGCTAAACATGTAAGGGCACGGACATTGAGTGGTATGCATGTATATGGATTGTATAATCATTTTCTGATTTTTTTTTTTGTTTCACATAGAAATGCATGAAGAGCTTCGGATTTCTTTTTTATCAACTAGAGAAGCAAATAAAAATTAAATAAAAGAAAATAAAAAAAATAAAATTGTAAGTCTTCGTCGCATAGGATCGTATGGAAGTTTCAGACTTTGACAGTAAGATAGTCAAAATTGTAGTTGTCGCATGGCTAAAAGTACCTATAAGCTTTGTTTTGCGCAGCTAATCCAGGCGGATAGGCAAGCCTTGCCATAAGACATAGACTTGGAGCTTCAGCAAAATTAATCAGACAAGGGGCACTTAAATTTTTTTTCAAATCATCCACACAATACTTGCAAATAAACGCATATGAATCTTGAAACTAGAGAGAAAGAATAAATCTCAACCACAATACGTAGAGAAAAATCACAGAAAACAAATGATAAATGTGTGATTAAATGAAAACAAAGGCGGCAATATTTCTTACGCTCGAGTAATTGAAGAACAGGGGAGGGAGAGCGAAGTGATCGGATGTGACCGCTGGCGAGACAGAGGAGAAGGCCGGCTGGAGCTTCGATCCGGTGAGGCGAGGATTTCTTGGTGAGCTCTGGATAAACAGGAAGGTTACGAACAAGGAAGCCCGGTGAGGTCTCCAGCAGCTACGAGGGTTTCAATTGGGGATTTTGGTCGCAGAGGAGAAGCGGGGCGAGCGGGGCTCTTCAGCATGGCGAGGAGAGAGCGTCGAGCGGTGGTGCAAGAGAAGCCGAAGGCTTCGGTTTGCAGAGAGAAGCGAGGGTGTCGAGCTCGCGAGGGTTTCTGCGCAAGGAGGAAAGCCAAGCAAGGGGACCTGTAGCGAGGAAGACAGGAGAGCGGTTGTCGAGCGTGAGGGAGACGCGAGGAAGAGAGCCGAGCGGCTTCGGGCGAGCGTAAGGAAGAAGGCGAGCGGGAGAGAGGAGCTCGGATCAGGGGAGACCGAGCGTGAGGAAGATGGCCGCGAGAGAGGACGAGCGGGAAGAGTTCTGTCGAGGAGGAAGGGGCCTAATATCGAAATAGGAGAAGGAGCCACCCCGCCCATCCTATAGCCGCGTTCGTCCATTACAGGTGATTGGGCGCCAAATTAATTATTTTTCATACAGAGAGACATTTATTTGGTAAAAGATTAATTTCAAATTTAACCTAATTAATGTCAGATTAATTGGTTTATTTGAGATTCAAAATTTGAATTTTAAAATCAAGTGAGCTGAGGTGTGCAGCCCAGTTCGAACCCGAATTGAACTTGGGTTGAGCTCGGACCCGTGTCCGGCAAATAAAGGAAAATCTGCATCGATTTTCGTGTCGTTCGCGCGAGCGCGGAACCACAGCAATATGGGTATCCTTCTTAGCTAAATTCGACATTCCGGATGCATTTGTGGGTCCGTTCTGTCATCTGGGATCGTCTAAACAAGTTCACCGACGATCGGTTCAAAAAGTGTCAAGTTATGGTGTACGCGAGTTCGAGTCATTAAGAGTTCACCTAAAGTCGTTTGCTCCTATGGGAACTCATTTTTGGGCCCTCTACATGTCAGTCCTTAGCCCTTGCAACCAGCAGTCGAGTGTTTGGGACTACTCATGCGAGGTCTCACAAAAATGGGTCTAGAAGTGGTTCGAAGCTCTACGTGAGGTGGGCTTCATTACTAGTCCGCTATGATGGTCAATAAGAAGCTCCTACAGCTAGATCCTAGGGTCTAATGCGAAAAAAGCTAAGACATTACTAAAATTGAGGTCAACAAAAAACACTTTACTTTTCCTGCGGCCGCCCGCTAGCTCTTCAAGCGACCTCTTCCTCCCTGTCGTCACCCCATTTCCCCCTTCCCCGAGTTCCCTTGTAGCATTATTTCCCCACTCCAACCCAACTACAACGGTCTACACTATAAGGCCTTCCACCCTCCAAGAATTGACGGCTTCTCCCACAACATCCCCAGCCAACCTCCAATACAACGACAACTTACAAGCCTTCCAAATGACAGCACCTGTTAACCTCCAAACTGTAGTCTTCTTCCCTCTCCGCTGCCCTCCAACCTGCATCCCCGGTTATCCCATCTCCTCCCACCACAATCGCCATCACCCTAGGGTTTCTTTTATATTTGTTTGTCATTTATTTCATATATTAAAGAGTCGTTATAACTAATTTCAATTCAATAATAATATTTGTGTTTCTTTTGTGGCTTGGGCTTCCTCCCTCGGTATCATGCTCCGAAGAAGGGCCTGATCCAGGAAAAAGTTCAAAGGAGGGTCTGCTGCGGGAAAAGCTCTAGAGAATGGTCTAATGCAGGAAAAAGCTTTAGATGAGGGTATGATGCAAAAAAAGAGAAAAAACTCTGGAAGAGGGCCTCAGTGGATTAATTGAAGCATGAAATTTTACCCTCCATGTAGAGAAATGTTAATTTATGTTGTGGAATTCCTCGTTCAGGAACCCAAATTGGATGATTAAACTTGCAAGAATCTCCAAATTTACAGGCTCTTGTCATCATATAGTAACTACAGTCCTTCTCTCCAGGATGCTGCGAATATAAAAACAGGTGGCTTGACAACTCTGAGTCGTTTGTGCAACGAGTACTTTGAAAATAAAGCATCACTTTGGTCAATATAGTTAAATGCCAAAGTGTTCTAATGGTAGAGAGCTTCAGCAAACCTCTTCGATCCCGCTTTATCCACCCCATCAACCCAAAGCCACGACACCGACATCTAACTCCCACCAATCCTCCTGACCGAGTAGCTTCTAGCTCCGCCTACGCCCGCGTGGAACTTTAAAACCGTTGCTCTGGTTAGAAGACAGGGAAGCAGTCCTCTTGCCATCGTATGTAATGGTAAGTACATCAGTGGAATAAGGAGAGGAACCCACAGCGATTGGAAGTAGGGATCGGCAACGCAAAGCGTGTAACCGCCTAATCCACCGCTGGTGCAGGTCGAGCCATAGTAGATCTAGCTCGACATTGAAAGAGGAGTGGCGTATGAGCTGAGGTATTCGCGGGTGGAAGAGACGGAATAGGAGGATGAGATCGGCTTAGGATGCAGCGACAGCACGCTAACATCTGGTGTGCATTTCCTCGACCCCCCCCCCCTCTTCTTCTTTATCAGCTCAACAAGCTGGCTAGACCCAAAACCGTATTGCAGCAGAAAAAAGTGCTACACACAGGTTGCTATAGCAATGGAGGAAGTCACGTCGCTACCCCTGAAGCGGCAGCATGCGTTATCATCGCCTGAGGTATTGGCGAAATAACTCCACTTCGCCGAAGCTAAGCTTATCGCCCCTTGCTTCACTTGGCACCGCTAGGGCAGAGGACCAAAATCTTGTAGGATAACTCCTCATTACATGCTCTTTACTCTCTAAATGGGCAACCAATTGAGTTAGAAAACCGTTGTTTTCTCTCAGAAAAAAATGCTCCCGTTCTGGACAAAGTGGTTGTGACCCTAGCTGTGAAAGGGTAGATAGGAAAGCAGGGATCTATTCTAGCGGTAAGGGCCTGCGGATAGCCTGCAAGGAGAGAAAGCATCCCTCCCTTCCTGCAGGGAGAAAGGCAGGAAGAGAGTCTGGCAGCTCTGGAGGGAAGATTGGAGGCAATGGTAGGGAACTTGGCTCTGATACTATGTTGAAATTCAGAATAATGTGGAATGTTTTTATTAATATGAAAATGGAGTATAAATAACCCTTTTATGAATCCTAGAATAAGAATGTCAATAAAAAAGAAGTAATATGAAAGGAAAGATATAACTCCTAATATCTTCAATTAATTAATTCATAATTATTATTTTGGAGAAAAAGGAAATAACACAAAAATCGGAAAACCTAAATAAAAAAGGAAATGAACTCACTCCAAGGAAATAAATCTAAAATAGAAAATAAAATAAAATTATATTAGGAAATAAATATAATCCTTATAACATCTAATATGAATAAATTATTTCATAATATAATTTCTAACAACATAAATAGTAAAAGTGATTGACCCTATAAACTCATGAACATTATTTGTGCTCAATAGTTCAACATTCAAAAAGAACAAAACAAATAGAGGGCATCATCATTGAGAAATCATACAATATAAAGATCTACATTGAGAGATCGGACGGCAAGATTTCAGTTACCAAACAGGACGATGTTGATATCTATAGAAGGATGTCAGAAGAATTTCAATCAAAAAAAAGTTTATTTAAGTTAAATGAAAAGCCCAGCATTTGCACGCTAAAGCTGCATGCATCAGTTACATCTTATGAAATGTTTGAATTGGTAATGAAATGAAATTCTTTGATGTCATTAGAATGATGAGAATTGATAAAGACCAGAAACTCATAGTAGCATGATATAGATTCACCTTTTCAAGCCCTTACTGATCATCACCACTACCCTAATCCACCCTAGTATTGTGTCGTGTGTAGTATTTATTGTTACTACCTATTCCTGTTTATGTGACTATAATTTCCAATTTAGCAATAATACTGTTTTTCTATTGTTGTTTGGTTAAACTAGTATCATTTAGTATCAGAGCTACCCTAATCATCAAGTAACGAGAGCTCCAAACAGTGGAATGTGTCTTGAACATTAGAATGTCCCACCAAATATAATGTCAAAACTAGCAACCATCAAGTTAAAGAAGAGTGCGTTGACGTGGTGGAAAAATTCTAAGCACGTAGAAAACACAAAATCACTACCTGGTCCAAAATGAAACGAGAGATATAGCACAAGTTGCTACCAGTTCATTACAAACATGACATGTTCTCAAGATAACATCATCGGGTGACTGTTACATCTGACCTGCGGATCTCAACCCCACAATAAAGCAGCAAAAGTACACCCAACGGAGCATCCAAACTGACCCCGCCTGAGAAGAAACAGTTCAGCATAGAGAACAGGTGGACCCAACTAACATTCTCAAATCCGTCTCAGCCAAAAAGTGTCAAGTGCCACGGTTTGTACACAACGCATTAGTTTGCCCAAAAAAGACTATGATCTACTTCACTAAGCAAAGAACGGTTGAAGAAATGGACAACGATATAGAAGATGGTGAAGACGTAAGAGAGGAGTTTCTCCCAGTTACAATGAAGGAAAGCTAGTTATTCAAGCTGAGGTCATGAAAGAGACTCCCGATAGATTAGCATTGGTTGTTCTAGAAAATAGTGACTCTGATGAGCCGATACCTAAAAAGGGACAGACCTTATTGAAGAGATTGCCAGACAACATCACTCATAGTTTCCACTACAAGTAGTCCAACGTGTCAAAGGTTTCATTCGAGAGTTAGTTCCTCTAGACAAATTTGTTTATCAACCTCAGTCGAGTACATAGAGTGAAAGAAACAAATTACATATTTAATTGTTCGAGACTCAGTTTGTAAGAGCACACAGCAACGTGCAGTTCTAGTTCTAACTACGCCTAAATTCTGATTCTCACTTCCTTTTGAGATCGGTACCTAAATTCCGATTCTCATCCTTGAGATCGAGTAACTAAATTCGATTCTCATCCTCGAGATCGCACTCTAAATTCGATTCTCTCCTTTGAGATCGGTACTCAAATTTCGATTCTCATCCCTTCGAGGCTAGTACCAATATTCTAGTCGCTCCTCGAGATCGCACTCTAAATTCGATTCTCACTTCGTCTGAGATCGGTACCTAAATTCTGATTCTCATCCTTGAGATCGGTACCTAAATTCCGATTCTCATCCTTGAGATCAGTACCTAAATTCTGATTCTCAACCCTTTTCGAGATCGGTACCTAAATTCCGATTCTCATCCCTTTGAGGCTAGTACCGATATTCTAGTCCTCCCCGAGATCGATGCACTAAATCCGATTCTCACTTCCTCTGAGATCGATACCTAAATTTCGATTCTCATCCTCGAGATCGGTACCTAAATTCCGATTCTCATCCTCGAGATCGCACCTAGACTCGATTCTCTCCTTTTGAGATCGAGCACTATATTCGGATTCTCATCCTTCGAGGCTAGTACCGATATTCTAGTCCTCACCTCGAGATCGATACTTAAATTCGATTCTCACTTCCTTTCGAGATCGGTACCCAAGTTCCGATTCTCGCATCCTCGAGATCGCATCTACAAGTCCGATTCTCACTTCCTTTCGAGATCGATGCACTAAATTCCGATTCTCATCTTCGAGATCGGTACCTAAATTCCGATTCTCATCCTCGAGATCGCACTCCAACTCTCGATTCTCTCTTTTTGAGATCGGTACCTATATTCCGATTCTCATCCCTTTGAGGCTAGTGCGATATTCTAGTCCTCACCCCGAGATCGCACTCAAATTCGATTCTCGCTCCCTTTCGAGATCGGTACCTAATTCGGATTCTCATCCTCGAGATCGATCACTAAATTCGATTCTCGACCCTTTTCGAGATCGGTACCTGAAGTCCGATTCTCATCCTTTCGAGGCTAGTACCGATATTCTAGTCCCCACCTCGAGAGCGATGCTGAGTCCGGTTCTCACTCATTTTCGAGATCGGTACCTAAATCCGATTCTCACCCCGAGATCGCACCTAAATCTCGATTCTCGCTTCGCTTTCGAGATCAGATCTAAATTTCGATTCTCATCCCGAGATCGCATCTACAACTCGATCTCTCCTTCTCGAGATCGGTACCTATATTCGATTCTCATCCCTCGAGGCTAGTATCGATACTCTAGTCCTCACCCCGAGATCGCATCTAAATCTCGATTCTCACTCTTTTCGAGATCGGTACCTAAATTCCGATTCTCACCCCGAGATCGACACTCAAGTCCCGATTCTCACTCCTTTCGAGATCGGTACCTAAATTCCGATTCTCATCCTCGAGATCGCATCATAAATTCGGATTCTCAACCTTTTCGAGATCGGTGCCTAAATTCCGATTCTCATCCCTTCGAGGCTAGTCATCGATATTCTAGTCCTCCCCGAGATCGCACCTAAGTCCGATTCTCACTCCTTTTCGAGATCGGTACTGCAAATTCCGATTCTCATCCGCGAGATCGTCACCAAATTCGATTCTCAACCCTTTCGAGATCGATGCTCAAGTCCGATTCTCATCCCTTTGAGGCTAGTACCGATATTCTAGTCCTCCCCGAGATCGCACCTAAATCTCGATTCTCACTTTTCGAGATCGGTACCAAAATTCGATTCTCATCCTCGAGATCGCGTCTCAAATCCCGATTCTCTCCTTTTCGAGATCGGTACGCATATTCGGATTCTCATCCCTTCGAGGCTAGTATCGATATTCTAGTCCTCACCTCGAGATCGCATCGTAAATTCCGATTCTCACTTCTTTGAGATCGGTACCTAAATTCCGATCTCATCCTCGAGATCGATACTGCAAATCCCGATTCTCAACCCTTTCGAGATCGGTACGCTAAATTCCGATTCTCATCCTCTCGGGGCTAGTACCGATATTCTAGTCCTAATTTCCTAAGGTCAGTACCCACATACTGATTTCTGTTCTCCCTCGCATATTTTGAAATTTCGCGATTCAAAGTCCACTCTCCAGTCCTCAACGAGAGTTCCTGGTCTTTGATTCCGCTTCCGATACCCGCTTCCTTGTTTCCCCAGCGAGAGTTCTGGAATCTTCAGTTTTGGAGATTTGCCTGTCGCTCCCCAGCGGAAACCTTCGCCACTCTTTCCTCGTTCCGTTCTGAGTATGTTGACTCAGGATGTCTGTGTTGGTTTGGTTGATCTTGTCGGTCAACGCCAATACGCGCGGTGTGCTCGATTAGCACACCACACCTATTGGGGGTCCTTTTGTTGACCTCGCTTTCGATCGCGCTCGCGTCAAAATTTTGCGACGATACCAAATTTCGACGCAATTTTGACGCGCTTGTCGACGAGGTTGCTCAGACGACCTCGGACGATGAAACGGATTGCGCCGATGCGTCCGGAATGTCGATTTCACTTAAAATCGACGTTAAGTTTGCGACGATAGCCTGTCGGGGGCGAAACTTGTAATTTAAGTTTTAATTTAAATAATAAAAATAAAAAAAAAGATATTCTAAAACCTATTTTAAAATCAAACCCTTTGCCCTAATTACCCTCGCACTCGACCGGTGCCTTCGTCTCTCCCGCGCGAGTTCCCTGGAACCTTCGTCCCTCCCGCGCTCGAGCGTGCTTTCTGGCGGTCGTTTGCTCCTCGAGCCGCTCGTGATAGGCCCTATCCTTATCCCTCGAGCAACTTGCGGCACCTCATGCGTGTGTCCCTTACCGAGCTCTGCTCCCTCCTGCGGCAATCCGCCGCCGATCCCATTGCGCCCGATCCTGTAGGTTGAGCTCTTGACCTCTGCTTCCCCTCCTCTGCCTATTTAAACCCCATTTGGGGTGGGATTGGGGTTGGCCCGAAACCTTTGTGAAGAGAGGGGAGTTGTTGTTGGAGCGTTTTCTGTACTTGCGGTTTGCTTCCTGTGTGTTCTACGCAATCTGGTAACTCTCCTCTACCCCTTTCTTATTCTCGGTTTTGGCCCCAGGGAGGCTTCACTTGTGCCTTTGGCTCGGTTTTCCCTGTTCATAGTTTCGGTTAAGCACTTGTATGCTATGAAAAATCTTATCTAGTTGCTTGAAATACTCGATTCCTATGGGTTTTTCTTATAACAGCATGCTAATGTGATACTTTGTATAAATGTTGGGAATGTTTTCTTTACTAACTTGAAATGTGGCTAAAAGTTTCGATTGAGCATGCTAGAGAGAAAATTTAGAGCTCAGCAGTGAGTCCATTGATGTGATTTGTGAGTTTTGAGGTTGGATAGAAACTTTACTTGTTGTCTGCCCTTTTGTTGGGGCTTGGCCGAGAGCCTTTTGTTGGTGGGCGATGTGATGGTGGCCTTGTTCTTGCTCTGCGTTTGAGTTGGGGATTGATAAAGATGAACCTATAGTTGCTCCTTGCTTGTTTGAGAGGGAGATGTCGAGCATTGTGCTTGGGCCACTTCTCGAGTGCCTCATTTGATGAATTGGAGTTAAATTGATGTTCTTGGGAAGCTTGTCCATTCACTTTCATATGGGTTTGGAAATGTTCGCAATCGATCTTCGTCCCGAGCCATTTTTCTCTTTTGCTTGATTTTAAAAGTTTTTGATCGACTTTTCCATGATTTCTCTTTTAAATTTCCTTTTGATGTAATTGTACTTGAGCGAGAAAATGACACCCTCAGGGTCGATTCGGGAACTAGGATTTCGTTTTTTTTAACGCCTGTTATTACGTGTGTTAGGGGAATTTTAAATTAACTCACCCGCCGTCACGACCCTCCAAGTTCGGGGGTGAGTTAATCTTCTTTTCCCTTTTCGTTGCTCGACGAAGTTTTCCGCTTCACTCGGAGTCGGTTTTGGTTTTGTTTTGTTTTGGGGCGATGACGGCGAGCAAAGCGCACGCCAGTGATGAGTAGAATGATATCCCATCCTACGACATCGGGACTCGCTCCAGGCGCAGAGTGAACCAGTAGGATGACGGCATCGTTCACCGCTTACAAGCGCAACGGGGCACCCGTACCTTTCTTAGGATTGTTAGCGATCATTTACCCTACGAAATGATCGGCTCGTGGACAATTATATTTTTTCAAAATCTGATAAAAATACGATACTACATTTCGCAATAAAAATATCTTTTCACCACAACAAAAAAAATTTTTTTTGATAAACTCTCTTTTGCATGTCTGAAATCCATATGCATGCTAAAAATATAAATTTCAAAACTATATTATAACATTTGATTGTCCACTTGTTGATCATCAGTCTTGGGTGGGGGAACACTCTCCTGAGTCAGGTTTAGTTGGACGCACTTACTGACGAGTAGCGGGCTTTATACACTCGTGTGACCGAGTAGCCTTCGACGACTTCTTCGAGCAAGATCTTACTGCAGCTTCTGAGCCTAGCCCCGACCAGAGTCTTGCGGTTTCTTCGGGTTTTCATTTGATTTTTGTTAGAGCACTCGTGGTTTTTTTAGGATTTTCTCGGAGTTTTGGTGACTTTACTACTTTTCTCGAGCTTTCCGTTGTGGGTCGATCACTTTGTTTTCTTGAGTTTTTCGACGACCTTTCATTTGCTTGCTTGACTTTCATGTGGCACACTTCTCACTGCTAGACGAAAGAAAATAACGGGTCTCCGGGTATACGGGTTTGTTTACGTTTGCGGCGTGTTACCTCCTTTATACTGCTATCGTACGTCTATATCTTGTTTAGCCATCACTTTTCATACTTACTTCTTGCATGCTATATCTTTGTTCAGTCACTTTTCTTACTCATACTATCTGCATCGTTATCTTGTTTAGCGTCACTTTTTATACTGCTATCTTGCATCTTTATCTATTTAGTCATCACTTTTACATGCATATTTCTTCGATCGTTATCCTGTTTAGCACGTTACGTTATATAATGTTGCATGCTTCTATCATTATTCTCGTGTATATACGTATCACGTTATAAACTCGTACAATACTTAAACATATTGGCATAGGGTGTTTAGAAGAACTTCGACCATGTAGGCGCACTGATTAAACATTTTGACCTGCTCGCCTTAGAAAACTCGGCCTCTTACAACGAAGGAGCCTCGGAGCTAGTATAGTGGGCGACACGGTCGTCTTCGACGATGGAGCTCGTCGTCGTCAACAAAACCATAGGATGGCTCGGGAAGTTATTGAGGCTCGCTTTCGAACCTCGACATCCCCTGGTTCCTCTCCCTTGGATTCTACATTCCAAATTCGAGCCAACTCCTTTTGCACACCTCCGCATCTTATTTCGTTGAAAAGTTCTATCCTTTTGACCTCCTTGAAGATAATATTTCACGATTTTTATCGAAGTATTCTTAGATGATTTCGGTCATTTAAGATGTAATTAACTATAAGTACTTGCCCTTATAGGAAGCATTTTTCGAACCCAGCTTAAAATAAACCCTATTTAATTCTTCATATTAAATAGAGAATTTGTCGACGAAATAAATTGGTTTCGCAGACCAAACGGACGTCGTATATTTCTTAGTTTATTTGATCGAGCCTCACCCTCAAGTCTTCGTGTTTGTCTTTCGGGATAAGTGCGTAGACTGAGGTGTAGCGCTCTTTCATTCAAACTATGAAAAATGTGAGGTCAGTTTGACTTCCTTTCTTTTCGTTGAAGGATCCTTCCGAAGCGGGCGACGGGATTCCGATTCCGGCGACCGACAGCTTCTTACGGGCACTTCACGCACAAAACAACGCCGACATGCATGGCGTAAGGGAACCACGCGATCTCGTGTCCGCGAGGATCGGGCTACAGGTTCCTATGATGAGGGTAGAACCGAACTGAACATCTCTTCTTTTATTTTCCTTCTGATTTTCAACCTATTTTCTTTTATCTTTCTTTCATTTCT
This sequence comes from Papilionanthe hookeriana x Papilionanthe teres, assembly GCA_022702705.1. Classification (NCBI taxonomy): domain Eukaryota; kingdom Viridiplantae; phylum Streptophyta; class Magnoliopsida; order Asparagales; family Orchidaceae; genus Papilionanthe; species Papilionanthe hookeriana x Papilionanthe teres. Next base: position 52,207,596 of record CM040428.1, read on the forward strand.
AGTCATTTCGTATATATGTGTTGTATTAGCGATTGAATCTTCATTTTTATCTTGAGTTTATTCGGAACGTTCACTCGTGTCCTTGAGTTTTTCGTTCTAGGGTTGTAATCGAGGGTCCGAGTGATGCTTTGGTTATACCTTGCTACCAAGTTGGTGATTATCCTCCCTTACGCATCCTTCACACATCGCTTCACGCGCCTCCTTTGTTGTAGATCGGCCAGAACAGTTGTTGTTGTTGTCTTTCCTGCATTTTTCCACCTTTTAGTAGCCAATTGCCTTCCCTCCCTCCACCTTGCTGCTGCCACTATTCCAGCCAACCAACATCACTGTTGTCCGGCCATCCTACATCACTGTTGCCGCCCAGAACCCCCTTTGCCATACTGCTTTACCGTTGTCCGGCCATCCTACATCACTGTTGCCGCCCAGAAACCTCTTTGGCTTGCTATTTTACCACTGCCCGACCATCCTACATACTTGTTGCAACCAAGGACAGCAAGCAGCTATTGTTTCCCTGCTACAACAGCCCCTCTACTCCTCTTCCCTACCCGGTTTCCACCCTTCCAAGCCCATAACGGTCACTAACCACACTAAATCCACCCTAGCAGTGAATCGTGTCTCTTGTTTGTAGTTATTTCCTACCGTTTGTGTTTTTAATTTCTTATTTCAATGCAGCAATAATATTGCTTTCTCATTATTGTTTGGTTAAACTCCGGTAACAGAGGGACAAAAACAATACTAATCTAAATTATATAAATATTAAAAGGCTGCAACAGGAAAATTATGGCCCAACTTGACTCGACTTGAGCAAAATAAAGTGGTGTGTTAATTATCTGTGAGAAGTCCTTAAATAATTATAAAACTAAATGAAAATTCGCTATCTAATAATCAAAATGAAAGGAATCATTTACATCCTTTATGATTTAGCTCATGGTCACAGAAAAGGCGCTTAAAACAAGTTCAAAAAGTTAAATATTTAACACTGAGATTGCTGAAATGAGAGTGGCTGATGGCAGAGAGATAAAGGTCTAAGGAAAACAAATACGAAACCATCCTCCTTCCCAGTAATTGAAGTGGATAATCATTTGCACTGCTAGCTTGTGAAGTAAAAAAATAGCACGAAAGAAGTCTAATTAAAGCTTCCATTGGTAAAATGTGTTCTCATTTTGCTATGTATTTTTGTACCAAACTAAATAAGTAACCACTACTGTCACAGAAAAAAACAAGCGTTTCTGCCAGTATTGGTTCAGAGGAAACTTTCAACTGCATGTTTTCACTCAAATCAAAGTTCCATGTCAGATCATTAAAAGGAATTATAAAATAAGGCTGAATTCTGTTCTCGTCTACGATTAAATAAAAAAAAATGTATGCTGTATTCTACTATAGAACTTATAACCAAAAAATTGTTATTGATTAATCAAAAATGTCTCTATGTCAAGTAGTGCACTTTTTTAGCAGGATCAACCAATCAGACGTGATTAAATAAGAGATGTAATCAATATCATTAATGTCAAGTGATTATAGCATTTGAGTCAATATAAAACATTTACAAAGAGTAACAAACAAACAATTCAAACAGTTTTTCACAAATCGTAATGCAATCAATCCTATACTTTAGAACAAATATTGTGTGGTTGTAGCTCGCTGAAACTGCCTTCTATTATATGAAAGAAATTTCAAGAGATCTGCATATCAATTACAAGCAAATTAAAATAAAAAAGAAGATTTGAAATGTTTCGAGGCAAAAAACTACATCAACCTGCAAGAAGTGACATCTCCCTGCGAGTGATTTTAGTCCTCGGGCTGCCCTTTCTTTGTTTAGCACCAGCTGATTTGGTTTCAGTACAAACAAAATGATTTCCAGTGACATCTGATTTACGAACCTTTGCTTCTACTCGTTCCAACCTAGCATTAATATCTTTCATCTACAAAACCAAATTGAGACATTAAAGGGGGAGAATTTACTAATACATAGTGATAATAAAACAGGCGTATCTGTCCATAAAGTCGTGATTACAAGTTCAGTTTAGAACTAACTGAAGTATTACCAAGGATGATGAAAGATGGTGGCGTTGAAGTTCTTCAAGAAACTGAGGTCCAGCTTGAGAGTATGTCTCCTACACAGCAGGAAAATTGACAAATTCCTCAGATCCCAAAAATCTTCAGCTTCAATTAAAAAAAAAAAAGAAGGCATGGCAAAAACGAGGAACAGGAAGCTTCGAAGTTCACATATAAATTTTGGGTGGGTGAGAAAAATCTTCAACATTCAAAGTTATAAAACATTGCAAATTCATCGAAAAATCATACATGACACCTACAAAATTTCAATAATTTACCATGTAATCGATACCGGAGAAAGCCCAAACTACAAAAGAAAATCACAATAATATTATTGTTCTAATTCAAAAGTTACAACGAAGACTCTTCGAAAACAGAGAATAAATCATAACAAACATAAAAAAGACATCATGGAACGATGGCAACAGCGGGAACGCCGGCTGGACAGCATACGAGATGGTGGGTGCCTGCAAAAGCAACTGGGGATGATATGGTGAGATGGCACAAGTAGCATGGCTGGAATGGAACACTGTACCAGGAGGTGGGTTGGGAGGACTGCAAGAGTTATGGGAAATGAAGGGGCTTTGGTAAAAGCAATGGGGTGGCAGGGGTCATGGTATGGGTAGGGAGGCTGTAGGTGTGGATTATGGCAGAAGTGGGTTGTGGCCGGAAGGAGTTTGGAACATAGGGAGGAGTTGAAGTGGGTTGTGGCCGGAATGGAGTTGAGCTACAACCGGAGCACACTCAAACCCTTGGAAACAGTCTCCACTTTGGACGAATTACAACCGGAGTACCTTCTCATTTTCGGGTACAGTCCCCAGAGGAAAAGAATGCCTCAAAGGCAGTAACTGAAATCAGCAATTATTAAAAACATCTCCACCCTAGACAAACACAACAGAATATAAAGGATCCTAGCACAAAGAAATAGGAAGCAATTTGAAATTAGGATAGAAGTGGAAGATGGTAGAAAAAGTAGGCAATGAATAGAAAGGAATTGGAATTGGAAAGAAAAAGAAACTAGAAAGGGGATAGAAAAGGCAAGCAGTAGAATAGGAAGAAATTAGAATTTGATAGAAATAGAAAAGATGATAGAATAGGAAAGGAGAGGGGAGGGGGTGGGAAGGGCTAGCCCGCAACACTGTAGCAGCTACAGTACCACTTATGCACAGTTTAGCAGCTACATTGTTGCGACCCAATAAGATCTCGTGTCAATCTCCCGAATTGGGGTTCATCGAAACTTTTAGAACAGAAACATTTTACTGAGTGGTACTTGGGTAATGGCGGATGCTAGGGAACCATAAGATTAGACTAGAGTTGGGCTAGCTCTCATGTCAAATGATACCGGAGAAAAACCAAACAACAAAAGAAATAATAACAATATTATTGTTTAAATTCAAAGGTTACAATGAAAACGCTGCAAAAACAGGAAATAAACGATAATAAGCATAAAAAGATGCCCTAAACCTACGGCAACAGGACGAGCCCCGACTGGACACCAGGTGGGATGGTCGGCCAAGTGCTTGCGCAGCAATTGGGGCTGATATGGGCATTGGCAACAAGGGAAGAGCTGGGATGAAATATTGTAAAATGTACGGCTCAAGTAAGCTTGGAGGATAGCATAAGTTATGGGAAATGAAGAGGATTTGGTAATAGCAGTGGGGGTGGCAAGGTCACGGAATGAGTAGGGAAGTTGTGGATGTGGGTTACAGCAGCACTGAATTGTGGTTGGAGGGAGTTTGGAAGATAAGGAAGGGGTTGGAGAGGCCTACGTAAGGATAAATGTCTCTTCAGAGTCGAGCTACGGCCGGAGCACCACCCGTACCCTTGGAGACGGTCACCACCTCGGAAGAGATACAGTCGAAGCACCTTCTCGTCGTAGGGTATAGCCCCCACAAGGGAAGAACGTCTCAAGGGAAGCAACTGAAATCAGCAATCATCAAAAACCTCCCCACCCTAAGTAAACACAGCATAATATAAAGAATCCTAGCACAAAGAACTAGTAAAGAATTTAAAATTGGGATAGAAGTGGAAGGTGGTAAAAAAGGTGGGCAAGGAATATGGAAGAATTGGAATTGGAAACAAATAGAAAAAGAAAAGGGGTAGGAAAGGCAAGCAATAGAATATGAAGAAATTAGAATTCGATAGAAATAAGAAAGGGAGTGGAATAGGAAAGAAGAGGGAGGGAAGGGCTATTGCGTCGGCGGCATTGTAGCAATTATAGTGCCACGACCCGGTAAGCTCACGCGTCAGTCATTCATCTTCATTAGAGATTAAATGTTTTCAACTTCCCAAAAAAAAATATGCTTAACTTTTTTTTACAGACACGTCAGTACTAAATCAAGTGTTTTTTTTTTTATGTATAGCATGGTTTCAAAAAGATGTGCATCAACTATGAGCAGAAGATACCCCGTGATTTTAAATGAACCATAGAAAGCAGGGAACAAAGGACAGTTCAAAGACAAAAGCACTCCATTCAATGTTGTTAAATAGAGGCAGACACTTTCCTAAGCGGCGAAGCAATGCAAGTCCACAGTGCCTCTCACTTGCCCTAGGGCACCATTGCCTAACCAAACGCTTTACGTATGAGTAGGATTGAAGGGAGGCTTGTAGGAGAACTTTCCTAAAGCCCCTCTCACCCCCCTCAAAATTGGTGCTTATGATAGAGCATACCATCAAAAATAAATTTTGACCTTGAAGATAAGTTAGTTAAATAGAATGATTATTCAATTTGGGGGAGGGGGGATGGGGGAGCTTTGGACTTTTAAAAATCGTATTGGGCGCTTTTAAGAGTTTGATTACAAAGTCAAACTTTCCTTAGATTTCGTGAGTACAATTACTATCTAGCTTGAAGTTTCTCATAGGAGCAAAAACCTCATGATTAATTACTCCTCTCGCGCATGTGATTGAAACTTGAATTACAACTATTTGATATGTGGTAAACACGGTGTATAGTAGCAGTAGTTTTGACTTTAGATTGAAAAAAAAATTACCAACTCTAGGTTAGATTGCATTGCAAGAAAAATGATGACAAACCCAATCAACATTCTATAATTTCATCGTTATCACAAAGCTTGATTTAATTAATGAGAGAGAGTTGACCCAACTTAATTAAAGGATCCTTTTCCACAGCATAGGAATGCATTTCCAAAGAAGTTTATAGGCCTTGGGGGCACATTTGTATAAGGAAATAACTTTAATTCAAGATTAATTAATGACGGGCTTTATGTTCTATGAAGTTCACTCCAAGATTCAGCACTCAGGAGGCTTAAAGCATTAAGAAGCATAAAGGCTTAATCCATAAACGTAATTTAATGTGGTCATTTCACAACTTAATACCCAGTAGGAGGGCCTTGATCATAATCGTAACTTTTTCGGGACCAATTAGCTGCAAAATCACTCATTAAATAACACAAACTACATCCTTAATAGCATTAAATCTTTAAGATTGATAATTTAGGCACACCTAATATTATAGTGGCTCTTTTTGAACTCAAATTATTCTTAAATTTACCAATTGGTACCCTCAAAAAAACTATAGTGGAGGATAAATGAAAAGTTGCCCTTTGCTTTAACCAGCAAATTTCATGTAATGTTTTGAATTTTGTAATTTTTATAGAGTTATATAATTTTATCTTTATTTAAACCCAAAATGATTTATTTTGAGCTTTGAATGAATCTTGAAAAAGAGTCCTCTCAAGTTGAGATTCACAATCAACACAAAAATTATTAGAATATTTTCAACTATAAAATGATGTTGCTAGAACTTTATTAACTCTCTATGATAATCAAGTGCATAATTTGCTTTTAGTGTGAACCTGTTTTGAAAATTAATAATGCTATAGACTTTACTGACTTTATCTCAAATATAGAGATCAACTCTAAGATTGAGAACTTGTGATTATTCCATACAGGGAGGATATCAAGACTTCGAATTTTTAAAAGAATTTTTTTAAAAAAGGTATTGAAGGTCATTCTTAAACAAAAGTGAAAGTCATAAGATGAATTGTAATTGTATTATTGAGATGCAAATTGTGCTTCATTAATGTCGAAAACTCCTCCTTTAAATCTGAAGTCTAATTTTTCACAAGTACTCAACATGCACTTCTTCGTTTCTCCACCTTTGCTCACTTACAACATAATAAATCATCATTTAATGTGCGCCTATATTCCTTGAATCAAAAGCAATTATATCATAGCACTACAATCCATCTTCAGTTATAAAAGAACATCTCTCACAATCTAAAGGATCTATTTTTATTTGATGATAGCTAAATATTGCATTACAAAAACTCGTGATAAAAAAAAACAATCGAGTCAACAACAGCGTCAATTCTCATGGGCTAATGACCATGTTTTAAACATGCTAAGTTCAAGTTTACCCCATATGCCCTTTGAAAAACCATTACATTTGATATCAACTCAAAATATTGCTCTTTAATGAATTCATCCTCTAATAGTTTTACTTCATGGTGAATTGATTCTCTGAAAGTTTGTTGGCCTAATACTTTATCATCCTAGCATTCTTATTGGCATTCAATCTATAGTGAAAAATTGATCTCAATGTCTGACATTTTAGCATCCAAACCACTCAAATTTCTCGAAACTCCCGGCAAATTTTGGCCAACTCTCTTTGTTTTTCATTGAATGAAGTGCTGACAAAGAAAGTTTAGCTTTTTTTCTCTTTCAAAAATTGTCATTTCATTGTTACTTCAGAAGCTTAGATTCGGAACCCCCTCTGAACTTGACTTGAAGAATTTCTTCCTGAACGTTCTTAATGGCCTTAAAAAAGGACACACTCTATTATAATCCTCTCACTGCCACAACTAGTCCTCCCACTAAAATTTAACTGCACCAAGATATTTGGAGATTACACTAATCTGTTTAGAAGATATCGGTCAATTATACCATTCTAGAGTTACTAGAAGGTAGGATGAAACACCAGAATGAGCTGGAGAAGTTGTAGGATGGATGCCGGTGGATAATCAGTGCGAGCGGCTATGGAGCAGCAACCTGGAGGGGAAAATAGAACAGTTCCTGCTGTAGAAAGCAGACAACAACAGATTTGACGGCTATCCGGCTGGAAAGAGTGAATAGATGACATGTGAGAGAGAATATGAGGAGAGATCTGTTGTTGGGCAGCAAATTGGAGGAACTCGGTGGCTGTTCCTGCTGAAAATAGTGATTGAATGGTGAATCAATGAGGTACGAATAACGGGAGGATTCATCACCAGTTCCTAGGCTAGCTACAGGTACACCGCCTTCTAAATGAATAGAGTAAAGTACTCCGGAGAGAAGGAATGAAGAAAAAAGTGGAAGACAGGATCGATGTTGCTCACGTGATCACGGTTTCTACAAATAGTGGATTGTGGGAGTGTCAAATTCTGCTTCTCGCAAGATTCCACGATTCTACAGACCGAAATCACACTTCGCATTATTTTCCCAGACTAGGAGAAGCTTCTTCTTTTCTGGAAGGACCTAGATCCCACTGGCAGATGTTTTCTTCACCAAGCACCTATGAAGATTGTTGAAGCAGCAGTTTACCACTCTTGTCTGGCCACCTATCCATAGGTGCATTGCTAAACTGAACTGAAATTTAACACCTATATTACCCAATATAGCCTTCCAGAAATAGCCCAAAACATTTTCATCTCTAACATATTGAACCTCCCTTAGTAGTGGCAACTCAAGAGATTGATTGTATGTATGAAAATTCTGAAAATATTTTATCCGAGTTGCCATGTATCTGGTGTTGACCCCTCAAACTCATTATGCTCTAGGACAACCAATGTCAGCCCCGCTAATCCTTCATTTAACTCCTGCAAAAAAGTAGCTTGTGACACCATATACTCAAATTCTATATGGACATCCAATACCTCAAACTCACTACTTTCTAGGACAACCAATGATAATATTATTGGAGTCTCTCTCATGGGTTCAACTTGAATCACTAGCATCTCTCCCTCGTCGAATGCAAGCCGGTACTCCTCTCTAATCTCCTTCTTTAGGTCTTCATTCTTTGACTCCACATCACCCTACTCAGTGAAAGATATCATTCTCCTGTTTGGACAATCAGATGCAATGTGCCCAAAACCATAACACTTGGAGCACTTCCTGGCTAGGACGGATTTGGGTGCGCTAGAGGTCTCCCCTTGTCTCCACTCTGAACACATTTTTCCTCTAGCAGGGTAGGTTGGGATGCTCCACAATTGTTACTTGATCCTAGGGTTAAACTGTGTTGGAAGAGTTGTGTGGACCTGATATTGTAGTGTTGTCTCTTCACCTTCAAAGGTATGGTTTGCACATCATGTAATGTCAAATAGGACTGTAATTAGACCACATTGCCAATGAATGGTCTAAATCCTCCCAGATATTGAGCAAGGGTATTCTCCTTGGGCTCCAATAACTCACACTGCAACAGAAACTGCTCAAACTTGATTGTGTACTCCTTTATTAAGAGTTGCAAATGGTGAAGTCTTAATAACATATTTTGTCTGTAATGTGATGATAGGTACTTGCGCTGCATCTATCTTTTCATCTTTAACTAAGTAATAATTTTATTTTTTACGTCATGATGGCATAGGCACTTCAAATTTTCCCGCCATTGACACGCACTCTTCTTTAGCTTGATGGCAAAGAGTTTTACTTTCTATCATTTGGAACATCCTTAGACTCCAAGACTCCTTCAACTGTCTGAAGTCATTCAAGAAACTCCATGTAGCCATCAAAATTAGGTAGATCCACCTTACCTCCAAAATCACCCTCTCCTTCTATAATCAACTTTGAATTGACGCGGCATCAACACTTCATAACTAGAAGCTTATTAGTGAAAAGGGTTTTCTTCTTCTCCTTCACTTGATTGGTCACTATTATTGTTGTGGGTGACTTCCCCGTATTGTCTCCTTTCAAAATCAACTGAGCTTCTACTGTAATTGATGGATTTTTCCGTGCATGCCTCCATGTTAATTTCTTGAGCACCTCGTTGAGGATTCTCCTTGGCAATATAGCATCTAAATCTTCAAGCCAAGATTCACCCTGACTCTGACTAGTTTTGATACTTATTTTTGTAAAATATGATGTGTTTTCGTATGTTTTTCATGTTTCTTGCCATTTTTATGATTTTTTTAGAGTATATGTGGTATTATATGCAATATATAGAGAAGAATTGAGCACTTGAAACAAAATTGAGCTAAGTTATAAAAGCGCCCCGTCGCCTACATAGAGTGTCCTGGCGCCATCATTGAGCACTTCAATGCAATTCTAGGAGGCACGTCACTGCCGGTAGCAAGAGAAATTCAGCTAAAATCCCAATATCACAAAAAGACAATACCATAAGCTAGGGCCCGATGCTTGGGAACAATGCCCTAGCACCAGACCATAGTAGTGTTGCAGTGCCCGAGCCTATAGAACGAAGCCCCAAAGTCAAGAAAGATGGAGCTCGAGCTCGCTGCCGCAATGCCCGAACCTGTAGAATGAAGCCCCAAAGTCACGAAAAGTGGTACCAAAATTAGATAGTATTGTTGTTCGAGCGACAGTTTGATGGAGGAAAAGACTTCAAACTCTTAATTTGTGACCGTGGAAGCCCCTTAACATTAAAGAGGAGAGTTCCATATTTGTAGAGGGAGTGCAAACATCATATGGAATAGTAGAAGAGTGCTTGTATAGTATGTGTATGGGTGTAATTGATGTTAATTTATAGAAGATTAAGAGGAATTCAAAGGGAAAATCATATTGTAGAAGAAATTGGATTGGAGCAAGAAGAAATTTGATCTAAGTTTATTTTTTTCCTCACCTTTCGTAAACTTCAATTTTCTATCAATGAAAGTTCTTGTATTGTTTGTACCGATGTCTAGAAAATAAATCTTTATTACTTCTTTGGATTGATTTTGTGAAATGATTGTTCGATGCTTGTAATTTTCTTAGAACAAATTGTAGCATGTTGATGAGTTAATTTTTCATATTTTATTTACTTTCTGGCTAGCAACTAAAAATGTTAAAATTGATTGTGATTTGAGGCTAATAACCATAGACTATAAGAACGATTAGGTTAACAAAAATACTTGGTGGAATAGGAATATTGTCATTAGGAGAATGTAAACACATAGGAGAATGAGGAATGATAGAGAGCCTTTCTAGAATTAAGAAAACTTAACCATAATATGAGGCTCAAATACTTCTTATGACTAGAAATAAAATAAATAGTGATTTGTTCCTAATTGTCAACTACAGTAGGAAAGAATTTGGTTGATGAACAATTGAAATTTCACAAGATTCAATTCAAGGAAGCTATCAACAGCAAAAAACCAAAAAACGGTAGGTTTTATTTTGATAAATTAGGACTCTAGGAAAACCTTTCAAAAACATGAAACACTTTGGACTAGACCAAGAATCAGTAAACTAATAATTGGACTTCCTTAAAAGTTAATATGTTCCTTGTTGAATCGATGCACAGACTCATAATATATATACTACTTGATTGGTACATATACTTGTGTAACAAAGGGTATTTCACCGCATGTTGAATCAGATACCAAATGACACCGTTAGAGGATTCCTAGAAGGTGGGATGAACACCAAAATGCGCTAGAAAAGTTTTACGATCGATGGCGGCAGATAATCAATGTGAGTAGCAATGATCGGTGGCCCGAAGGGGAGAAGAGAGTAGTTCCCTGTTGTAGATAGCAGACAATGGCAGGTTTAATGAATGTATTGCTGACCACAGTGAATAGATGGCGCGAGGGAGAAAAAAAGAGTTGAGACCTGCTCTTGAACAACAAATTAGAGAAGTTTTGTTCCTGCTGAAAAAAATGGTCATGCGAGGAATAAGAGAGGTATTGACGATAGAAGGGATCCACCGTATGTTCCTAGGCAAGCTACAGGCATGCGAATGGAATAGGGTGCAGCACTTCAAAGAGCAGAACTTGATAAAGAAGCCATCAAAATACGAAAATCTAATAAAACTGAAATATTCCAACAACCCGCAACACATATATAAAAGTCTTCTAATAGGAAATAGCCTAATTAGAAAATAGGAGAATATAAAATAGTTGAAAAGAAAGAAAGAAAAGGAAGGAAAGGAAAGAAAGTGGCTGAAAATAAAAGGAAGAACAAAAAAAAAGTGGAAGACAGGCACAGCGCTAGGCTCTCCGCAATTGCGGGTTACATATCCCACAAGATTAGGCCGACCGAAACCACGCTACGTGTCAGTCGAAGATTGCATTAAGTGGCCAGGACATCCATCATGATAAAATATAGCACAGCTATAAAAAATATCATTCTCTTGTCCCATCCACACACACACACACACACACACACACACACACACACACACACACACACACACACACACACCCCCTCCCCCAAAAAAAGATAAGCAATACATTTCTATTTTTTCAGTTTCTCTTCATTCTCCTAAAAAAGCCAAGAGAAACATGACATTTAATGTCATGCGAGAATTTCTCAAATTTATCCTGACAAAAACCTTTGAAAATAGTATTTAATGAGCTCCCTATATGGATTAGAATACAATCACTCTGATAATTTAGCCAAAGGTGTGATGACAAATGACAATAGCATTCTTACAGGGATTTCAGTTTGTTGAGCTCTACCTTAGTGAATGCTATGAGTACTACCTTTATAATCATTTCAGGGATTTCAATTTGTTGATCTGTCAGCCATAAAGAATGTGCTGAGTACTACCTCTATAACTGGTGCTCTTGATGTAAATGTAGAGTTTAGCTCTCACAACGAAAGTTATATTGAGGCTCAACGAGAAACTTTTTCCCTCGTTCCACCAAGCAGCATACAACCTTAACAATTTAGATTGCAGGGGTCAGGATGGGTTCGTTCCTGTACCATTCCATGGAAGCCCTTCCCTATTTCCACTGGAGGTAGGACAAAATAAACTCTTTCAAATTTGAATCAGCTGCTCAACTAGATTTCGCCATTTAGTAGGTGTCAACAATACCCCATGTCATATATATGATCCTTGCGAAAAGCATGTTTCAACCTCTCGTTGGTGCAAGTCGCTTGAAGTAACCTTTGTTCTAAATGTTTTTAACAAGTTTAGCTACCGAAACCCACAACAGAGTGATGGTTGAATACTGGCTAGTAGGAGGCGACCTCTCCCTCCTTCAAAGATTAGTATGACTTGTATTTCTTGCTCCCCCTTCAAAATCGTTTGATCGCTGATGATGTGTCACTATTGATGATAACCTAGAGTCTCCTCAACCTGTCCTAGAAAACTAATCAAATTTTCTTACCGAGTTGAGGTTTTTCGATCACATATGATAATCCTGGCGACTTCACCACATTTACATTATTTACTTAGCTTGAATTACTGTCCGGGTCGACTTAGCTTGAATCAAGTCCTCAAGATATATGGACTCATAAATTTCATTTAAATTGAAATATTTACACACAAAACACTCAATTCCTATGTTAAATATCTAAAACCTAAACTAGAATTTTTACATACATGCATGCCACCTTACCTGTGCATCAAAAGGTGTATTTACCTTTTTAAAAGCAAAATTGTGGTATCTTTTATGTGATATTTTTTATGAGATAAGATATAATTTGGTGGTCTAAATATAAAAAATAAAGTTTACGAAATAGATATGTAAATACACAGGAATTGGGTGGCATGTATGTAAAAGCCGCTTAAAATTAAAAAAGATGTGTCAAATTCTAGAGTTTAGACATGCAAAAGCGAAAAAATTCAACCACCGTAAATGCCCAAAACTGAACTGGAAGTTTCAAGCTCGGTATGATGCAAAACTTATGATGATGGAAGAATAGAACGAAGCAAAACGACGCAAAAACAAGTTCCAAAGTGGTATAGTGTCCATTTTACAATAAACAGGTCCAACAATCGATTTAAAACAACAATTTCTTAGCAGAAATCTTCCTTTGATACTAGTTTCACATAAACTGATTTAACCAAAAATTGGTGATGATAGAAACAATAAACCTTTACCAGATTAAAACAATAGAATTCATAAATTTGAAATAATAAAAAATTAAAGGGCCATTAACATACATACCACTCAATTTTATGTATTTACATATCTAACACCGAAACTTCTTAAAAGAGGAATACACCTTTTCATACTAGGTAAGGTGGCATGTATGTAAAAATTGAAGTTGAAGTGTTAGATATGTAAAAAAATAAGAATTGAGTGGTATGCATGTAAATCTTTCAAAATTAAAATGCTTGTTCATAATAACAATAAAAAAGGCATTTAGTACTAGTTATCAAATGAATGAAGTCAATCAATATAAAGCATTATAAACAGATGGTTCCAGAAGAAGTGCATTGATGCAAATTAACTCACGCGTCCCGCTCAAAATGCGTACAGTGCATCTAAACTGTGATTTCCTAATAAAATAATGCAATAGCTTTAGTTTAGATTAGTTCTTCTTGGATCTAACAAAGAACCAAACCGATAAAGGTTTAAACTCCATAAAGCGTTCTGATTTGGCTAAACCGAAGAGCTTTTAATACTAATAAACAAATGCATTTAACTTTTCGTAACTGAAATTGACCATATTAAGCTTAAAATAGAATCATAAGAGCATATTTAAAACCTCAATGCATGAAGCTGCAGCTTCTCTGACGCTAAGATTTGGATCATTAAACAGCTGCAGGACCTATAAATCAACAGGAAAATAAAAAATAAACGGCAACAATAGCAGTTTCCATGAAGAAACAAATTACAACTAGAAGCAACTAGACAATAGATATTGATAAAAGAAAACAAGTCAGACAAGGCAAAATGTAGAGTTACTGGGGAGAGTAAAACTCGTTGCAAAGTAAGTTCTGTGGAAGCAAAAAGGCCAATTGCTGTGGCAACCGTGCGTGTAAACTCTTCTCGAACTCGCCAGCTTTTGTGAGTCCAGGCATAACTCCCAGCCCTTTCAACAATAATTGTTGGTGATGATACCTGTGAAAAAAAGTACGTTATTAATTTAGCTGCTCCTGCATCAACAAGGCTGTTTTTAATTACAATCACATAACAAAATCAAATGTATCCAAAACCCAGACCAAACAAAGCTTTGTTCATGTGTGCCTACTAGCAGAAGTAAAAACAAAACAATAAGCAAGCAAGAATGCCAAACAAAGCCACATCCAACTCCTTCTCATGTGGCTTGGGGTATGAAATCCCTTGAGTATAATTAAGTTTAAATCTTCAACATCAAGGTATAATTTGGTGTAACGGTGGTTAAGCATACTCGTGTGGGAGCACTGCTAGGATGGGTGATCTCCTTGGAAGTTACAACATTGGGGCAAAATCATGAGGCCATTAGACAAAAGTGAACAATATCTCGATTGGTGAGAGTTCAGGTTGTTACAAATTATGTCAGATCATTACACCAGCCTGAAGATAGGAACTAAGTGACATACAGAACAACGTGCTACGCCAAGAGAGCCACCTCTTGTGCCCTAGGTGGGACAAAGAGATACATGGTGGGAGGCACCTCTTGTTTTGAAATATAGGAGAGGTGTATTTAGCATGCATGACTTTCAGTTGCTTTATTAAAATCAAAAGGATATGTCATATGCTTCGTTTGTTACCTTTGTGATTTGAGATGGATATCTTTATAAAATTAAAAGGCGTTACATTCCCAGGAGCATTCTTCATAATCTTAGATTCAGATTTATTGAAGTAATGGCAAAGTTTGTCAGGATGGGGTAGGATCAAATCAAATAATTTCATGAATGCAGGTTTTACTAGCCCTAATTAAGAAGCAATACTGCTAGCATAAGTAATCAACTTGTTACATGTCAAATATAAAAAGCTTGTAAACATGTGGCATGTATTCCTCTATTTTTTGTCACGTCTACTCCCTAGGTTGACTTATAAATTAACTTCATAGTGTGATTGTCTAAAGTTGTGTTATATTGGTGGAGGTAGATTATCCAATGCTCAAAGACTCTGATGCATGTAGCAAACTTTATCTAGGAAGACAATTAGATTACAAGAAATTTATAGCCTGTTTTTAGAAGAAATTGTGAAAATTGTTGGGAAATGTAAGCATTCATCAAACTTCCACCCTCGAAATAATGATCAAACTGAAGCATTAAATAGAAGCCCGGGAAACCTACAAAATTTTCTAGTTGGAAAGATATATACATATATATATATAGTTGGGAAATAAATCTCTCTACAACTAAATTCGTATAGCATTTTATGAAAGTGTACAGGCAAAACACCACGTGACATTGTTCAAAAACAAAATCCTAATAAGCCCATAAATCTTGCACCCTTCATCATTGCATGCATATTTTGATTTTATAGCATCATTGTAAAGTAGGTACATGAATTCGATGATAAAGATAAAAATAAAATTAAATAGCACAAGATGAATATTATGATGTCATGAATGTCCAGAGAAGTGCTCAAGATTACAATGAAGGTGATCTTTTCATGATTTGTACACATCTCAGATGCTTCGAACAAACAAAATCTAATGAATGAATTCAAGGGCATGTCATCCTTAAAAACAAGTAAAAAAATCAATTATATTGCTTTTGTTTTAAATTTGCCTCCTAATATTTGTGTATGTGCTATTTTATCATTAAAAACGTATCGTATTACACAGAAATATTCAAGACTCGCATATTATCAGGTAATGCCTCTATAAGAGAGAATTCAACAACAATTGCTTCTACTAACTCCATCATTCTAGTTCATCTACTTGTATATTGAAAGTGCTTTTTCTGATGGCATGATAGATAAACAAAATATTGACTGAAGAATTTTGGTCAAATGGAAAGGCAGACCTTTATCAAATGATACATGGATAGCAAAGAATGAACTTCAAAAACTATTGCCAAAGATATAGGATGACTACCTACTACTAACTTTCCAAAGGAAAATTTTCCTTTGCACGGCAAGTGATTTGTGATAATAATATCTAAAGTACATATATATTTTTAATAAAAAAACTGAAAATGAATTCATCAGTTACGACATATGTCATTTCACAAGTGTCGTTTGAATTGAATGCCCTTAAGTCTCAACTATCACCTCATTTCCCTCATCCATTTGAAATCATATGAGAAAGCCAGAGAGAATAGAGGGGGAGAGAGAGACCCCGAAAATAAGAAAAAGGGAGAGGAAGAAAGAGAGGAGTTCACCTTTATCCGATCCATAGAGCAAGTAGGAGAGCTCGTGCAGAGTTTTCCTCATACGAGATAGGATCAAGGAGCTAAGGAAAACACTTCTCACAAGTCTTCAACGCTTCCCAGTTGAGGAAAGGAAGGACAAGAAGGCTAAGCGCTTCTCCCTGTCGTGTGGCTCGCAGAGAAAGGATAGAGCTGAAGGAGAAGGAGGAGGATTCAGCTTTCCTATACATTACCTGAGCGAAAGGAGGAGTGTCTCGTGCCCTAAATCGAGCGAAAGAAAGGAATAGAGGCAGTGAGCGGCTAAGGAAAACTTTCCTTATGCAAGTTCGACCGGTTGTGACGGAGGAGAAACTCAATCAAGAGGTTGGGAGGAAAAAAAGCATGTTGAAGCCTTCAGCGTGCGAGAGAGCTTGACCGAGCCTTATTGTTATGGTTCGAAAACATTAGGATAAGGTGGAGGTAAACTATTAATTTAGTTTAAGTTAAATATTGTAATTGATTAAAATGAAATATCATAAGCTTTACATTAAAATAATTTCAGTTTTGTTAAAAATTGTATAAAGATAATCGGCGATGTTGACCTCACTATCGATCGAGCTCGAGTCAAAGTTTTTGCGACGATACTAAATTTCGACGCAATTTTGACGTGACCGTCGACGAGGTTGCCCAGACGACCTCGGACGACGAAATGGACTACGCCGATGCGTTCGGAACGTCGATTTCACTTAAAATCGACGTTAAGTTTGCGATGATAGACGTCGGGTGCGAGAGTTATGATTTGGGGCGTATTTTCAAATAAATTACTTTTAAATCTATTTAATTAAAATATAAGCCCTAAAATCCTACTCACCCTCACTCGACCCGCTCGGTTCGCTCGTCTCCCGTGCTCGAGCCCTGTGGGGGCTCTCTGCGACTCCTCTCTCGCGCTCGATCGCTCTCCCTTTTAGACCGTTTATCTCTCAAGCCTTTCGCGGTCACCCCCATACCAATCTCTGCGCGAGTAGACGGCGTCATGTCTGTGCGAGTGTTATCTCTGCGGCGCGTGCGCAGGAGATTCGAGGCTCCTTGCGTCAGTCTCCCCCATCCCCCGTAGCTCCCTCGAGTTTCCTCGACTCCACGGGTAGGTGCCGGCACTCCTCTTCCCATTTCCCCCTATTTAAACCCCATTTCAGGATGGCATAGGGTGAGCCCGAAAACCATTGTGAGGAGGAGGTGCTGCCGGCTTGGAGTTTGATTTCCTGCTCTTCTTGTGCGCTCTACACTGTCTGGTATTTCTCATCCCCCTCTTCTTCTCGGTTTGGCCCGGGAAGCCGTAACTCATGCTGTTGGCTTAGCCTTCCCTGTTTAATGTCTCGGCTGGGCACTTGTATGCTAAGGATTAGCTTGTTTACTTGCTTAATTAATAGATGCCTTCCCTCTTCTCTTTCTAGCAGCATGTTAGTTTGTTGTTATGGCTTTATTTGAGAAGATTTATTGCTCAAGCATGTTAAAAATATAAATATGAGCATGTTCTAGGATTTAGACTTGGTTACTTGCTTGGGATGGTGTAGGCATGGCATGATATTACCTTCTTTCTTCTCTTACACTTAAAGCAAGTTTAAAATCTTAAATGTGCGGCTTTGAGATTATGCTTATTCCTCTTTGCAAGCATGCTAGGTAGGATTTGGAAGTCTCTTGCATATGGTGGCTTTATATGGAGAATGGGAAGTTTTATTTAGCTTGGTATATGCATGTGAAGCTTATTCTCTACTTCTCCTATCTCTTCTCTATTGCGGTTTTATATATTGGTATGCTAGATACATGGAGAAGTATGTTTTAACTTTGTGCTTAGTATAATTGTAGCCTTGTTATGGCTCATCTTCACCTCACTTAGAAGCTCGCTTGGTTTGTTTTAGCTCATGCCCGTGAGCCTAATTTGGATATACAGCTGCTGTCCTTACTCTAATGCTTTCAGAAATTCATTTTTTTAGCTTTATATTTGGCTTGACTTTGGACTATATGTTAGCTGGATTTCGTTTTTTTTGTGAGGAGCCCTTTATTTCAGATTTGTATTGAGATTAAGTTTTAGGTTTGTACTAGTTTGTTTCAGCCCCATGCTTAGCTCGGTTTTAGCTTTCCTATGGTCTGAATTGTTGGGCTCATGTTGGAATCAGTGTTGGGCTTGTTTCTGTCTTTGCTCCGGCTCGATTTCAGTCTTTGAGCTGGCTCGGTTTTGATTACGATGGCGATTCGGTAATCTTTTTTTATATATTTCGATGGTTGTAGCTCATAGTTGGGCTCGTTTTCTACTTTATTGTGGCTCGGCTTTTTTGTTTTCTGGATAGCTCCTGGACCTATTTTGTGTTGGGGCTGTTTTGGATTGAATGTTGGGCTGCTTTTCTCAGCCAAGGTGGCTCGGGTCTGGCTTTGCATGGGTTGGACCTTGTTTTGTGTTGGGGCTGTTTTTGGATTGAATTATGGGCTGTTTCTTCTAGTCATGGTGGCTCGGGTTTGGCTTTTCTGTGAGCTGGTAGCTACTCCTATGAGGGGTGTTTAGTTGGGTCTTGGAGTTGGATTATGGTGGCTCGCGTAAGGCTTTGTTGTTGGATTTTAGTGAGATGTGTTGAAGATGAGCTTTGAGTTTGATTTGTAGCCTCATTCGGGCTCGGGTTTGGGCTCTGTGATGACTTGGCCGAACCCCATTAAGGCCTTCTCCTTTTTATTTGATGGATGGATTGATTTGTGCTTGGCTTAACTTTAAGCACATGATAATTGTGGTATTACTTGCACACTTAGCTTAAACTCATTTCACTTGGTGGCTTGACTTGATGGTGGAAATGGTGGTGTTTGGTAAGGTCCTTATTTGAGCCTGAATATTTGGTGAGTTCTTTGCTTGCTTTGCTTGGCGAGTTTGGAGTTAGCCTGAGATGGCATGGGAGCTTATACACTCACTGTCTTATGTATTGAAAATTTGGTGATTCTCCCGCTGTTATGAGCTTGACCTAGAGTCTGAGAGTGGTCCTACGTGGGAAAAATTGTATTTTAAATGATAAGGAATTAATTGAGGATCGGAAGGCTGAATTTTAGTACGAGTCTGGGGCTTTAGTCGGTTTTCTCCAAGTCACTTTTCCTTCTCGTTTGATTTGCGAAGTTTTTTTAAACGGTTCTCGAAGGTCACTGCTTTTGGTTTAGTTTTATCTGAATGCAAGGGATACCCATTTTGGGGCCGATCCAATTGTATCCAAGTGAGAAAATGACGTCCCCAAGACTGATTCAAGGACCTCGGGTCATGTTTTCAGCGTTCTGTTGTTACATGTTTTAGGGGCGAGTAGATTAATCTTCCTCCCGTTTTGGTCTTTCTTGGACTGGAGGCGGGTTAATCTCCTCTTCGTCCCGTCCTTATTGATTTACACGTGTTCCCCGCTTCACTAGGAGTCGGTTTTGTTTTGTTTTGTTTTGGGGCAATGACGGCGATGATGCAAAAGGCACGCCAGTGATAGAGTAGAATGATATCTCATCCTACGACATCGGGTCTCGCTCCAGGGCCGGTGAACCGTAGGATGACGGTATCATTCACGCTGCTGACAATGACGGGGCACCGTACCTTCTTAGGATTGTTAGCAATCCTTTACCCGACGAAATGATCGATCGGTGAATGATCATAATTTTCAAAATATGATAAAAATATGATATTACGTTTTGAAACAAAAAAATATATATCTTCCCACTACTGATCGGAAATTGATAAAACTCTCTCTTGTATGCACGAAACTCATATGCATGCTTAAAAATATAAATTTTAAAACTATATTATAAAATCCGGTTGTCCACTTGTTGATTATCGGTTTTGGGTTGAGGAACATCTCTCCGAGTAAGGTTTAGTTGGACACCCTTCTGCCGAGTGGCGAGGCTTTATACACTCGTGTGACCGAGTAGCGCTTCGACGACCCTTCGAGCATGAACTACGCGGTTCGAGCTAGCTTGACCAGAGTCTTTGCGGTTTTCTTCGGGTTTTCGTTTGATTTTTGATGAAGCACTCGTGATCCTTTTTCCGGGATTTCTCGAGGTTTTGATGATTTTATTTTTTGACTTTTGTTTATTTTCTCGGGTTTTTCTCCGTTATGAGTCAGTCTCCTTGCTTTCTCGAGCTTTTCGACGACTTTTTCCTTCTCTTGCTTGGCTTTTATGTGATACACTCCTGCTGGCTACACACAAGAAGACTACGGATCTCCCAGGTATACAGGTTTGTTTATTTTTACAGTATGTTCCTTTATATACCTGTTGCTACTGCATGCTCTACTGTTTAGCACGTTATACTGTACCTTGTTGCATGCTTTACTGTTTTTCATGTGCTATATATCTTGTTGTAAATTGTACAACATTTAAACATACTTGCATAGAATGTTTAGAAGACCTCGACCATAGGGCCATCTGATTGAACATTTTAACTTGCTATTCTAGAAAACTCAACCTCTTCACGGCAAGGAGCTTGGAGCTGGCATGGTGGGCAGCACGATCGCCTTCGACAGCAGAGTGCATCTTCATCAGCAAGACTATAGGATAGCTCGGGAAGTCATCGAGGCCCGCTTTCGGATCTCTGATATCCCCTAGTCTCTTTCCCTTTGGATTCTACGATTCCAAACTTGAGCCAATTCCTTTTGCACACCTCCATATCTTACTTCGTTGAAAAGTCCTATCCTTTTGACCTCCTTGAAGATAATATTTTCTGATTTTTATCAAGAGTTTTCTTAAATGATTTCGATCATTTAAGATGTAATTAACTATAGGGGTTTGCCCTTATAGGAAGCATTTCCGAACCCAAATTTAAAATAAACCCTATTTAATCCTTATATTAGATAGGGGAATTTGTCGGCAAATATAATGGTTTCGCAGACCAAACGGACGTCATATATTTCTTAGTTTATTTGATCGAGCCTCACCCTCAAGTCTTGTGTTTGTCTTTCGGGATAAATGCATGACTTAGAGTGTATAGCTTCTTTCATTTAAACTATAAAAAATATGGGGTCGGTTGATTCCTTCCTTTCTGAAGGATCCTTCCGAAGCGGGCGACGGGATTTCGATTCCGGCGACCGACAGCTTCTTACGGGCACTTCACGCACAAAACAACGCCGACAGGCGAGAAAGCTGAAGCAGAAAAAAGAGAAGTTTCTTATATATTGGAATTCAGCTATGAAGCTTAATTTAAATATTTAATTATATAATTAAATTACGTTAAAAATCTAATTTAAAGTGTTTCTAAGTTAAGCATGTTAAAAGTCCAGGAAATAAGTTTTTTTAAGTGTAATATTGTATAATATAGTAATACTAATTGATGAGATAGCTTACATTAAAAAAAAACAAAAGAAATCTGGAAGAATATAGTGATATAGGTGTATATAAATGTTTATATAATTCAATCAATAGTTAATTAAATAACAAAATTATGAAAAAAAAAAAGTAAACTTAGAATTAATAGAAATAAAGATCAGCTCTGAATAGAAACTAGTTTATTTAAATTGTTGCTATAGGTGCACTCAAAAACCTAGGCTAATTGAGGAAAGGATAGCAAACAGCAACTTCTACTTAGGGTTGATCTTTTTTATATTAATTCTAAGTTTACTAATTTTATTTAAATTGTTCCAGTAGGTGCATTCAAAAATATAGACTAATTGAGGAAAGGATAGCAGACAGCATTATACAAATTGGTAAATATTTTTATTTTATAATATTTTTGTTCATGTTTGAAAGCAATAATACATATTTTACTCTTTTCAGCATTTATTTTAAAAATGCAAAAGTTCCTCACTTTCTTTTAAATCTTAACTACAAGAAACAAAATTATATGAATGCATATAAAGTCACCTATGGATGGTACTGAGAGATGAGCGAAATGCATCTGTGCACGAAAATAGAAAATGAAAAAGTTGTATGTCTGTTGAAAAAGGTTAAACATATATTTTTAGAAGCCGTTTAAACGGTGAATCTCAATAAAGAAAAAGTAACATAAATAAATCAAAATAAACGAAATTATTTTCTTTACTGCTTTCTTTTACTGCGCAATATAATTATTGCTCTTTTACAAAATATTTTAAAATAAAAATGATTATAATTTAGAAATATTTACTCACTGAGTAGTTTATCTCAAATCTTTAGTTGCTAACATTTTACAGGAAAATCAATTGTAGACTATATAGACCCAAAGCAGTATGTGTACGGATGTCGTGGAGTGCAACCTGATAGGTATTTTAGTTCAATTTTACTTTTTGTTAGATATAAATGTTTTAATATGAATAAAATGTTGTAAATATATAAGTTTATAAAATAGAGTGGCTCTTTTATGCTTTTGATTTTAATTTTGTTGTGAAATAAAACTGTTATGTAGGTTTCCTCCGTCCGACCAACAGTTCTAGTCTTATTAATTCCAAGTTCTCGGATTGGGTCGTGACATGGTTGTTGTAATCCATCCACAAATCATAGTAAATTAGTCTGCAAAAGCCCAATTGACCATAGGCTGACTACAAGATGCCAAATCATGACAAAATATGACTAAAACGGCCTGTTTTCATGCCATTTTAATCCCATGATTATTTATTGCTAAATTATCTTTTTTTTTTAATTGACGTGCTTTTTTTGGAATTAGTTGTCTTATTTGTACAACACTAAGTTTAAATTTTAGTGCTTCGTTAGTATAAAATTTAGTTTCAAATAGGATGTGATTTGAATTTAAATTACCTTCCCTTATCTTTATAACCAGATTTCTATAAATAGAGACTGATGGCATGCATTCAACAATGAAAACTGAGGTATTTTTTTATAACAATTTAGTGTTTTTTCTCTTTTGATCTAAGTTGCGAACAAAACTTCTTTTCTTCTCCCTCCATTATAAAGACTATAATGGAGAAAATCATTTTACTTATTAAATCAGTAAGTAATCGGAGTTCTACATACTTCACCAGCCTAAGGACAAACATTTAGCACAGTAGGAGAACTACGGCTGAGAAAACAATGGGGACAGAAACTAATAACTAAAATGGACGCTCATGGTAGCAGAACTACAACCCTAATAAAGTAATGTAAAAGGATCAACGTAACAAAGGCACCCTCTATCGCCCGATCATCTCCAATTCAAAAATCCCGCCAAACTATCATTTTTCCTCATTCCTAGCAAGCAAACAGAAAATAATCAAATGCAAGCCAGACTTTGGAAGAAAATGCAATGATGGCAATAAAGACGTATATATAAGTTAGTGCAATTATGAAAGATGGAATTCTTTGCTAACTCTTCTTCGAAGCGTTTACGATTCAGACGCTCCAAAATGTGAAGAATTAATGACCGCGGTTTGAACGAAATAAATAAAAACCAGAACTATCACTCAACCTGATAGACACGATACAAGAAAACAAGGCCGTACAAAGCAAAATCTAACCTCCATGAGGGTGATAAGGAGCTGCCGTGCGGCATCCCGGACGGGCTGCTTGCCATCACCGAGGCGCTCAACGACCGCAGGAACAAGGGCGTTAAAATGGAGCTTAAGCTGCTCACCAGCGAGGACGGCGGCAGAAGAGAGGGCCTGCAGCGCACCCTGCGACACTCGAAAATTGTTATCCCTCAAAAGATCCAAGCAGCAGTCGACGAGTGCAGTGACCTCGCCGGAGGAGAGACTCCTCCGTGAAGATTCCAGAGACTGGTGAAGATGCTCCACTGCCGCCAGCCTCTCCTTCGTGTCCTTGGCCCGCGCCTTCTCCAGCGCCTCCTCCATCTCAAAAAAAAAAAAAGAAAAGAAACCCTAGCCTCAGTTCTTCGGATCTGGATGAGAGCAGCCTCTGCAGAATCGCAGACAGTTATAGATGGAAATAGGGAAAGTGAATGCTTGAGAGGGACTGAAAGATAGAAATTTGTGGGGACGAAGCACTGCTGGATAGCTGGTCGAGCGTGCAACAGAGGCTCTAAGCAAGTTGACACACACCTCCTCTTCGCTGTCGGTAGCAAAAAATTATTGCATCGAAGACTCAAGACTCCAATACAGGTTTTTTTACGTGTTAAATTAGTTTTTTTTTATTAAGAGTGATTTATTTGTACATATGGCTCATCCTGATTAAGAGAAAATATTACATCAGAATTTTGCATGTAGAGCTACTTGTGGAGTACAGTGAAATCGCGTCTCATGAAGTGCGTGGAAAAAAAAAATTTAGCATAGTAATGCAGGAAATATTTCGCTCATGTTATTCAGCGTTATTCAAGCATTATTATATATTATTCATATGTTATTGTATATTATTCATGTGTTATTCTGTTCTGAAAATATTCACGGCGTTATAATAACACAATAACTCATCAATCATATATGAATAACACACAATAACATCTGAATAACGCGGAATAATACGGGGGAAATATTTTTTTGTGTTACCGGACGATTTTTTTTCTGTCACGCACCACGTTGAGCGATTTCACTGGACTCCGCACGTAGAGGTACGTGCGGAGTCCTGATGTAATATTTTTTCCCTGATTAGAGAGGACTCTTAATATAATATTCTTTCTTCTCAGTTAGCACAATTTTTATACATTTATATTTCTCATACATAAAAATTAATGTTAATTAAAAAACACCCAAATTTTAAAAATTACAATATTATTAATTCTTTCTTAAAAATAAATAATATATTTTTATGCATAAATTTAAAACAACAAAATATTATTTACATGTAAATATTAAAGTTTACGTATGCGGTATGTAAATACATGAGAATTATGTGCTACTTATGTAATCTTTTTTTAATTCTTATATCTTTATTTATCCAATATCTACATTTTATTTTTTACATTTATGCCATTTTTTCTATATATTAAAAAGTGTATTTTAGTTTTTTTATTATTATTATTTTATAAAATGATGATACTTTTAATTTAGATGTGAAAGTTTTGGGGCGCTATAAATGTAAAAATTTGAGTTTAGTTGTTAGATATATAAATACATAAGAATTGGATGGTGTGTATTATTGCAGAGAATCAAACTACTAATTCTCAATAGAAATATGTCATTTGTGACAATTTTTTATTAAGAAATTTACATACATACCATCAAATTACTATGTTTTTGCACATCTAGCCCCCAAAATTTGATATTTACACTTTTCCCATTCATGAAAAAGTGTATTTCAGTTTTTTTTAATTAAGATGATGATATTTTTAATATGATGAAAGTTTGGGATGGTATAAATATAAAAATTAAAATTTAGGTGTTAGATGGAAAAATACATCAGATGGTATGCTTAGGATTAGTATGTTCGAAATACATATCACTTGTAAGAATTTTTTATTAGGAAATTTACATACATACCATACAATAATTATGTATTTGCATATCTAACACCCAAAATTTGATATTTACGTTTATGACACCGTAGTGTCATAAACCTATTGTAAAAGGATACATTTCACTTTTAAGAGGATAATGATGACGATGGTTTATGTTGAACCAAGATTCAAGTGGCATGCATTTAAATCTGCACGATTAGGCATTAGATATTTAAATTCATAACAATTGTGTGATAGATATGTAAATACCACCTTTTTGAAAACTTCTAACTTGGCTCATTAATTCTAATATATTTTAAGTGTATTTTATATTAAAAATTTTAAACAAGATTGCTTATGAGCTAATAAGTGAAGGAATGTCTAAGAGATCAACTCATAAGTCATTAAGTTTGAGCTAGCTCACATGTTAGGTTGACTAGTTACATCTCTTAGTATAACAACTTGAATCGTCATGAGATAATAATTACTTATGATGATTGAGCTAGAGAGCTGATTGGATTTATTTTATATCTAGTTTATAAACCATCCTTAGTATATTATAGTGCATTCATTGTATGTATTAACATTCATTTATGAGTGATTTGAAAATCTAATCTTTGTGAATTAAGACTATTGTTATCATACATAATCTTTGTGGTTTCATATATCTAATTCATATGAAATTTACAAGTTAAAAATGTCAATATTTTGACAACTTTTATTAAGCAAGGACTTTCAATATTTTATCATCTTAGCTATTTTCCACATTTTATGTTATCTTTAGTTTTCATAAGATATTGTGCTATTTAGCAATTAAATGATCTATATCATATGATGCTTGCAAGCATAAAGCTTCATTAAGCAGTATTATAATGCTTTATGTTCATATCAATTGGTATCAAACATGTTTGACTCACCCTATATGATGATTAAAGACTTGTATGTCATCATGCAAATCAAAAGGGTTTTACCATAAGCATGTTCATATGCATTGCATAATAATGTTATGAAATATTATCACAAGTTAGTTTGAATATGACATAAATTCTATTATTTGACATGACATAGAATACAAAGTATACTCAAACACATGTTATACAAATTATAATCATTCAAATATCAATTTGCATATCATCGAATTCATGATTTAGCAGTAATTTCTGTACTCTTAAAATGAATATTTCCTCATATTTTCCTTTGAAATAAGCTATGTTACTTACAGAATGTCTAAAAGTTCAATGCAGCTGAACCCCACAACAGCTTCACTAAAGTACCTTGAAACGTTTTTGGGCATAAATTTCATTTTCTCCACGTCCCTTCATCTGTGAGATAAGAACATGTCCGCTCAGTATTATAAACCAAAATATTTGTATACAAATAATAATAATAATAATAAGTTGGGACTAACCAGAGATTTGAAGCATACAAATAATTGATGCCCTCATTCCCGATCGTCATCGGAATCTGACTCGGCAAAAACAGGCTTTGGCTGAGTCTCTGCATAAGCAGGAGCTATGAACTTGGGATCTTTTGCAGCAGCATCAGCATATTTAAGTATGGCCTCTCTTGGATCTTCTTCCATCCATGTTTCCTTGATCAAACCACCTTGCTGCAACATAAAACGTCAAACATTATTCATTCCTCTAAATAGAATGATTAAAATAGGCCCCCCTTTTAGAGGCTAAAATAGATATCCTTGAGGGCTATTTCTGCCCAATATTAAAATAGACTGGGGATTAAATTGACACTTTTATGGACTTCGAGACTAAAATAACCTCGTGTAAATTATTATGGGGATATTTTAGCACTTTACTCAATTAAAATATTCAATAATACCTCAAACATTATTCATTCCAGTAGATAGAATGATTAAAATAGAGGGAAGTGTCAAAAGACTTTTTGTCATAGGTCATTTTAGTCCGAGTCTACAAAAATGTCAATTTACTCCCCTATACGCTTTTAAAAGGGACTAAAACAGTTTTCTTTGAGGAATATTTCAGCCCATATAAAATAGTTTGGGAATTAATTTAGCACTTCTATAAACTTGGAGACTAAAGTGAACCCATGTTAATAGTAAGGGGGCTATTTTAGCACTTTACTCGATTAAAAATATGGAATAATGGCATACATACCACTCAATTCATATGTATTCACATATTTAATGCCAATCTTCAATTTTTACAAACAAAACACCTTATTAAAAGTTAAAAAGGTGGTATTTTTTATGTGATATGAAAGATTCGGGCAGTATAAATGTAAAAAGTAATCTTTGGTTGTTAGAAATGTAAATACATAGTAATTAGGTTCAATAAGGAGTTACAGACCTTCATAAGGTACTGTGTCAACAAGCTGCCCTTAGTAGTACCCACTCTTCCACCGAAGCCTGGGCCATTTACAGGAAGTTCAGGTTTGTGTGACTTCAGAGGGTCCTTGAGGATCTTCTCTCTTTGCCGCTTACGACTAGGTTGGTCTCTAAATATGGGTAAGGCATGGGGATTGTGAACAACTGGCTGCGCCTCGAAATCATCGACCGATTTTCTCCTTGGGGCTCGCGCAACACATACAAGAGCTCCTCTATGACTCATAGATGGATCATATAGTATATGTGTGCCGCCTTCTTTTTTATCGCCCACCGTCGCAAACACCTTCAGAAATATCAACCAAACTTTTATTTTAATATTAACAATCAAGCTTTGAAGAACAAACTAAGATTTACATTAGAAAGAAATGGAGAAGAGTTTCAAAATAGTTTCAACCATAGACTACAGGGGTGTAAGTGAGCCAAACCGACTCGTGAACCAACTCAAACTCAGCTTGATAAATGGCTCATAATCTGACTTTGATAAGCTAACAAGCCAAGCTCAAGTCACCCTCGACTCTACTCATTAGCTCATGAGCCAACTTGTTTAAAAAATATTAATATAAAATATACTCAAAATATATTAAATTTTATGACTTTTTCTTTAAATTATTAAAAATATTTAAAAAATTATATTTTATTTTTTATATCAAATAATTTTTTATTATTTCTCTCATAAATATTTATTATATTTGTCATTTTATTATATCACTAGCTTAAATTAATATTATTCTCACTCTTTTATAATAAACAAGCTGGCACGAACTCGTAAACTTAAGTTTGAGCTCAAGCCTAAATAATTAATCAAGATCAAGCTCACACAAAGGCTAGCTCGAGCTAGACTTGACTCTTCTACACCCCTACCCTGGACTCTATACAAAGGAACATTTTAATACTAGAGTCTATAAAAATATAAATTTAGTCACCAAACTCTTTTAATATGGGTTGAATGGTCCACAATGAGATTATTTCAACTCAAACTAAAAAAATTATGGATAAATTTGGCACTTTTATAGACTTTAGGCAAAAAATGATCCCATGTATTTTGGCAATACAACATCAAAATTGGACCATATGAAATGCATGAAAATACATAGAGAACAGATAAAAGTGAAGTTCAACATAACCTGGTTGATTTTGGGATGCCAGGCACAGTGCACCACACTTTGATGTGGGGAGATTCCAATTTTTGATACAAGTTCAAGTTTCTTCCTGTCATAGAAACAAAGCGTACCCCCAGTTGTGTCTTCTTTTTCAACCGATGTTCCAGTAAAGATGAGCTGCTCGTCCGGACTAAATGCAGCGTTTGTTTGGGGATAGTGATTGGGAATGTTTTCGAATATTTTGATGGGATTTTTCATTTGCCTCAAATCCCAAACCTACAAGCAAATCCAAGAATATCTAGAAGATCAAGTTTATATTTTGTTTTTCATTTTTTTTTTTTTTTTTTGATTTAAATTAAAACAGGTTTTATTGAAGTAGTCATTTTTAAAAATATTCAAAATATCTTCAAGATATTTTGAGTGCTCTTAAAACAAGTTGATTTGCTGCTAAAAATAAAAAATGAAGAGGCATTTACATACATATCACACAATTCTTATATATTTACATATCTAACACCTAAACATCTATATTTACATGCATACCTCAAATCTTTAACATTAAATCAAAAATAACATGGTCACTATTTTTTTATAAGTGAAATACAACTTTTTATGCTTAAGTTTATGACACCAAGGTGTGATGAATGTAAATATCAAACTATAGTTGTTAGATATGTAAATACATAAGAATCGTGTGGTATGCATGTAAATTTCACAAGATAAAAATGTATAGAAATTATATCAATAAAATATGTTTTCAAAAATAAAAGAAAAAATAAATATAAAAGCATAGAAAACGGCCCTACTGAGCAAGTTTTTTTCTTAATCTTAGAAACAATTCACCAAAAAAAGAAGTAAATTGTGGACTGTTCAAATAAAGTACATATGTTTACCTTAAGTGTACTATCCATGCTTCTGGACAAAAGAATTAAGCCATCAGCTGAGAACTTGAGTCCGCTGACATCATCTGTATGTGCCATCTCCACATGAATGTCTGGCCTGCTGCCCCATCCAGGCTTGATACTCCATAACTGCACAGATGGCATTATCTTAAAGATGATTTTCAGAAGCATACAGCAAGATGGCATATAAATAAATGTGTGAAAAAAAAAATTAAGGAAGATTTACATGCGTAACACTCAATTCTTATCTTATGTATTTACATATCCAACTCCTAAACTTTCATTTTAAAATATATGCCAACCCTACATATGTATGTCTCACTTTTCAAAAGTTAAAATGGTAATATTTTTTATGTGATGTGAAAGATCTGGACAGTAAAAATGTAAAAAAATACAGTTTTTGTTAGATATGCAAATACATAGGAATTGGATGGTATGTATGTGAATGCCCCAAAAATGAAATAAAGTATTTTTAGCAGAGAAACCTGTATGGAACCATCACCAACAGCGCCAACAATGCGTTTGCCTTCATGATCCCATGCACATGCTGTAACTGGAACTCTCATTGGCCTAGCAAGCTTAGGTTTGATAACCTATCAACAGAAAAGCTATTAGATATCCTGGAGATAATTTTCATCATTGAAATGGCAGTGTATGCATTATTTTTGCACCAAAAAAAGTAAAGTGAAAATCAGAGGATTAAATATTGTAATCGAGTATATGCATAAGTTTTGCTATTTCAGGCATGCCCATGTAACTGGATTACAGAACATGTTGAAAAGGTTAGCGGTTTGCATTTGGCAGTGGGTACAGTTTAGATGACAAATTTATGAAACTAGATGGTTTGAACATCTAGGAATCTGGACCAAACGGATTAAAGAAAATCCTGAACGAACAATAATTTGGATCGGTTATTTCAATTTTGTTTGGATTAAACTCAAATTAGTGATATTTAAAAATTATTTGTATAATGCATATATATTATGCAGTTTTTATTATACGATTGATAAGCAATAAGAATTATTAAAACTGTATAATTAGAAATATAAATAGTTATTTTAATGGCAGCTTGAATGGAGAAGACAATAACCAAAAATGTGACTTGTCAAATGTGTTATATTGCTCTTTAATTGGTTTTTTGGTTTTATCCAAAATTGTGATTTCCAAACTGATCCAAACCCCGGAAATCAAATCTTTTACTAATAAAAACTGATATTTGAAACACTAACTTTAAAACTGAACCAAATTGTCCAAAAAAGTAAAAAGAAATATCTGTTTAAAACTTTCATAACCAAAAAACACAAGTTCCGATCAAACCTGTTTTTGACTTGTGAAGTCATTTACATCCCATACTCGCAAAGAACCATCTTCAGAAGAAGTTAAGACAGTTTCCTTGGATTTGGGATTCCATTCTCCACCAGTCAAGCCAGAAATATGACCCTTGGTGTTCTTCAAGTCACGTATATACATATCGCCCTTAATGAACTCACCCAGAGTAAGTCCATCTCGATCATAAATCTGCAATTAATTTCCTGCTTATAAATGATTAATCTATGAAAATAAAAATGATTACAATCCAAAGATTAATACGAGCCAAATGCAGGCACCTTAGCTTGCGCTGAACCTGTTACACAGAGAAATCTGTCTGATGAGGGACTCCAACTTATACTCCGAACCTGGTGTCCCTCGAAAGGTTCCAACTGTCTGAATGATTGTAACTTGGAAGTCATTCCTTGGAAATCATACATTCTTACTGTGTAGTCATAACTTCCAGAGAGCACTCTCGATCCAGAATGATCAATTGCGAGAGCTGAGACAATCTATAAACAACAAGAGAAATGTGAACCTTTATATGTTACAGAAATAAACAAGCTCTTCTATGAAAAATTTGAGTTTGGAGAAAATGTCTTGTAAATGAACTAATAAATTTCCAGGACAACAGCATTCTTCCCTGAACGTTGACGAAATTTAATTTTGAAGCCTAGAAAAGGTAGAATTGAAAACAATTGAACAAAAATGCATCATCAAACAATAATAAAATGTTATGATATATAACCACTAAGCATGTAGCCTAGTGGTGTCGGCCTTTGCATCTCAAGGGGAAGACAAGGGTTCAATACCTTCCAAGAAAAAATGAATGAGATAGCCATAGAATATTATTAGTTTTTCATGTTTATGTTATGTTATGCTCTATTTCATGCATTAGAATATATTATAGTAGTATCACCGTTGTGACCCTCTTCCAAATAAAGAAGCTAGTACTTGTGATATAAGGGGTGCTAAATGAATCATTATCATCATTAGCCTCCAAACTCATTATCATTATCATAATTAGCCTCCAAACTCATTAGAGTCAGAATCTTCCTTTTTCATTATCCTTGTTGAGTATTTTGCCTCGGGAGTTAATATCTATTCTTTATAAAACATTTCAAACAACTCGCATCCATTTTACCTTGGGTTCTATCTTTTTAACTCTAACCCTCCAACACTAATTTTACATGCCCGTCTAATAAAATATTAGAAAGATTTACATAAATACCACTCTATTCCTATGTATTTACATATCTAGCAGATAAGCTTCAATTTTTACATACAATAAATAAAATTGTGTATTTCACTTTTTAAAAGTTAAAATGGTGATATTTTTATTTGATATGAATGATTTGGGCAGCATAAACATAAAAAGTAAATTATAGGTGTTAAATTTGTAAATACATAGGAATTGGGCAGTATGTATGTAAATGTTTCAAAAGATTATTGGAAAATGAAACAATAAAAAGCTGCTCTCACTCTTCTTTGCGTAGACCGCCAGCTCTCTTGCCCGTCCTACAATTAATGTCGTCGGCATCCCTATTTTAGTTTGGTGCCAAGTACCTTCACTCCCCAACTACTTGGTGCAGGTAATCATATACCAAAGGCAAATATCAACTTCATTTCTCCAGAAGAAATTTTCAAGGGAATGGTACTTCATTCATTTATGTCCCAGCATTCTCTTTATTTTCATTCTTGCCTTTAATTTGTGTTATTTTGCTCCCCTATTCTTTGATCCTGCTATTTTCATGGGATCAATTGGTATCAGATTAGTGATTAGTAAAACACATTCAGAAGACGGCCACCTCTTTCTCGTGAGTTTTTCAAGGAAAAGGTACTTATCAGTTCCCACAAACCCCTTAAACCACCAAGTCATTGCCACGTCACCTAAGTCTAGCAAGCAAAAAAATATATTGCATTATTGCCTATTGTTCTTATTTTTCACAAGTTCCATCCTACGTTTTCTGCTTGGATGTAACACCCAAGTTCCCTCCAAGTGTACATATTATAATTACCCTCTACAACTTCATCTACCCATGCCAACATTTCTTATTATGTGCTTTACTTTATTCCTTTTGCAACAATCAGGCACTTAACCAGTCCCTCACCCCCTCTCCACCAAACCCTTGCGTTAGTTGCATCAGATTTGATGTTAGGGTTCCAATGTCTACACAAATGTTTGAAGAAAAAAGAGCCCTACAAAATCTTTTCATGGCCTTCCTACGATAAATGTTGGAATTGCTATGAGATGGTTTGTTGAGAATTGAGTTTGAGGATAACTTGGGCAAGTTATACATGAGCCAAGGGACAGAAGCATAAGCATTTTGTATTCAACTCTGATTGTTGATTGAAATCCTAAAGCATCATTTATATAGTAATAAAAAAGAATCCAAACTATAAATTTTAATATGTTTAAAAATTAATTTGAGATGGAAACATAGTGATGATCTCCATGGAGAAGAAACTGTGGTGGTGATAGCCTTGCATCAATTCGCTCGTGCTAAAAGAAACTCTCCTACAAAGAATTTGAAGATACAAAAATCGTAGTTGATAAAGTGGAATAGAAAGAAGTATGACAATTATAGCAAGAAACTATATGAAAGCTAAAGTGGATTTGGCTCTTAGCATTGTCAATCATCATGCGATTAAGAATGATAAAATAAAAAACACATAATATTCTTGCAATGGAAACATTGAACAAACTCAACCTGGGTAATAAGTTATGAAATGGGCAATAACACGGCAATATGTGAAACAATCTGTATCTCAATCTGAATGTATGAAAATAACAATTATTAAAGACATTTCAAACTGAACATTAACTTCTAGTGTGATATCAAGTAGAGTTGAAACATTATGCTATGATATCACCTTAAACTCAAGCTTAGGGTACATTTGGGGCAGCTTTAACTATTTGTACAAATAACTGTAAAGCTGTTGAGGGAAGAACATTTTTTTAGAAACTCTTATAAGTATTATAAATGATTTCGTTTTCAATAATGTCAAAGCAGCATTACCACACTACCAAATCTTGTTGTAAAAAATAATTCATTACTGAAAAAAAATTCTAAAAGACAGCAAGAAATTGATAGCTAAACATAAATGGGACAACTGTTTGAAAAGCAAAGCAATGAAAAAAAACTCAAAAAGACCCATAATAACTGGTCAATGTTTGGCTTCATGATCAAACAATGGCTCGTCCACGAAATAATCCAAATCAAACTAATCCAAAGAGTAGGTGTATCTAAAAGATGTTTACATGAAATTTCAAATAATGCATGTGGTCATCATGTGATCCACACTAATGGCATTTTTAACATAAATAGTATAGCTTGGGAAAGATGGTTCTTCATGATGTGTTTCAAACGAAATATGACGTGATCAATAATAATAAGGATTAGTGAGATCATAAGTATCATGACAAGTATGAATAATATGAACTGGGGTAGCTATTTTGGCTATAATGTTTCTTTCCAGACATACCATCATGTCAGTCTTTCACAACCAAGTCAATATGCTGCTATAGGAGAGCATTTGGCTTGACCATAATATGGTAAATGAGCATAAAAATAAGAATCGAGATTATCATAAAGATGAACACCCTAATAAAATAAATTCATTTTTTCTCTCTTCTACTTTGTGGGCACATCACATGGAGAAATAAAGATGCCAAAATTTCACAGTAAAATAGAGGATGGATTGTTCAACATAAAGGAACCTGGGTGGGATTGACCATAAATAGGCGACCACTATTCTATGTAATATAGTTTTATCTTGGATGATGATTTCTAAGTCTCCATGTATCATAATTATTCACCATAGGTGATGAAAATTCATGTTGTGAGTCTAATCATAACGGACATCAACATTTCATCAAGATCAGCTTCCACTTATATTTTGGATCACTTGGGCTTCAGCTTGATATCAGGTCTAAGGTCTAGGATCCTTCCTTGGAACAGCTGCCAACACCCTACTCAAGGATTCACCATATCTGCAACATAAAACCAAATGACTACAACAAAGTTTTGTGGTTTACAAACAAAAGGAGTGTGGAGAACACCCAATCAGATCTGAAGAAGAAAAACAAGGCGAGAGGAATATAACACCAATCAAATGGCAAATGAAGCATTAGTTTGCATCTCTCTACCCAACAACAACAATAAATTGGCGTGAAGCTGGACAATTAGCTTTTACAGGAAGTTTAAATCCTAATGACATTATCAATGGAAACAGATGTTGGACCTAGTCTTCAAGTACTACAAATGGTCCCTTGATAGAAGGATAAAGTGTATGGCAATCAAAATGAAGAGAAGCAACTCCATATGAGAAATAATTTAAAAAAATAAACTGCAAATAAAAGTGGAGAAAATTACCGATGTGACATCACCACCATTTGTAACAAACAGTCCAATTATAATGGTTATGACCAGAGGAAAAAAAAACATAGCCTTGCAATGATTACTAAAAAATTATTATCATATCACTGATCTTTCTATTCTTTCTGTGACATCACCGGCATTTGTAACAAACAGACCAATTATAAGGGGTGTGACCAGAGGAAAAAAAGCAGTAGCCTTGCAAAGACTAATTAAAAAACTTATTATCATATCATTGATCTTTCTATTCTTTCTATTAATATTAAGAGGGGAAAAAGAAGGATTCTAAGCATTCATTGTTAATCACCTTGTGTGTGTAATTTTATGTCAAATGCATGCAAGCTGTATGCTAAGCCACATCATTAGTTCCTTGAATTTTTTATCACATTTGGAGTTACAAGATGATGGGAGTTACATCTGAGGTTCTCCCAACTTATAACTCCCAAGATTCAAAGTTTGGAAAAGAGAGAAACCACTAGCCCAAGGGTAAAAAACAGATAAAGTGGACAGATAAGAAGGATAGAGATAAATAATGCGCAGACATCCAACCTTGATCAAGACTGGACTTAATGGAAGATGAGAAGGCAAAACATTTAAACTTAAATAATCACGAGTATTTTCCTAAATTATGACTCTTCATATAATTTTATGATCCAATGAATCTTAATGACATTAATAATGCAAGCCTTATAAATATTCATAAAATTCTATGTTGTAAGTCAACATTCCGTAAATAGAAATTTAAAATTATTATCTTCTCAAACTTAGCTCAGTAGCTAGTTTGTTCATTGCTTCTTTTTGTGTGGTTAAGGGTGATGCCCTTTTATTGATGAGATAGAAGTGATCTAATGCACCTGTGAGGCTTGTGTTTCTCATCCAACGACTCTCCAAAGCTGCATAACTTCATAAATTACCACATGGGATAAAATGATGAAACATATATAGCAGAGATATTTGCCATATCACCCTTGGGTATGAGCCAAGAAGACAACATCAAAATTTTAGTGTGAAGGAGGGCATTGAAGAATATGAAAAAGGTTGAATCTTAAAAATTCTATTTTTTCTATGCCTACAGTGGTGCGAGTTTCAAGCTCAAAGAAGAGTATCTTGATCACAAGATCAAGCCTGTAGCAATGAAGTTGGAGAAAGCACCTCCATATAAGAGGAAGATATGAAAAAGGCACAACAAACCAATTTTATCGAAATCTATAAAAAGTCACTAAAAAAAGCAATGGAATTGAAACAGGAGAATGGCTATTTTATTAATTCTTCTCTAAAGATACATTGAAAACTAAAAAAATAATCAAATCATGGATTAATATTTAGTTCATTGCATTTGTGGGGGTGCCATGTTATTAAGAGACGTCGCCTGTTTGCTTCGTTGACAACACTAAATCACAAATTTATAAATGAATTTTTTGGCAGTAATTGAGTGGCATATTGATGTCACCAAAACCTAAGAAATTTTATAATTGAACCTTATGCCCTAATTTTGAGACATCTAGATACAAACCAGAGGTCTCATTATCACTGAGTTCTAGCACCTAGTTCCGATCCTCCATTATATGTTGAGTCATTACTTTATTTCATAACTTTAGAAATATTTTTTTTATTGTTTGTTCTACAGTTAGAAGGTGCTTTATATTCCTCTTATGGGAGAAGTTATTCCTAAGCTATGCTCATGTATATTTAAGGTAATACCTAAAAATGAGAGGAAAAGAAAAGCATTCCAAACCGTTATAGAGTAAGTTAGAAAGGTTGTTCTTTTGCAAAAAATGATGAGATTGTCTTGGGCTCACATCAAATTCTTGTGGTCTGAATACAAGTTTTTACCAAAAAAGTATTGGACTCTAATGACAAATCAAAACAAAAAGTAACTATTCCGTTGACACTAACCTCCTATGGTGAATATATTGAATCAAGCATATAGCATTCAACAAATAAAAGCGGTATTTTAGATGACAGAAACATTTTAAATGTCACAACACCAAAAAAAACTTGAAGCTGAAGAAGACATTATTTAAATTTTCCTGCGAATCCTGACGGAAATAAATTTAAAAAGACGAACAGCCCGGATGGCGATTTCAAAATAACAATGATATTGAAGCAAACAACCAGCAATTGATAAAATACACCATAATTTAAGTAACATTTCAATCGAGATAGCAATGGAATTCAAATAACAGTGAAATAAACAGTCCCTGAATCCAACTCTAACACGTCAATCAGATAAAATCAAAAAATTTTCCACCGCCAATTCAATGTGAGCTACTTTTTGTTCGCCTTAAAACATTGTTTGATATGTTAAACAGCATGAACACTCGAATGATAAGAGAATACTTCCACATACCCTTGAATGCCCCTTCAGCACGATCTCGTTGCTAAGAGGAATTCGAATGTTATCATTCGGTGGCGAGTCATCCAAATCTGAATCCGATCCATCATCCGAAGCACCATTCCGTGGCCGCGGAGGCCCAATCATCTCCTCATCATCCTCCTCCACATCGAGCGCATCGGACGACGACGTAGGCGGCGGTGGCGGCCCAATCACCACCCGATCAACAGTATAACCCGTTTCATGCCGACCATCTACAGAAGGAAGTGGCCCAATAGCATCATCTTCAACATTTGGTTGTGCAGGTTTAGGTTTCCTTAGCTCCCCCACCCATGAGGACTTAACGGCATCGACGGCGGGGAAGAATGATGAGTTGGTTGCGGGTTCTAGCGTTCGCCGGGTGGCTAAGTGTGCAGAAGAAGACCGGTGTTCGGAGATCGACTGCTTCCCGAAGGAAACGGGAAAGTGCGCTCGCATCGCCTCGTCCATCTCTCCATCCATCACTCCTCTTTCTCCCTCGTCCGCCTTCTCGCTCTCCTCTGAACCCTTTTCTGAAATTTTTTCTCTCCATAATTAATGCTTTTTATCACATCTCTCATTAAAAAAAAAAAAAAAATTAATAATAAATAAATTAATAAAATCAAATAAGACTGGTTAATTTAAAAAAGGTCATGTTATGATTTATATACTGTTATTAAATATTTATTATAGCTGGTCTTAATTAAGTAGATTGAACCTTATTTTATTGTGAATTTATTAATTTATTATATATTTCATTTGTTGTCTTCACCCATAAGTCGACGTATTCATATCTATTTAATTGATGCGTCATTTACAATATTTATCATTCAAACATATTATTATGCTTTAGATTCAAGTTTTATATATAATTGCTATTGTACATACTATTAGTAATATTTGTATTACCTATATATGATGTATGGAGTATGTACATTACTATGATGATATAATTTATGTATGAAGCAATTTATTATGATTTTGGTGATTGCAGTTTTTTAAAAAGTTTATTTGAGCATTTTGAAGATGTTCTATGGTTTTCTTGGTTTCTTTGGTGCAGGTTGATAACAAATCTATCTTTTAAGGATGTTCTTAGAGGGGAGAAGGACATTGATGGTAAATCTCATTGTTTTCCGAATCAGTTCAATGATTTCGTTCATCAAGATGGTATGGAGAATGGTTATCATGAAAGGGCGGGAAGGAAGAGGAAAACTAGCTTTATTTTTCTCTGAAGCTGAGAAGACTAGTTGGTTTAACCTTTAAAATATGGACTTGTTGGCAAATTTACTTATGGTCATCCTAAGCTGAATTTAATTTAAAAGTTCTTTAATAATCTTAAATTGTCGGGTGATTGGAATGTTGGTGTTTTAGATAGTCGTCATATTATTATTAAGTTTGATAGTGATGAGGATTATACTGTATTATATGGTAATAAAGTCTGGCTTGTGGAGAATTCTCAATTAAAAATTTTAGAATGAACTCTATAGTTTGATCTTATTATTGAACTTCCTATTATTTCAGTTTGGTTAACATCCCCTGGTTTTAGGTTGCATTATTTTAATCATCAAGTGCTTTATTCTTTGGATGAAATTTTTAGGAAGCCTATGAAGGTTGATTTGGCTACACATAATTTTAGCAGGCCTTCGACGACAAAAATATTAATTGAACGAGATATTTCTTCTTTTATGGCTGAGGAGGTTTGGTTGGGTTCTTAAAATAATGGTTATTGTCAGAAAGTGGAAGCTGAATTGACACCTAAGTATTGCAATAAATGTAATATTTTCGGTCATATGGTTGATAATTGTTTCATTGCTCATCTAGAGTTGAGAATGCAAAGAAATAATCGTGGGCCAGGAAAAGTCAAGAAAGAACTCATAAATCTTGACTTAATGTGGTTGGGATTGTCCACTGTAATGAGACTGAGGAGCAGTAAGCTACAAAATATCATAGAGAGGATGAAGTGGAAAAAATTTTAACTTGTAATGAACAAGGTTAGAAAAATGAGCCACGTGAAGTTTTGCATGTGGAGGATGATCCTTCGCCAGAAGCTGAAGTATGGGATTGTAAATCGAGAAAATGTTATTCATACTAAGGAGAGGGAAATGATATGTAATCATGAGGAAGAAATTGCAGATATTAATATTAGAGAAGAGGAACTCAGTGTTGTTCATCAAGAGTTGGAAGGGGAATAGCAGATCCAGGGTTCCAAGAGAAAAGAAGCAAAACTAAGTAGAGAACTTAGTTATATGAATTCAAATGATGTGTTGGAAATCACCAAAAGATCAAGTGCTGGTATTTTAGCAAATGTTAATGAGAGAGCACCTTCGATAATTACTAGGAGTGCATCCTTTTATAATGATTAAATTTCCCATTTGGAATGTTAGGGGCATTGCTAAGAGACGCCTCTAATAGATTAATGAATTCGTGCAAGATTCATAACTCAAGATGTTTTACAATTTTTTAACCTATGATACATGTGAATAAAATTAACAAGATTGTTAAAAAGTTGGGTTGTTATAAAATTATTTACAATTGCAATTATAAAATATGGTTTTTGTAGAAAAAGAGAATGGAAGTGAATTTGTTGGTTGATAGCCCTCAATTTTTACATATTTAGATTCATCTTAATCAACAGATTGTACAGTTATTTATTGTTTATGCACGGTGTTCAATAACAGACATAGGGAGGATTTGAATTTGGTAAAAACTTATGTTAGTTTTCCTTAGTTAGTAGGAGAGGATTTTAATGTTATTGCTCTTTTGTTGAAAATAGGGGTGAAATAGTACTTTGTTATAAGGTGATGGAGACTTTTAAAAATAACACTATTGATGCATGTTTATACGAGGCTAAGACTACTTGTAGTATGTTTACTTGGCAAAGAGGGAGAGTGATGGAAAAATTGGATAGATTTATGTTGAAATAATAATGGATGAACAAGTTTATTGTTTATGAGGTGTCTCGCTTAAATCATACTGGCTCAGATCATTCACCTATATTATTAAGGGTAGAAGAATTTACTAAAGTTGGTATTTCTTATTTTAGATTTCTTAATGTTTGGGTTGAGCATGAAAATTTTCTACAAGTTGTGAAAGACCGTTGGGTGGTCGAAAATAGCTCTTTATAGTTAGACTTATGGTTATTACATAAGAAAATGGCAAAACCATTGAAGAAGTGGAATTGGAATGTGTTTGGAGATGTCAATAAAAAGGAAGTAAATGATATATTGTTGGTTAATAATTTTGAGGTTGACTTTGGGAAGGTATCGTGAAGGAAGCTCAAATGTTGAATGTGTAGCAATTTCTTAAAGGCAATTTAAGTTAAAGTGGATTTCCTTAAGCAAAAGTTTACATATCTAAGTCATATAAAAGATGATAGAAATACTAAATTCTTTCATGCTTGCACTAAAAAGTGAAGGCAGCGAATATTGTTCTTAAGATAAAGGATGATTCAGGGAATTGGTTATTTCATGAAATGATATTGCACTGAGTGTTGTTACATTTTTTTACTTATTTTTTTAAAGGAAGGGAGGTAGATCTCTCTATTTTTGAAGCCGATTTGTCTCCTGATGTTGACAAGTTCTCAGTCTTTCTTAAATTTTCTTCATAGCCAACAAAGGGTGATATTATTTATGCTTTAGAGGCTATTGATTCTAACACAGTAGTTGATCCGGATGGCTTTACTTATGTGTCCTATATCAAATCACAAGATAGTGAAGACTCATTTGGTGAATATTATTCAATAGTTCTTTCATGAGCTTCTTCCTCATTAATATTTTAGATAGTCTAATATTACTCTAATTCCTAAGGAAAAAGGGTCATAAATGGGATGATTTTAGACCCATCAGTTTAACAAGTGCGGTTTTAAAGTCATCGGTAAGATAATTATTAATAAACTTAAGCCTGTATTGGATAGTTTAGTATCTCATCAGCAAACAACTTTTATATATGGTAGAAGTACGATCAAGAATGTTTTGATAGCACAATACCTTTTCACAAACATTGATAAAACAGTGCAGAGGTGGTAATGATATTATTAAATTGGACTTAACGAAAGGTTATGATAGTATAAATTGGGACTTTATTATCAAGGTACTTCAGTAGAGAGGCTTTAATGAGGATTTTTGCAGTATTATACTTATGCTTTTAGATAATAATTATTCTTTTATTTTCATTAATAGGAGTAGTCATGGACAATTCAAATCTGATATGGGTTTAAAGTAAGGTGATCCTTTATCACCAACTTTATTTATTATTGCTTTATACCATCTTTAAAAAGTTGAATAACTATATAGAGGTTTATAATGGTGGGAGGTATAAAGCTAAGGGTGGGGAACTTATTTCCCATTTAGCCTATGGTGATAATTATATTATTTTTACAACATGACAAAAAAAATAGCAAACATATTTTTAAAATTCTATTACATTTTGAGAATGTGCATATATGCAGTTTAATAAGCATAAATGTGAATATCATGTAAGCAAATGGGTCTCAACTAGAAGGAAACTTTGGATTGGTAAATACACCAATTTCAAAGAGTCAAAGCTTCCTATCAAGTATTTGGGTATTCAACTAAATATGCTAGAAAGAAAATTCTTCTCTTTGTTGATGCGATAAATAAGATAAATAATCATACTTTGAGCTGAGAAAATTCTCTTTTTTCTTTTGGTGAAAGAATTACTCTTATACAAAGTGTCGTGACATTTATTCTGCTTGTGTTTTACAAGTCACTAAGATGACTAAAATCATGCAAGTTAAGTTGGGCATAATTTTTAATAAGTTTATGTGGTTTGGGCATGGTCAAGGTGGACTAATTGGGACATATTATGTAAAAAAACAGTTTGGTTTGGGTTTTAGACCTTTCAAGCAATATATGAAGATAATTTTATGTAAAATCTGGATTAAATTGAGAGAAATAATGGTATTCGGGCTAAATATATGCATAAAATGAATTGTAAATTATCACATCCTTTGGATGCGTTCCAAGGATTGGTGATTCTCTGTATGAAATTAGTTGCTTAATGTAAGAAGTGAAGCTGAAGAGATGTTTGTGTGGGATTTGGGTGAGGGGAAAGTTAATTTATGGAGGGATGATTGGACCCTTAAAGGCCCTTTATGTGTTGTTTACTAGGATATGATGGCTAGCAATCTTATTGTTTCTGATTTTTTTAATCATAGTAACTGGGATATGGGCAAACTTAATCAGGCCTTTAATAAGGAGATGGTGGATTATGTGGTCAAATATCCTTTTGATACGAGTAAGAAGAACATGCTTAAATGTAAATTTGTGGGTAATCATTCAGTTATCAAAAGCATTGCTAACATGTTATATTATTGTCAAAATTTGCAAAATGGGAATCTCGCGTGGAATAGGTTCTTAAAGGCCTTCTCGGTCATTTTTTTGAAAGGAGGATGAAATATTTGTTCTTGCCTATGAATGATATGCTTAAGCTTAAGGGGCTTAATTTGAATTATATTTGTACATATAATATGAGGAAACACGTGTGCTTGCTTTCTTTCGTTGCAAGAATTCTATAGTTATATGGAATAAGATGTGCGCTCAATTTGGGATTTTCTTACTTGGTATATTTTTCTCAGCTAGTGTTTAGCTTTTTGGGAGGGGGATTCTTCTCTGAATAAATTGATAAATTTCATTTCTTATATATGTTGTTGGTTTCTTTGAATGGAAAGGGACCAAAGAGAGCATGAGAAAGGTGCTAGTTTTGCTGCTAGAATAATTATTAATATTAATGCTTTCATTTTCAAATTCCATAAGTTTATTTGCTTAGGTATTTCTTTATGAAGTGTTGATGGAATGAATAACAGAGATGTTGAAAAGGATAAATAATTGTTAGTTGGTTGTTTTGAACATGCTAGAAAAACCATTTTTTAAAATAAATATTGATGACAAATTTAAATTGAGGGATGCTTGAGTTGGGGATATTTATAGTAATTTGTTCGGTGAAGGATTGCTTATTTTTTACGAGCCCAGTGAAGTTATTCCTATTGATTCTTTAAATTAATTACAGTGTATTTTTGTTTATTTATTGCTAAGAGGCTTCTGGTACTGTAACTTACGAATCGAAATTGTCTCTTTGCAATATTTTTAAGTTCGTTCGAGGCTAACCACATCTTTATGGTATACTGGAATACCGAGGAGGAAGATTACAAATTTTTTGACATCGTTTAATATTAGACGTTCTTTCAATTTTAGAAAAGTGAATAAACTGGCTGATTTCCCTTCTAAACTTGGTGCTTTAAGAAATAATGTTTGTGCCAACAATCAGTTTGAGGAAGATCTTAGAAAGTTTCTCAATGGTGATATGCTTGGATTCTCGCATGTCAGAGCTTAGTATTTGGTGTTTTTTTTTCCCTTGAGTGAGTTGTAAGTAGTTGTTGGAGGATCCTATAGGTTTTCTTTGAGTTGTATTTTTGGGGTAGTGTGAGCCTTCAGCCGTACTTTGTATTACTTTTCATATGTGGAATAAATATTCTCTATATAGTATATATATATATATATATATATATATATATATATATATATATATATATATATATATTTCTAAAGTAGACACAAATGATTGGTACGTTGTTTATGGATATATGAATGTATACTTGATATTATCACAAATTGATGCATGCTTATATACTAGCACACAATTACCTATCACACAAACTCATGATCATAAGAATATTTGAAATGTATATTGTTTGTACATCTAATACTCTTTAACTACTACAATATCATCATAGTTATGATATTAATTCTGTTGTGCAATTTAGGGTGAACAAAATGCAAATATAGAAGAAGAACATAGAGATTTAACGAGGTTCGGCAAAGATGCCTACATCCTCGGGAGTAGGGCGGCGAATTTACTATTTCAGAGGAGTTACAAGTTTGGTTCACATACCCATATGG
This sequence comes from Papilionanthe hookeriana x Papilionanthe teres, assembly GCA_022702705.1. Taxonomy (NCBI): domain Eukaryota; kingdom Viridiplantae; phylum Streptophyta; class Magnoliopsida; order Asparagales; family Orchidaceae; genus Papilionanthe; species Papilionanthe hookeriana x Papilionanthe teres. Next base: position 52,252,377 of record CM040428.1, read on the forward strand.
TTGCACATCTATTTATAGATAAAACCAACAAAGATAAATTACTAAAATGCCCTCGCTCCCCCTAACTCACTAAATTCCAAGAGACGCTCATTTTTATCAGGAAATACACATCTTTATTCCAAGAGACTCCAAATTTCTGGTATATGAGCAATACCTAACAAATCTCAACCTTGGCGAATATCTAACCCCTTAGGAAAATGCATCACCCGGTATCTGAGCCATACCTAACAAATTCTTTTATTATGATAAAGAACAATTATTTGCAGAGTCCCCCCCCCCCTCCCCCCAGCAAAGCATTGAGATGTTTTTGATATTTTCAGTTTATGTGTTAGTTATTGCATTTAGACGGATGCTTACACTTATTATTTTATTTTATTTTATTTTGTCGCAATCTGTCAATCGATCGAGTTTATCTCATCGGGAGCGATCGTCACGCGACTGGTTGCCTCAGTTGATCGAACTCAAACATGCCAGTCATTGTATTACACTCAAATTATAACACAAATTTGATATTAGAATATCACATTAATTACATTAAGGAAAGTTTTCATAATTATCCACTCTTTTTGGTAAGTACACACACATGTTCCTATAAATAGGGGGCCAGAAGATAAATAAAAGGGCTTTTGTCTGGATTTATCGACCAATAATTCCCTAGCCGCTCTACTTTCTCTCTCTCATCCTCTCGGCTCTAACTCCCAAGACATGTATTTCTGAAACACAATTTATGATTTAATATCTTTAAAGATTGTGCGATGAGCGTGGAACATGCCCTATACGAGAAACATAGTTAATTACAAAGGAGAAACCTCACAAAGTTACTTAACATCAATGGAATTCAATAGAAAAACAATGCGTCAAGAAACTAAGAAATGATTCAGGCGCTGCATGCGTAGATGATGGACCGGTTCGAAGCTGTCCGAGCGGTAATGACTCAAAGGAACAATCCACGCAACTTTTTGAAGGAGAGTATGGGGAACTATCTCCCACAAAGTTCCTCATGAGAATCCGCCGGCGCCCTACGGTTAGTCTAGCGAACGACCGAGTAAAGGGCACCGGGATTACTAGTCCGCAGACAGTGCGGCGTCTACACCTACAGTCAATCAACGTTTACTATGAAAATTTTGAGAAGTGAAAAATCGTTCCTGCGACATCAAGAGAAATATGTAAAATTTTAGGTTATTACAGTTTCATCGATTTTTTTTTCAAATTCTCATTAAAATATCAAAATTCACGATAAAAAATCCAAATCATATTTATCAAATTCTCAATTCTTTGATTGTTGCATGTATAAATGCATGAGTTTTGAAGTTCAAAAAATAAACTGCGTGCTTGCTTTATAAATATAAATATTTCAGACGCTTTCACTAAATTTAAAGTGTTAGATATGTAAATATAGGAAAAAAGTGGTATGTATGTAAAATTTTTATATCTTCAAATTCCGAAGTTCTTCCAACCAGTTCCTAGCTTCAAAGGAACTAAGCAGGTCGTTCATCGGATAACTTCGAGATTCCGGCGCAGATGAAGGTGCTCGTCGCCGTGAAGCGCGTCGTGGACTATGCCGTCAAGATCCGTGTCAAGCCAGACAAGGTACGGATATCTTCCATTTCCTCTCTCTTTTCCCATCAGTCATCGCTGTCCGTGGCCATAACGCCATGTTGTATATATCTTGCCGCTGGCCAGAGTGGAGTGGAGACGAGCAACGTGAAGATGTCGATGAACCCCTTCTGTGAAATTGCCCTCGAGGAGGCCCTGCGCATACGCGAGAGCGGCGGCGCATCAGAGGTCATCGCCGTTTCCATTGGCCCCACTCAGTGCACCGAAACCCTGAGGACGGCGCTGGCCATGGGCGCTGATCGTGCCGTTCACGTGGACGTTGGACCTGCTACAGTTTACCCGCTCTCCGTTGCAAAGATTCTGAGGGCCATCGCAGAGGCGGAGAAGCCGGGACTCATGATCCTCGGCAAACAGGTAGACAGTTTATGGTTTCTTGCTGATTTAATCAGGAAGTTTTACGGATTTATATCGCATGTTTTTTTCGCATTCTTTTGGAATATTCTTGTTTCGATTGCTTGCATGAATTGGCTGGAAGGGGATTCTGCAGCTCCAACTATTTTAGCTTATTAAACATTTGATGAGGATATGCCCGTGACTGGGTTAATTAGTGCTTTCTATTGATGTTTGCTCGGGGGCTGTTTGATATATGCTTTTGATATGATTTATCATTGGATTTACTAAAAATCCAGTCATATGGAAAAATGCGGGATTTCCATAGATGTAAAAGTATTGGATTTACTAAGTCCAATTTTGTCTTAGATCTGGCCTAAATCCCGACTTACTAAACCGAAGGGATTGGCGGATTTACAGATTGACGGATTTACTAAATCATACTAACGATAAACTCTACTTGAGCCAAGGATAGGTGCAGGGCTTAGCATAAACTTCTAAAACATTTATTTGAATTAGGCTATCTTTCTATCAAGTGTTCGTATATGAAGCGAATTTCCTTAACTAGCGCCAAGTATGATTTTCAATGTGAGAGTTCCTATGCTTGAATTTAGTAAGCAACATGCCTGTATTTTTAATTAACTCTACTGCTTATACACGTCACTTGATAATTTTATCAACTTGTCGTTACTATTGTAAAACATATGACATTTGTTCTAAATCAAATTAAACTTATTTGATAGATGCCAAATTAGATGATAGGATGGGGTGTGTATTAAATGGACATTGATATTTGCATGCATCAAGTGAAATTTATTGAAGAATTTAGAATAAAAAATTGCAGTCTTTATGGTTACTCACCAAGTACAATTTTGGTATTATTCACCCATTAAGTTTTGTTCACTCATCAAACAAAGCGTAATGCCTCACTCAACTGAAAATAATGAAGTCCTCTCTATGTTAGCCTTCTATATCCCAAACACGAGCTTAATAGTAATCACTTGGTTGGAGGATACATGCTAGTACAAACTTTCAATTAATAGTCTAGTTCATAGCTGCTACTTCATCATTAATGAGCCTCGTTTGAGCAAGTAATTCCTTGAATATTGTGGTGAATTTTTCCGTAAATTGAAATAAAATTCCTCCACCGAAGTTCTAATTTTAGCTATATCAGCTTAATGTAAGTGCATGTTTCTCCTTTTATTGACTTAAGAATTGACCATTTACAAATTTATACCAACATGATGGGAGGTTCTTTGCTGAATATGGACTAGAGTTCTATTTTTTTTTTTTATTGAAGGAAAGAATGAAGTATTCATTTGATATTAATTGTAGTTTCCAAACTTTAACAATCTTGAAACTAGTTCATTAATTGATCTTTTTAATGACAAAGTTTATCTCTGATCGTCATTTATTTGACCAATTATGTTTGATTATGTGGTCTTAACATTTATTTTGCTCATGTAAGCATCATGCAAATTTAACTAAAGGCTAGCCCAAGGAGGGGCTTATTAAGATTCTATTGCTTTGTCATTCTTCTTCTTAGACTTGCTCTACAAATTTTTCTTAAATGGTCGTAATGAAGAGATGCATCAAACTTGAGGATTATTAGATCAATATCTCATCTCGTTCACATTGAAGAAATGGAAGAAAGACAAACTTGAATGAAAATTTGAATATACGGAGATGCTTTTTGATTGCAAGCCTCCATTAAAGAAAGCAGAATTGGAAACCCGCTCAACCTATATGATATTGGTTGTACATTACCCTTTCATTTATGTTAAAAATTGAATTTTTCTTCAAGAACCATTTTGTCAGTATATCCAACCCTCGCCTTATGCCAAATTGGTGGGCACGCTGTGCTTCAAGTTTTGCCCCTCTTTGACCTATTAGTCACTAAGCCAGAGGTTTGTAATCCCGCCAGTTCAGAATGTTGTCAAGTTGATAGGTCATTTATGTAGTGGAACTAAATCAATTCAAAGAAATACTAGGGATTTGAAATAGAATTTGATATCAGATAACAATGGCAATTAAAATAATGCTCCTTATTTTAGCTGCAATTGTAGTGCACATACGCTTTCTATGACAAGCATAACTTAGCAGTATTATGCTTGCTAGGGTTTAGTTGAGCCTTCTTCTGATTTTAAATTTATTTTTATGGTAGATGACAATAACAATGGAGGAATAAGGTTCATGTAGCCGTTCCCACTTAATGGGCTAAGTCTTGTTGTTGTGGTAGATGATAATACCAATTAAAATGTTGCTCTTTGTTCTAGCTATAGTTGCAGAATAATTACCCTTCCTATGCCAAGATCACTGACTTATTTATTCTTACTAGGGTTTATCCTAACCCTCCTCTAGTGCTTTTTTATATTAGTCTTAATGTAATAGTAAAAAATGCTAATTGTGCTTTCTTTGACTAGCATCATGTATAATTTCATATGTTGCTTAGTTACATTGAGCGGCTTAAGGCTGTGTCTGGACAAATTCAACTCTCTTGCTCTATTTAAAAAGTTTATTTCTCAGCAACAGTATCAAATGTGCAACATAGCTTTTTAAAGGTAATTTTTTAAAAAAATTGTATTTGAGCAAACATTTTTTTATTGATTTTTTTCCTACTGCAAAAAAGCGTTCAAAACATTAATTTTTTTCTATTTGCCTTACAAAGTCTTCTTCAATTTGATGGGTAATTTTGCCCCATAGATATTGTTCTTTTCCTCTTGTTATAGTTTTTGATGAATATGCTACTCTTCTACTAGGCTATAGATGATGACTGCAACCAAACAGGACAAATGGTTGCTGGACTTCTCAAATGGCCTCAAGGAACCTTTGCCTCCAAGGTTTGATATCATCTAAAGCATCTTGTGATAGATGAGACACATTTTCAAGTTTAATGTACTTTGGAAGATTTGAATTTATGATTGAAAAGCTTTCACAGACTGTAAATGTGTTCAATTTAGTCCTTGTGACCTCAAAGATAATCAAAATAGTCATGCCACTGAATTATTTTGGATCAGCTTTAAGGAGTCAATGGTCTGTTTTTGATTAGTCAATGAAGCAAAGGACTGAACTTGATATATCGCATAGTCCGAGTCTGAAAAGGTGCTCCCTTGTCTTTTTTCTCGTCCCCCGGCCTCGTCCCCTAAAATTATGTTATTGTGATGATTGATTGCTACTAAGATCGATCAATCTTGATTCCATTTCCTTGGATTTTGTTGTTATTTTATATCTGTATGGATAGAAAACTATTGATAATTGGTCAGCCTGGTTAAAATGTACAATATTGCTAACTTACACATATCAGGCTTTAAGCACTTCCTTTTCAATCATCTACTGGACTAGTTATTAAAGAGTTTGCCAGAAGATTTTTGTTTTTTTATAATAAATTTTACATTAGTTAGGCTAATTTTTGTTAATTTTTTCCTTTTGGAGATATCTTCTTTTACATTAAATTCAACCATTTGATCATTTTTTTTTGGTTATTTTATTCTTGTGGCATGGAATGGATTTTATGTTTTTTGTTGTAAGCTGAAGTGACCTCTCCTGAATATTATGAAGCAAGTTGTTATTAGTTTATTATGTCAAGGAACACAGAAAATAAGAGCAGTTATGGCTTGATAAGGCTTAATCATCTGTACAGGCAGTGCTGCTTTTGTGCAGCTAGTAGCGGTTTCAGGCGTATTGGAGGAAGCTCTCATTAACAAAGAAAATGAGTGATAAAAAATTTGACATTTGTGAATTTCGATGGAGAACTTTCATGTAGCACTCGATCCTCTGATTTATTATGGTTCTACATTGTTGAATGGTAAATTAAATGTGTAATTTATTTTACTATTTTAAAGGATCTTTTTGGAGTTAGTTTGCAGTTAAGTGTCACCTTATTGCCGGTCTCAAGCCCAAATGTGAAAAGTGGAGGGTTGCATTATGTAGTCGACAGCCAGCGCAAAACTTGTCGAAAAAATCATGACATGAATCATTTTGATCATTGTGTAAGTGCTAGGGCGTCCCCTGGAAGTGACTCGTTGTATGACTTGAACATAGTGAAAAGTGTGCAAGGACCGTTACACTGGCGCCCGAGTGCAGTGTCAAATGAACAAGGGTTCCCACATTACGGACCGATGCAGGTAATGAAATTAGTTCATGAAACTAATATTAAGATAGAATCTTGTAATATAGGTACTCTCAATGGTAAATTAATGGAATTAGTCGATATTATGATTCATAGAAAGATTAATATCTCATGTATTTAAGAAGCTAAATGCGTTGGAGAAAAGGCTAAGGAGATTGATAACTTAGGTTTCAAGATATTCTAGTAAGAGTCGCACTAGAAATGGTGTAGGTATAATTATAGATAAGAGTTTGAAAGATAATGTTGTAAAAATTAACAGAGTTGGAGATAAAATTATAGCCCTTAAGATTATTATTAATGCCAATAATTTTAATATTATAAGTGTTTATGTTTCTCAAGTAGATCTAGATAAAGTCTAAAGATAAGTTTTGGAATGACTTAAAAGACTTGATACAAATGATACATTTGGAAGAAATAATTTTTATTGGAGGAGATTTAAATGGACATTTCAGTAGAATGGTTGAAGATTTCAGAAATATTCATGGTGGCTACGGTTTTAGAGTGACTAATAAAGAAGGTAGAACCATTTTAGATTTTGCTTTAACGTATGATTTTGCTATTATTAATACCTTATTCAAGAAAAAAGATGAGCATCTTATTACTTATAAGAATTGATCTAATAAAACAAAAATTAATTATTTTCTTATGAGAATAAGAGATTGTCGTGATTGTAAAGATTGTAAGGTTATTCCAAGTGAGGTTTTAAGTGCCCAACATTGATTATTATTTCTAGATTTTAAGATCAAGACTTGTAAAATAAAAAATACTAGGATTTATCATCGCAGAATTAGATGGAGGAACCTAAAAGATACAAATGAAATTATTTTTATGAGTAAAATTCAAGATTCCAAAATTTGTGATGTTCATGAAGAAACAAATGTTATGCGAGATAAAGTAACAAATACTATTAAACATATAACAAAAGATGTGCTTGGAGAATCAAAAGATAAAGTTTTTATAATTAAAAATAGTTTGTGGTGGAATAATAATGTGCAAGAAAAGATAAAATTTAAGAAATTATGTTATAAAAATTGGTTTGAAGGTGAAAATTTTGAGAACTCTAAAAAATATCAAATGCCCCACAGAGAGTCTAAAAGATCAATATGTGATGCTAAAAATTCTGCTTTTAATGATCTTTATAATATGTTAGACACTAATGAGGGTGAAAAATATATGTATAAATTAGCCAAATAAAGAAAAAAGAAAAGTAAAGATTTAACTCAAGTAAAATGTATTAGAGATGAAAATCAAAAAGTGTTTTTCTTAATATTCAACATGCTTTTTAATGAAGTTTCTGAAAATACGATTGACCTCAATGATCTTAATATTGTTAATAATAATAAAACATTTTTACCGTCACATTGGTAAAAAAAAAGTTGAGGAGGCTTTAAAGAAAACCAAGGGTGGAAAGTCTGCAGGACATGATGATATTCCGATTAAAGTGTTGAAATATTTAAGAGATTTAGGATTTTCTTGACTTACAAAATTCATTAATTTTTATTTTAAAAACTAAAAAAAAATGCCTGTGGAGTGGAGGAAGAGTATTTTGGTCTCAATTTTTAAGAATAAAGGTGACGCACAAGAGTGTGCTAATTATAGAGGTATTAAATTGATATGTCATACTTTAAAATTATGGGAGAGGGTAATTGAACATAGCTTAAGATGTATTACAAAGATTTCTGATAATCACTTGGGATTTATGCAGGGCAGGTCTACTATGGAAGCTATACATTTATTGAGAGGTTTGATGAAGAAGTTCAAAGATAATAAGGAAGATATGCATTTGATTTTTATTGATTTAGAAAAAGCTTACGATAAGATTCCAAGAGATATCCTTTGAAGAGTTATTGAGAAAAAAGGTGTTGATATGACTTATGTTCAAGTCATTAAAGATATGTATACTAGAGTTGTTACTTGTGTTCGAACTGAAGGAGGATTGACCAAATATTTTTCTATTTCTGTTGGATTACATCAGGGATCGGCTTTAAGCCCATATCTTTTTGCTTTAGTTATGGATAGTCTTACTCGACATTTATAGGAAGATGTACCTTGGTGTATGCTTTTTGCTGCTGATATCCTTCTTGTGGATAAGACTAGAGAAAAAGCCCTGGAAAAACTTATTTTATAGAGGTCTACACTAGAGTCTAAAGGCCTTCATTTGAGTAAAACTAAAACTAAATGCATAGAATGTAATTTTAGTTGTAGCAGCACTAGTGACATAAGTGTAAGTTTGGGTGATCAAATTATTAAAAGGTGTGAATGATTTAGATATCTCAGATATGTTGTTCAAATTGATGGAGATATAGATGGAGATGTTAATAGTAGAATTCAAGTGGGATGGTTGAAGTGGAGGAATGCTTCGGGCCTTTTGTGTGATAGAAAAGTACCGCTTAAACTGAAAAGAAAATGTTATAAGATGGTGGTGAGATCAGCAATGCTCTATGGCGCTGAATGTTGGCATTTAAAAGATAAGCATAATACAAAGTTAAGTGTTGCGGAGATGAGAATGATTAGGTGGATGAGTGGCTTTACACTTAGAGATAAGACACAAAATGAATATATTCGTGGTAGGGTTGTGTAGCTCCTGTGACAGACAAAATTAGAGAGAGTCATCTTAGATGGTTTGGTCACATTAAACGTCGACCATCTGATGATCCGATTAGGAGAGTAGATATTTTAGATTGCACTTATGTTAAGAAAGGCAGAGGTAGACCTAGGAAGACTTGGGCTTATTGTATAGAATATGATCTTAATTTATTAGAACTAAATGAAAATATGACACTAAATAGGACACAGTGGAGAAAAAGGATTCATGTAGCCGACCCCACTTAGTGGGACAAAGGCTTTGTTGTTGTTGTTGTTGTTGAAGTAAAATCCTAAAAATATGACATCAATTGTCAGACTTTTGCTCTTAAAAAATACTTATACAACACATCTATAGGCTATGACCCAAATCTTTTACAGCTGAGCAATTTCTAGAGAAGCCTGTTAGTCAGAATTTATTATTCGTGATACCATTTTATCCGGTATCAATAACCTTTTGTTTCTAAAAATGCAATCATTCCATTCACTTTCTCCATTATAATTATTTGATCTTATGTAATCATTCCTAAAATGCGATCAATTTATTTTAGCTAGTTTAATGCAACCTGATAATTTGGCCCCATTCTTTTTTAGCTTTTTGTCTTTCTCATCTCTCTATTAGTTATTTTATTTTCTACCATTATTTATGTTTTTGATTATAGTGTGAATCTTTAATCACAGTTTTTTCAACTGACATTAGGCACTATTTATTTCAGTAATCAGCTGTTTAAAGTTTCCCTTCAAGGATTTATTATTTGCAATTCTTTGGTATCATTTTGCTAGGTCATTCTGGACAAGGAAAAACAGACAGCAACTGTGGAAAGAGAGGTTGATAGTGGATTGGAAACCATCTGTATTGCTTTACCTGCCGTAATAACGTAAATTTCTTTTCATGTCTTTTAATCCTTCTTTTGTTGTCTCTCTAATATGGCAAACATATGGATTTACAACATATTGAAAGTCTTGGTTTTTTATTGCTCATCTAATCTGAAAGTTAGAAAAGCAGATAGTAAATGCACGTGATTTGCTGATCACAACCTCTTAACATTTTAACAATTATTTGCGCTACTTTTGATAAAATTAAAAAGAAAAAAAGAAAAAAAAAGATGAAATCAAATGGTCTACTACTAGGAATAATTATAAAATTTTAATCAAGAATGCTGCACAATTTGAATTTTGCCGTTCATTGAAAGAAGTTATGATTTTTGTTAATAACATTTTGTTTGTCTAATGACGCTGAAAAATAAGAAAACTATTAGATGGAAAGTAATTCGCCAAAAATAAGCCTCATGCTTTTACTTGGGGAGGAATTATCTTTAAAAATTTCATAGGTATAGATGGAAAGTAATTCGCCAAAGTACCTTAAAATATTTTATAAATCTTTTGCATCAGAAACAAAATAAAATCACTGAAGATCTGTTCATCAAAACTATTAACGCACCAGAAAAAATAAATAAATAAATAAAGGGTTGTCGCCAATCAATTGCTATAGGACATTTTTCAATGAGCTGCAATAATATACCGTACTAAAAAAATCCATTTTCTAAAGCCCTAATTTTCCCACTAGCCAATTAGAAGAGAAATGAACAAAAGAAATAAGAGAAGGATCATAGATAATGATTCACAGAGAAATCAAGGAATCCAGAAAGTAAGAATAAGGATACTATTACAAATCGAGCTTGTATGATTGGATAAACTCTTGGCATGAACATGTAGGCTTATTAAAATTAAAATCAATACTAAAATAAAATTAAACAAAATTAAACGATGTTTTAACTTAGATTGACGTTGACTTCAAAAATTTGCATCAGTTCTATGTTGTTTTAGAAAAATCTGACTCGAATGAATTTATTAGTTGATATTCATCTAATGGATATGGCATAATGTTATACTTCTTGTAGAGAAATCTATTAGTTATCCAACCGAAGCTTGCCCCTACATTGCATAAGATATTTCTGTTATACATCATTAGTCGCGGACATGATTTCATTATTATCATAATATATGACATAAGATTAACAATGATCTCTAAAAATAGTTTAAATAATGTGCTAGATATGAATCTCAAAGGAAGTAGTGGAAATATAATAGAATTTAAGGCATTTGTTGACGCTTCATGATAAGAAAGTCATAGATACATTAGAAATTTGATTAATATTAGATTTTTTAATTTTAATTTTCTTACTTGTATGTATTCATCCTAATTTATGTTATGATTTATTCATGCTGTTAATTTTGAAATGTTTCGTATAAAAAACTTCAGGGTTTAGATGAACCATTGCCTTATTATTGTTTTGAATTCCATATAACCTCGATAGTACATTTACAATTGTTATGATTAATAAATTTCTTACAAATATTCTTGTGCATTCACACGTATATTGTACTAATGATTTTGTAAATTTACTTGACCTAGATTCGATAAGAAAATAAATTAGATGTACTATTTTTTTTAGTTTTAAATTCCCTAACTATTTTACAAGGACTCGTGCTTGTAAACCCTTAAAAATTCAATTATATGCAAAATTAGCCATGGGTATTATCAAATTTCAAATGGATGTATCCTTATCAAATATCACAACTAATTGCCCAAACCAATATTAACTCGTTCAATTTGTGTATTATTTTATAGATGACAAACAACTGAAAATTTTGCTTGTATTTACATTAATTTTCGTAGTTTTTTAAGAGAATTTAAAATTTAATATTCTATCATATATAATAGTTTTATGTAATACATGTAATTTTAATAATCATTAAAATAGAACATAAATATACAGTGTCTTAATATTTGTATTACAAAAAATAAAGAAATGTCATTCTAGAAAAAAGAAATTTAAATATGATGAAGATAAAATCATTCTTTTTAGAAATTTGTGGTTGTCTTATCTCAAAATCTATAATAAAAGCTTTTTAAGATTCTTATGGAATATAAAAGTGAAATTATCAGCCAAAATTATTTTATTTTTTCTCTAGTTGTTTGGTAAATTTTTATTGTGATAATTTTTTGACTATTTCTAAACTTGGCCAATAATATTTATTTTTTGCCATAATTATAATTTATTCCCACCAAAGTGACTTGTAACACTGCGAAAATATAGTTATCTATTAAAAATCAATGAAAGAATAATCAGGAATCCATTGACGTTCCCCTTAGAAATAAGCCATCGCAAACAATGAATTCTTTACCAATCAAATGTGATTCTTTATTAAATGCATTACATCTTTCAAAAAATTCTTTAGAAATAAGATTAATTCTTTTAATGTACTAAAAACCAATCAAATTGATATTTCATGTATGAACACATTAAAAGAATTTTCTTTTAATATGATATAGTGTTCCATGATAAACATATATTTAGGAGGCTTCTAAAGTTATAAATAGGAATTCTCGATGGCCATGAGCATTATTGCAGAAACATAATGGATTTATTTGTAAAATAAACATTCAAATTTTAAGAATGAGGGGTGTCCAAAAGATGTGACGAAAAAATAAAAATACAAATAAAAATACGGATGGAGGAATGTCCAAAGTTATTTTTCTTCTAAATGATTTCTAATCTGGCATGTTCCGACAACCTTATGGAGGAAGCTGAGTTAATATTTTTCTTTTATAAGCTATTTTATTATCAATTAAATGCACAACTATAACGAAATGGGCGGTGTATTATCAAATAGCGTATTGTGTGGCTTTTTAGTCATTCAAGATCTTATCATTGTTGCTTTTCAAATTTGGCTATAAAAGTTATATGGTAACTATGAATTGATGGTTGCAAGTCTTAAATTCATATTTCCTTGTATTTCTCCTACTATTTCTTTCTCTCTATCTCTCCGAAGTCAGCTAAATTCTAAGAGGATGAGCTTTCAATTCTCTAAAAAAAAGGCACAAATTCCATGTGCATTTTCTCATCTCCAAGGTTCCTTACCAAGCCTGCTTCCTCTATCTCTCACTTTTAGCCCAGTCCCCTTTCCCATGTAATTTTATCTCTCTAAATCTTCTTAAATCTTTGCATGAAATAATCTCTAACAAGTTGATAAAGCTCTATATATTAAACTTTATTAATTATCCTGTTGCTTCTAGAAGCCTTCTTGATCTACATTGTTAGATTAAGGGGTTACATAGCACATTTGTGTTAATGTTGGTCTCTTTGATTCCATATCAACATGTATTAGAGCATTGTTCATAATCATAGGAGGGATAGCTTTGAGGATTATATGAGATTTGATATTCATACTGGAATCTCCTCCCATCATTCCAATTGACAATGAGATAAAGCATCAAGACTCGAAAGAGGTTATTGCTAACCTCTTCTACTTCTATGTGCTGGTGGCAATCACATTGCAATTTGTTGTCCTTCATGAGAGACCCTGTTCCAAAGGTAGCACCACCAACAACATTACTAACTAAACCATTATCTATTCTTATAGGATAGGCATCCTCTAGGATACAACTAGGCAAAGGAGAATCGCCCAAAAGAAGAGGAGTACAGGGGAGACTAGAGATAAGTGAAAAATAAAACTTCGCTTCAAGGCTGAAGCAAAATTTGAGTTATCATACTTTAATGATACCTTTAAGTTTGAAATAATTGAAAATTGAGTTGAGCTTCTAGAAATGTATTTCATAGCATATTTTTCTCTTAATAGAAAAAATCCATTGCTTGTTTGAAGTTTCCTTTCTAAGCTTTACTGTGGTGAAATTTATAATTGAAAAATTATGATATGTCAGCCATAACATTAGAGACAAGGAAGAAAAACTAATGATTTTAGAAGATTGTTAAAAACTAAGTTTTATTAGAGACAAGGAAGAAAAATATTTTCGATAATAGAATTTGATGTCCTTTAGCGAATAAAGTGTTTAAATACCACACAATGGAATATATAAGGTAGGAAGCTACTTAAAATTTGTTATCTAAGAAATCAATATTTGTAAAGAATGTTGTGGGGACTCAGGAAAGCCTTTGTACAAAATTGAAGGTTTTTTCAAATATTGATATTTTCAGAACAATTATGAAGGACATTGCTTTTGAAGAAATAAATAAATCTCTTCTATCGGTTAAAAAGCTCAGCCTATTATTGCCAAGATGGAGTGACTAAAACATCAAATGCTGAGCAGTACACTTGATCATTGTGTCTAATACTACAAAAAATTATTTCAGATTAACAATTTTAAAATCTTTATCCTGGTAGCAACACAAAATGTGGGGACAAGAAAGATGAAGGTACTTGCTAGCACTTTAGGTGAAATAATCAAGGTGCTAAAGGTTACGAAAGGAGATCCTTTATTATTCTTGATTTTGCATGCCATAATAATGAGGAAACTTGGGTGGAACTTTTCCACCACAACTTCAGTAAAATCTATCCCAATCAATGCTATTTTTGATCTAAGGGTGGATTAAATTGTGGAAAAAAATTTTTTTGGCTACCACCATGCATTCAAAACCTTATTCTTTCAGTTCATTTATCATGATTAATATTTGTCAAGCTTCTAAGCAATTTACAATAAATATTGCTTTCTCCAAGGATTTCATTGATGAGCACCATTAAATGCATATATTTGTTAGATTGGGAGTATATTTTCTTTTGAAAACATCCAAAAGTTGCCCTTATAAATAGAGGAAAAAATCTTAGAGTTATTTAGTTGACTTCACATTCAATGGTGATGGGATAGCTAAGAGGCTGAAAGGCTCAACAAAGAGTAAAGAGCACTCTTCTCGATGAAAAACACCATCCTAGTTCTCTTACGTAGGAGAAAATTTTCATCCATTTCACCCCACCTAGAAACCTCTTCAAAATTGATTTGCAAGAGCAAACAATTGGCGTTGGGGAGTTGTGTTCCAGGTGTCTTTCAAAATTACTAACATAAACTTTTGAAGGCTAAGATTGCAATTTTTAAGAAGTGTGGCCTATTTTGTAACAGCCCAAACTATCATTTATCAAGTTATTGTCTTCTTTGGCCTAATAATTTCATTACTTTGTTTCATTGGTGTAATTTCTCTAGATGTCACCCATCCTTGGAGTGGCCCCGTACGATCACACTTAGTTTTGGAGTTTCTGATGAAATTTCAATTGTTTCACAAAAAATTACTTCAATTTTTAATACATTCTACTTAAGGGGTTTCATAGTTCCCCTCATTTAACTATTTGATGTCATTTTTAGTATTTTTAACATAGAATCATCCATTTAGAAGGTAAGGATTCTACAAGTGGCTTTTATAAATTCAGGTTGTGGCTCCCACTTTGTAGTACTTTATCCTATTTAGAGTTCAAGTGGTGACTCCCATGACGTAACATTTTGTTATATTTGACACTCATATTTAGACCCGTGTAAATGTTGTGATACCATTTATAATAGCATGAACTCTTACTCATTGAGATTTTGTTTATTTAGTCTAATTGACTCGCATTTTTATTCCATTGGTGTAACTTCTCAGTGGTTACTCATTTCAAGAGTGTTCCCGTAGTGGCACATTTAATTAATTTTGGAGTTTCGAGCATTACACCAAAATGTGCCTCAACAATTAAAAATTCAGTTTTATTCCACCTAAGGGGCTTTACATTTTTGTTGAAGAGTAATATTTAAATTTCAAGAACAAGGGGGAAAACTGAACGGACAATGAGCGATACTTTCAAGTTAAGGATAAATGAATGTCCTAATATGTTTTTTGCTAAAATCTCCTTATTCTAAAATGGTTAGCTACCTTTAGGAGGACTTTAAGGGAAGATTTTCCTTTTATGACTTTTTTTAACTATCATTTAAATGCATCTGTATTAAGATATAAATGACTTCTTATCAAATAACTTATTGCGACACAAAAGATTCATGATGGCATACTTAGGTTTTCCTAATAAAGTCTGTATTGTGCCTAAATTTTATTGAGTTTCATGGCAGTGAAAATATTAAATTAAAATTGATGAATTTTATCGGTCATGTCTAATAAATCGTAGCTAGAATCAATATCTTCCTCAAAGAGAACGATGGTTATTTGGAGTATCCATTTATATCTTGCACAACTTTTTGGAGTTTCTTAATGCTACTGCAACTAACAATAAGGTATGGTAAATAACATTTCATTCTTCTATACAATTTAAGAGTCTATAGTTTTATTCTTCTTGTTTTTATCTAATTTGGTTGGGTGTCACATTGTGGTTCCTATTGATTTAATCATGTCATGTCAAATTTTGTAATAAATAGTTATGTATTTTTTTTTTGAGAAATGAAGATGTTATTTATTTATTTTTCTACTTCCCTTAATATTTTTTCTAAAAAAGTTTATCCTTCAATCATATATTTATTTCAAAAATTTTACCCATAATTATTGCGAGTTCATGATATAAGAATACTTTAGTGGATCTAAATAACTTATCATCAACATAAATTTGTGCAATAATCATAATTTGATTAATTATTTCTATGAAGATGGTCTTTTCTATTTTGCCCTTGACAAAACTTATATTTATAGGAAAATCATGTTATACCAAACTCTAAATGCATATTTTAGCTCAAATAATATATATATATATATTAAATTTGTAGAGATACTCTAGGTGATCATAGTATTGCAAATATAAGTGGCGACTTGTCATATACATCTTGCTTTATAAGCTTATCTAGGAACATTCTTTTCACCCCTCTTTGATAAAACTTCAAATTATTAAAATAAATAAATGTAAGTAACAATTAAAGGCCTTTTATCTAGCTATAGAGGCAAATGATTCCTCATATTCTTTTTATGTTACTTGACAAAAATCTCGAGCTACAAGCTAAGTGATGTTACATAGGAGCCCAAAAAAATGATGAGTACTTTAAAGTGTATATTGAACCACATTGGTTATTATTTAGATATTTAATTGTTTATGTGTTTATTTTCTTTTAATTAGGTTGAATTATCTTATGGATAATTTAATGTTTAAGCTGGTGTTATTCTTATAAGATTTGGGTTTATTCATATAGTTTTGAATTGACCATATTTTTACTCATGGAACTTATTTGTGAAGATTCATTTCATCTTGAGAAGATTATGGTTTGAGAGTCTTTGAGAAAAATTCTCAAATATAATTTTTTATTAAATTTATTCAGCTTATATTGCAGAGCAGTGACCTATAAATTTTCTCTCATATGTATACTATTTTTAGTGAATTTATTCAGTTTTTTTTTTCATAGAAATGACAGAAAGACAAAATTATCATTCTCATATGTATATTATCATTCTTCCTCAGATATTAATGTAGAATGATCAATCATTTCTAAGGTACTCCTAATACTAATTCCTTGATATAGATTCTCAATGATCAAATCCTTTGGACAACTTTTTGTATAGTTCATTCTTTAGATAAACACAAGGATTTTACTTTAGAACTCTTTGTTTGAGTAGACATCGATAGTTGAATGCCATCAATTAATGAATTTTCTGGACCTTTGTACAGTTTTGAATTCTTCTCCTTTGATTTCAATTTGAATCCAACTCATCTTCATACACACATTATCTTTATTGTTATCTTTGTAGGTAACAGTGAATTTTTTCTATTCTTATAGTAATCCTTAGGTTTGAATCCATAACGTAAACTAGTTGTTCCTTTAGTATTTAGTTGCTTGAGATTCAATTCAATCAAAAATCCATATATATTTCGTATTCTCAATCAATCATTTCAATTGACTATAGAGCAACCTTATATTCTACTTCTATTAGGCGCCACCTGCAAATAGTAGAAGATTGTTAGCTCATGATTAGAGTCGCAATGAACTACTATACTCGTCAAATTATTTATGATTGCTTAATTACAACTCGTAAATGATCTTTTAATTAACTGATTGAATGATATTAAATATTTTTACAAATATTTGATTGATAATGAAGAAACTTGAACAATTTATTGCTCAGTTTATTTGTGATCATAAACAATATCACATAATGCCTATAATCTAGTTTTGTTAAGGATATAAGGATTGATAGTATACTCATTTAAGAGTCAATAATTTTTCATTTATAATATAATGATATACTTGACAGACTCCATGTTAAATTCATTTAATACTTTAAATATTGATTACATATTATTTTAACCATTTAAAATTTTTAATGAATTCAAATTAAAGAAATTCTAATATTTACCATGCTTATTAAGAGGCTGTTTGATATGGCTCGCTTGATCAGCTAATAAGTTGATCGACGGTTTTGTTTGTCAACACGCTTGATAATGTAATTTCATTAAGTAACAATTTTATCAAATTTTGCTATTTAATAGGCTTGATAAGTCTTGTTTGGTTAGCTGACAAATAACTTATTGTATGACCTATTTATTGACTCGATAGGGATCATTTATCTATCTAAATAAACTACTCAATAATAATATGATATTTGCATTTTTAAGGAAATATTAGTTAATTATAAAACAAGTTGATACAACCTTGATTTTAAACGATTAGAACTTGACCCTTATCATATATACTGTATCAGATCAAGCCAAGCTCGAAAAAGGATTTTGCAATCGTGCTTGAGTTTGAACAAGCTTATGGTCAGCTTGTTTTGGTTCATTTGCAGCCTTATTTACAATCATTCTGTTTGTCCAATAATTAAATTAGATGTTATCCAATAAAGTTGTTCTGATAATTGATTGCCTTCAGATAACGGCCCCCTACGAAAGTTATGATCTTAATTTATCATGAAAACTGCCTTTAATGTAATTAATGTGATATGTTAGTATCAAATTTGTGTTATAATTTGAGTGTAATACAATGACTGACGTAGAGAGCCTCTCTCAAATATCTTTTAGGCTCTTAATCAATGAATATGGCAGTTCATGTTCTTCATCTCAGAAGATTTCTTTCTTGAACTGTTTATATATCGAGTATTTTCAGGAAAACTTACCATCCATTTATCTATCAATCCCTCGTTCCTCGCCTTTTCACCTACTTCTTGAACAATCTTTCCCTCTAGCTTCTTCATTAAAATATGTATTTTACTTTTAAAAAATAAAAAAGGTGGCATTTTAATGTGATATGAAAGATTTAGTTGTTAGATATGTAAAGACATAGGAAGTGGGTGGTATGTATTTAAATGCCCCCATTCATTTTGTACTAGTTCTTTATTTATATTAGTATTTACCATGGAAATCCTCAATTGATTGAGATTTATATTTCTGTTCTTTGCAGCACCGATTTGAGATTGAATCAGCCGAGATACGCAACACTTCCGAACATAATGAAAGCCAAGTCTAAGATTATAAAGAAAGTCACAGTCGAAGAGCTGAATGTAGAGCTCAGGTCAGATTTTGAAGTTTGCCGAGTCACAGAGCCGCCTGCGAGGAAGGCCGGCACAATCATCTCCACGGTTGATGAACTCATTGGTAAGTTAAAAAATGAAGCCTGTATTCTCTAGGCTATTCTCTACTTTCTGCAGAATGTGTCGGACAAAATGTGAAATTGACAAATAGGGGCATTTACATACATACCACCTAATTCCTATGCATTTACATATCTAACACCTAATATTTACTTTTTTTACATTTATACCACCTAAAGCTCTCATGTCACATAAAAAATACCACCATTTTAACCTTTAAAAAGTGAATACACCCTTTCATGCATAGGTCAGGTGGTATTTATGTTAACATTGAAGTATAGGTATGTAATTACATAAAAATTGAGTGGTATGTATGTAAATCTTCCTAAAGTATATAGGAAGTGGATTTCAGGCAAGTGTGTCATGGGATGAGTGAAATAATAGATTTTGTTAATTAAATTTTGAATGTGACAACTGAATTAAATTTTTATTTCTAACATGAAATTCGTTTATAACCAATAAAAAGTTGTGATACACGGCTGCCATTTCATAAAGAAGCATAGTGGCATGATGATTGCTTATAATGTTTGATATGAATAGCATGATGATTTCTTATAATGTTTGATATGAATAGCATGCAGGGATAATGATGAACGTTGATATATGTGTTTTTTTAAAGGGCATAGATTGCATGATTAGATTCTCCTTAGTTTGTTATTATTTTTTGCCATTATCTATCTGCTAGCAATTTTGGTTTTGCTCATGCTTTATTGCAGCTTATATTCTGGGACATGTGTTCTGATAAATTATATTCTGGGACATGTGTTCTGATAAATTAATTATCACTGCAGTAAAGCTATTACAAATTTAACCTTATTGTTTATGCTCTTGTTGTTGTTAATGTTGAGGAAAACATGGTTGGGTAGAATAAGAAGATGTGTTATTTGCTTTTTTTCAAAAAATGAATGCAATGTAGGAAGAATTCAGTATGATGAAAGTATAGTGTGTTAATATTTTAAATTTGTTTGGTTGTGTAAAACAAATGCACGTGAAAGTTGTTTGGTTAAGTGTAAAACAGGTGCACACTTATCAATTATTTTTGTTTGCTTTGAAGAAAAAAATTAAATCGATGTGAAATATAGGGTGGTGTTGGAATAACTTAAACCTTGTTAACCTTACGACCTATATTTATAATTGGCCAAAGTCCTAAATGGTAAATCTACCTAATCAATATTGGCTTTAAGTAGAGTTAATTGACCCCATTTCGGTCATGTAAGTAGGATGCTATGCATCAACATTTTTTGCAGCAGAGGATGCAGCCTTGTTGGCAGTGAAATGCATATTTCATGGATGTTATTAGTGATGATGTTAACCTTAAGACCTGTATATGTGGCCAAAGACCTAATGGCCAATTTACCTAATCAGTATTGGCTTGATATAGAATAAATTAAATCTCATTTTGGTCAAGTATAGATGGACCTACTTAGGATGCAAACGACATATTTTGCAGTGGCGTATGCAACCTTATTGGCAGTGACACTCATGGATGTTGTTAGCGATGATGTTAACCTCAAGGTATATGTGGCCAAAGCTCTAAATGGCCAAACTACCTAATCAATGTTGGCTTTAACTATCGTTAATTAACTACATTTCGGTCAAGTATAGATGGACTTTCGGATGCTATGGATCGACATCTTTTACAGTAGCAGATGCAACCTTGATGGCTGGCAGTGAAATGCATCGAAGTTGTTAGTGATGATGTTAACCGTGAGACTTGCATATGTGGCCAAAGCCCTAAATGGCCAATCTGCCTAATCAATCTTGCCTTCAACTTGGATGTTGACGTTATTGCATGGTGGCAGACATCAACCTTTTCGCGCAGATGTGTGCTGACTTTAGTGGCAAAGCCTTGTGCTAACCTTTCTTTGAAATTTATCTTAAATGTGTAGAGAAATGATATATATATTGAATAGAGCATTCTAATTATTTTCTATGGAGAATGGAGCCATTTTTAATCATATCAAATTTTTGTGTGTTAAACATGTAAATATATAAGAATTAAGTGGTATTTATGTAGATCATCCACACACAAAAAAGAAAAAAACAAGCTCCGGCACCATGTCTTTTCTCATCTTCTCCCATGGGGAAGTCCGCTTGTGAGAGGAGATAGCTGAATCAGTATCAGTCCCAGTCCTCGTCGTTTAACTGGTCGTACTCCTCCTTAGGCGGTCTCACCACCAGCACCACCGCCCCAAGCGCCTCTGTCTTCCTCCCCATCTCCAAAAGCTTCTTCCCTCTCTCCACCGTCAGCTCCTTCCCCTTCTCCCCTCCTCTAACCAAGTACAACTCACCCACCCCCTGCTCCACCTTATCCCTCTTCCTATCCACCACCACCAGCACCCCCTCCTTTTCCGATCTATTTGTCCTCCAAGGCAGCACTCTTCCATCCACAAACTCCACCGCCACCCCTCCCTTCTGCCCCACCGCCGCCACCGGTCCCCAGCCGGGCAGCACCACCCATCTCCCCCATCCCTTATCCGCCTTAACCACTCCCATATCACCTTCCAGTTTGCACAAACCCGGCGCAGCCTCCACTCCCTCGCCCCCTTCTTCCGCCCTACAGACCGGAAGCAGAACCACCGATTTCGCCTCCGCGACCTCCCCATACCCCAGCCTCACCACCGGCACAGCCGCCGACGCTGCCTTCTCCATCTCCCCCTCGTCCTCCTCCCCTCCCTTCCTCTGCTTCTCCATCTCCTCCGCAATCCTTCCCCTCGCACTCTCCGTCTCCGCCTCTTTCATCGCTTTCTCCAGCGCCGCCATTCGATCCCCCTCCGTTATCACCTCCCGGCTCAGTCTGAAGTCCGTGTAAGCCAGGCAATCACCAGGGGAAACTGCGGAGAAGCACTCCCATCCCACTTCCCCCCTCCGGCGAGGGAAATCCTTGATGGCGCGGGCGAGCTCCTGAGCGTCCTTGGGATCCATGCGGGAGTTGAACACATGGAAAGCCGCGGCCACACGCTGACCAGCATTGAGGAGACGGAGCTCGTATAGAAGTTCGGCGCTGGAGGAAGCGTCGAAGAAGGGTAGGAAGTCCGTCGGGAAGGAGGAGGAGAGGAGAGATTCCCGCACCTGGGCAGCTACGGCAAAGCGATTCTGCTCGACGCCGCTGATTCCGGTGATCTCCTCGATGGAGGGAGGGGTGAATCCGTCGCGGGAGAGGGAGGAGATGAGGGGTGCGTACTCGTGCCAGAGACCGAGGCGGTTGCGGAGAATCTCGAGTCGTTCGACAGGGCCAAGGGAGCGGTACTTAGCTGGGAGAGGGGAGGGAGGAGGGCGGAAAGGCTGGTAGAGCTCGCCGGGAGGCGCCGTTGGTGGGGTTGAGGGAATCTTGCGTACGGCGGAGATGGGGCGGAAGCCATGGCCGGCTGGTTTTGATGGGGAAGTGACTCGCCGGCGGAAGGGGTGTTGGTCGGAGAAGTTCGGGGTAGGCTTCTGTATGCTCAGGGAGAGTGCTGCCATGGAGTGGAGGGAGGTGAGAAAACGTGAAGAGAAGCACGGGCCTTATCCTTGTGATGTCTTGTGGAGGATTGGAGCTCGGGATCTATTTTACATTTTTACCCTATATGAGATTTTATACTTTTTTTAAAAAAGGAGTATATATATATATATATATATATATATATATATATATATATATATATATATATATATATATATTTGGTATTTGGGTCATTTGCATAAATACCATCGAATTCCTATATATTTATATAACTAACACCTATTCTTTACTTTTTTTTACCTTTATACCACTTAAATATTTCTTATCACATCAAAATTTTTGTCATTTTAACTTAAAAAAAAAGTGAAATACACATTTTCCTATATTAGTAAAACGGTATGTATGCAAATCTTCCTTGATAATTAATATTTAATTTTTATAGAACATATTAATCTTTAAATCATATTTAAAATATCAGTAATATTAACCTATTTAAACTAAAATGCAGATTTAGTGCATATATTTCGATGTAATTGAAGTGTTGGAATGTTATGTAAATTTAACTTTTTTATGTGTATGATATGTAAATATATAAGAATTATGTGCTATGTATGTTTGTAAATCCTCAATAAAAATTCCTATTAAATATGTGAGATGTGGATTCATCTCATAAAGCTATATTTAGTAGTTTACAGTGATATATAAGTACATGCAATTTCATTGGATTTTTATTTGAACAATGAATAGGTCCATGATATTGGGTTGGCAAACAATCAACTTATTGTGGGAAGCCTACTAATTTAAATATAAATGATAAGAAAGACATAAATATGATTGATGCAAGGGATAGAAGTAATAATTAGTCTTATAATAGTGATGTATACTAATATTGATAAAAGTGTACAAGGGACAGATTTTTAAAATATGTCAATCATTTAATGGTGTTGACTATGAACTATAGTTCATACAAAAATGGACACCAACTTTCGGTCTAACCAAATTTGGGGACCTTTGTTTTCGAGTAACTTGTTGTATGTGTTATAATATCAAAAAATTTATAATAATATGCAATAAATATAAATTGTTGTAGAGGATTCTAGTTGGATATATTATGGGTTAACATGATATATTATAGCATTTTTTGTCACATTATGTCAAGCTTTTCGGCATTACTTTAATATTACAACCATGAGAGAAATAACAGAAAATATTAAAAGTCATGTTTTGAAGGTTCAGATGATGAAAAACTTGATATATTTCAAGTAAGCTTTGGGGTACGACATCGTAGAAGAATTGTAAGCTAACATTTTCGACCAAACATAGGATTGCTTTTAAAAAACACGCTCTACTTATTTATCTGGCCAATTAAGATATCTCATTTATCTTTGAACACACTCTTATATGGTATAATATCAAAAGATATATAATATCATGATCTATAAAAATATAGTGCATCGTAAAGTAGTGTGGTTGGATATATTATAAGTTATTATGGTATATTCTAGTATTTTATGATGCATTGTGCCATATTTTTTTTTAATATTATTTTAGCCTTATATACATGAATAAAATGCAAAAATTTATAAATTTATAAAGAGGATTGAGGGCTCTAAGGTGCTGCTTATAGGAGAATTATAGCCCATCAATTCAATTTAATTACTATGAATGACGAATAATTTTAATCTTGTCCCTTCACATGGTACATACAATGGGCTACCGATGTATAATATTTAGTTTTTTCTTAATTGATAATTAAATAATAAGTATCAATTTATTTTATTATAATCAATCTGATAATATTTTATTTAGCTATTAATTATAAAATAATTGTAAAACTAATTTGTGTAATTTATTCGCCTATGTAGAAGTTTTTACGTTCAAATTCATTCATTATTTCTGTGAAACATTATATAAAGTTAATGTATATTTTTGTGCAATTTTACCCTCTCTTTATGTTGCTTATAGGTATAGACAGCACTATAAACTTAAAAAGTGATTATGCACACCCTAGTACATGTACTTTATGGCATGCTCTTTAATCTTTTGTGATACATAAAATGTGTACAACCAAATAAACTTGGTTTACAGGCGATGCGTGCCTCTGTACCTCTATTTTGGTGCAATTTTTTTAATCATTTATAGATTGTTCGTTAGTCTAATCTTTCTATGGATTATTTTTCAATCATCTGGTGACTTTACTTTGAAAATTTCATCTTTTTATTGCTTACAAATAATGACATAACGACCGCCTTCTCCAATTTCCATTCATCAAAGTCACACTCCTTTCTCATGAAAATTATTGCTCTTATATTTCTTCTTGTGTAGATAAGGCTCGGTGATATGAAGTTTAAACTAGTTGTCAACCATAGACAAGCATTTATTTTATTCGACCTCATGTCGCTCCTAGAACTTTCCTCTTTTATCATCTTAAGATTTATTTTTTAACTTTTTTCTTGTACCAATAATTTGATTTTTTTTTTTTTAGATCTATGTATTTACTAAACTTCAATTGCAAATATTTTATTTTTTGTGAATAGATGCTTTTTTTTAGACCGCAAAAAAAAAAAAAAAAAAAAAAAAAAAAAACAAACAAACAAACAAGCAAACAACTTGTCCATTTCCTGTCAAAGGTCCAAATACTGCCAATTTTTGTTTAGTAGTTGATATTTTCAAAAATTTTAAAGCTGAACCAGTTACAAAAAAAGATATAATTTTTTAGCGAACTTTATATTTGCATACCACAAACATTCTTCTCTTTGAAGATGAGTTATTTTAAGAGGGAGTTGGTGGGGTTGACATAGTTAAGTTGAGGGGTAATTCTTGATCCATTGTTTCATTTTTCTTTTCAACTTTTTTAGATTTCTTGTTCTCCCCTTGTTCTTTAATAAGAGTCATTCAGTTGTCAGTTGTCCTGAAGGTTACGGTGTTTGCCCTATGTTAGCAGGGGCAGTTCTTATAGTTTAGACTTCTGGTTATCCTCTGAGAGAGTTGGGGTTCATTTGGTAACGGCTTTAGCCACTTTAAAATTGTGTAAATCGGGATTTGCTAAATCCAGGATTTATGAAAAACTGAGAAGAATACTAAGAAGAAACTGAATTTAAATGTGATATTTTTGCTGTCTGGCACAATTTAAATAAATCCCACTTAAATTCATTACCAGTCGGCCCCTTATGGAGAATTTCTTACTTTGGCTGAGAAGAAGTGGGCAGGGAGCCCTGGTGGAGCCCAAGATTTCACCAAGATTGGTGGCCAAATCTCCCAGCCTACCTATTGACTGTCATATTCATCTATTCTCCTGCAGTTTTGGTCTCAGTTGAGAGGTGAATGCCTCTTGATTTGGACCTCATCAAAGTCCTGTTGGGAAGACGATAGCACATTCAGTGCCCTGAACCTCCTACCCTTTGCACTCAGTTCATGAAGCTAAAAAATTGCCTGAATATCTGGTCCTCTTTTTCATACGTTGTTTTTGATTCATTTCGATTCTTTTAAACTGATAACTGCTTGCATTTTCTTTCTTATCCGTGTATTTTACAGAAGGAAGACTGGAATTGTGAAGTCAGCTTAAATCTGGAAGAAGAAAGTGAGAAACTAATTGGAGAAATCTGAGATTTCAACCTTTCCATTAACACAGAATCAGCCAATCCCATGGTTCTATGTTTTATACTCAATTAACTCTTCTTTTATTCGTCTTCCATCATAATTGAAGGTCATCCATCTGACGGATGGAGAAGCCTATAAACATTTTGATCGGGCTTCTTCTAAATACAACCGATTCTTGCAAAGTCAGATTTGACTTGTGTGCAGGTGGTATCACACCATAAAAGTCAGACTATGTCGCCAGATTTTTGCTTGCTGATGATAATTGCGTCTTAAAATTTACTGTCTGAGATGTGCATGACTATGGCTTTAATATTCACATTGAGCATCCCTAATCCACAGAGTTCAAAGGAAAAATTGATTTTTGTTTATAATTTTTGATAGATGACCTGCAATTATGATGGAAGACGTTTGTGGTCACTTATGATATTATTTCAAAAAAAAAAAAAAAAATCAAATGAAATATGACATGATGTTCACAATAATTTTTTTTTTATATATATGGAATCCTATCGGTATGAACACTCTGAGAGTTTGTTTTCCCATATTGTATAGATTTATTCATAACATTTACATTAAAATATGATAGAAAAAAATTCACAGTTCAAATGTCATCGAATGTTCTTACCTGTTGATCATTAATGCAGAAAGAATAAAGATGCATTTTAAAAAATTAATTTGAGAAATTACGGCCTCCACTAAGAATAATTGAGGATGATTTACCGCAGATGATTAGTGCAATTTTGAATATTATTGATTTTCAAGAACTAGTTTCACGTCTTCTTTCAGATTTTGGTGTTACTCATAATCGGATAATTTTTTTGCGATTTGTCGTATTGGAGCATTAATATGATTCGACATATTTTTGACATTTTACATATTGAAAATTTTTTTCTTGATAATATATTCAATATTATTTTTGATCTTAAGGGCATAATAAAAGATAATGTTAAAATTAGATTACACTTCAAAGATAATTGCATGAGAATTGAGTTAGAACTTTAAGAAATGACAACAGGTAGTGTATTGTCTTCGGAATAATAAAAGATAATTTGTGATCGTCTGCAATTTTTGAAGTTCCATAGCAAATATGCATCTAACTTGATCCATTATCGACTTGGGTGCATGAAATGTATTTGACATGAAAAGTTATGAGTGTCATATTTTCTTACGACACTTACTGCATAATGCATTTAGTGTCTCTTCAAGTCAGATAATTAATTCTTTAATTAAAATTGGTACATTTTTTAAAGAATTATGTGCATCTCCTTTGAAATTTGATGCTTTGAGATAAATTAAAAAAAATATTTCAGTGATATTGTGCAAACTTGAGCATATATTTTTTTACCATTTTCTTTTGAATCGTTCGAGTATCTTATTATATCTATCTTATGAGGCTATATCAGGGGGGTTATGTAAAGTATCAGTGGACATATTCATAAGAAACGTTTGTCTTTAAAATGCATATTTATATAATGTATAAAAAAGATGTTACTGTATCATATTAAATAATTAGTGTTATTACAAACTTTTGAATAAAATCAAAATAATCATTAAAAAAAAAACCACGACTTGAATGCTCAATATGTGAGCATACTTACTGCAGGAGATAATTATTTTTTATTCATATTTATTTTTTGAGCAGCAACGATCAGAAGATCAAACTATAGTCGAGAAGTCCTCATAGTTTGTGATTTCTTTACTTTAAATATCAGGTGAAGCATCAGAGTAATGCAATTCGTGATAGTTCAATAATAAGGAGCTCTAAGCAGTCGCTTTATACATTTTTCTAAATTTCGACGAAGTTCAACCATTTCTTGAGTAAGACATTAATTTGTACTTGTTCGAGTTAACAGTATAAAAATAATATTCATTTGATTATTTCAATTTAACTATGAGGCCATATTATTTGCTAGCTTCTTAAACATTGAGGAGGGGAATATTATTATTGAAGAGTTCCAAGCATGACTCAAATTATGTAAGTTTAGTTAATTCGACAATATGTAGTAGGTATTGAACGGACAAATCAAATAAGTATTGTTAATTTTTGTAAGCATGTTCATAATCAAAGCAATTGAGTAAGGATCAGGGCATAACTTGTCTTGTTTAGGGGCCTAATCATAGCGTGATTACATGACTTATATTTGACGTGAATAAGTACAAATTTCACATGAGTTGGTGGTCCAAAGGAAATAAGACGTAAAATTATGTTGTATGTGTTAAAAGGAAATATCAAATTCGATCGCAAAATAGATTACTATGGACTTTTAAGAAGTTGTGCAGTTGTAGTATTCAGGTTCTGTTGAACACAATGTATTTGTGTTTAACTGTGATTGATTTGAGTTTGTTCTTAGTCGTGAAACAACAATAAAATCATTTGACAATACTAAAGTTAAAATGAACATAATATATGATAAATTTGATCCATTCGTTCTAACACGTCAAACTTGTCAAATATCTTATCTTAGATACCCTGGTAAAACAAAAGAAAATTTTGACTAGGTAGCGGTCATCAAGATTAGACTTAGAGCGACTATTGAGGTCCAAACTACAGTTAAAACTGTTCATCGGGAGCCGGATATGTCAAAGTTATGTATAACTCTTGATATTATTGAGCAATAGGATACCTTAGAGGATGGTACTGATCTATACAAACAAGTTAGTCATATTGTGCACAAGTCCGATGATAACATAGAACATCTAATTATAAGTTCAACCTCTACTCGCTGGTTCGATAGATCATAATAGAAATGGGTAATTGTAGGTTTTTATCATTTGCACTATCTTTTTTGTTTTTTTTGTTTTTTACTTTAGTTCAGTTGTTTTTTAGCCTGCTTTTACTTGTATTAGTTTTCTACTTTATTTCAGTTTTTTTTTTTTTTTTTTTTTACTTGTATTATTTTTATGCCTTAGTTCATTAGTTTCATGTATTAGTTCAGTTGTCTCGTGTTCTTACTTGTGTTATTTATTATGTGTAATTATTTTGAGAATTTATAGACGATTTAAGTGATAGCAAAGACTAGGGTTTAGATAAACAAGTTGTTTCAACGTCCACCGTACAGACGACCACCACTGTGACGGTTACCACTTGGATCACCACACCAATGCCCATCAGACTCGTTGTTCCGTGTGTTCCAAGTAAAATTAAATGATTTTTAATTACATTTATAATCTTAAATTTCTCTAGTAATAACTAACATTTTTTTTTTTTTGTCATAAAGAATTTTGGTGGGATGTTGAGAATCATCAGCAAATGTGGAGGAAATTTGAGAGTCGAGGCCAATACTGCTTGAAGGATATGTTCACTTCTATGCGGCAAGAAGTTGGAGAGGCTTATCTTGTTAGTTGAGGATGTCTGGGCTGAGTTGTCTAGAACGTGATCCTCCCCTGTGTATCTTGGGAAGAGGAAGACGACACAACAAAATCGAGTCTCAGAGTGTGGGTGCTTGGGTGTCTCTGGACACACCAAAGGCTCGATTTGTCGTACTAAGTGCAGCAGACATTTAAGGTTTATTTTTTTCATTAAACTAATTTGTATAACCACACCTACAAGGAGCACCAATTGAACCTCTATTAAGGAGATCCAATAGAGAGAGTCAACATTGTCATTGTAGGGGATATTCTCCAGCGAGTTTGCGGTGCTTAATAAAGGGGGAGAACCAAAGACTTATTTGGAAGTTCTATCACATGATAAAAAAGAAGAGTGGTTGAGTGTCACAGTAGATAATGTGAGATTCTTACAAGAGAACCACACTTACAAGTTGGTGAAACTACCGAAGGGCATGAAAACTTTAAAGAACAAATGCGTGTTCAGACTGAAGCCAGATGAGAACTGCTCACAACCAAAATACAAAAGCAAGTTTGGTTGTGTAGGGATTCGATCAGACAAAAGGTGTTGATTTCGATCAAATTTTCTCACCATTGGCAAAGATGAGCTCAATTCAAGTTGTACGAGGATTAGCTTCCAGTTTGAATTTGGCGGTGGAACATCTTGATGTAAAGACAACCTTTCTTCACGACAATTTAGAGGAAAAGATTTATATCGAGCAACCCGAAGGCTTCTGAGACGAACGAAAAGAAGATCGTGTTTGCAGATTGAGAAAAAAAGATTATATGTGCTTAAGCAAGCACCAAGGCTGTGGTACCAAAAAATTTAATGCTTTTATGGGAACACGTGGGTACAATAAAATTACTTCTGATCATTGTGCTTTTGTAATTCTCTGATAGTAATCTTAGTATATGTCGGTGATGTGTTAATCATTGGTAATAACGTGACTAAGATTGAAGAGCTCAAGAGAGAGCTCAACAATTTTTTTTCGAACAAAAGATTTGGTTCCAACAATTTAAATAAGAACAAGCTATGGTTATCTCAGGAGATGCACATAAAGAAAGTTCTTGAAACATTCAATATAGTATGTACGAGGCCAGATGCATGAAGAAAGAAATGAAGAATGTGCCTTGTGCATCCGCTGTGGGCAGCATGTTGTGCATTATGGTATAGTATATTGCGGTCAGAAAAGCTTGTAGATCAAAAATTTCCTACAAGAATTGGGTCCTAAGCAAGATAAGGTTTGTCTTATACTCTGATAGTCAGAGTAAGTTTGTCTTATAGCGTGATAGTCAAAGTGCAATTTATCTCAGTAAAAATTCCACATTTCACTCATGTTTGAAGCATATTGATATGAGATAATCATTGGATTCGTGATGCGCTAGACTCGAAGATTTTACGACCAAGGGAGATCCGTACTGATGAAAATGGTTCTTCTATAATCACAAAAGCATTGCCAAAAGAAAGCTTATAGTATGCAGAGGAATCACAGTTATGGGAGAGTTTTTTCTCCACGTGATCGAGAGGGAGAGATTGTTAAAGTTGTGCTGTTACACTGCCTATGTAGTTTCATTTACATTGAACACATACTTCTGCTTTTTCTTTCATGGATGTGAACAATGACCGGAGAAAATTTTACAAATATCTCCAAAACTAAAACTTTTTACATACAGACCACTCAATTCCTATGTATTTACATAACTGACACGTAAAATTTCATTTTCTTTTCATTAAAGACCACTCTTATCTATATTCATGAACAGGTGCATCACTTTTTAAAGGTTAAAATGGTAATAGTTTGATGTGATGTGAAAATATGGGTGGTATAAATGTAAAAGATAAAGTTTTGGTATAATATATGTAAAATACTCTCCTGCAAACAGCTATTTTTAATGTCAAATTTATTAATTTCAATATTAATAATTAAATAGTTGTCTTGTAACCAATTTCGTCTTAGAGCTTGAACTAATTCTCACCAGAGACGTCATATTGCCCTAGATTTTTTCACATTGGGCCATTTCGTAATATTATAAAATACTTTATAAGAAAAATATATTATAAAAATAACCTTGACTGAAAATATATAACTTTTTTAAGACTAGATATATTTTTGTATAACTCATGCAATGTCCTGATGCTTTAATGGTAAAAATGAAATTTTTGGTTTATTTATAAAATAATGATTTAAAATAATTGGAATTATTTAATGATAACGATTTTATATATATATAAATAGAAAGAATGGTCCCCAACCCACCATATTGGCTTAACCTCTGTTAGTTCTAGGTGTGACCCGGTGTGCACATAATTCGAATACCATCTGACTTAAGACGACATTGCGCAATCAGGGGATTCGAACCCGTGACCTAAGTGGACTTACGATTTTCAAATATGTTGCTCTATCAATAGAACACGGAACACACACATAGTGATTATTTATATACTATTACATTTATCTCAAAATAAATCCATAAATTCGAGGCAAAATATGATGAAAATAAGAATTGAGTGGTATATATATAAATGCATCAAATTAAAGTTTAGGTATTAGATATGTAAATACAAACGAGTTTGAGTTGTATGCAAGTAAATGTTCCAAAAAAAAAAATAAAAAAGCAATAAAAAATGACAGTGAGAAGTCTTCAGTCATTTTTTACTTTAAGAGTTACATTGAAAGTTATTCCCTTAAGATAATATAAATAATTGAGGATCAAAATAAAGAAAAATTTATGACAATATTTAAATTTAATATATATTTTATATTGTTAAAAAAATGAAAAAAATCTAATTTGTCTTTTACATTAATGACGTTAGAGTTTAGAAAACTCTTCCTCTAAAAATTTTTTATCATATATTGCAATGTATACCAAAAAAAAAAAAAATCAATCTTTGTGGGCCAAATCAAGCAAATTATCTCGAAGACAAGACTGCCGTTGGAGTGACTTGCTAACACTAACCTTATTTGCCGAAGTGCCAAGTCTCACACTAGTTGCTAAGCTGAATTGTCTGAAGAACTTAGTGAATTGACTCGTCGGTCTGCTCAGCCTGTTTCTTCTGACGAAATGACTAATTGAACTCACCAGCCTAGCTTGCATTCTCGGCGATCCTTGGAACTATCAGAATACAAAATTGAGGACCGATGTCTGAGATGGATATATGCACGTTTGAAATACACGTTGCAGTCTTTTCATCAAGGAGAGTGGAAAAATTTTGAATGATATGGATTGCATTTACATATTTTGTTGAACATATATAAGAGGGAGAAAAAGGGAGAAAAATGAACTGAAGGATCTACTCTCAAGACCTTTTTCAAGGGATCGACTCCCAATACCTTTTCAGGGGATCCATCATCTTGATCTTGATTGTCAAGGAACTTATCTTACTCTCTTCTTTTCACTAGATAATCTTCTCTCCTCCAGTCATTAGATCATCTTTTCAGTTCCGCCAGAGGGGCTAAAAAATAAAACACATAGTTCAAGCCTGGAGAACACATCCATTCTTTTCATGTACCTTCCTCACAAAGGTCTCACCTGAGTCATGTAAACTGGTGACAACACGAGACCTGACATACCAAAACGATTAAACATTTATATAGGGCTCTAAATGAACCAATACACTCGATGAATAACTTGAACTTAATCCGATTATGACCCGATCATATTCATTCAGATTATTAGTAAATAAACAAGCTTGAACAATTTTTAAAAACTTAAGACTTAAATGAATTGAACGTGAACATTGTCGGAACTTATTCATTTTTGTTCGCGAACAAACTCGTTTGTATTCGACAAGTAATCTGTTAAATATGTGATGTTAGGCTTGATAATAGCTCATATAATATACATGATATATTATTTATATAAAATTTAATTAATTAAAATTTATTTAATTAAATATTTAATAGTAATATATTATTATATCAATAATATATTTAGTTAATTATTAATTATATATTTATTTCATTAGTAAGTGAACGATATAATTTAGAATGAGATATTTACAGTTAAAGAGAGTGTCGTAAAATATTTTTTTTTAGAGTTTCATAACCTTGAAAGTGATTAGTTCATTTTTTATGATCATCACACTACAATTATCAATAATATTTTATTAATATAATTAACTAAATGATTATCTCTATTATTTTTAGGATAAATTTAGTTATTTCATCAATAAGAATTTTGTAGCTTATTAGTAAAGTTCAATATTTTATGATTCATAGTCGACAAATTAATAGCTGCGGTTAGAATTGTGAAATAATTTATTAAATTTTTTATATAAAAATCTTGATTCATGTTTGTATTTTTAACTCGTTTAAATACTCATTTACTTGTCATAAATAAATCTAATACAAATTAAGTTCAAACATTGAGAAAATTAGTTTAAACAATGTATCAAAACTTAACACAAGCTCAAGCGAAAAATGAACAATTTATGATCATACAAAGCCAATTCCAAATTATGATAGACTCAGCTCGGCTCGACTCGATTAGAGCCCTAACACACACACACATATTAATAAAAATATAAATAACAAATCATTGCAAGTGTGAACAATGGTCGATTATGTTTAATATGAAATATATGATAGGTAATTTGATATACACAACACTTAATTCTTATGTATTTTTAAGTATAATTTTGTACTGTATCCTATGCATGTATAAATACATTATTTCCAAGAGGGGAAAAAAAAGTCCATCCCTTGGAGCAACAATGGCTCTCCTCCTTCCCTCCTTATGCTCCTCCTTGCTTATACTGTCAGCCATCACCGGCGCACTCCACGGCATCCCTATCCTTCTCAAGGACAGCATCGCCACCCGCGACCGGCTCAACACCACAGCCGCCTCCCTTGCCCTACTTGGCTCCGTCGTCCCCCGCGATGCCGGAGTGGTCCGCCGCCTCCGCGACGCCGGGGCCATCATTCTCGGCAAGGCAAGCATGAGCGAGTGGGCTTACTTTCGGACCTTCTCGGCACCCAACGGGTGGAGCCCTCGCGGAGGGCAGGCGCGAAACCCTTACGAATGGAATGCGGACCCGTGCGGTTCGAGCACCGGTTCTGCTATCGCGGCGGCGGTAGGGATGGCGGCGGCGACGCTGGGGACTGATACAGCGGGGTCTATCCTCTGCCCGTCGGCGGCGAACTCGGTGGTGGGGATAAGGCCGACGGTGGGGCTGACGAGCAGGGCGGGAGTGGTGCCTGTTTCGCTCAGACAGGACACTGTGGGAC
The DNA here is from genome assembly GCA_022702705.1 of Papilionanthe hookeriana x Papilionanthe teres. NCBI lineage: Eukaryota > Viridiplantae > Streptophyta > Magnoliopsida > Asparagales > Orchidaceae > Papilionanthe > Papilionanthe hookeriana x Papilionanthe teres. The sequence goes on from CM040428.1 coordinate 52,286,970, forward strand.
CCATCTGCCGGACGGTGGCGGACGCGGTGGCTGTGCTCGACGCGATCGTTGGGTACGACAAGAGGGACTCGGAGGCGACGGCGGCGGCGGCGAGGTTCGTGCCGGAGGGGGGATACCGGCAGTTCTTGAAGGAGGAGGGGTTGAAGGGGAAGCGATTGGGGATACTTCGCAAAGGGTTCTTTGATTATAAGAGAAGATAAATTATTCCATGCGGAGCACGTACCTAGGGGCTGGGTGCGGATTTTTTGGGTACTGGAGGGGTATGGACGGTATGAATTGCATCGGATATCGGATATCGGATGTTGATGAGTATTGCGAGTATTACGATGGTATTGATGGCGTATTGAGGTATTGGATGGGTATTAGTGGGAGATGAGTGCGGATCCGTACGTTCTCCGTATGGAATAATGGGTATTAAAAAGTGGAATATTATGAGAAAGGGTCTGTTGAGGAGAAGACCTTCGCCACCCACTTCCGAGTCATGAAGTAAGCTCTCCCTCTCTTCCGACTACCATTTTTCTTTAAGATTTACATATAAAAACCATTCAATTCTTCTGTATTGACATTTATACCATTTTAGTATAACGGATGTTTTTTTTTTTTTGGAGTTACAAGATTTCTCAAAGAGAGGTTTGTTGGGATATTCAAATCAATTTCCTCTTAGCTTGACATCCCTTTTAATACAAGAGGGGAAAATAATAAAAGATAAATTTAGTACTCTATGGCTCCCATCCATGCTGTCTTGATGAAAAGACTATGACGTAGGTATTAGGCGACGCTTTTAAAGTTGTATGGACTCGCCTCTTTGCTGGTAATGATGACTATCTCCATTAGCTGTTTCTCTGTAGGTTGGCTACACCGCCCTCATGAAGAGAATATCAGCTATTTCAAAAGGTGAATTAAGTTCAACCACTTCAACATGTGGGCTCAGTTCAACATACCCCAATTTTTTATATCATATAAAAAAATACCACTATTTTATCTTATAAGTGAAATAAGCTTCTCTACGCACAGGCAAGGCGGTATGCATGTAAATATTGAAGTTTTGGTGTAGATATTTAAATACATTGAAATTGCGTGTTATGCATATAAATATTATTTTCTCCTCAAAATCTACTAAAAAAAAGCTCACAATTTGGAGATTGCGAATGCAAGCATTATAGTGAACATGTTCAAGAGTGGAGAAAAAACAGCTCTCCATGCTGAGTTTAAGCTCTCAATCAACGCCCATCTCTCAGAACTTAAAGTCTCCCCTATCAAATCCCTTGCAGATGCTATAGAGTTCAATAACAAACACAGCATTGAAGTAAATCACTTCCCATTGGTTCTATATGTTTTCCAAACTTGCTTGAATTCAACTTTAGTACTAGGCATATTTCTATAGCCAACTTAAAAAAAAAAAGTGAAATTGCATACTAAGCTATGATTCAGTTTTGGCCTAATGGATGCAGGAAAAGATACCGGAGTATGGTCAGGATGTCTTCTTGGCCGCCCAAAAGACAAACGGAGTCGGTAAAGTGGAGAAAGAGATTCTGAAGAGATTGGCAGAGTATTCTGCAAATGGATTAGAGAAGTTGATGAAGGAGAAGAAGCTGGATGCCTTGGTAACTCCGAACAGTTTAGCTGCTTCGATCCTGTCCATTGGTGGCTACCCAGGAATTGCTGTTCCTGCTGGTTATACCAACCATGGCGTTCCTTTCGGCATCTGCTTCGGCGGATTGAAAGGTTTCGAGCCGAAGCTGATCGAGATAGCATACGCTTTTGAGCAGGCCACCAAGGTTCGGAAGGCGCCATTGATGAGGTCGGTAGCATGATTTCTCCATTTTTAGGGTTTGAATGATTGAGCAGAGACTGTGATGATTAATGGCTTCTTATGTTTCATTTGAATTAGTAATGGAATATGTCTCAATCTATATGAATTTTCTCTTTGTATTAGCTCGAGCCCTAATTGGGAAAAAAATATTAAAATAAAATTGAGACACTCACGTATAAAATCCCTATATATATATATATATATATATATATATATATATATATATATATATATATATATATATATATATAAGAATGAGTTTGGGTGTGAGGTCCACAACTCACCTTATTTGTTGAACTCCCCCTAGATATAGGGCGACTCGGTGTGCAAATAATTCGAGTATCAACTGACTTAATGCGACACCGTGCCATCAAGGGATTCAAACTCGCGACCTAAGGGGACTTATGACCTTCAAAGAGGCAACTCCACCAACAGGTCACGGAACAAGCGCTCGCGCGCACACACACAAATAAATATACATATATATGTGTGTGTGTGTGTGTTTATTTGTATATACGTATAATATAAATAGCTTCCCTAGAGAATGATGTGGTATGAATGTGAATTTAGAAGTTTAGATGGTAGATATGTAGATATATAAAAGTTGTGTGGTATTTATGTAAATGCCCCGCATATATGAAGAAATTTGGGTCGGCTATAAAATTTAACTAAAATTGTAATTTTTTTAGGGAAATTTTTCCATATTTGGGGGGTGGAGAGTTGTTCGGTTTATCACAGACTGAGTCATACATCACGTGCTTGAAATTAATTAACAGAACGGAACCAAAAATACGTGAGAGAAGTGCGGTCATGGTGACACGAAGGAGTTGGAGCTTTAAAGGGATCACATTTTAGATATCTATATAAGGATAGAGCAATGGGAAGAAGGGGACGGTGACAAAGGTGAAAGAAATCAAAACTTGTTCGTTATTCGGCAACATTTGTTTTCTGATCGCTTTATGATCGTCACGATTCCCTCTTAATTTTGTTTTCTTCGCAAAATCTTGTTTTTTCTTCTTCTTAATTTGCTTCCGGTCTGTGTTGACTGATTCACATTATATGTTTCTATTAAGTTTTTTAGATCGTTTTCAAAATTCAAACTCTTTGGAAATGTGTTCTTCCAATTTAATTTTTGTTTGTTTAATCTGTAATTGGAAAAAAAAAAAAAGTTATGTAAAGGAAATAGTTTTTTATGTTAATTTAAAAGTTATTAATCAATTATATGTTACCGACATTTTAAAAATAACTTCTATTTTATTTTATTTTCTTACTTTTCATTTCAATTCGAAATTAATTTATCTAAAAATCAATTTATTTTTCAGCTAAAAAATTCGTGGTGATAAATACTTAACGTTTGAGCAAAAAAATTAGTTTATTTTTCATCTTAGATTGAATCGGAAATACCTAAAATTTTGATATGAATTTTTTACTCCACAAAGATAGTAAATAAAATATTACTTTAAATTAATAAAATACACTATTTGGTTAGAATCAAATAAGTAGAATTCAATATTAATAGGGACTTAAAATAGGATAAGAAATAGAAATTATTTTGGATAAAATTATGTGATAATAAATATAAAAAATTTGTGATGATAAATTCATAAAATTGTGCACTTACTCGTGACATAGTGGTTAAATATATAATTAACTGCTGTGAGTTCGTGAGTTTGAATTGTGCAAATGTAAACTTTAAACTTTTTGTGTTTGATATGTAAATCCGAAAGAATTATGTTGTTCTTATATAAATTTCTCATTTTTTGTTTATACATTCTTTAAAATGTCTCATAAATTTATGTGATTCTCTTATGTTCACCAGACTTGAGATAATCGCATTCACAAAAGAAGCAAACTTACAAGATTGTCAAAGACTTGCTTCCATTATGAGCAATATGAAGCTTCAGGATTTCATCAATCCTACTCAACCGAAGAATGGCCCTACAATTCCATCCAAACCATCCAGAGCTGACGAGCTGAGAAGTATGATTCAAAAGTTGAAGAATTCTACAACGACCAATGCTGAAGGTGCCACGAGACAACGGGCAAACATCTCAGCTTCCACAGAGAGCGGGGACTATCTTGATCATCTTTTTCAGTTAAACATGGTTTACTTTCTCAATCAATGGCTCCATGAAGCTACAAAATCTGGTGACGACGACGCAATTAACGAACAAGTGATTAATGCATCTTTACAATCACTAGAGAATGTCCCTCTATGTCAGGATAAGAACTCTTCGGGCATTCTAGTAACCATCCGGGAATTGTTTGGTCATAAACTTGTTCAGATCAAACAAAGGATGCAAGCATTTTTTGACAGGTGGGCTGCTAGAAGTTTTGACAGATTTGCAACCCAAACAGTAGTTGGGGAGGAGCGCTGCAGAGTAGAATTGAGCTGTGATGAAAAAAATGTAGCGAGAGAAACCGACATTCTTCGATTAGATGATGCAGATGAAAGCCTGAAAAGATATGTTCGATATGGATATGGACCTCTGGTTGCCGGTACTCTAAATGAGCAAGAGAAACCTCTTCTTGATGATCACATCTACGCAGAAGAGAATGGAGGGGAAGGCGCCTCGTATGAGTCATCCGAGTCGTATTTGAAGGAGTTCGAATTGGGTGAAAATGTCAGCGAGGGACTGCAAGATTTATCGAGCACATCAGATGGATTGGACGAGAATGAAGATCTAGCACTAGAATCAGACGAGTTAGACGTGGCGAAACCTTCCCAGCAAGTTGGAGTTGAAAGGGAGGTTGTTGATTACACTGGAAGAGTTTGCAACTCTTTCCCAGGATTCACTTCAGGAGAGTTATTCAGCTCTGAAAGATCAAGAAAGGGTAAATTTTTGTTGGATCTGAATCCATATCCCGGTTCGGAAGGTCTCGATTGTGAGTTGAGTCTCCCCCCATCCAATCCACTCAATCTATCTGCACTTGTAGCACTTTCTCCATCAAATGGAGCTTCTGAACTTCAATTATTTCCGTCAAAACGGGAATGCAAAGTAAGTTCAAGAAATTATGCTGCAGGAGGTGCTAATACCCTGCTAGATTCAGAACACGGAGAAAATTTAGGAGAAATAAATTTGAATTTGGAATTTGTCCCTCCATTTATGAGCACATTCGTAGAACAGGGTTTAGAAAGAGCTGAAACGAGACAGTTGGGTCTCGCCTGTTTTGAAAAGAAGGAAAAAGCTCTAACCATACCAGAGTCATCATCTTCAACGCAGCCTTCGATTAAAAACTTCGACTTGAATGATGAACCTTCTGCGTTCGATTCTGGTCGACTTTCCCCTTCTTGGATTCGAGAATGATTTCTGATCGAAGAGATGAATTATCAACACCAACATTGATAATGGGAATGGAGCAAAGCACTCCTTCAAGTTCACATTGGGAGCCAAATTTGGATTTTAATTTGATTTCCGGACCGATGGAGAACGGAGGCAATGAAGAGGGGGGAAGTCTGATGCCCGCATTCATGGCGGAAAGCAGAAAACTTGTTGGAGAAGAGAGGAAGAATTTAAAGAGGAAAGAGCCAGATTCTGATTGGGAGCCTCGTGATTTTCGTTACTGTCCGCTGAGGCTAAAACTGTAGAAATCTGTCCTCGCATTTTTCTACAGTTTTATTTTCTTTTTTCTTTTGCCGTTTTGAAAAATAAGGATTACTATAGTAAGACCTTCAGGTAATCCATAGAAGAAAGGATTTAATAATTATTGTTTAGTTTGCAAATAAATGCTTTTTTTATGATTTTTATTCTTATTGATTAGTTTGCAAATAATTTTTTTATCGTTTGAACCTGCAGTGGCAAGCAGTGGCATACTGGCAATGCCATCAATGATTTTATTTTTTTCCGCTCGCTCTCTCTCTTTGTCTCTCTCTCTCTTATATATATATATATATATATATATATATATATATATATATATATATATATATATATATATATATATGTATGTATATATATATATATATATATATATGTATGTATATATATATATATATATATATGTATGTATGTATATATGTATGTATGTATGTATGTAGATGGAGTAAGATAAGATTGGAAGATTTACATACATACCACCTAATTCTTATGTATTTATATATCTAACACCCAAATTTTTATTTCTATCTTTATGCCAAACCAACTTATACATGAAATGTGAATTTCACGCTTTAAAAATAAAAAAATAATTGTATTTTTAATGTGATTAGAATGAGTTGGGTTTTATAAATACAAAAAAGTTTAGAGGATAGATATGTAAATTCATAGGAATTGAGTGATATGTATGTAAATGCTCCATATCATTTTATTATTTAATTTTATTATTTGTGTTGAGAAATTATAAATTTAGGAGGGGTTAACATTTATGTTTCCAATTTTCTCAAAGTTTAATGCTATTGATCACTAAAAACTCCTTTTTTTCTTCCCCCAATTATTTTCTACTCTCTATTTTTCTACATTTACAAGCCCTTAAACATATGTACTGGTCGCATTTATATATATATATATATATATAATTAGACGTATAAATACTCGAGCATAGAACGGTAAGTATATCTTTCTAAAAAAAGAAAAAAGAAAAAAAAAGGTGGACACGTGGGGGAAGGGTGAGGTATGGAATTTATTGTATTAATTTTAGATTAAAAAAAATAGATAATGGTTTGCTAGGGATAAGCATGCATGCATCTAAATCATTTTCTATAATATTTGGATTTGTAAAAATAGTTTAATTTGTAGTATATGGAGAAATAAAATAGCAAAAGTAAATGATTTTAACATTTTATTTGTGTTGAATCAAAATCTGTCTGTCTGGTGGGTGCTGCCCCAGGAATGAAAGGCAACTTTATTTCACAAGTGTGAGGAAATCAAAAATTCTCATTTACATCATAAAAGTCTCATATTTATAAAAGATGGAAGGGGCAAAACTATATAAAAATTACATGTTTAGCTTTATTTTTAGATAAGGACAAAAAGCATTCTGGTCCTTTTTATTCCAACTATTGGATCATCTTGAGATATGTGCATATCATTTTTGTTTAACATACAACTATCTCCAAATTTCTTACATCTTGATAGAGATAGTTGCAATAAGAACAAGAAAATTTATAAATCGAATAAATCAGGGGGGGAGGGGGTGTTGTGGAGCTACAGGATTCGGTTGTCGAAAGAGTCGGAGGAAGATTCTGTCGTCGGGAGAAGAGTCTTAGAGTTCCTCGCCCCAGAGAGAAGTTATGCTTGCCTTGGGATGGGAAGGGTGGGGGGTGGGGTATGTGTGTGTGTGTGTGTGGAATCTTAGAGTTGCTCACCTTGAAGGGGAGTCTTGCTTGCCCCGGGAGGGGGTCTTAGATTTGTACAACCCTCGTGAAGCTTATCGCTTGCAGGTATTAATTTTTTGATTTGGGCGCAGGATGTGCGTATCCTCACCCCTCGTAGAACTTGTCATTATCGAGAGCCGGAGGGTGGGGGTGGAATCTTAGAGTCCCTCACCCAGAAGGATGGTCTTGCTTGCCCTGAAAGGGAGGCTTAGAATTGCACAAACCTTGTGGAGCTTATTACTGCTAGGTGTTAATTTTATGATTTGGGCGTAGGACGTGCGTAACTGCACCCCTCGTAGAGCTTGTCACTATCGGGTGCCGATATGTCCCATAGGCTTCTGGCCATCATTAGACACCTCTCATAGAGCTTGTTGTTGCCAGGTGTTAACTATATGATTTGGATGTAGGAAGTTCGTCTACGCACCTCTTGCGGAGCTTGTCGTTATTGGGTGTCTATGTGTCGGCCTTCGGCAATTGTTAGACACTCTTGTGGAGCTTGAGTTGGGGTCGTCAGTTGCTCAAGCAAATAGTAGAAAAACCAACATAGAGTTGAGGACTCTATAGTACGCATGGCGGATATCTTAGAAGATAGTCAGGGCAAGCAGCCTATGACATCCATGCAATAGGAGGAGGAGGAGGAGGAGGAGGAAGTTATGAGTAATTTTTTGTATGTTATCTTTTATTTGTAACTATTATGTTAAACATTTGTCATAGATTTTTTGGATTAACTTTACTACTTGTGACAATTTGTGATGGTATTTTCTTCTTATTAATGATATTATTTAGATAATTGATTTGTGATATGGATATACTTAAGGTGATATGTAAAGTGAAATATGTTTTTTTTGCAGGTTGTGAAAATATAAATGATATTTAAAAATTTTTGTTTTATGTGTTACAGTTTTGCATGAGTGCCACTGATTATTATTGAATAAGTGGCAATGATTATAAATAAATGAAGCTCGAGTTAGTGTATCTATTTGTCACTTAAATTAATTGTGCATATTAAAAGATACTATATAATCACTCTACCGCTACAAATTTTTTTGCTCGCATCAATTTCTTTAATTATTTTGAGTAAATATAAGCTAAATACAACTTTATAAATTTGTTATAAATTTAGTTTATTTCATCTATATAAGTACACATTCGCAACCCCAACATCAACTCCCCCTTCTTCAACATGTATAACTAAAAATAGAACAGAGACACACAAAGGGGCCTCCAATGGCTTTCGTCTTCCCTCACTCCCTCTCCATCCTTTTCTTCTGCTTTTCCTTTCTCGGTACAGACACTAAACCCTCTCCCTCCTCCATTAAACCTTTCTGCAAATAGAACTACTAACAAATCTTTGATCTTTCAGCATCGCCGGATAAGACGGCAGCAAAAACCTTCACCATTATAAACAACTGCCGGCGAACAATCTGGCCCGCTATCCTTTCCGGCGCCGGAATCCCCCTTCTCTCCACCACCGGCTTCGAGCTCCCGTCCGGCCAATGGCGTTCCATCGAAGCCCCTCCGGGATGGTCGGGCCGCCTCGGGCCCGCACAAGCCGCGTTTTTTACGACTCCAAACCCGGCTTCGCCTCACCGGGATCTGCGAATCAGGGAGGTGGAATGCAATGGCAGAGGAGCCGCTCCGCCGGTGACTCCAGCGAGTTCACCCTTGGCGACGAGAAGGATTTCTACGACGTGAGTTTGGTGGACGGATATAATCTTCCAACCTTAGAGCGCTCAAAAATTTGTTGTCATTATTATAAATGCACATTACAATCTTGTCCATTAATCATATCAATATAGGATCAAAGTTAGCTTTCATCAGTATTTGTCACAACTAAACCCATCAACGGTCACATATATTAATATAATCAAACGACATACATCAATCATGAACGTGTGGAATGAAAATTACATGTAGGTGGCATTGCCCATGTCAATTTTCAACTCGGTCCTAATTTACTTAGGTGAGATCAAACTTTAACTATACAAGAGTGTACTAAATCGAATAAAATACCATATTTCGATCGTAAAATATCCAAATATGTTTTGTACACAAAATAAAACATGTAGCTAAAAATATAAGTTAACAAACTCCCACCGAATCTAAATTTCCTCAAGCTCTATAACACCCATACGAGCAGTATGCTCATGAAAGACCTCGGTATCGCATCCTTTGTAAGGGGGTCCGCAATCATGGAGTTTGTTCCAATATGCTCTATGCAACTGCCACTCGTATTCTTTCCTTCACAACAAGAAATTCGATGTCAATATGCTTCGACTTGATGAACTCCTCGTTGTTATCTGAATACAATACGTCGATTTATCATTACAAAATAACTTTAGTGGTCTTTCAATCCCTTCCATAATGCGCAGTCTAATGACAAAATTTCTCACCATATGCCATGGTTGGATGCCTCATAACATGCTATATACTCACGCTATATAGTGGATGAAGCTATTAGTGTTTGTTTTGCACTTCTCCAGTGATATAGCTCCACCACTTAACAAAAATATGTAGCTCGATGTGGATCTTCTCATTGCCTTCGCATTCAAGCAAAATCGGAGTCGAATACCCAATGATCTCCAAATGATCCGATCTCCTATATGTAAGCATGTAATCTTTTGTTCTCCTTAAGTACCTCATAACCCTTTTCGTCGCTTTCCAATGATCCATTCCTGGTTACTTAAGTATCCGCCTAAAACTCCAACAATGTACGCAATATCCGGTCGCGTACAAACTCGAGCATACATAAGACTCCCTATCGCCGAAGCATATGGAATCTTTGCATTTCCCGAATCTCAAGGTTTCTTCGGGCAATCGATCGAGACCGAACTTGTCTCCTTTAGCGACAAGGGTGTCAATCGGTCTACAATTCCGCATGCCATATCTTTTAAGCACTTTATCAATATAACTCTTTCGTGATAATCCAAGAATACACCGAGAACGATCTCGTGAATTTGGATTCCTAAACAAATGAGGCATCACCAAGATCTTTCATCTCAAAATTATTCGATGTAAATCTTTTGGTTTCTCGCAACATGCCTATATCATTTCATGTGTAAGCAAGATGTCATCCACATACAAAATCGAAAAATATGTTTTATCCCATCGAATTTATGATACACACAATCATCAATCGCATTCATTTCAAAATCAAATGAAAGAATCACTTGATGAAATTTGTGATACCATCGACGGAAGCTTGTTTGAGCTCATAAATGGATTTCGTCATTTTGCAAACCATATTCTTCGGGTCTCCTATTACAAAGTTTTCCGTTGCACCATATAGCATCGTTTCATCAATGTCTCTATCGAGAAATGCGGTCTCGACATCCATTCGATGTAGCTCCATATCATAATGAGCAACAAGTGCCATGATTACTCTAAAAGAGTCCTTTGTTCAAACCGGAGAAAATGTCTCTTTATAACTAATCCTTCCTTTTCGAGTAAAGCCTTTAGCTACAAGACGAGCTTTATGTTTTTCCATATTGCCTTTCGAATCCCTTTTAGTTTTAAAAATCCATTTACAACCAATGGGTTTCTTTCCTTCTCGCAATGGAACAAGTTCCCAAACTTTATCGTCTCGCATGTACTTATACTCCTCATTCATCGCTTCGATCCATTTTTCCGAATCGAACTTCGCATAGCTTCGATGAAAGTCGATAGGATCATCTTCCATCATGCTAATATTTTCCTCATGTTCCCGAAGAAATACAATATAATCATCCGAAATAAGCATTTCTTCTTTCCCTAATGGATCGTCGCAAAAGCACTCGCTTCGAACTTGTTCTCGAGGTTATTGAATTTGTTCCTCAAGTGGGTTCTCGATTTGCAACTTCGATCAATGTCGGAGTAAGATCCCGATCATTATCAAAAGCAATTACAAGAATAGAAACCAATTCCTCTTCAACAAGAGTAGTATGGTTCGATTCCTCCTCAAAGACAAAGTCTCTAACTCCGATTTCTCCCCCAAATTCAATATTCTCAAAGAACACCGTCAGCTCTCGTCTCAAAAATTATCTTTAATTTGGGATCATAAAACTCGAAACCCCTAGATCGCTCCGAATAACCAACAAAGTAGCTCGCCATCGTTTTAGTGGTCTAACTTTTTCTCAAGCGGCTTGTAAGGCCTCGCCTCACTCAGGCAACCCCAAACATGAAAATGCTTTAAACCGGGTTTTCGCCCCGTCCAAAGCTCATAAGGTGTAATCTGTACTCGCTTTAGTTGGTACTCTATTTAGAATGTAGGTCGCCGTCTCGAGTGCTTCTCCCAGAGTGAATTCGTGCAAGTGTAATGACCGATCATACTTCTTACCATGTCTTTAAGAGTGCGATTTCGTCTTTCACCTACACCATTCATGCTAGTGTGAACTCCGGCATAGTGTATTGTGGGACAATTCCACACTCCTCTAGGAATTTAAGAAATGGTCCCGGACGTTGTTCACTCTGAACCGTCATATCTACCGTAAGATTCACCACCACGATCGATTCGACTTTCTTTATTCTTTTGCTTAATTGGTTTTCAACTTCAGACTTTATAAGATTCGAACACGTCCAATACATGAGACTTCTCATTAATAAGAAATAGTATGCATATCTTGAATAATCATCTATGAATGATACAAAATATTGTCGACTATTCCAAGAAGTCGTAGAAAATGGTCCACAAACATCCGTATGTATCAATTCTAAGACTTCGTAACTCTATATGCACCTAATTTCTTCCTTTTCGTCCGTTTTCCCTTAATGCATTCAATACGTACATCAAAGTCTCGTAAAATCAATGGAATTTAGAATTCCATCCGACACAAATCTTTCAACTCTATTTCTAGAGATGCGACCTAAACGCTCGTGCCATAACGCTCCCGAATTTTCATTATTAATTTTTCGCATAGCACTCGTGATTCCACATTCGCAGTTTCATTATAAGAAGCAATAAGATTTAAGCAAATAAAGATCGTCATATACCACTAGAGAACCGGCCCAACAATATCGAATTAATAGATAAACCGAAACAACTGCTTAAATGAACAACAATAACCTAATTTGTCCAAACAACAAACAGAACCAAATTCCGTCTAAATGACGGTACAACAAAAGTATCTATCAAATCCAAATAAGTAACTCAAGACATAATAACAATCTAAAATGCTCAATCGCTTCCACTTCTACCGATTTTCCATCTCCCACATAAATGCATCTTTCAAGCATCATTCGGTTTTAGGTAACTGAGCAACCTCGCATCGAAACACTTATGTTAAGAAGTAAGCACTCGCAGTCTAACCACCTAGTGTTTCTAGGTATCGAAGCCAAATTTACCTCGCAACGTACCAAAGTTAGAAATGTACCTTTCTTTACACGCCAAGCATGATATTTCGTACATTCCTTCTTCCGATGTCCTTCTTTGTCAGCAAAAGAAACAACCGATATTTTCTCGAATTTCGAGCTTTATTTTGTTTCTTTTGAGCAGGACCCTTACTTTTATCACTTTCATTCTTTCTTTTAGAGCCCCTTTCCTTAGAGGTGTTTACCGGATGAGCACTTTCGCCTTTTCCGTTTCCAACCTTTCTCCCTCTCGCACACAATGAGAAATAAGCTCATTAAGAGTCCATTTCTCCTTTCAGCATATTATAGTCGACCGTAATCGCCAACCGCGGAGGAAGAGAAATAAGAACTAAATGCACGAGTAAGTCATCCGTCAACTCGAGATTTAGTTTCTTTAATTTTCAAGCAATATTAGACATCTCCATGATGTACTCCCTTATATTTTCCTCGCTTCCGAACTTCATCGAAATCAGCTTTAAAAGAATACTGGCTACATTTTATCGCTCTTTCCAAAGCGTTTCTCAATTTCAGCAAAGTAAATCGCAGCATCGACGATCTCGCAGAACACCGCACCTCTAAAGTGCCTCGTGCATGCCGCGCTTTATGATCATTAGACTCAAGCGATTAGAACGGTCCCACTTCTCAAAGTTTCTCCTATCCTCGGAGGAACTCGCATCCGTAAGAGGAGCGGGCTTTTCTATTTTTAATGCTGTGATCTAGATCCATGCAAACAAGAACAACGAGAACGTTCTTTTCCAATCCTTAAAACTATCACCCTTAAGGATCGGAACCGAATCGAGATTAGCAGATACATTAAGCAACAACCGAAAAACGAACAAAAGATTTAATTAATAAAATGTTTAAATTCAATTAATGAGTAAATCCCATCTCAAGACACCTAATGCAACATTAATATCAAGTTTTTGGACAAGAATATTAATCATGCTAATGCAGAATCTCGTTAGAACGATCAAACATTAACAATAACGTATATCGTAATAAATCTATCTTCGGATCGATTTATTACTTATATATAATTCCTTATAATCGTTACACGTTTACTATCACAAGTACGTATGCTATGCTGCCAAGCATTAATTTTCCTTTCGGCTAATTAATACTCGCATGAACCTACATACACACAACATCCATCATTCGTCAGCGAACTATCTACACATGAGAGGTCACTTTGGCAACATCATGCTTCAATAAGCTTCATTAAAATGATTTACAATTTTAAAATACCATTTATTCGAATTTAATTTAAACTTTAATTTAATTTTATAAAATCTTATATTTATAAATAATAATGCTAATTTATAAGCTCATAAAGTTCTACGATTTACAAAACAATATTATCGATTTTATAAAATTAATCAATCCTAAACTTTACAATTAATTTACTCATTTTAAAATGAGTAAATTAATTAACTTATTTATTTAATCTACTCATTAAATTTAAATGACTCATTTTATTTTCCAAATTAAAATGAGTTAATTAATTAATTAATTAATGAGTAAATTAAAATTTAAATTAAAAAAAATAAAATAAAATCAACAAAAATCAATTTAAAACAAAATAAAATAAAATAAAATTGATTTTATTTTATTTTATTTTATTTTAATTTTCTGATTTTTTTTTTCTCCGCGGACCGGGTCCGCGAACCGGTTCCGTGGACCATTCCGCGGACCCGCGAAAAGTTCCGCGAAACTGTTCGCGGTCCGCGAAACTGTTCGCGGTCCGCGAAACTGAGGCGCCGCCCGGCGCCGCCTCCGGCGCTGGCTCCGGCGCCCCGTCCGCCGGCGCCGATTTCGGCGCCATTTCCGCGGCGCTCCTTTCGACGCTCGTCTTGATTTTCGCCGGATTTTGCCGCTGCCGGAGGACGCGCCACCGCACCCACCGACGTCGCAGCCCCGCCGCGGCATTCCTTTCTCCGTAGCCCCGCCGCCGCAACCTTTCGCGGGCGAATCCTTCGCGGGTAAAGGCGATCGAAAGTGATAAAAAACACGAACAACAAGAACGCGAACGGAGGCTCCGATACCAATCGTTAGAAATTTTCTTTAGCTTTTTTCAAATGATTTCGATCGAATCAAAATCTCTGTGAAATCGCCACGAGAATCTTTCGTTCACGTTCAATTTAAATTAATGAAAAACCGAATCGATACACAATGCGAAGCGTACTCGAATCCATTCGATCGATCGCAAGCAATGATCTTCCAATCTGCAGATTTTCCGGAGTTTTCAGTTTCTCTCGTCGATGTAACAAGAGAATTTTTAAAAGATGCGGATCGCGACTCATTACCTCTATTTATCAGAACTAACTCATGGTTACATAAGTGATCGCTTAATTCCACTCGCCCTCATTAAATCGAATTCGCTCTTATAGTATCCACACTTATAATTTCACGACAAATGCGTCTAAAGCCATAAACTTTATTATTAATTGCATCACAATAATTTTGACTTATTAAATAACGACCCAACACATTTATTAATTACATCAGTAATCCCATAATTAATCTAACAGCTCCATCGAGCTCTCCGGATGGTCGAGCCGCCTCTCGGGCCCGCACAAGCCGCGTTTTTACGACTCCAAACCCGGCTTCGCCTCACCGGGGACTGCGGAACAGGGGAGGTGGAATGCAATGGCAGAGGAGCTGCTCCGCCGGTGACTCTAGCAGAGTTCACCCTTGGCGACGAGAAGGATTTCTACGACGTGAGTTTGGTGGACGGATATAATCTTCCCATGGTGATTGAGGGGGTAGAGGGGCATCGTGCGGCGACGGGATGTGCGGCGGATGTGAACGAGAGGTGTCCGCCGGAGTTAATGGTGGGGGAGGCGGCAGCATGTAGGAGTGCGTGCGAGGCGTTTGGTGGGGAGGAGTTTTGCTGCAGCGGGGAGTTTGCATCGCCGGCGAAGTGCAAGCCGACGGCGTACTCAGAAGTATTTAAGGATGCGTGTCCGGATTCGTACAGTTATGCTAATGATCGACGCTAGTTCGATTTTCACCTGCGCCGGCGCCGGCGAGTATGCTGTTATTTTCTGCCCGGAGGGGAATCCAAGGTGCTTTATAGCTATATTATTTTATGCTCTGCTTTCAGCAAATTGCTGGCTTGGTGTTTAGTGTTAGGTTTTTGGGTCGTGAGAAGTCGGCGTCAACTGATCCATTGACTTCTCCGAGAAATTTGGAACCTTGGCTGGCCAACCTCGTCAACGATTCGGCGGCGGAGAAGAGTTGTCATGTTTTCTCTCATCTCCTTTATTTTCTTCTTCTGCTCTTCTTCATATTTGTTTCTCTTGAAGGTGGGGTTGTAGGAATGGCGCATAAATAAATTCGTTGGTGTTGAGAGCTACATATATTTTCAGTAAACACTAATAATAATGAGACATTTAATAATAATGCCTATCACACAATTCTCAGATTTTTCTTAAAAGAATGGTTGGAGACTATTATATTAGTTCTTACATACATACCGTCTTACCTATGCATGAAAATATGCATTTCATTTTTTTAAAGTTAAATGATGGTATTTTCATAATATGAAAGATTTGAGCGTATAATTGTAAAAAGTAAGAAATTGGGTGAAACTATGTAAATGCCACTTTTTTAGAATGTCATGAGAAAAATCATTGCTTTAGTGAAATTACTGATCTTTGATGATGATGATGATGGTGATAGAGACGAGTTAATCTTAAAATTTTTTTCCTTGATGCGGACCCCTCCACTCCTGTTGAGCCTGTCATGGACACCTCAGGAAGGATGTACATTGAGTAGATTGGAGATTTGAGTAAATTGTAGTAATCGAAATTATTTTTCCATTATAGTATTTAGCTAAAACTATTTCTTTTTTAATTTTTATCCATCCTAGCAGCCATTCCATCGAATCATGGAGATCATCATGAGTGAGTACGAGAATCCGTATCTATCGGGGTTGAAGATCCCGATCGAGGTTCGAAATTTCTAGTTTCATGTGTTCCAGGTAAAATTAAATAATTTTTTATTATATTTATAATCTTAAGTTTTGTTGGTAATAACTAACATTTTTTTTGTCATTGTTTTGTAGAAAGACTTTTGGTGGCATTAACGGATGCGGAGGAACTTTGAGGGTCAAGGCCAGCACTGCTTGAAGGATATGTTCACTTCTATGCGCAAGAAGTGGGAGAGGCCTATCTGATTAATTGAGGATGTTTGGGCTGAGTTGTCTAGAGCGTGGTCCTCTCGTGTATATCAGGAAGAGGAAGACGACGCAACAAAATCGAGCCTCAGAGTTTGGGGACTTGGGTGTCTCTGTACAGACCAGAGGCTCGATTTGCCATACTAAGCACAGGAGGAGGCATTTAAGAATTATTCTTTGCATTAAACAAATTTGTCTAACTACACCTAGAAGAAGCGCCAATTGAACACCTATTAAGGACATCCAGCAGAGAGAGAGAACCTTCTAGGAGATATTCTACCAGCAAATTTCCCATGCTTGCTAAAGGGGGAGAATTAGAGATTTATTTGAAGGTTCTGTTACATGAGAAGAAAGAAGAGTGGTTCAGTGTCATGGAAGATAAGACGAGATCCTCACAAGAGAACCACACTTATGAGTTGGTGAAATTGCCAAAGGGCGTGAAAGCTTTAAAGAACAGATGTGTACTCAGACTGAAGCCAGATGAGAATTAGCAAGGTTGGTTATGAAGGGATTCAATCAGACAAAAGATGTCGATTTCGATGAAATTTTCTAACCAGCGGTGAAGATGAGTTCAATTCGAGTTGTACTAGGATTAGCTTTCAGTTTGAATTTGGAGGTCGAACGACTTGATGTAAAGACAACCTTTCTTCACGACAATTTAGAGGAAGAGATTGACATCGAGTAGCCCAAAGGCTTCTCAGGCAAAGGAAAATAAGATCTTATTTGCAGATTGAGAAAAAATTTATATGGGCTTAAGCAAGCACAAGGCAGTGGTACCAAAAAATTTAATGCTTTTATGGAAACACGTGGGCACAATAAAATACCATTGTGCTTTTGTAAAAATTTTTTCTAATAGTGATCTTATGATTCTCTTTTTATATGTTGGAGATACGTTAATCATTGGTAATTATGCGACTAAGATTGAGAAGCTAAAGAGAGAAGTCTGCAAATCTTTTGCCACGAAAGATTTGGGTTCAGCAAAGCAAATACTTGGGATGAAGATTATTCGTGACAGGAATAAGAACAAGCTATGGTTGTCTCAGGAGATGCACATAAAAAAAATTACTTGAAACATTCAATATGAGCAATGTGAAGCCAGCTTTATCTCCACTTGCAAGTCATTTTAAACTTAGCACTAAACAATGGCCTACAAGTGAGAATGAGAAGAAAGAAATGAAGAATGTGCTTTATCCATCCGTTGTGGGCAACATGATGTACGTTATAGTTTGTTTGAGACCAGATATTGCTCATGTAGTTGGCATTGTTAGTTTCTTTCAACTCCAGGAAAAAAGCATTGGGCAACAATTAAATGGATTTTCAGGTACATTTTTTTGTTGTGTGAGTTGTATATAGTGTTTAGTTTGGAGTTCTTTTACATTCTTATTTTTTGTGTGAGTTGTATGTGGTGTGTAGTGGGAACTCATTCCCTTTCTCTTTTTGTATTCTTGATTTTATGATGAAACGCGTAAGGAGCCAATAGTTGTTCTTTCTATTAAAAAAAAAAAACTAGTATATATATAAATGCATCAAATTAAAGTTTAGGTGTTAGATATGTAAATACAAACGAGTTGAGTTGTACGCAAGTAAATGTTCCAAAAAAATAAAAAAGTAATAAAAAATGACCGACTGAGAGGTCTTCAGTCATTTTTTCTTTAAGAGTTAGATTGATAGTTATTCCCTTAAGATAATATAAATAATAGTAGGATCAAAATAAAAAAAAATTTATGACAATATTTAAATTTAATATATATTTTATATTGTTAAAAAAATTGAAAAAAATCTAATTTGTCTTTTACATTAATGACGCTAGAGCTTAGAAAACTCTTCCTCTAAAAATTTTTTATTATAGATTGCAATGGAGGAAACGGTGGATTTGATTCTGTGAAATTTTGAAGATAAGAATATAGATATTGTATACAAAAAAAAATCAGTCTTTGTGGGCCAAAGCAGGCAAATTATCTCGAAGACAAGACTGCCGTTGGAGTGACTTGCTAACACCAACCCTATCTGCCGAAGTGCCAAGTCTCACACTAGTTGCTAAGCTGAACTGTCTGATGAACTTAGTGAACTGACTTGTCGATCTGCTCAGCCTGTTTCATCTGACGAAATGACTAATCGAACTCACCAACCTAGCTTGCATTCTCGGCGATCCTTGGAACTATCAGAATACAAAATTGAGGACCGATGTCTGAGATGGATATATGCACGTTTGAAATACACGTTGCAGTCTTTTCATCAAGACACCGTGGAAAAATTTTGAATGATATGGATTGCATTTACATATTTTGTTGAACATATATAAGAGGGAGAAAAATGGACTGAAGAGAGGATCGACTCTCAAGACCTTTTTCAAGGGATCGACTCCCAAGACCTTTTCGGGGGATCCAGCATCTTGATTGTCAAGGAACTTGTCTTACCCTCTTCTTTTCATTAGATCATCTTCTCTCCTCTAGTCATTAGATCGTCTTTTCAGTTCTGGAGAACACATCCATTCTTTTCATGTACCTTCCTCACAAAGGTCTCACTTGAGTCATGTAAACTGGTGAAAACACGAGACCTGACATACCAAAACGGTTAAACATTTATATAGTGCTCTAAATGAACCAATACGCTCGATGAATAACTTGAACTTGATTCGATTATGACCCGATCATATTCGTTCTGATTAGTAAATAAACAAGCTTGAACAATTTTTAAAAGTTTGGAGCTTAAATGAATTGAATGTGAACATTGTCGGAACTTTTTCCATTTTTTTTCGCGAACAAACTCATTTGTGTTTGACAAGTAATTTGTTAAATATTTGAAGTTAGGCTTGATAATAACTCATATTACATATATGATATATTATTTATATAAAATTTAATTAATTAAAAATTATTTAATTACATGTTTGATAGTAATATATTATTATATCAATAATATATTTAGTTAATTATTAATTATATATTTATTTAATTAATAAGTGAACGATATAATTTAGAATTAGATATTTTATAGTTAAAGAAAGTTTCATAAAATATTTTTCTTGTAGAGTTTTCATAACCTTGAAAGTAATTAGTTCATTTTTTATGATCATCGCACTATAATTATCAATAATATTTTATTAATATGATTAACTAAATAATTATCTCTATAATTTTTAGGATAAATTAAGTTATCTCACTCAATATTTTGAACTAGTGTAGCCCTATCAATAAGAATTTTGTAGCTTATTAGTAAAGTTCAATACTTTATGGTTCATAATCCACAAATTAATACCATTAGAATTACAAAATTATTTATTAAATTTTTTATATAAAAATCCAGATTCATGTTTGAATTTTTAACTCGTTTATTAGCTCATTTAAATACTCATTCACTTGTCATAAATAAATCAAATACAAATTAAGTTCAAATATTGAGAAAATTAAACAACTGAAATTTGAACAATGTATGAAAGCTTGACACAAGCTCAAAAGTTTGACACAAGCTCAAGCGAAACATGAACAATTTATAATTATACAAAGCCAATTCCAAACGATAATATACTCAGCTTGGCTCGGCTCGGCTCGGCTCGGTTCGATTAGAGCCCTAACACACACACATATATTAATAAAAATATAAATAACAAAGCATTACTAGTGTGAACAATGGTCGATTATGTTTAATATGAAATATATGATAGGTAATTTGATACACACACCACATAATTCTTATGTATTTTTAAGTATAATTTTTTAAAAATACGATTTTTTACTGTATCCTATGCACGTATAAATACATTATTTCCAAGGGGGAAAAAGTCCATCCCTTGGAGCAACAATGGCTCTCCTCCTTCCCTCTTTATGCTCCTCCTTGCTCATACTGTCAGCCATCACCGGCGCCGGCGCCGCCGTATCCGTGGCCGGCACCACCAACTTAGACTACTCCGAAGCTACCATTGCAGACATTCAAGCTTATTTCAACGACGGCCGCCTCACCTCCCGACAGCTCGTCGACTACTACCTGAGCAGAATACAATCTCTCAATCCCGACCTCCACGCCGTCATAGAGGTCAATCCCGATGCCCTCTCCGACGCCGATCGCGCAGATCTACAGCGCCGCTCCGGCGGCCGCCCCCGCGGCGCACTCCACGGCATCCCTATCCTTCTCAAGGACAGCATCGCCACCCGCGACCGGCTCAACACCACAGCCGCCTCCCTTGCCCTACTTGGCTCCGTCGTCCCCCGCGACCGGCTCAACACCACAGCCGCCTCCCTTGCCCTACTTGGCTCCGTCGTCCCCCGCGACGCCGGAGTGGTCAGCCGTCTCCGCGAAGAGAAAATCAGCTAATACAAGAGGGTAAAATAATAAAAGATAAATCTAGTACTCTATGGCTCTCATTCATGGTGTCTTGATGAAAAGAATATGACGTAGGTATTAGGCGACGCTTTTAAAGTTGGATGGACTCGCCTCTTTGCTGGTAATAATGACTATCTTCATTAGTTGTTTCTCTGTAGGTTGGCTAGCCGCCACACGAAGAGAAAATCAGCTATTTCGATAGGTGAATTAAGTTCAGTCACTTCAGCATGTGGGCTCGGTTCAACGTACCATATTCCATACGATAATATACATGCAAGCCTACATAGTATTATTTGAGTGCATAACCACCCAAATGATTCGTGCCACATAAAAAAATACCACTATTTTAACTTATAAGTGAAATACACTTCTCTACGCACAGGCAAGGCGGTATGCATGTAAA
Source organism: Papilionanthe hookeriana x Papilionanthe teres (assembly GCA_022702705.1). Classification (NCBI taxonomy): domain Eukaryota; kingdom Viridiplantae; phylum Streptophyta; class Magnoliopsida; order Asparagales; family Orchidaceae; genus Papilionanthe; species Papilionanthe hookeriana x Papilionanthe teres. Next base: position 52,308,322 of record CM040428.1, read on the forward strand.
TATTGAAGTTTTGGTGTAGATATTTAAATACATTGAAATTGCGTGTTATGCATATAAATCTTATTTTCTCCTCAAAATCTACTAAAAAAAACTCACGATTACAGGGAAAAAGGAGCATTTTTGTTGGACAATTTGGAGATTGCGAATGCAAGCATTATAGGGGACATGTTCAAGAGTGGAGAAAAAACAGCTCTCCATGCTGAGTTTAAGCTCTCAATCAACGCCCATCTCTCAGAACTTAAAGTCTCCCCTATCAGATCCTTTGCAGATGCTATGGAGTTCAATAACAAACACAGCATTGAAGTAAATCACTTCCCATTGGTTCTATATGTTTTCCAAACTTGCTTGAATTCAACTTTAGTACTAGGCATATTTCTATAGCCAACTTTTTAAAAAAAAGTGAAATTGCATACCAAGCTATGATTCAGTTTTGGCCTAATGAATGCAGGAGAAGATACTGGAGTATGGTCAGGATGTCTTCTTGGCCGCTCAAAAGACAAACGGAGTCGGTAAAGTGGAGAAAGAGATTTTGAAGAGATTGGCAGAGTATTCTGCAAATGGATTAGAGAAGTTGATGAAGGAGAAGAAGCTGGATGGCTTCATAACTCCGAACAGCTTAGCTGCTTCAATCCTGTCCATTGGTGGCTACCCAGGAATTGTTGTTCCTGCTGGTTATACAAACCATGGCGTTCCAATGGGCATCTGCTTCGGCGGATTGAAAGGTTTCTAGCCGAAGTTGATCCAGATAGCATACGCTTTCGAGCAGGCCACAAGGGTTCGGAAGGCGCCATTGATGAGGTCGGTAGCATCATTGCTCCATTTTTAGGGTTTGAATGATTGAGCAGAGACTGTGATGATTAATGGCTTCTTATGTTTCATTTGTATTAGTAATGGAATATGTCTCAACCTGTATGAATTTTCTCTCTGTATTAGCTCGAGCCCTAATTGGGAAAAAAATATTAAAATAAAACTGAGACACTCACGTATAAAACCCCTATATATATATATATATATATATATATATATATATATATATATATATATATATATATATATAAGAATGAGTTTGGGGGTGAGGTCCACAACTCACCTTATTTATTGAACTTCTCCTAGATATAGGGCGACTCGGTGTGCAAATAATTCGAGTATCAACTGACTTAAGGCGACACTGTGCCATCAAGGGATTCAAACTCGCGATCTAAGGGGACTTACGACCTTCAAAGAAGCAACTCTACCAACAGGTCACGGAACAAGCGCGCGCACACACACAAATAAATATACATATATATGTGTGTGTGTGTGTGTTTATTTGTATATACGTATAATATAAATAGCTTCCCTAGAGAATGATGTGGTATGAATGTGAATTTAGAAGTTTAGATGGTAGATATGTAGATGTATAAAAGTTGTGTGGTATTTATGTAAATGCCACGCATATATGGAGAAATTTGCGTCGTCACTCTAATACAATAACGCCACGTGTATAAAATTTAACTAAAATTGTAATTTTTTAAGGGAAATTTTTCCATATTTGGGGGGCGGAGAGTTGTTCGGTTTATCACAGACTGGGTCATATATCACGTGCTTGAAATTAATTAACGGAACAGAACCACAAATATGTGAGAGAAGTGCGGACATGGTGACACAAAGGGGTGGGAGCTTTAAAGGGATCACATTTTAGACATCTATATAAGGATAGAGCAATGGGAAGAAGCGGACGGTGACAAAGGTGAAAGAAATCAAAACTTGTTCGTTATTCGGCAACATTTGTTTTCTGATCGCTTTAGGTACTGTCATGATTCCCTCTTAATTTTGTTTCTTCTGCACAATCTTGTTTTTTCTTCATCTTAATTTGCTTCCGATCTTTGTGGACTGATTCGCATTATATGTTTCTATTGAGTTTTTTAGATCGTTTTCAAAATTCAAACTCTTTGGAAATGTGTTCTTCCAATTTAATTTTTGTTTGTTTAATATGTTGTTGGAAAAAAAAAAGTTATGTAAAGAGAATAGTTTTTTATGTTAATTTAAATATTATTAATCAATTATATGTTACCGACATTTTAAAAATAACTTCTATTTTATTTTATTTTCTTACTTTTCATTTCAATTCGAAATTAATTTATCTAAAAATCAATTTATTTTTCAGCTAAAAAATTCGTGGTGATAAATACTTAACGTTTGAGCAAAAAAATTAGTTTATTTTTCATCTTAGATTGAATCGGAAATACCTAAAATTTTGATATGAATTTTTTACTCCACAAAGATAGTAAATAAAATATTACTTTAAATTAATAAAATACACTATTTGGTTAGAATCAAATAAGTAGAATTCAATATTAATAGGGACTTAAAATAGGATAAGAAATAGAAATTATTTTGGATTAAATTATGTGTTAATAAATATAAAAACTTCGTGATGATAAATTCATAAAATTGTGCACTTACTCGTGACATAGTGGTTAAATATATAATTAACTGCTGTGAGTTCGTGAGTTTGAATTGTGCAAATGTAAACTTTAAACTTTTTGTGTTTGATATGTAAATACGAAAGAATTATGTTGTTCTCATATAAATTTCTCATTTTTTGTTTATACATTCTCTAAAATGTCTCATAAATTTATGTGATTCCCTTATGTTCACCAGAGATAATCGCATTCACAAAAGAAGCAAACTTACAAGATTGTCAAAGACTTGCTTCCATTATGAGCAATATGAAGCGTCAGGATTTCATCAATCCTACTCAACCGAAGAATGGCCCTACAATTCCATACAAACCATCCAGAGCTGACGAGCTGAGAAGTATGATTCAAAAGTTGAAGAATTCTACAACGACCAATGCTGAAGGTGCCACGAGACAACGGGCAAACATCTCAGCTTCCACGGAGAGCAGGGACTATCTTGATCATCTTTTTCAGTTAAACATGGTTTACTTTCTCAATCAATGGCTCCATGAAGCTACAAAATCTGGTGACGACGACGCAATTAACGAACAAGTGATTAATGCATCTTTACTAATCACTAGAGAATGTCCCTCTATGTCAGGATAAGAACTCTTCGGGCATTCTAGTAACCATCCGGGAATTGTTTGGTCATAAACTTGTTCAGATCAAACAAAGGATGCAAGCATTTTTTGACAGGTGGGCTGGTAGAAGTTTTGACAGATTTGCAACCCAAACAGTAGTTGGGGAGGAGCGCTGCAGAGTAGAATTGAGCTGTGATGAAAAAAATGCAGCGAGAGAAACCAACATTCTTCGATTAGATGATGCAGATGAAGGCCTGAAAAGATATGTTCGATATGGATATGGACCTCTGGCTGCCGGTACTCTAAATGAGCAAGAGAAACCTCTTCTTGATGATCACATCTACGCAGAAGAGAATGGAGGGGAAGGCGCCTCGTATGAGTCATCCGAGTCGTATTTGAAGGAGTTCGAATTGGGTGAAAATTTCAGCGAAGGACTGCAAGATTTATCGAGCACATCCGATGGATTGGACGAGAATGAAGATCTAGCACTAGAGTCGGACGAGTTAGACGTGGCAGAACGTTCCCAGCAAGTTGGAGTTGAAAGGGAGGTTGTTGATTACACTGGAAGAGTTTGCAACTCTTTCCCAGGATTCACTTCAGGAGAGTTATTCAGCTCTGAAAGATCAAGAAAGGGTAAATTTTTGTTGGATCTGAATCCATATCCCGGTTCGGAAGTTCTCGATTGTGAGTTGAGTCTCCCCCCATACAATCCACTCAATCTATCTGCACTTGTAGCACTTTCTCCATCAAATGGAGCTTCTGAACTTCAATTATTTCCGTCAAAACGGGAATGCAAAGTAAGTTCAAGAAATTCTGCTGCAGGAGGTGCTAATACCCTGCTAGATTCAGAACACAGAGAAAATTTAGGAGAAATAAATTTGAATTTGGAATTTGTTCCTCCATTTATGAGCACATTCGTAGAACAGGGTTTAGAAAGAGCTGAAACGAGACAGTTGGGTCTCGCCTGTTTTGAAGAGAAGGAAAAAGCTCTAACCATACCAGAGTCATCATCTTCAACGCAGCCTTCGATCAAAAACTTCGACTTGAATGATGAACCTTCTGCGTTCGATTCTGGTCCAGCTTTCGCCTTCTTGGATTCGAGAATGATTTCTGATCGAAGAGATGAATTATCAACACCAACATTGATAATGGGAATGGAGCAAAGCACTCCTTCAAGTTCACATTGGGAGCCAAATTTGGATTTTAATTTGATTTCCGGACTGATGGAGAACGGAGGCAATGAAGAGGGGAAGTCCGATGCCCGCATTCATAGCGGAAAGCAGAAAACTTGTTGGAGAAGAGAGGAAGAATTTAAAGAGGAAAGAGCCAGATTCTGGTTGCGAGCCTCGTGATTTTCGTTACTGTCCGCTGAGGCTAAAACTGTAGAAATCTGTCCTCGCATTTTTCTACAGTTTTATTTTCTTTTTTCTTTTGCCGTTTTGAAAAATAAGGATTACTATAGTAAGACCTTCAGGTAATCCATAGAAGAAAGGATTTAATAATTATTGTTTAGTTTGCAAATAAATGCTTTTTTTATGATTTTTATTCTTATTGATTAGTTTGCAAATAAATTTTTTATCGTTTTAAATAATTTGAACATGCAGTGGCAAGCAGTGGCAAACTGGCAATGCCATCAATGATTTTATTTTTTTCCGCTCGCTCTCTCTCTTTGTCTCTCTCTCTCTTATATATATGTATGTATATATATATATATATATATATATATATATATATATATATATATATATATATATATATATATATATAAATTAGACGTATAAATACTTGAGCATAGAACGGTAAGTATATCTTTCTAAAAAAAGAAAAAAGAAAAAAAAGGTGGACACGTGGGGGAAGGGTGAGGTATGGAATTTCTTGTACTTAATTTTAGATGAAAAAAAATTTGATAATGGCTTGCTAGGGATAAGCATGCATGCATGTAAATCATTTTCTATAATATATGGATTTGTAAAAATAGTTCATTTTGTAGCATCTGGAGAAATATAAAAGCAAAAGTAAATGATTTTAACTTTGTGTTGAATTAAAATTCATGCCCAAAAAATGGAACACAACTTTATTTTTCAAGCGCGGGGAAGCAAAAAAATTATCATTTATATTATAAAGTTCTCATATTTATAGAAGATAGAAGAGACAAAAAGATATAAAAATTAGGTGTTTAGCATTGTTTTTGAGATAAGGACAAAAAGCATTCTGGTCCTTTTTATTCCAACTATTGGATTATCTCGAGATCTGTGCATATCATTTTTGTGTAACATACTAAGTTCTCCAAATTTCTTGCATTTTGATTGAGATAGTTGCAATAAGAACAAGAAAATTTATAAATCGAATAAATCGGCGGGGCGGGGGAGGTGTTGTGGAGCTGCTGGATTGGGTTGTCGGAAGAGTCGGAGGAAGATTTTGTCGTCGGGAGAAGAGTCTTAGAGTTCCTCGCCCCAGAGAGAAGTCATGCTTGCCTTGTGGTGTGTGGAATCTTAGAGTTGCTCACCCTAAAGGGGAGTCATGCTTGCCCCGGGAGGGGGTCTTAGATTGGTACAACCCTCGTGGAGCTTATCGCTTGCAGGTATTAATTTTTTGATTTGGGCGCATGATGTGCGTATCCGCACCCCTCGTTGAGCTTGTCATTATCGAGTGCGGGGGGGGTGGAATATTAGAGTTGCTCATTCAGAAGGATGGTCTTGCTTACCCCAAAAAGGAGGCTTAGAGTTTTACAACCCTTGTGGAGCTTATCACAGCTAGGTGTTAATTTTATGATTTGGGCGTAGGACGTGCGTATTTGCACCCCTCGTAGAGTTTGTCACTATTGGGTGCTGATACGTCCCATAGACTTCTAGCAGTCATTAGACACCTCTCACGAAGTTTGTAGTTGTCGGGTGTTAACTATATGATTTGGGCGTAGAAAGTTCGTCTACGCACCTCTCGCGGAGCTTGTCGTTGTAGGGTGTCTATATGTCAGCCTTTTGGCGATTGTTAGACACCTCTTGTGGAGCTTGAGTTGGGGTCGTCAGATTCTCAAGCAAATAGTAGAAAGCCAACATAGAGTTGATGACTCTATAGCACGCATGACGAATACCTTAGAAGATATTCAGGGCAAGCAGCCGATCACATCCATGCAAGAGGAGGAGGAGGAGGAGAATGAAGTTATGAGTAATTTTCTGTATGTTTTCTTTTATTTGTAAGCATTATGTTAAACATTTGTTGTGGATTTTATGGATTAACTTTACTACTTGTGACAATTTGTGATGGTATTTTCCTCTTATTAATGATATTATTTAGATAATTGATTTGTGATATGGATATACTTAAGGTGATATGTAAAGTGAAATGTGTTTTTTTGCATGTAAATGGTATTGAAATTTTTTTTTTTCTGTGTTATAGCTTTGCGTGAGTGGCAATGATTATTATTGAATAAGTGGCAATGATTATAAATAAGTGAAGTTTGAGTGAGTCACAACATTATTGTATCTATTTGTCACTTAAATTAATTGTGCATATTAAAAGACACTATATAATCACTCAACTCCTACAAATTTTTTTTACGTGCATCAATTTCTTTAATTATTTTGAGTAAATATAAGCTAAATACAACTTTATAAATTTGTTATAAATTTAGTTTATTTCATCTATATAAGAACACGTTCGCAACCCCAACATCAACTCCCGCTTCTTCAACATGTATAACTAAAAATAGAACAGATGCACACAAAGGGGCCTCCAATGGCTTTCGTCTTCCCTCACTTTCTCTCCATCCTTTTCTTCTGCTTCTCCTTTCTCGGTACAGACACTAAACCCTCTCCCTCCTCCATTAAACCTTTCTGCAAATAGAACTACTAACAAACCTTTGATCTTTCAGCATCGCCGGATAAGACGGCAGCAAAAACCTTCACCATTATAAACAAGTGCCGGCTTACAATCTGGCCCGCTATCCTTTCCGGCGCCGGAATCCCCCTTCTCTCCACCACCGGCTTCGAGCTCCCGTCCGGCCAATGGCGTTCCATCGAAGCCCCTCCGGGATGGTCGGGCCGCCTCTGGGCCCGCACAAGCTGCGTTTTTTACGACTCCAAACCCGGCTTCTGCCTCACCGGGGACTGCGGAACAGGGGAGGTGGAATGCAATGGCAGAGGAGCTGCTCCGCCGGTGACTCTAGCAGAGTTCACCCTTGGCGACGAGAAGGATTTCTACGACGTGAGTTTGGTGGACGGATATAATCTTCCCATGGTGATTGAGGGGGTAGAGGGGCATTGTGCGGCGGCGGGATGTGCGGCGGATGTGAACGAGAGGTGTCCGCCGGAGTTAATGGTGGGGGAGGCGGCGGCATGTAGGAGTGCGTGCGAGGCGTTTGGTGGGGAGGAGTTTTGCTGCAGCGGGGAGTTTGCAACGCCGGCGAAGTGTAAGCCGACGGCGTACTCGGAAGTATTTAAGGCGGCGTGTCCGGATTCCTACAGTTATGCTTATGACGACGCTAGTTCGATATTCACCTGCGCCGGCGCCGGCGAGTATGCGGTTACTTTCTGCCCGGAGGGGAATCCAAGGTGCTTTATAGCTATATTATTTTATGCTCTGCTTTCAGCAAATTGCTGGCTTGGTGTTTACTGTTAGGTTTTTGGGCAGTGAGAAGTCGGCGTCAACTGATCCATTGACTTCTCCGAGAAATTTGGAACCTTGGTTGGCCAACCTCGTCACCGGTTCGGCGGCGGAGAAGAGTTGTCATGTTTTCTCTCATCTCCTTTATCTTCTTCTTCTTGTCTTCTTCTCTCTTCTCCATTTTTGTTTCTCTTGAAGGTGGGATTGTAGGAATGGCGCATAAATAAATTCGTTGGTGTTGAGAGCAACATATATTTTCAGTAAACACTAATAATAATAATAATAATAATAATAATAATAATAATAATAATTAGGTATTTAAATGCATATCACCAATTCTCAGATCTTTCAAAAAAAAAAAAAAAAAAAAAATGGTCTGAGGTTATTATACTACTTCTCAACTACCCTCATGCGCTTAATAATTGAGGATCGCCCTCACTACCAAAAATCGGTCGTAGAGTGATTTAACCCGCGACTCGAGAGTACTTACGACCATCAAAAAGGCTGCTCTACCAACATATCACGACTATCGGCGCACACACACAAATATACATATAGATAGATAATACTAATTATACCTGTAATATCATATAAAAAATATCAGAGTCAATCAATAACATTAATTAAATTTTATCATCCAAGTGAATATTATAAGAGCTAAAAAAAAATAAAATTTTATAAATCATTTAATTTTAATTGAATAAATTGAAGAAAAAAAACATCATTTAAAATACTCTAACAAAAAACCAATAAATAACATTATAGTGCGCCATATTTAATATATATATATATATATATATATATATATATATATATATATATATATATATATATATATATATATATATATATATATCTGATATCCAAAGCTTTTCGCCTAAAGAGTTGCAATAAAGAGATAGAATTATGAGACAAGAAAAGTTAGCCCTATTATCTAGATCTAGAAATAAAAATCTTACTCATCCAACAATTATCCTTAATTTTTTGTTCAAAATATTATCCCATAAAAAGGGTCCTAAACTATTCCATATTTAACTTTTACATACATACCGTCTTACCTATGCATGAAAATATGCATTTCATTTTTTAAAAGTTAAATGATGGTATTTTCATAATACGAAAGATTTGAGGGTATAATTGTAAAAAGTAAGAAATTGGTCACTTTTTTAGAATGTCATGAGAAAAATAATTTCTTTAGTGAAATTACTGATCTTTGATGATGATGATGGTGGTGATAAAGACGAGTTAATCTTACAAATGATAAAATATGATGTTAATAAGAGCGGTCAAAACTAATATCTTTATTAATATTATAATGAATGATTTGTTAGTTACAAAGATAATATTGTTAAATGTGAGATGGGACCAATGTTGATAGGAAAGCACTTACATCTCTTTATTGATGAGATTTGATAGAGTTGCTTAAAGTGATTCATTGTGCAAGTCTGAGCCTACAATGAGTCATATTATTATAATAAGCATTATTCTATCACTTCATTTGTTTGGATAAGAGAAGCATTAGGGAGAGCTCTCTCATTCACAATGGAATCTAGTGAGAGATATGCCAACTTTTGGTTTTCCCTTTTTTTTTTTTTTTTTTTTTTTTTTTTGTCTTTTCTTTTTTGATAAGATTATATATACATATGTGTATGTATATGTATGTATGAGTATATGTATGTGACATCTGTATGTCTATGTGTAATACTTATATTTATGTGTATGCATATGTATGCATGTAGAATTAGCATTATTTATTTTCACATTATTTGTTTTTCTTTTCTATATATACAAGCAATTATGTGTCTGTGTGTTCACATCCCAAGACCGCAAAGCTGAGGCGAAGAGCTGCAGGTATGGGAGGAAATTTCACCTGAACGCAAAATAAAGACGCTGGATGTGGGGTCGATACCACATCTCCATTTATTAAAGATATCAAAACGCCGTTTTGAAATAAGCTATACAAACATGCAGACGAAACGGCATAGTGACATTTTGAAAGCGTTGCCTACAATAATAAGATGCCCCCAAACAGACCCTTATTAGCTCGAGAGAAGACTCATTTAAAAGAATATATATATTAATATAAAAAGCATTCGCAAAATATTAAAATTTATGACTTTATCTATAAATGATTAAAATCCTTTTTAAAATCTATAGATTATATTTTATATCAAAAGATCTTTTATTTGTTATCTTGTAATTAATTATTTATATTTTATTAATTTATTAAAACATTAACTTTGAAATAATATTATTTTCTCTCAAACATGAAAAACATGATGGCTTGAACTCAATTAATAAATAGAGCTTGAGCTCAAACCTGAGGTAGCCTGTGGCTAGAGCTCGACTCAACACATTATATCCTTAATCCAACCATAATCATTGTATTTTGTGAAAAAACGATTAGAAAGAAAATTAAGATTTTTTCATATCTACAAGAACATAATTTGTATACTTAAATTAGGGGGATTTACATAAAGACCACACAATTCTTATGTATTTACACATCCAGCACTTAAACTTCAATATTTACATTTATAGCACTTTGGTGTCCTCGGCCTAAGCATGAAAAGGTGTATTTCACTTTTAAAAAGAAGATGACGGTGATAATTTTTTTTATGTGAAATTAAATGTTTGCGTGCTGTGCATGTAAATATTAATGTTTTGGTGATAGATATGTAAATATAAAGGAATTGTATGGTATGTAAATGCCCTTATTTTTAGGAAAAAATAATACATCAGAAGTCCAATCACTATGCGCCACGTGCATAGTCCAGCCCCACTAAATAAAATAAGTTAAATAGTTTAATGCATGGCAAGACCAGATCGAACACGTGACGCATTGTGATTAGAGTGTTGATACAGTTTTACATCAGGACTCCTGATGTAATATTTTTTCTATTTTTAGACGGGATAAAACAGACTACCAAACATATTTTTTTCTGCATGAAATGTGTTTTCAAAAGTCATAAAACAGCAGTGAATATGGCCTGAGCTATAACATATTATCTAATTTTCTGCCAATTTAACATAAACAAATTGTCATAGGTAACATAAATTATTCTTACTCAAATACTATCTGGAAACAATGAATGGCTTCTTTTGCAAGAACATTGGAAGCTGTCCTTGAGAACATTATACAAAATTGAATGAGTTACAGCAGCAATAAGGAACCATAAATACAGCAAATAATGTCAAAATAACATAAATCCCTATCTTAAAGGTCATTAATGGAGTTTCCCATACCTCTATCAGTTGAAAGGTTTCAGTCGTCGTCCTTGAACTCTCTGGTAAAGAGAAAACATATCAGATGGAAAACTCCATACTAGCTAGCTCTGGTTTCAGACGTAGATTTACATACATACCACTCAATTCTTATATATTTAAATATCGAACAACTAAACTTCAATTTGCACATATATGGCACCAAACCTATGCATGAAAAAGTGTATTTCACTCTTTAAAAGTTACAATAGTGCTACTTTTGCTGTGATATGATAGATTTGGGTGGTATAAATGTAAAAAAGTAAAGTTTAGATGTTAGATATGTAATAACATAAGAATTGGGTGGTAGGTATGCAAATGCCCCAATTGAGAAACTTGCTATAAAAATCTGTAGATGAAAAAGTAAAGATAGAATGATTCAGGTTATTGAACTTTAATACAAAGCTAACTTGTTCTTCTCCCCTTGGTGGAAAACTTGTAAGGATTTACCCAATGTCATACTTGAAGTGCAGAAAAATGCAATTTTCTGAACACTGAATTGCTGTTTAAACAATATTTTGCTAAAACAACTCGGAATTCTATTTTATAATTACCATAAATTCAAATCAAATGCACCAACTTTACATTAATTTCCCATGATTCAAAAACAAGTAACAACAATTCTTCAAACTAATTCATGTACTTGGAGATTGTTTTGGTCACTTGCTTCAATAAATTAAAGCTGCATTTACATACAACCACCCAATTCCTATGTATTTACATATCTAACACCATTATTTTACATTTTACATTTATACCACCCAAATTATTCATATTATATAAAAAATACTACTATTTTAACTTTAAAAATTGAATAGTTCAGGCGGTATGTATGTAAAAATTGAAGTTCAGGTGTTAGATATGCAAATAAATAAGAATTGAGGGGTATGCATGTAAATCTTCCAAAATCAAACTCATCATGCATATGATTGTGATAAAATAAGCATAAATATGTTTCTCTTAGAATTTATTTGATTTGAATTCAAGTGGCCGTAAGTTAAAATGACAAAAAAAGGAATCATATTCTATTTTATCTCTAAGCTGTTCTGCTGATCCCTGTCCACAATTGTTAGTAAGAAATGTACCACAATATTCCTTTGACAGATTTACATGCATACCACTCACATATCTATTTACATATCTAACGCCTAAACTTTAACTTTGACATATGTGCCACCTTTCCTATGCACAAAAATGTGTATTTCACCTTTTAAAAGTTAAAATACTAGTATTTGTTATGAGATACATGTTAAAATCAAAGAGTAGGTGTTAGATATGCAAATAAATAAGAATTGGGTGCTTTGTATGTAAATGCCTCATTCATTAATGCATTATTCATCTCACCACTCAACGTAGCAAATAATATACCTCCGATCAAGATAACGAGGCTGAATGCCGGTGCCTTGGCAGGTGGTGCACGTTAAAGCGCCGGCACCTTCACAGTTGATGCATCGCGATACTTCGCTTTCGCCTCCGCCGACAATTACAGTCACAGCTCCTTTTCCTGAGCAGAACCTGCATTGCTCTGAAATTTCAAGCAAGTCTGTTTAATCTTCCGCTCCTTTGGTAATCCAGGTAGAAAAGCTTTACAGTATTAACGAAACAATTTGTTAACTAGTAAAAATTTATAATTTTATGTTATTAGCACATATTCATTCCTTTATAACTACTATTCTTTTTTTCCTAATGCTTCAACATTAATATTTACATAAACACCACTCAATTACTATGTATTTACATATCTAACAGCTAAATTTCAATTTTTACATACATGTCACATTACCTGTGCATGAAAAGGTGTATGTTACCTCTTAAAAGTTAAATTGGAGGTGTCTTTTAGGTGATACGAAGGCTTTGGTTGGTATAAATGTAAAAAGTAAAGCTTAGGTGTTAAATACTTAAAAACATAGGACTTGGTGGTATGTATTGTTGTGGTGTGTATATATAATAAAACGGTCGACGATTAAGTGAAAAATAGAACGATAAAATTCACATCAGAAAAGAGCATAGCGGAACACACAGATTTACATGGTTCGGCAAATTACCTATGTCCAGATTTACATGGTTCGGCAAATTGCCTATGTCCATGGAGTTGCAGAGGATTTTACTACTTGAGAAATTTACACCAGTGGAAAATCTCGACATACAAAAGAAAGTCTCTCACTCCTTCACTCTCTCTTCTTCTCTCTCTACACTGAGATACACACCGAAGAAGATGAAAAAATACGGGGAACCACCTGCTTAATTCACGTACAAGAGAAATCATATTTCTCTTCTGCCACGAGCTACCAAGAAGAAGCCAAGGATGAGCAACCTTCTTCTTCTTCTTCTTTCTTCTTCCTTCTACCGCAAGGAACTACTGCTTACACTTCTCTTCTCCTGTCCCCTCGAAGCAATAAGGTGCTTTCCCTTTTATCACGACGAGGAGACGGGGTTGGTGACGTTTCGCGAACAGAAGCAATACTTCGCTTCACGATGGAGAAAGACGGGAGCGGGAGCAGTTTCGCAACAGAGGAGTCGCGACTTTTAGCTATCGGGAGAGGGAGGCAAGGGTCGCGAACCGGGCTTCATCCAACAAATCCTCCACTTGGAGACGGATACACAGACTACAGTGTCTTCTTCCTCAAACTGATACCTTCACTGGCGACGTCGACATTTTCTTCAAACGTGATATCCTCCACCTCTGCAACTCAAGACCCCTATCTTCATACCAGAAGACCAACTGAAGCTGCGCACAACTTCAGTTTCTCTAAAGTACCACCCTCAGTTGAAATATTATCATCAAGATAGTCTTGTACCTTCAAGCTCCTTCTTGGGTTACTCATGTATCTGCATAGAACTCCCACTGTATGGGCAATATCCTGCCTCTGCTGAAAGTTTTTTCAACAAGTTTAGTCATGTACCTCGTACCGTCATCAAGCTCAATCTTTACCTGGTACACCAACTTGTTGTGCAATGCTTCTTCTGGTGCCACAATTGCGCTATCATTCTGCATCTTCATGAAATTTCTACAGTTCCTCTTTATGTGGCCAGCCTCTCCACAATTCTAGCAGGTTGTCTGTTAACCGACTTTGATTTTGATCTTCCTTTGTTTGAGTTTCTGTCATGCGATCTCCCTTTGAAATCAAAATTTAATGTTGAACTCGAACATGAGATCTCGCCATAATATTTCCTACACACCTCAGCGAAAATCAAATCACAAATATCATCAAATTTCAGTTTAGATTTACGTGCAAAACTACTAACTGTCATTCTCATGGCGTCTCAACTATTTGACAACGATGTCAACAATATCAGTGCATGTATCTCGTCATCAAAATCAATTTCAACAAACGACAATTGATTAGTGATAGTATTGAAATCATTCAGATGTTGAGCATACCTTCTGCCATCTACAAATTGAATAACTTTTTCATCAGATATACCTTGTTCTTACCTGATGGTTTTTCATACATACCTGACAGACTTGTCATAAGATCTACAGTCGTCCTTTCCGTAACAACGTTGTGTGCAACGGACCTCGATAGGGTTAATCGAATAATCCCAGAACTTATCGATCCAACAAATTCCATTCAGCCTCATCCATTCTTTCAGGTCTTTTTCCCAATAACAGAAGATGAAATTTCTTCCAATAGAGGTAGTCCTCTAGCTACATCCTCCAGTAACTAAAATCTGTGTCATCAAATTTCTCGATCTCTGAAACATTCACTTCATCTGCAGTCATTGGCTCTGATATCAGTTGTTATGATGTATATATATAATAAAACGATTGAAGATAAAGCGAAAAATAGAACGAGAAAATTCACACCAGAAAAGAATACTGCGGAACACACAGATTTACGTGATTCGACAAATTACCTATGTTCACGGAGTTGCAGAGGATTTTACTACTTGAGGAATTTGCACCGGTTGATAATCTCGACTTATAAGAGAAAGTCTCTCACTTCTTCACTCTCCACTTCTTCACTCTCACTTCTTCTCTCTCTACACCGAGATACACACAGAAGAAGATGAAGAAATACGGGGAACCACCTGTTTAATTCACGTACAAGAGAAATCATATTTCTCTTCTGCCACAAGCCACCAAGAAGAAGCCAAGGAAGAGCAACCTTCTTCTTCTTCTTTCTTCTTCCTTTTGCCGCAAGGAACTACTGCTTGCACTTCTCTTCTTTTGTCCCATCGAAGCAATAGGCAGGCTTTCCCTTTTATCGCGATGAGGAGGCGAGGCTGGTGATGTTTTGCGAACAGAAGCGATACTTCGCTTCGCGATGCAGGAAGGCAGTAGCGGGAACAGTTTCGCGACAGAGGAGTCGCGACTTTTCGCGATCGGGAGCGGGAGGCGGGGGTCGCAAACCGGGCTACAGCAAACATGTATATAAATGCCATTAATTTTATCCAACCAACTTATTGGTGTATCTTCCATCTTCCACCTTCCACCTTCCACCTTCCACCTTTGTTGTGTATCCAAACAACTTAGGTTTGTTTTTAGTAACCTCGTCTATAATAGATGCTACTCCAATAATGAATATCAACCCAAGTTTTAACATGACTATATCTTAACATTATCCTTTCAATCATGCTAGACTTAAATAATAATGATTTCTTAATTTATCCGACACTCATATTCACAAAATATAGTTGAGTCAATTGCATATTAAAAAAAAATTACCTTTAAGATATTCTCTTAACACAAAACACTTATGAAGTAGTTTTAATTTAAATTTCCTAGCTTAAATATAAACTCATTTATGTCTATATTGTTTTATATAAAAGATCAAAATTTATAACCTATTAGAACTTGGTATTACTTGATTATTGGTCGACATTCATTGAAATTGTTTAACGTTATCATTGTCGGGTCCCAAACCACGGATGCAAAAAGTAGAGGGTTACGTTAGGTAATCGACAATCAACGTAATTTTGTCGTCGAAAAAATCGTAACATGAATCCTTTAATTGAAGAAGGATTCATGTAGCTAACCCCGCTTAATAGAATAAAGGCTTGTTGTTGTATTCATTGAAATTATATACAATACACTTAGTCTTAGTTTCGCTAGTCATAAGCTTTTTATCTTATCAAACTTTCCTTCATTGCGACAATGTTCCACATGTTTCAATAGATGTCCGCCAATAGAGTTATATCATTTACAAAAAAACATGCAAAAAGCACCTCATTTTCAACATCCTTTGTAAACATTTTCGTAAAAATACACAAAGATACATTATTAACATTGATTTTTCACGTAATCATACTATGATTGGGAACTTTTTGTTACTCATATTTATTTTTAGGGGCATTCACATGCATAGCACACAATTCATATGTATCCCCATATTTTTGTGGCATTTACATACATTTCAATTTGCATGGCATGCCGCCAGTTGACGTTTGCATTTGCTTCGAGAAAGGTAAGAGGTTCAGGGCCTGCTTGGATGGAATGTTGGAGTGTGAAGATTGTTTTGGGTTTGAGCGTACTGGTTTTCGATCGAGTTATCATGGGTGGTTCTACGACTAGAGGAGTTGTCTCAGGTAGGGGGAGTGGTGATGTGGGAGTGGGTTGCTTTATAGATTCAGTAACAGTGGTGGGAGAGGATTGTAGATGAGATGGTATGGTTGTTGGAAAACTGGAGGAGGTTGAAGAATTGAGTTCGGATATGATGTTGGCAGTGGAGATAGCTGATTCAATGATTGTAGAGGGTATGGTTGAGTTGTAGTGGAGAACCATGGGCAGGAGCACTGAAGGGGTTGAAGGTTGGAGGGTTGGGAGAGAACTGATGGATGATTGGACGTGTTTGTAGGGGTAGTAGAGTTCATTGAAAATAACCTGAAGAGATAAAATGATCTTGCCGGTTGATGGGTGGAAGCATTTGTAGCCTTTGAAGTTGGGTGGGTAGCTGATGAAGACACGTGCATTTGATTTCTATTGTGTGGAGGAATCCATGGGAAACATTCACACCTAAATGCTTTCAGATTTTCACAATCAGGTGGTTATTTGTATAAGAGTTGATATCGGGAATGTTTTTGAGTGTTGGGGGAAGGCATCCTGTTGATGAGGTGTACAGCCGTTAGAATAGTATCGGGCCAAAATGTAAGTGGTAGAGGCAAGAAGTGATCAAGCTGTATCTAGGATATTGAGATGTTTTCTTTCAACAATAACATTTTATTGGGGTGTATTTGGGCTTGAGGGTCTTATCTAAGATATGGTGTATAGTTGTCTCAAAATAAGACTCAGGTTCAACCAAACAAAGGCCAATGAAGTCAGACATTACAACCTATCCAAGCAAGGAGATGAGTCACTCCAACTCTCCCCCAAGCACACCAGACGCCTCGCACAAGTCTCTAAGGCTCTTCAAGGGGGCCTAAATCCTCATCACTGAAAACTTATCAAGTCCTCCAAACGGATCTCTTGCCAAATGGGTAAGCTACCTATCGAATTACGGTGATTCACCCTTGCTTGATAAAATAGTTATGTTCCAGCTGCATGAGTATCCCTTTGGAGGCTCAATAGTCGAAAGTCGAACCAAAATATCCGGCCGAGTTAAGTTCGGACAGCCTAGCAAAGTATGGTTAACCGAATGATCACTATGGTTGACCAACTGCACTAACCCAATAGAGTCGATTGAATATACTTGGCCGACCCAAATATCTTGGACCCTCATCGAACGAACGACAAATAGTGGAACTGTAGGCTACTCTATTTTTTATATGCCCAAAACACCTGTTAAGGCAAGATGAAAATGAAGGCCGTCATGTAATTTGCCACTTTATACCCCCTATGTCATAAATAGGTGGTCATATATATAGAAAAAGGCTAATTATTCGACCTTAAAGGAACTAGTTTCTTAATGTGCACTCTCTTCCTCTCCTTCATTCTTACTCTCTCTCCTGCTTTAAATTTTATTGCTTGGGTGTGATTCATAGTACAATTTCTGATTCAACTATATAAAAGGAAAAACATGAAGATAAATTTAAACATGAAGATAAATTTTCTTACGAGCTCCAGATCCATTACAAGGGAAGCAAGGCTGAGTATTCTCTCGCTTAGCCTGCAAGGTACAAATCAACCCAAAAACAAAGAAAATCAAGCTTTTCCCTCCACCGAAATCTCAAAAACAATCAAACCAACAATCAGCTAACCGCATTGTCGATCTGAGTCTCATAAAAAAGTGGGATTCCTATGCCGACGGCAACGCTAACAACCCCGACGGAGATGGCGACAACCTGAAAGAACAAACAGAGATCCCAGTTAATCAGGCATCAATCTAAGTAGCAAAGAGAAACTCAAGCTTTGGTAATACTATCAAATGTATGAAGGGAGTACCGTGTTCTGATCAAGCTCTAGGGCTCTGATTGGGGGATAGGGAGGCGAGCGGCGGGTTCGTCCGGGCTTGAGGGATTGAGAGCGGGTGAGCTTATTGCGAAGATAGGAAGGGAGAAAGGATGTGCGCAGGCCTTGCAGAGGTGGCGCCGCAGCCATTCTTTACACTCTCAGCGCAGGGACAGCAGGGGATGGAGGATTTATGAGTGGATTCTTCCCTGGTTTCTCGATTACCAACTCGATCAGGAAGAAGCATGTCGACCACATACTATGGGTATGATGGACCCTCCATAAGCTAGAGTGTTTGGCCGCGATCCACATTCACTTTAAATAGTTATAGCTGTGAAGTTGTTTCTTCAGCTGAAAAAGCTGAAGTACAGTGCAAAATACTCTAATAAATAAATAAATGATCAATTGTTTAAATTATATAGCTAAAATAATGAGGACAACTACAATAATGGCAAGCCTAGAATGATGTTCGTCTTCAGGTCCTCATGATCAAGTATTCGGGATAATTTTCTCTCCATGGTAGCATCTCTTCTCACATGATCATAATCTTGAGAAAACTCATCAGTGTCATCAACCAAACTAAAAAACTCACAATCTTCGGGAGTTTTATTTTTGGGACGAGTAAAATCTTCTCCCGTTGTTCGTATCTTCTTGATTGGTAATAAACACACATTTCGCCGTAATGGCAAAATGGAACTCTTAAAGTATACAATTCTTTTGAAATCATTTTATTATTGATATTCTAAAGCACTATAACATCAATAAAAAAAAAACAAATATGCAACAAAATATAAAATATTTAAATATTTTTAAATTAAAAATAAATGGTAATTGAGACACAAAAAATATCTATAATATAGATTACTACGTAGATATATGTATATATATATATATATATACATCCACAAATCCAATGTCTAGTGGTTTGATAATGTCAATAGATATTTTCACCAAAAAGTACCTGTTTTTTGTCCCTGTAGAGTGTTGGAAACACTCAGAAACTACACAAATGTTATACTTATTGTGTTTTGTGACATAATGAAATGCTTAATGATTATAACTTCTGATGATGTAAATCATGAATATTAATGCAAATCATATTTGGACTGCACTTCATCTAGTAAATCACAAATTGTGCTTCTGATATCAGAAAAAATATATATAAAATAATTCCAATATAAACTCTCAAATAAACAAAAGAAAAGTGCTCATATATCTCTCATTCGCTAACTTCCCCTGATTGAGGAGAAGGGAAATAGAAGTTGTTAACTTATTTAACATATATCATTCTAGTATGCATCAAAACATATGCATTTCCAATAGCATAATTTTTTCAAATAAAAAAATAAAGAACCACCGTTAAAATTTTTCCACCCAACATGTTTCTTTAGAGGTATGAGCAAGCAAGTTGAAGTTCCAACGTCATAACAAAAATATATAAAGCAAGCCCAACAAAAATTCTCAAAGAAATAGAAAAAAACTGCTCATATATTTCTCCTTCTCTAACTCTCCTGATTCAGGAGGATGGAAATATAAGCTGCTAACTTATCTACCTAAAAACCTTCAAGCATGCATCAAAACATATGCGTTTTCATTAATATAAATCTTTCAAAAAAAAAAAAAGCTAAAATGTCTCGTCCAAAAGTTTCTCTACAAATAAGAGCAAGCAAATTAACATTCTAACATCAAAATAAGAATTATAAAATAAATCGAACATAATTCCTCAAAGAAATAAAAAGTTGTGCTCATATATTTCTCATTCTCTAACTTCTTCTGATTGTATTTTCAGTGGTATAAGTCTGCTACATTGAAAAAATGAAAGAACCAATGCTAAAATTTCTCTCCCTAAAATGATTCTCCGGAGGCAATAACAAACGAATTAATATTCTAACATCATAACAAAAAGATATAAAAAAGCCCAAAATAATTTCTCAAATAATTTTAAAAAAAAGTACTCATATATCTCTCATCACCTAACTTTCCTGATCAAGAAAGAGAGAAATAGAACATGATAGCTTTTTTGTCATATAACATTTAAGCATGCATCCTAACATATGCATTTTCAGTGGTATAAAGTTTTCAAGTATTTAAAAAAAAAAATACTGCTTAAATTTCTCTCCCAAAAATGTTGTATAGATTGAAAGAGAGACAAGAGCAATCAAATTGACATTTTTAATATCAAAACAAGGATTTCTAGAATAAGTCCAACATAAATTCTCAAATAGAGAGAAAAACTGTGCACATATAATTCTCTTTCCTTAACTTTTGATGATCGAGCAAAAAAGAAAAAGAATATGCTAACTTATCTGACATAAAATCTTGTAATTTGCATCGAAACATAGACATTTTTTATGATGTAAATCTTTCATGTAAAAAAAAAAAAACTACTTAATTTTCTTCCCCCAAAATGTTTATTTAGCCTAAAGAAGAGGCAAGGGCAAACAATTTGAACTTCCAATATCAAAACAGGAATATATAAAATATGTCCTATAAAAATTCTCTAGAAGATAGAAAAATAGTCGAATATATATCTTGACTTCTCCTAATTGAGTAATTTTTAGTCAATCAACCCCAACACAAAAGCCAAATGAAGCAATGAAGCAGAGGAAAAAAAAGGCCGTAAAGGAAAACATATGCACCCTCACAGCTAGAGCCGACGACACCGACAAAGGGAGATGATTGTTCAATCGAGTTTCTACTCTAAAGACACGGGTGACAACCGAGGGGAGAGGTAAAGGGTATTTGTGGGGACATAGGTGAAGTATTTTTTTAATTGAAGAGGGGTAGGGATGAAAAATATTACTACAAGCGTAGCTCCCACGGCGAAACACAAAGTCCCCTCTGTTTTGGCTTTCGCTGATTCACGACCAATTGTTAGCAGAATGCACGTGAAAATTAGGCTCCCAAACATCACATTCAGCGTTCCAGGGACGAGAAGCCGACAGACGGGCTCCCTAACTCACCCTTAGTACACGTGGGTGAATCCAGATTTTATAATGAAATGATAAATAAATTTTATAACTTTGCATCATAATCTTATTTAATAAAGTCAGATTTAAGTTGTAAAATAGAGAGAATGCTGGAAAAAAAGTGAAAAAAAAATCGATTTAATTGAATGATGGATTTAATTTATATATATTTTTTTATATTTGGCTGGATTTACGCTAAATCCATTGTTAAATCCTAAGCTTAAATCAAGTTTTGTTCTGTGAGGCATGCCCAATAATCAGAGTGGTAGAAAACTTGAGAAAGAAGTTAAGAGAGATACAGAGAGAAAAAAAAGAGGTTACAAGAAAAAAAAGAGAGAGTCTCCCTACATAGGATAAGTTAGAGAGAAGAGCATGATGAGGTCAAAGCCAAAAGAGGCAAAAGCCCAAAACCCAAAAAGTGCTTAATACATGCTACATACCTTCTATTTATATAAAATAGAGGGATAAATTTATTTATATAAAATAGAGGGATAAATATGAAAAATTACATTCTTTCCCCTGATTTAATGGAGGTATTATATGGTATTTTAGTTATTTCACCCAGGTAAGGCCCATTGAATTTTTAGTATTTGGCTAAATAAGTAAAGTCAATTGGGCGAGGTGGTTGGCCACATCAACCAATAAACATAATTAGGTCCGCTGATAGACCGATAATTCTGGTGTACCCGATCCTCCGAATGCAGTCAGGTAGAGTTGTTTCAACTGCCAGGAAAAAAAAATCATTTGGTGGCAATGATTGTCTTTGGTTGGCTTTAGTCTTGAGAGGTCCCCGGTTGCATGAGCCACTCGATCCCAGATGTTGGTTGGCTTACATCTTGAGAGTTCTCTGGTTGCCTAAATCGCCCAACCTTTGATTGCTAGCCGAATATTAAGATTTTATTCAGGTTGCTTTCTTAGTGGGTCCTATCTAGCCACATCGCTTTATTTGAGAACATTTGATTCTTTTGGGATTCGTGCAGAACATTTTTGGGTCTACACATACTTAAACTATGCTACTAAACATATCCTAGGTGTTTGTCATCTTGTTTTAATTTTTATTTATTTCATTTTTTTATATATAATATAAATTTTTGAGTGATCCATTTGATCTTATGATATTTTATGAATATTTGAATATCTTAATGATGTAGAATTAAAAAATATTATATTTGTTAGATTTGTGTGGTCGAGCTCTCAATTTGATCATAGGCTTGTCAAATTTGGAGATTATTCGGTCTCTCAAATATGTCCCAAAACTACTTATTATATTTTAGATGCAAGGTCTAGACTCAGCTAGCTCAAATCAGGTTTAATGCCAACTGATTCGTCTTATCAAAAAACTTCATTTGAATTGGAGTGTATATTTAAAGCTCCCAGTTCCAATATGTGCTAAGAATCATGTCTCATTAAAATAATTTGTTAGGACGCATCAATAATGACATTATCTAATCAAATAAATTAGAGACTAATAATCACAACACAATTTTTAAAACTATTGTTTTTCTTTTGTGAAAAATTTGGAGCACTTACATTAGTACATTGGAAATGCATCAGCACTAATTTTGAGAAGATCCAGTGGATATAGAAGAACAACTAAGGAGGACCAAAAGAGTCACTTGACCAGATGCAACCCCCTAAACCGGGGCTAAAGGTCAACCTCTTGCTAGCCATATGAACAAAGTACTAAAGTTAATAAAGCTGAGCAAAGACAAAGAACTACCTTTCACCACAACTGACTCAAGGGAAGAGTTCATTACCACTAGCCATCTGACGGACGCCCCTGAGAATTTTCATTAAGGGGAAAGAGTTTGCAATAACAATATCATTTGTAATTAAACTTTTCTTAATAATTTAAAAACTTATTTTAAAGATAATTATTGTGATCCCCATTGAAACTAATTTCAATTCAAACTCTTAAAATTGTAAATATTTCAAACGCAATCATAAATCATAAATGCTAAAATGTCATTATTCTTAGAAAAAAATTGAAGTTCTTATTTTCTCTATATTTTTAAAGTCTTGGATTATTTTTAGGTGATTGAAGTCTAAAATTTTAAATTTGAATCATTAATATGTTATTACTTAAATTTTTGTGTGGATGATATAAAACAAAAAAATATATATATAAATAGGCGGAGAAGAGCAATCCGAAATGGCGTTATGAAGCAATCTCCATCCTCGATCTCCAGTCCCAATTCCGCCGCCGCACTCATCTCCGCGATCGTTCTCCTCCTCCTCCTACGCCCCGCCAACGCCCTCATCCGCCTCCGCCTCTCTGGTAGCTCCTTTTCTTTCACTTTCATAGATGCACCCGCGCGCTTCGCCGTCCCCATCGATGGCTTCGGCGCATGTGGTTCTCTTTACGTCGCCAATCCCCTAGACGCGTGCTCTGCCCTGCGCACAAACTTCTCAGCTGAGCGCGTAGGTACGACCTCAGGCGATCGCTTTGTTCTCATTGAGCGCGGTGGGTGCAGCTTCGACCGCAAGGTTAGGGTTGCGCAAGACGCTGGCTTCCAGGCTGCAATCATCTTCGATGATCAGGACGTAGGTTACTTGTATTCGAGTAAGTGAACAGAAAACCCGCGAAAAGTTAATTTGGTTGAGTTGCTGATTTGCTTGCCTTCTTATATTGAGTTAGGGCTAAACTTGTCGATTTCAGTGTCGGAGGTGTTTGGATGAACCGTTTATGTGTTTAGAGCTATCTATTGTGATGCAGCTCGTGAAATTTTGTGGAATTCTGGAATTTATTGAAATTTAGTTGTTCTGCGCATGTTTTGACGTTTTAGCTATAAGTGTCGTTTCTTTGGGATGATTTTAAATCCCTTAAATGTGATTAATGTGCATCAAAACTAGGTTTATTTTGCTGTAGTTGACTCCATGTCTTTTAGCCAGCTTGCCTGTAGTGGTGTGAAATGGAAGAAGATTCAAATTTATTCAGGATTAGCTTAAGAACATTTTCCCACATCAATGAAAATTTGTTATCTGGTTTAGTGGAGATAGCTCTTTGAATCTCTGCAGAGAAGAAGATTGATGTGTATTTGAATTCTTTTTCCTAAGTTAGTGTGGTTGAAATGATGTTAAGGTGAAAGTTTGATGGAACTAGAAATGATGGTAATGATTATATATGAAGTTAGTGAGAGTGGGTGCCTTTTGAAGGTTGTCGAATTAATTCAGGATCAATGAGGGTTTCAGATGAATCTTCTCATAATGCAATTTCTAGTGGATTAAACTTAGGCATAGGATAGGGCAGTCCTTTAAATTTAGATCAAGAAGTTTTATATCTTTGGAATTTTACATAAGTAGCAGACAATTCTTATGTATATACACATCTCAGACCAAAACTTTCATATTTACATACATAGCACTTTGGTATTCTAAATCTATGCATTAAAAAGGTGAATTGTAATAGCACTATTTTTTATTTGATATTTGAGTGCTATGTGTGTAAACACATAATAATTGTGTGCTATGTATGTAAATGCCCCCTTCTTTTTCCTAAATATGAGTTTGCAATGAATTTTGGAAATGTTTTTTTATCACAAAATGTAGCTATGTTTTACGACAATTTTAATGGATACAACGACAATAACAATCCCTTATCCCACTAATTGGGCCCGGCTACATGAATCCATTTTCTTCATTGTCCTATTTAGTGTCACATTTCCAGTTTATTCTAATAAATTGCGATCAAGGCAATGATAATTGATATGATCCAAAATTAATAGGCTAGCGTCCAACAATCATTGTGGTGGATCGGAGATCTCGCGTCTTGAAATTCTGACATTTTAGTTGCGGAATTTATCTACCCAATTTGATTTTCAAATCAAGAAATTTAATGATCGACAGATCTCACATAAAAATTGGTTCTTAATTGGTTGATTGTGAAACACAGGCATTTAGAGTTATAACTGCCCATAATCCCAAGCGTGCCATCCAACCTATTATTTGAGGATGATGAATTTATGACACGTTACTTTGATGGTTCCTTCCATTCTCGTTTTCTTTTATTCTTCCAAATCTTCAACTTTTTATCTTTTTCTATTTTATTTTTTGAATTTAGACCTTCTCCAATAACCCCTACTTAACACGTCCAGTTTGTGAGGCCGTTAAATGCAATTTTGGATGGTTTTGATGAATTCCAACTCATTTTTTTAAGGGGCATTTGCATACATACCAACCAATTCCTATCTATTTACATTTTTAAAACCTAAACTTTAGTTGTTAAAAATAGACCACCCATATCTTTCATATCACATAAAAAATATCACTATTTTAACTTTTAAAAAGAGAAATACATGTTTTCATGTAGGTAAGGTGGTATACATATGTAATAATTGATGTTTAGGTGTTAGATATGTAAATGCATAAGAATTGACTAGTATGCACGTAAATCTTCCTTTTTAAACTTATAGAGTGGTATAGTGGAATTCATTTCAATTTCCATTATCCAACATATAATTGACATGAAGGTAGCCGCACATGCGCAGTTACTAGTATAATTGGAGAGATACAAATCCTATTTTTATCTCCTCTATTAGTTTTCTCTTTTTTCCCTTTTATTTCTGGTTTCGTTGTTTGTTTCTGTAGATAGAAATGTTGCTTAGTGTAAGAGAGAGAGAGAGAGTAGGAATAGTTGAGAGAAAGAGGTAGGCATTAGCTTTTGCTGGTATTATGTGTGTAAGGAAGAGGAGAATGGCCTCTTGTTGAGAGGGAGAGTTGATCCTAGATAAAGTGGTTTTTTATTCTTTGAATAAGGAAAGGTTTGGAGAGTGAGGGAGCGGTGGAAGAAGATTTAACAAAAATAAGCACTCTGTCAACTAAAAAAATGGGAAATTTTCAGGGAGTGTCGAGGTATGGATTCAAACTACTTGTTGGCACTAGCTTAGTCATGAAGACAGAAGAAACAGTCCATGATAATGGAGACTATAGACAATAAGCTTCCCTGCCTAAGCCTTTTAGGTGAGAAAAAATAATTTTCCAGGGAGCATTGAGATTAATATAAAATTATTAGCGAATTTATCATCAATACATGCTTTGATTCTGCCTAGAAATTTCATGGTAAAAGCTTTTATAAACTAACATTTTAGCGAGAGAGAGCGTATGCATCTGTTTTATAGAATTGAGGATGATTTACTTACATACCACCCAATTTCTATGCATTTACATCTGACTCCTAAACTTCAATTTTTACATCCATACCATACCACTGTCCATGCATGAAAATATGTATTCATTTGTTTAGAAGTTAAATGACTTTATTTTAGATGTGATATGAGAGATTTAGATGGTATAAATGTAAAAAGTGAAGTTTTGGTGTTGGATTTGTAAATATGTAGGAATTGGGTGGTAGCTATGTAAATGCCCCTAGAATTAAATATATGTTTAACATAAAAGTTAGAAGGAGAATCGGATTCATGGAATCCTTTAACAAATTTATTAGCAACTAGAATTTTATCATCACTGAGCATTGTAGAAATAAAAGCACCTTGTGCATGAGCAGTGGCCGGGCTAGAAATATTTTAGAACAGGGGTACAAAATAAATTATAAATTTTACAACGTTATTTAGCTAACTAAATTTATTAATATGAATCAGACATAATTATCAGATGAAAATTATTATGTTATTCACATGTTTATAAAATTTAAATGAAGCTCATATTAATTTAAAAAAACTAATGAATAAATCTATAAAAAAGATATTTTCACCTTTATGTTTTTTCTTTTTTGTCCTTTAGAACAAATTAAATTTTAAAATTCATGAGATAATTTTGATTTTTAAAGTTTAAATATTCACTATTTATCTATCTCGAGCCAATCCTTAATACTTAATCTTTCATATGCTTAAGATGGCGTTTACATACATGCCACCGTATTCTTAGTACGTACATATCTAACACCTAAATTATAATAATTATTGTTAGACCGCCTAATTCTTTCATATCATATTAAAGATTTGACTAATTTAACTTTTAAAAAGTCAAATACACGTTTCAATCACGTGGAAGGTGGCTTGTATGTAAAAAATTGAAGTTTAGGCGTTAATTGAGTCAATGCAGAAGAATTGAGTGGTATGTATGTAAATCTTTCAAGGCAAAATAGTTGTCTTGTGCTAGAGAAGTGTAAAGATATTTAAGTTTCAAATAAGGAAATAATAAAGTGGGGAAGTTGGTTCATGCAAAATTTTATATTGATGGTGAGGTTTGGTCAATTTTCAAATAAGCTTGCTTAGTAATAATACTACTTTGTCTTGCATTCAGCTGAAAAAGTTTAACTTTTGTTAAATTTTGTTTAGCTAATTTTGGTTTGTCTATTTACTTTACCAATAATGGCAATATGATAAATGGCGATTTCACTAATGTACAGGTGGATCCAATTCTATGTAAACTTGATTTGAATTGGCTTAATTACCCTTATTCAAACTTCTCGCAAGTAAAGATGATAAAAAGTGGCATTTACATGCATAGCACGCAATTCTTGTGTATTTACATATCTCACACCTAAAGTTTCATATTTTTGATGTAATATTAAAGGTTTGAGTGATATATGTGTAAATATGGAAGTTTAGGTGCGAGATATGCACATACATGAGAATTGTGTGCTACGTTTGTAGATTTCTGTGAACAAAATTATTTCAAATTTTATTTTTAATCTGTGGTGACAGTATAATTGTGTTTTATGTTTCGGGCATTGACATGTGTTGACCTCATTTTAGTGAGGTCTTAGGCTATTCCCCCTAGACCCTAGGATCTAGCTTTAGGAATTCCTTATTGACCATCCTAGCGGACTAGTAGCGGAGCCCACCTCACATGTAGAACTTCAAACCACTTGCAGCCATTTTTGTAAAACCTCGCACGAGTAATCTCAAGCACTCGACTTCTTTGTTAGCGGCATGGACTAACATGTAGAGGGCTCGAAAATGAGTTCCCATAGGGGCAGACGGCCTTAGGTGAACCCTTCATGACTCGACCACTCGGCACACTACAATTCGACGCTCTTTGACCCGACCATCGGCGAACTTGTCCAGGAGACCCCGGATGACCAAACGGACCACACGGATGCGTCCGGGACGTCGATTTTAGCCGGGAAGGACACCCATATTGCTATGGTTCCACGCACGCGCGAACGACACGAAAATTGATGCACATTTTTTTTTTAATTAGCGGGGAACGGGTTCGGACTCAGCCCGGGTTCAATTAGAGCCCGACATAGGCTGAACACTAGCCTGGGCCATTTCAAATTTCAAATTTTAAAATTCAAATCAGCCACATAATTTCCTGTCAATTAAACTTATTTCAGAATTACTATTTACCAAATAAAAGCCCCTGCATATGGAAATTATTTAATTTGGCGCCCAATCACCTGTAGCGGACGAACGCTACTATAGTATAGGTGGGATGGCTCCTTCTCCTTGTTCGACGTTAGCTCCTGCTCGCGAGAGCTTCCTCCCCCGCGCACGAACCGAGACCTACTTCGCCTGCTAGCCCTCGATCCCGCCTCTGCACCGAAGCGTCCCGCTCGACCACTCAATCCTGCCTCCCTCTTCCTCACGCAAGAGAAGCGCCGCTTGAGTTCGCTCCCTCCTCCGCTGTATTCGACCCGCTCGACCTCGTCTGACCTCCCTGCACCGAAACCAACCCCGCTCACCTGCCTCGCCATCTTCCTCCCGATCCGCCTCTGCACTCGACGCCGCTAGACGTCTCCCGCTTCGAAGGTCTCCCGCTCGCCTTCCTGCGCGCGCACTACCCCCTGGCTCTCTGCACCGAGCTCGTGCTTTCCTCTACACCATTCGGCTCCTCCCATACGCTCGTCACTAACCCTTGGCCTGCTCGAGCGCTTCCTTTCTGAACGACGAAAGCCCTAGCCTGCTTCGACTTCCACGCTCGACTGAAGCTGCTCGTATCCTCTTCTTCCTCACGCAGAGAAGCTTACTCGGCTTGTTTCCCTCAGATGCCGGACCACCTGCACTGCTGCAATTTTGTAGCGATTTCTGGGCTTTCTCGGATCAAGGTCTTATTTCTCCAACTTATTTTTTTTCGGTTTCTCTCAGCTTGCTTTATTTTTGCGAAGATCCTTTTACCTTCATGAATTAAAGTGCATGAGTTTAAGTTGATTTTTGCAGCAGGTGCTTGAATATGAATCTTAATTTGCTTTGACGATTTCTTCTCAAAACTTTCTGAAATCTACTTGCTTGCCACTCAACTCTTGCATATTTACATATGTAACACCTAAAACTTTGGTTTTACAATTAAAGCACCTCTATTTCTTAATGAGAATGATGTCTTTGCATGCTCAAGGATTTATACACTGATCTGGGCACCTGTCTCGAAGAAGTTTTGGTAACATAGCTTTTAAATCCGAATGTTTCATGTGATTATTTGCAAATGTTTCAAAGCTTTAGTACACCATCTCTTAAAACCTGAAAGTTTTACATGTTACTCTCAAATACTAGAAAGCTTGATGGGTTGATTTGAAACAACACATGCATGCTTTTAGAAGTGTTTTAAACATCATCTTGGGGGTTGCCCTTGCTCAATTCATCAATTTTTTTTTAAGAGCTTTATGAATCATTTAAATGTCATTTCATCCAGTGTTTTTTTTAGGCTTTAGATCCACGGCTTGGGCTTCGTAGTGGCTGTCCGGGGCTTTTAGAGAGCTGTCTAGGCTTCACAGCGGTTGTCTGGGGCTTTTAGATTGCTGTTTGGATTTCTTGGGGACTGTCCGGAGTGATTTGATTGCTGTTTGGAGCTGTTGGTGACTTTAAAACTGCTGTGTAATGTTTCTTATTGCTGTTTGGAGCTGTTGGAGACTTAGAAAAGCCGTTTGAGTGCTGTTTGGATTATTTGGAAGCTGTAGGTGGCTTAAAAAAGTGATGTTTGGAAGAATATAATTACTGTTTGGACTTTTTAATTGTTGTTTGGAAGAGTAAAAGTGCTGTTTGAAAGAGTAAAAGTGCTGTTTGGTGTAATTAAGTGCTACCTAGTGCTGTAGAGAGCTGTAAGAGAGCTGGGGGAAGGGTAGAGTTGTTGTTTGAAGTGTTTGGAAGCTATATGAGTGCTGTTTGGAGCCTCACAATTGTTATTTGGAGTCTTATAAGTGTTCTTTGAACCTTAAAATTGCTGTTTGGAGTTGGGAGAAGCTTGAAATTGCTGTTTGGAGTTGGGAGAAGCTTGAAATTGCTGTTTGGAATGTTTGGAAGCCACATAATTACCTGTCGGAAGCTTAGGAGTGCTTATAGTTGCTTGTCCGGAACCTTTTTATTGTTGTTCAAGCTTTAAACTTGCTGCCCCGAGCCATCGAAAGTCTTAGGATTGCTTGTTTGGAGAGTTTAATCACTACCCCAAGTCATAGGAGATCTTAGAGTCGCCGCATGGGCTTGCTAGTTGCAGCCTCGGTCGTTGGAAGCCTTAAAATTGTGATTTAGGCCCAGTTCACTTGTATTTTCCTCCCTTTTGACTTTTGCTTGTGTTGGAAGTGAGCCGACCTTCTCCTTTTTCTTTTTTTTTTTATTTATTTTTTATTGTTGTTTAAAACGGTTAAGCCACAAAACGGGGAATTTCAGATTTAATTGGGAAACACTTAGGGGATATTTGAGTTTTAGTTAGAAAACACTTAAGTGAGTGTAGAACACCTTAAATCACTCCAAGCACAAGTCACAGCATAGGTTTCCTAGACTTGCAGGTGCGCACCCTAGGTGGAACCCATCCTCCTAGTCGTTCACTGTAGGCTTCCCATACCTTAGGACCACACCCTAGGTGAGAGTCACCCACCTAATTCACAGCATAGACTTCCTAGACCTTAGGAGCACACCTGTGTGAGAGTCACCCACCTAATCTTCACTTCAGGCCTCCTAGACCTTAGGAACACACCCTAGGTGAGAACTCATCCACCTAATCTTCAAATCACAGTGAAACTAGGCACCTGACCCTAATTCATAAACTGTTTGAGACAGTAGACACGAGAATGCACCGAGTCGTGGTTCACACTTACCTAATTAAATCAACTGTGGAATTCTCTAAAATGACTTAACCAATAATAAAACCCATCGCACGGATTTGAGCTCGAACATTACACTCGCATCCTCCCGACAGTCGGACATTTGTTTTCACACATATGGATCATCGGACTAAGTATAAGTTCGAGGTCCAGGTGGCGATGACGATGATAATAATGCTTCATGTGTCTTATACGAGGATACGAGGGATAATTAGAATAGTATCTCCTACCTCGAGGACCTCCATAAGGGGAGAGGAAAGGACCGATGATACTATTCACCGACTTTGGTTAGATTGTTTCCCGACAATCTTAGGTCGTCGATAGTCCCAAGACGATTGAAATGACTGCTCGTGACTATACTACTTCACAAAATACTAACAAAAAAAAATAATAACAAAATAAAAAAATAAATCTCTTTTGCTTGTTAAAAAGAACTCTGTATAAAAACTTAAACAACAACTTTTGCATGAAAATCAAAGAATTTTTCCTTATAAAATATATAAAAGTCTATGGTTAGTCACTTGGATTGGGTTAAGGCTATCCTCATTAGATCGTCGGGTTGGCTAGTCTCTTATCCAAGGTCGGGAAGACACGAGTCCAACTTCGGCACACCACCTCTACTGATGTCTTATACTCAGTCTTGATCTTCCATATGTGACTACGAGTTTTGTTTGCGATTTCTACGACTTGTTTTCTTTATTTTCTGACTTTCGTATCGGATTTCCTCGCTTCGTTTACTTTTCTCGAAGCTTAATTTAAATCCACTCGCAAATCATACGAGTTTCGCAATACTAGTCATGCATCGGTAGCAGATGTCAGTGTACACTTTTACGCTTTATTTATCGCAATTTACTTTACTCGCAATCCACTTTATCTGCGCTTTACTTTCTAAGCAATTTTACTTCGCAATTTTACTTGCAATTTATTTTACTCCGTATGCAAAACCGAAAACTACAACACAACTCGAAACATCGAAACACATTCGACAAAACCATTCGAACTTTAGATATTATGATGCATTCTTCAAGAAGGAGCATGGAACGAAACCACGAACGGATGCGATCGACATTCTACAATAATACGCCAATGAGCTTGATCGAGCAAAGAAATGGATCTTCTTCAACAAAGCCCTTCATAGTTTAAATAACAACATATGTGACTTCGAGTAGCTCGTCCAACGCGCGTAAACCCTCATTCTCCTTTTGAGCTTCGTGCAACCGTGTTGCTGCAGCCGTAAGTTCAAACTCGCTTTTGTGCTTCCGGAGGTTGTCGTACGGTACGACGTAAACCCTCTTATCTCTGCATGCTATTCGCATAATCGGGTATTATGCAAGTAGCAAGTCCCAAATAATAAAATTGGCAGTGATTAAACATTTAATTAACGTCGTCTCCAAAACGCAACCACACCACGCGGATAGTTGGAGCGCACGGCTCGCCTCGGATCCGCGACATCCCCTACCTTTCTTTCCTTCGACTCTCGAAATAACTCGTTCCCATTCGAGTCACTCCCACTCGATTTTCTTCGTCCTACTACGAAAACCTAAACCCTCGAATTTCGAAGACGTAACTATCGATCATTATCGAGAGTTTTCTGCCGACACCACTCATTCGAGCATGTAATTAACTATAGGTGCATGCTCATAGTGAACTCTGAACCCGAGTAAAATAAACCCTACCTAACTTTTCTATTGGGTAGGGAATCATTTCGATCACACATAAAGGTTCGCAGATTAAACGGATGTCACGAGTTCTTTAGTTCAGTATGATTGGCTTACCGTCGCAAGATACATTACTCTTTCGAGGAAGTTGTATCATTCGTGACATCGAGCACGATTATGCAAATTACTGGATGAATGAGATCCAGGAGGTCTCATTTTTTTTTTCAAAATTAAAATACACTATTTTCAAAACTACTTTCAAAATCATATACCTTTTTATATTAAACTAAATCACCAAATTTTTATATTCTTGTAAAGCAAAAAAAAAAATGCGGCCGACAACATGCATGCACCATCATTCTTATTTATTTACATATCTAACTTCTACACATTTATATACATACAGACCACTCAAATCTTTAACATCATATAAAAAATAATCACTACTACTGTTTTAAAATTGAAATACATCTTTCCATCTATAGATTTATGACGCCAAAGTGTTATAAGTGTAATATCAAATTTTTGGTGTTAGATATGCAAACACATAAGCATTGTGTGGTATGTATGTAAACTTCCCTTTTAACTTGATGACGGCAACTAATGTTTACAGAAACAACCCTCAATAGTCCTCTATTTTCTTGAACTTTTCACTCTAATTTCATCCGTATTATCTGAAGTGTGCTGCATATGTTTTCTATTTGTAATTGCTTATGAAACTTGGGGCTGGGATTCACCTTTAACAATTTTCATACTCTATCTTTCATGAATTTCAGCCTTTTTTTATATTTATTTTTTTAGTAAATTGTCAAAATAGACTCCTGACTATTTACACAGTTCCTTTTTAGTCCCTAAGTTTAAAAAATCATCAAATTAGTCTGTAATCTTTTTTAATATGGGGTGAAATGGTGATTGGGATTAAAGTGGATGTCTGCAAAGAGTCAGAGGGCTGTTTTAACACTTTTCTTTGTCTCTTCTGTAGTGATCGGAAATCCATCGGGCATCAACATACATGCAATATTTGTTTCGAAGATGGCAGGTGAGACCTTACAAAAGTATGCTGATGGGGAAGGAGAATGCTGCATAGGCCCTCCGATAGAGGAAAATGCGGGAACAGTGCTCGTGATTTCTTTCGTTTCTGTTGTCATTATAATATCAGTTATTGCCACATTTCTATTTGCTCGAAACTGTTGGATTCTTCGTAATAGCGGCCATCGAAAACCTCCTCGTATGGACAGGGAGGAAGTAGAAATACTTACATGCTTCATATTTAAAAGCGCTTATTTGAACACAAAACACATTACGGAAACTTGTGCTATCTGTCTAGAAGATTATCAAGATGGAGAGAAACTCCGCCTTCTTCCCTGTCTACATGGTATGTACTCATCCTGCTCAATTCTATTTCATGATATTCTTCATCATTGTTATGAATAAATATGTTTTGAAAGTTCAACAACAACAACAACAAGCCTTTATCCTATTAAGTGGGTTGGCTACATGAATCATTTTTCTCTATTGAATCTTTTTGAGTGTCATATTTGTATTTAATCATAATAAATTAAGATCATTATTTATACAATATGCCCGTGTCTTTTTTAGGTTTACTTCTACCTTTTTTAACATAATTAGTCAAATCTAAAATATCAACTGATCTAACCGGATCAAAAGATGGTCGGTGTTTAATGTGACCAAACCATCTAAGGCGACTCTAGAGTATTGTTTACCACTGGAGCTACAATAACCCTTTCATGGACGCATTCATTTCACATTTTGTCTTTTGAGTGTCAAGCCACTCGTCCACCTAAGCATTCTCATCTCAGCAATACTTAGCTTAGCGTTATGCTTCTTTTAAAGGCCAACCTTCTGTGCCATAAAACTTTGCTGGTCTCACAAACATCTTATAAAATTTTCCTTTAAGTGGTACTTTTATATCACACAATGTGTGAATCTTGAATGTTGATGAATAAAAACTGTTTGATTTTGTGAACCTTATTGATATGGAGCATTTACATACATACCGCCCAATTCTTGTTTATTACATATCTAACATTGAAACTTTAATTTTTACATTTACACCACCCAAATCCTTCATGCTACATCAGAAATACCACTATTTTAACTTTAAAAGAGTGAAGCACACATTTTCATGCATAGGTAAGGCAACATATATTTAAAAATTGAAGTTTAGGTGTTAGATATGTAAATAAATTGGAATTAAGTGGTGCGTATGCAAATCTTCCTACTGATATTTGATGATAAGCTTTTTATTCACTGCTGCAGTATTATTCATTGTCAATAATAGCATTTTTCTTCCTTAAAAAGATAGCGATGTTGGTACTCGTAATGT
The DNA here is from genome assembly GCA_022702705.1 of Papilionanthe hookeriana x Papilionanthe teres. NCBI lineage: Eukaryota > Viridiplantae > Streptophyta > Magnoliopsida > Asparagales > Orchidaceae > Papilionanthe > Papilionanthe hookeriana x Papilionanthe teres. The sequence continues at coordinate 52,343,505 of CM040428.1, forward strand.
GATGTTAAAGATTTGATACATAAGAGTTGTGTGGTATGTATGTTAATGGCCCAACATTTAAATGTTGGGAACTTTGTATTATTAAACGATGGCCCTAAAAGCCATGAAATGCTGCTTTTCTCTTATCTCATGTTGGAATAATTTTTTTATAGAATTTCACTCGGCGTGTGTGGATTCATGGTTGACTAAATGGGGAACATTCTGCCCAATATGCAAACACGAAATGAACTCCAGCAGGTAGATTCTTCCAGTTCTGTGTTTGTAAAATTAAAATTTTCTGCATATAATGATTTGCTCTCCTTTATGTCTTTATTGGTTGTTTGTTGCTGCTAATTTTGCACGCCTGCCATTAGTTTTTTCTTTAAGCAACAGGGAGCACTTAAACAGATCTTCTCTTCTAATGCTGTAAAAAATAATAAAAAATTCGTTTTGTAAGGTGCAGTTAGAAAAGCAGTAGATTTGAGTTTTGTTTTTTGTTCCAAGTTTATTTTTTTCCAAAATATAAAATGCAAAATAATTTTCTGACTATTTAATGGGGTCATTTTAGTCACAGAGTCTATAAAAGTTCTAAATCAGTCTCCATACTCTTTAAATTAGGGTGGAAATTAGTTTTCGTAAAATTATTCTCCATACTCTTTAAATTAGGGTGGAAATTAGTTTTCATATTAAAAATGTCTGGGTTAACACTGTAAACGAGCCGAGCCTGTGTGAATTCAGGTTTGGCTCGCGTTCGGGTAGTTCGAAATTGACTCATATTTGAAATTGCTTGTGAACAGTGTGTTTGTGTTCAACTCGATTTACATATTATTGTTCATGTTCTGCTTGTGTTGGCTCGAAATTAGCTCTTTTAAATTAATTAAAAAAAAATAGATATTGGGTGTTAGATTCAAATATACACAAATTCTGTGCAATAGAAGATGCAGAATCACATGACCACACGAGTTATTATGATTTAAAATTAGATATAAATATTATATATATATATATATATATATATATATATATATATATATATATATATATATATATATGTATATATATAAAATGTATATATTATTATATAAATAATATATATAATTTCCTTATTTAGAGCTAAAATGATTAAATAAAGGATTGTTCGTGTTTGGCTCGTTAATAATTCGAGCTTAAAATATTTTTTCTTGTTCGACTTGTTAAATTAAGGAATGATTCAAACATTAGCCGAACAAAGAGCCGAACACTAGCTTTTCGCGAACTGCTATGTGTTCTAAATTGGCACTTATATGGACTCTGGGATTAAATAAAACCCTGAAAAGTGTCGGGGACTAGTTTGACACCATTCTCGTTTTTCTCCATATTCTGTACGCTAAAGTAATGGACTATTTTGAAGGATGTTCATATAATTATTCAGAAAAGGAAATAGAGATTAATAATGCATTCCTGCCAACTGAAGGTGTCAAGTGGCTGTTTGTGCTGATGTTATCTGAGTGTAAACTAAATGAAGTATTGGTGTTTTAAATTTCAGGTGTTTGGTTGCGAGTAATATAATTGCAAAAATTTTTATGAAGCATTTACATACATACCGCACACAATTCGTATATATATACATATCTAATTCTAAAACTTTCATATTTATATATCTAACAGTAAAATATTTCATATCACATCAAAAAATTATCACTATCACTAATTTTTTAAAAGTGAAATACACCTTTTGCATGTGGATTTAATAACAAGGTTGTATAAATGTAAATATCAAATTTTAGACTTATCTATATGCAAATACATTAAGAATTTTGTGGTATGAATGTTAATTTTCCAACATTTTTTTAAACAATTTAGAATACCCTGTCTGGTTCATTTTCAAGTTATTTTGAATTTGCCCAAATTGTGCGAATTTAGAATACACAAACTTGCATACTCCCTTGCGACCTCCTGAAAATCCCCGAGACCTCGGGATAACTCTCATAACTTCGCTTACACGCATACCGCTCCATTCTTATGTATTTACATATATAACAATTGGATTTCAATTATTATATATATGCCACTACATTTATGCATGAAAATGGTGCATTTCACTTTTTAAATGTAAAAATCGTGGTATTTTATGTGATATGAAAGATTTGGCTTGTAGAACTGAAAAAAAAATCAAATTTTAGATGTTAGATATGTAAAACATAGGATTTGAGGGGTATGTAATTGACCCTAAATATATTAGTATGACCATAAAAGGTATATTATGTCATGGCTCAATCCAATGCAACCGGTATTTTATAGAGATCACAACATTTTGGGGTGCAACAAATGAGGGGGGCGTCAACTTGAACATTCAATACATTACCTATATAGCTTCCACAATACTATCCCTTTCAGAATTCATCATTGATTGTACACTTATTCTAGTTTATTGCACGACTCACATAATCACTAAACTATTTAGAACAGTAGATAACTGATAAAGGACGAGCACAATATTTTATTTACGTAGATTGCTTTATTTCTAAAATAAAAGATCAGATTTATAATAATCAAGTTCATCTGTGAAAATGCATTGGAATGTAAATAGATGCTATATCAAAATTTAAACCATGAAATTCATTATAAAACCATTACATGAGCTAAACCCAACCGAAGTAATGGATTATACCTTCAAACTTTCTAGTATATATTTCCTTTCTTTTGATTTTCTCTCCCTCTCTTTTGGTCCAAACAAGCCATGAAAATGAAGCATACCAACAAAACCATTTTTGAAGAAGAAAGGCACTCCTGACAAATACAGTATCATGTATAAAGCTTGATCAGTAAGAAAAAGCTTATGCTCAATATATTATAATGATGTTTTTATTTGGCTTGTTAAATAGTTAACAATTGGAATATTACTAGCTTTGGTTGTGCAATTTGTTGTCGACTTAGCTCAACTTGATGTAAAAAGTGCATTTCTCCACGAATTTCGAAGGAGGAGATGTATATATCAGATGTAGAAGGGATTTAAAGCTTCCGAACACAGAATCAAGTTTGCAAATTAAACAAACAAGTTGCTTTATTTAAAGCAATCACCATGACTATAGTGCACACAATTTGACTACTTAGTGCTAAAAAAATGCACGTGTAAGTTAGTTTGATCAATGTATCTGCTTTAAGAAACTCCAAGATAGTGCACTTATCAATTTATTCTTATATTTTAATGATGCTTTGATAAAAATGATCACTTGAACTCAGAGTTCTAGTCTTAAGGCACTTAAGAGGCCAAGAAGATTCTTTAGGATGGAGATCAAGCACGATAAAAAGGTACAATCAGCTTGACGTAAACTTAATATCCAAATCAAGCACTTTTAATGTTCAATATTGATGAAACCAGTAAACTACCCAGCAATCCTTTAACTCTGCATTTCAAAATAAGTGCATCAAGGTCTCTAAGTACAAGTGATTTGAAGAGAAAATGGTTAGTATTCTGTGTGCAATTGCAATGAGAACCTTGATGGATTTAACGGTGTGTACAAGACTCGAATTTTTATATGCTATTAGTTTAGTGAGCCAATATATACATGAACTCATTAAAGCTGTTGGCAAGTAATTAAGTGAATTCTATGGTATATTTAAGGTATCATGGATGTTGATTTGAAGTTTAAAATAAATTTTCTATTGAAGATCATTTAGTTGTTTTTTCTTTTAAATATTCACACACCCTGCATATGTGAAGTCTTGAACCTAAGACCTGAGGTTGAAGGACAAAGCTACCCAACCACTAGGTCAAGATGACTTGCATTATATTGAAGATCGTTTAGTTGGATATATGGATTCTTGTTGTGTAGGTTATTCCTAAAAGAGTCCATTAGCAATTTTGGTGTGTTCACTGCAGTAGGGGGACTAGTAAGTTAGAGATCTATATTACAGCCGCAGTTGCTTTGTTTATTATGAGTGTGTGTTGACAATAGAACGCTAAACTAAATCATTCAGCTTCATAATTTGATAAAAAAACTTTGGATTCATATAAAATATCTATATAGATTTTAACAATAGTTAGAGTGTCACTTATTTAGTAAGAACCAAGTTTATCATGATAGCATCATGCATATTAACATTCCACACCTTTTTAATAGAAAATTAATAGAAGGGTGAAATGTTCTACTATAGAAGGTTGATATTATAGATAATCTTATGAATATATTGAGGTATGTGAAAACAACATTTGTAATTGATCAACAATTATCAAATTATTTATGCTTAAATTTATTACATGTGCAAATATATATTATTGAAAATGATTGTTCGTTTCACACTATAAATATCCTAAATAGAGGCTATCACAAAGTCTTAACTAGAGGCTATCACAAAATTCTTGCTAATTCTAAATAAAGGATACGACAAATGCATATAATTGTGTTTGATTAGTAATGTTTTGGGAGAAACTCTTTACTATAAAATTGATGCAATTGTCAGTTATATGCATGGGCAGAATCAAGCTATGTCAAGAGTGGGCAATTGTCTGTCATAGAATTTAAGATTTCTCTATATATATATTTTTTAATAAAAGAGCACGAATGCTCAATTTTATTGCTTCAAAAAAAGAAGTACAAAACCGGGAAAAAGGTCCCAACACACACACACTACAATAAGACCAAACAGAAAAATAAAAAACGGGCCCTTTTTCCAAAAAAGTAAAAACATACAACTCACATGACAAAACAAAAACAAAAACTAGATAAACATTAACTATCTAAAGCAAAAACTTAATTTAAGAACACAGGAATATAATTAGAGACAATTGGTTTAATCAATCGAGCTCCAAGCTTCGCAATCCAATCTGCCACCAAGTTCACTTCACGTCGTGTATGAGTCCAAATCACATTCAATCCGGCAGTCAGAGCTCTAATTTTTCTAATCTGTAACACAATACTCCAATGACAGTTATAATTTAAGGAACAAATTTTCCGAAGAATTAAAGAGTCAGTTTCTAAATAAATATTAATCCATCCCCTATGCCGAGCAATACGAATAGCAAAAATGATGGCCTCAGCCTCGACAATTAAAGGTGATAAAGCATTAATAGGAGCTGCAAACCAAGCAATAACCAAACCATTCCAGTCACGAATAATACCTCCAATACCAGCTTTCGAAATATTTCATGAAGCATCTGTATTTATTTTTCGAAACGGAGTCTGAGGTTTGCACCAAGAAATATGCTTGACGAATTGAATGCAAAATTCAACGAAACGTTGAGATTATTAGCAATAGCAACAATAAAACTATTACTAGAAGAGAAGGAATCATGAACGTAAAGACATTTATAAATATAAGAGTAAATCCGACCAACCACTTAAGAGAAGCTCAAAATAATACCATTATGCTTAACATTATTACGATTAATCCAAATAAACCACACAATAATAGAGGGAATAATACTAAGGAAAGAATGACCTTTACTGTTCCAATCTCTAAACATCTCCAGAATAGAATTATAGCTATTAAAAGCATCTTTACGGCCACAAAAATTGAAAATCCTATTCCAAATATCAACAATGAAACTTGCACTTAATAAAAGTGTGCAAAATAGACTCCTCCTCATTACCGCATAATAAACACTTAGAAACAATTCTTAAACCTTTCAGCTTAAGAAGATCATCAATTGGTATGCAATTATGTAAAAGCCTCCAAGAAAAAAACGAAATAGATGGCTTCAGCCACTTGTTCCAAAGCCACTGCAGGTCTAAACCGACGAGAATAGAGTCGATCGAAGCAAAAGTTTTAGTAACGGACTCCTAAGCTTACCTTCGATCTTTGGAATATCACATCTAATATTTTCCAAAGAAATCTTAGAAATAAAGACAACATCAGCATACTTAACCACAAACCTTAATTTAGGAAGATTCCAATTAGAATTATCCCAGAACTCATTAACAGTAACATTAATGTCAAAAGGACCACCATAACAATTTGCAAGAGAACCCAATAAGGTCCAATCATCATACCAAAAAGAAATATTGTCAAAACCAACGTCCCAACACATTAAACTTTCAACCAAATTAGAAACCTTTAACATCTCTTTCCAAATATATGAATCATTATTGGAAGGAGAGATAGATAACGGGTGCAAATTACCACAATATTTAGAAGAAAGAAGATAAGCCCATATAGAGTTATTTTCTCTAAAGTGAAACCACAATTTCATAAAATTGTACCTAATAGAATCAGCAATTTTACGAAAGCCCAAGCCACCACTAGATAAAGGTTTACAAAGCTTATCCCAGCATTTCCAGTGTAAACCCTTCTTACGACACCCATCCCATAAGAAACTATTAAATAAAATCTCTAACTTCCTAATAATAGTATGATGAACATTCATCACCTGAATACTATAAAGAGGAAGAGAAGTAAGTATACTCTTTAAAAGAGTAATCCTCCCCCCAAAAGAAAGGAACTTGTTTTCCCAAGAATGAATTTTCATTCTAATCTTGTCCACCAAATCAGAAAACAGAGCAATTTTCTTAGAATTCTTATCCAAAACAAAACCAAGATACTTAAAAGGCAAAGTAGAAAGGCGACAAGAGGTATAATCGAGCAATCCACTTCAACTTACCATTAGAGATGTACTTAGAGCCATAAAAGTGGCACTTGGCGAGTGTTGAAAAGCAAACCGGAGGTCTTCCGAAAATGATCAAAAAGCTTCCAAATCCTCTTAATAGATCTCTTATTAGAATTAGTGAAAATAATAAGATCATTAGCATAACATAAATGTGAAATGCTTATGTTACCTTTATGCACATAGTTATGGGAAGGATTATCCTCATAAAGTTTATAATACACCTAGAAAAATAATCAAAAACCAGAATAAACAAATAAGGAGAAAGAGGGTCTCCTTGCTTAATACCTTTAGTAGCCATAAAGTGACCATTAGAGCTACCATTAATAATAAGAGAATAATAGTTATTATTAAGAATTCTGTAAACTAAATTACAGAAATCCCTATTAAAACCACGAGCCTTCAACACATGAATGATAAATTCCCATCTCATGGAATCAAAGGCTTTTTTAATATCCATTTTGAAAATAACATTCCCATCTCTTTTCCTTTTGTCAATATCCAATAACAACTCTTGACCTGTAAGAGCATGATCAATAATATTTCTACCCTTAATAAAAGCCGTCCGATTTAAAGAAATAACATTACCCAAGACACATCGAATTCGCTAACAATGATCTTAGAAATTATTTTAGAAATAACAGTACTAATACTTATAGGTCTAAAACAATTCCAGGAACTAACAACATTATCTTTAGGGATGAGCACAATACTAGAACTTTTAAAAAATTTTGGTAAATCAATGCCACAGAAAAAATCCAGAATAGTACCAATAAAATCAGTTTTAATAATGTCCCAACAGTGTTTATAAAAATCAACAGTAAATCCATCAGGCCCAGCAGCCTTACCAACATCCATACTGTCCAGAACATTATTAATCTAAGAAAAAGAAGGCACATAAGAGAAATTCTTCAAATGCAAATTCTCAGTCAAAGGAAAAACGTCAAAGTTAATCATATCCAAAGAACTGTTATCATTAGAGAACAAGTTTGAAAAAAATCTAATACCATCGTTAATAATATCTTCCTCATTAGTTAATTCATAACCATTAACATCTCTAATAGAGGAGATAAAATTTCTGTTTCTCCTACTCTTTATGCAAGCATGAAAAAAGGAGGTATTTCTATCTCCATCCAAAAAATTACACCTAAAAGCTTTTTGAGCATAAAAGCTCTCCTCAATGTTAATAGCATAAGTAAGATCTTTCTGAGCTTGAGTAAAGAGATCAAGATTAATAATATTATGATGATACGGGACCTCTAAATCCTTAACTCTAGTCTCGGCCTCTAAAACCATATTATTGATATTACCAAAAACATTCCAATTCCAAGATCTTAATTTATTAGCAAGATGTTTATGAATATACCATAACTTCTGCCCATAATTAAGAGTATGATAACAAAAATTACTGGAAACCCAGTTATTTTTTATGAAATCCATAAAACACGGATGCTGAATCCAAACATTAAGGAAACTGAAATGATAAGCTCTTTTAATGGTCTTATTGAAAACTTTTAATAAAATAGGAGTGTGATCAGAAGCATTAAAAGCCAAATGCAAAATTTCAAAACTACCAAACCTATTACACCAACTGGAATTAGCTAAAAACCTATCAAGTCTTTCAAAAACATTACCCCTATGCCAAGTAAATGAATTACCAGAAAACCCTAAATCAAAAAGCTCAGCATCCAGAATGACATTATTAAAACTAGAAATAAGATTAATATTAGGAGAAAAACCACCTCTCTTCTCATGAACAACAGAAATAACATTAAAATCACCACCAACAAGCCAGTGCTCATTCAAAGGGCCAATGCAATTAATTAAATTCCATAAAATCGATCTATCCCGCCTAGTACAACCGAAGCATAAACAATAGAAAAATAGAAGGAGACATCAAGATAAGAAACAAGAATATGCAATAATTGAGCATGATTAATAATCACCTCAACCTTAATAAAGTCTTTCCAAAAGAACCAAATTTTATTGTTAACATTAGCCATAAACTGAAAATTATCAATCTTCCTAACATATTTAGAATTATTAGCATAATTAACTAAAGGTTCCAGAATTCCAAAAAAATGTAAATGATATTGTCGATAAGATTTTTAAGTCTATTAGAGGCATCACATTTAGCAATACCTCTAATATTCCGTACTAAAGTATTATAATTCATCATCGGTATCTTTCCTACCTCTAGTAATTCTAGAAGTAGAAGTTACCTCATTCAAATCAATCTTACCATTCATATGATCGACCACCGCATCGGGATTAATATAGCTTAATTCCTCGCTACCTTTAAATTTCTTCCTTCTCGAGGATTTTTGAACCAACCGAGTCTTCTTCGAGCTCGGACCTGTTTAAAGTAATAAAATCGCATTTAAATTGTCGAAACCATATCTCCAATAATATCCTTCCCCTTATTGGTAATAGATAAATTAACATTTGCCTGATCAACAATAGGATCAATCAATAAATTCGATTGATTATTGTTGATAAGTTGATTATCATTAGAAGATACAATCCTATTCTCATTGGCATCAGTTAGATCAACATGATTTTGATCTAAATCTACTTGCAAGTCGACTGGAGGTAAATCTTTAGAAGAAGCAACCATATTATGAACAACTTGAGGCAAATCTTTAGGAAACTGAACAACATCATCAACCTTATCAGGAATAACAATCACATTAGAATTCGCAAGATTAGTAGATCTTGCAGAATTATTATTAATATACTGATCAAGAATTGGTTGCATATTAACATCTTTATTAGAGGCCACCATATTAATATTAGAATTCTTAATATGTTTAGCCTTCAACTGAGGATGAGCAATAAAGCAATTATTAAAATTATGTCCAAACATACGACATTTACTACAATATGGTGGAATATATTCCATTTCAACAGATTGTCAATACCCTGAACCAGAGTCCTCCAACCAAACAAAATCACAGAAAGAAGCTGTAACATCCCTTTCAATAAGAATACGAGCATTAGAAGGTCTACTATAATTGACAGATGTCATATCGATTTTCATCGGTGAGCCAAAAATTTTACCAAGAGAATATAAAACTTTCTTGTTATAAAATTGCAATTTTAACCCAGGAAAACGAAACCAGATATGAACAATTGGGGGTTCTTCCTTGGGATTAAAATCGACGATCCATTTAAGGAGTTTCATATAAACTTTTTCAATCGAATAACTTTCTTGGAGAAAAGTCGAGTATAATCGGATTCATTCTCGAAGCTTTATCATAAGATGCCTACCATCAATGAGGCCTACATTTCATTTACCTAGAAGTTTAAGATCGGTAAAATACCTTCGAATGATCTCCATCTTTGGGTGAGCATATGTGAACTTACCAATCAAAGTATATTTAAGAGGCTCTGCAAGAAGAGCCGTTTCTTCCTCATTAAAGAATAGAGCTGGTTTACCATTTTTCTTTGAAGCTTTCTTTAAAAGTCCATCAGATCCATCCTCCCCAAACTGGTCTCTGAAGGAAACGGGGAATAAACAAATATTATGAGAAGAAGTAGATGATTCAATGTTACCCTTAAGAGCTTCAAGAAAAGAAGGCCGATTGAGAAGATCGGCCATTCTACGAAGCTAAAATCGTCAGATCCTTAAGAAAACATACGTAAACAAGATAAAAAACAGCAAGAAATCCGATCATCAAGCGCCGACAGACAAGGAAGACGAAACCCTAAAAGAGCACCAAGAACCCTTTCCGCTCTCATCCGCTCCCCACGGGTCCTTTTCCCTACTAAATGTGTATATCAATTTCTCTATATAAATAGTAAATAATAATAATTTTTCCTTATATAATTTAGGTAATTTAGTTATTTGGGCCCATGTAGGGCAGTTTGCATTTATCCAGATAAAATGCTTATTTGAAAATGTGGATCATGAGATTCGACTTCCGTTCCGCATTTAATATAAAAAACCAACCATGTTTTCGGATAAGTTGCTCAAACACAGTTTTCAAACGGTGAAACGGTGTTTTCAAAACATAGCCGTTGCGGATAAGCTGCTCCAAACTGAGCCTTAGTCCTGATATATTCATTTGTCAAATACATATAAAAAGTAAAATATTTGGTGATTTTGCACACCCTAAAACTTAATGTTGGCTACGCCCTTGGTTGTATATCGTCCGAAAGTATCTCATCATGCTTATGATGGCTTTTGTATATGTGTGTATATCTTGACAGAAATCTTATATTACATTTTTTTTTTCTTTCGAAATTTATAGTCTCACATGAATATAGACACAATGTCTTGATCAACATTATACCCTTTAAATATCTCCGTGCATGGCACGTGTTCTAGACAAATGACACGTACAAAAATAATAACAACAATTATTTAAAATTTGATTTGATGCATACGCTCATCATGCATGCCATTGTGTGCAAACCACATCACATTCTATTTTTAATCCATAAGTTGGTCTATAAAGCATTTTCTTTTTGGTAAGCCCCCATATACCAATACCAAAAGGAGACACATTCCTTTCAATGCTCCCACTTGTCCCCATATCATGCATGGAGCTCCCTTTTCTTTCAAGCGAAGGTTGGTATAGGCCTCAACTATGGCAAAACTAGGGAGACAATATCCTAGGTTTTATCCCAATTATAGCTAATTGCATAAGGAGTCTTCTTTGTAAATTATTTTTAGGAACTTTTACTTAAATACCACAGTATAATTATATATTTACATATATAACATGTGAATTTTCATATTTACTTACATACTACTCAATCTTTACTATAATATAAAAAATACTATTTTTATTAACTTTTTAAAAGTGAAGAATGCTTTTTTATGCATATATTTTTAACACCATAGTGTAATAAATGTAAATATCAAATTTTACTTGTTAGATATGTAATTACATAAGAATTGTGTGGTATGTATGTAAATTTTTCTTATTTGAAACATGTAAAACATAAACAAAATTGTGTGATGAGAAATGAGATAGTTTTTGTTAAAAAGGATAAATTATTACATCAGGACTTTAATCATGATCTGTCACGTGTACATGTAGACCCACCCAATCAGAGGGATGAAGTGGGGTCAAAATAATTGAGAATATGTAAAATTTTGCTCTTTTAGTTTCATAAAAAAAACAGTGTAAGTTTGAACGAAAACATAAATGTTGCGAAGGGTCGAGTTTGTAATTATGTAAATTCGATGAGAAAAGTTGATAATTGAGCCAAAAAAAAAAGGTGAGAAGAGTTAATAATTTTTAGGGGCAACGTATCACCTAATTCCTATTTTGTTTACATATATAACAATTAAATTTTATATTTTGTACATTTATGCACCCAAATATTTTGTTCTGCATAAAAAATATTGCAAAAAATGAAATACATCTTTTCATGCATAGTCAATAAGTAACACGGTATATATATACAAATAGGCTGTCAAAATAGCTCGTTGTTTGCGAACAACTTGTGTTCGGCTCATTAAGAACCTCGGATTCGGCTCGTTCGCTAAGTTAACGAGCTGAACACAGACAAAGTCTTCATTACCATTGACCGTCAATTGCTGGCCTTCGGTTTCCGGTAGAGAGACTTCTGTTAACATTGAATACGAAGCTACTGAAATGTTTGACTTGCAAAATGTTGTGATCTCCATTCCTCTTCCTGCAGCTCGGGAGCCACCAAATGTCTTGCAGATAGATGGTGAATGGAGGCATGATGCTAGGGCATCTACATTGGAGTGGTCGATACTTCTTATTGACAGCACTAATCGAAGTGGATCGATGGAGTTTGTTGTGCCTCCAGCTGACCCCTCTGCTTTCTTCCCTATCAACATCGGATTTACTGCGGCTAAGACATTTAGTGATGTAAAGGTTGTGAATGTGATGCCGCTAAGAGGCGGTGCTACCCCTAAGTATGCTCAGAGGATACAACTACTCACCGACACTTACCAAGTCGTTTGATTCCTAAGTGCTGATAGCTTAGCATATGTGAAGAAAGATGCGTCTCTGTTCTATGTTCCCGCGCTTCTGCTCTGGTTTTCAATACATGCTTCTACTTTGTCTCTTCCCCTGACTGCTATTTTATTCTTATTTGTATAGAACCTATAACTTCTCACATGCTGAAAGATTTTGTGAGAGTCGGTTTTCACATCATATTATTCGTTATTGTTGGATAAAAATATATATATATATATATATATATATATATATATATATATATATATATATATATATATATATATATTATAAATATTTTTTAAATTTTTTTATTTTTATTTTGACTACAAAGCTACAAAGATTTATAATCAATTAAAAGTATTAATTAAAAAAATAGAATACAATTTATTAAATTAGATTCAAATATGTTTTAATATAAACATTAATTTTTAGATCATGTCATAGCCCTTAACATTTTATACTTACTTGATTAGGATTGTCAAAACGATTCTTTATTCGTGAATAGCTCGTGTTCAGCTCGCTAAGCAAACGAGTTGAACACGAACACACATTTTGAGTTTGAAATATAAACAAGCCGAACAAGAGTTGAGCTTGGGCTCGCTCGTGTTCGGCTCGCTTACACCCCTGCACACACGTTGAAGTTTAAGAGATATATGTAAATACATAATAATTGAGTAGTTTTTATGTAAATATTCTTGAAATAAAGGAATATATTTGACTATTTCATAGTTAAATAATACGGGCATTTAAATACTGGCCACACATTTCTCATGTATTTATATATCTAACAAATAAATTTTAATTACTTACATCTACAAATCTCAAAATGTTTTATATCACAATTAAAAATATCGTTACATTAGAACTATGCATGTAGAGCTACGTGCGGAGTCTAATAAAATAACTTTACTTGGAAGCGATATAAAAATAAAAAAAAAAACGGCGCAGTAACACGGGGAATATTTATACCGTGTCATTCCACATTATTAAGTATTATTGTGGTGATTTTGATGTGTTATTGACGTTTTATTGTGTTATTATAACATAAGGAATATTCTCATAACACAATAACACTTGAATAATACGGAGAGAATATTCTCCCGTCAACCCAGTAACACAGGAAATATTCTCCCCGTGTTATTCCTCGTTATTCATGTGTTATTATGTGTTATTCAAGTGTTTATTGATGTGTTATTGTGTTATTATAACACCGAAAATATTCTCATAACACAATAACGCTTCAAAACGACCACAATAACGCTTAATAATGCAGAATAATATGGGGAGAATATTCCCCCGTGTTACTTCCGTATTACCGCATCATTTTTTTATTTTTCTTTCATTTTCACGTGAACACGTGAAGTAATTTTATTGGACTCTGCATTATAACTTTACATGCGGTGTCAGTGACTTAATATTACTTCCCCTTCACCTTCAATGTCTAGTCTGCTCAGAAGAAGTCTGACGAAGTTGCCGGAGCTCTGCCATAGTTTTAAAATATCTGGGAAGGAATCTACGGTAAATCAGCGAGCAGCGATGCAGTGCGGCTGATCGGCTGCGACATTTCTTCGGCGTCAGATGCAGCGAATGGGAGGAGAAGCTCGGGTTTGGAACCTGCTGCATGTGAGGAAATGGGACCTCTAGGTTTTGGGTGGAGGAGGGAGAGCTGGTCGTGAGAGAGAGGTGTATGGCTTCAACTACTCTCTGCTTTCCCTTCCAGCGAGCACTATTGGCGCAGGTGCTGTAAATACTGAAGTTCGGGTGTGAAATATATAATATTAATAGCTTTAAGTGCTATGCATGTAAACCCCCCAAAAAGAAGCTAATTTGATTAATATATGTATGTAGTTTCAGCAAACATCAAGGGCATAGTTGGAACTCCCATCTTTATATACACTCCACCTTCCTGACCAGATCCAGAGAAAGCGAAAAGCACGAGAAAGCGAGAAAAGATGGCGATGGCTTTCAAAATGGTAATTGATTAAGCATCTGCTGAACTGATTCTCTGATCTTCGATCTTAATTACTTTGGAGTGATTCATTGCAGGCGACGGAAGGCATGAAGGTGAGGGAAGAATGCCGGGAGTGTTTCATGGAGATGAAATGGAAGAGGGTTCATCGATACATAGTGTTCAAGATCGATGAGGGTTCGAGGGCCGTGATGGTCGATAAGCTCGGCGCCGCCGCCGAGGGATACGCAGATCTCGCCGCCTCACTCCCCGACGACGATTGCCGTTATGCGGTCTTCGATTTCGACTTCGTCTCCCTCGATAATTGCCAGAAGAGCAGGATCTTCTTCATTACCTGGTACGTAAGTAAATATAAAATTTTAGGTGATAGATGCGTAAATACATAAATGTTTAGTGGTCTATATGTCTACTTGTCCTTTTCTTTAGGTTAAATTACTAACCATAATTAGGTTGATTATAATTAGATTACTTTTATATTAATTGGTCTTTTTTATGAATTAATTATTCAGGGCATTTAATTTATAGCACCCCCGATTCTTACATATTTACATATCTAACCCCTAAACTTTGATAACTTTGATATAGAAAGTTGTGGCATTCAAAACTGGGAATGGGAAAGCTGTTGAAAGTTGGCACCAAAATGTTGTCCATATTGTCCAACTTTACTTTTGGAGAGATCTTATCTTCTACGTCAACAAAAAAAAAAGGCAAATATAAAATCAATCCATGCTCTTTTGCTTGGCTCGTCTTCAACACGATTCATGTATCATTTATAATTCAACAACAACAACGATGACAACAACGATTACGACAACAACAAAGCCTTAATACCACTAAGTGGGGTCGGTTACATGAATCCTTTTTCTCCATTGCGAACTATTTAATGTCACATTTTCATTTAATTTTAATAAATTAAGATCATTTTTTATACAATAAGCTCAAGTTTTCCTAGGTCTACCTCTGTCTTTCTTAACATAAGTTAAATCTAAAACATCTACTCTTCTAATCAGATCCTCAATGACTGATGTTTAATATGGCCAAATCTCTAATTTTGTCCGTCACTAGAACTACACCGACCCTATCACGAATATATTCATTTCGCATTTTGTCTCTCAATGTAAAGCATTCTCATCTCGGCAACAATTAACTTAGTTTTATGCTTCGCTTTTAAAGGCCAACATTTATAATTCAAGCTTGAAAATTTTATTTCTATTCAACTCACCTACCTAAATTCAAACACTAAGCACTTGATAGGATAATGGTAGGCATGTTTGCTTTAGATAAACATGAGCCTCCTTTTGACTTATGACTTCTTTACCTTGAGGTGGTATGAAAGTATAGTTTAGAAGTCTAGGCTTAAGTAGGGTAAATTATAATTAAACTTGAGATATAGTATTATTTTCTTATTTATTTCAAATAAAATTTTAATTAGATAATCAAAGCTTGTAATTATTAAACTTTTGGGATTCAAGCATGCATTAATTAACTAATCTCTTGATTACTCTTAATAAAGTTTTAACTTTTGTTAATAAGTTTTTAATTAAGATTGTTAATTATTATACAATTAATTATGATTAACAAAATATAAAGTATGATTATAATGTTTAAAGTATAAGATAATTAGCTATTGTCTTAAATACTCATTATAGCAATAATTTAATCATGCTTATTATTTTTGTATGAAGGTCTCCAACTGCATCAAGGATTAGGGCTAAAATTCTGTATGCAACCTCAAAGCAAGGGCTGAGAAGAGTGCTTGATGGTGTCCACTATGAAGTACAGGCTACAGATCCTTCTGAAATGGGCATTGATGTCATCAAGGAGAAGGCCCTGTGATCTGATCATTTCCTATTATAATAATCTAACTAATGTTAATATATATATATATATATATATATATATATATATATATATATATATATATATATATATATATTAAAATGTCAAAATAGCTCTCACTATTTATATGAGGCGGTTTTAATCCCAAAAGTTATAGAATTGACAAAGCAATTATTATAATCTTTAAACTGACGTTGAAATAATCCTCGTGAAGAACTATTAGAGCTCAATTTTAAAATAATTGAGACTATTTTAACACTTCTATAAATTTTGGGTCTAAAATGAAGCTTCATGTAAATAGCTAGGGATTAATTTGACACTTTATATAGAAAGAGAGACAGAGAATAAATAGCGAATGTTTATGGTGCATTTACAGAGATGCCGCGTAATTTTTATGAATTTCCGTATCTAACACCTAAACATGCATGCCACTTAAATCTTTAACCACCAGTTAAAAAATTATCATCAGTACTATCTTTTTAAAATGGAAATACAAATACGTTTTTTCATGCATAGGTTCATGACATGAAGGTGTATTAAGTGTAAATATCAATTTTTGGGTGTTAGATATGTAATTCTATAAGAATTTTGTGGTATGTATGTAAATTTTCTTCTATGTATGTTGTGGGGTTTTGATTTTGGAGCTTTGTCTGGATTTGAAAATTTGAGTGCAAAAAAATGAAAAAGCTGTTTTTATTATCAAATTAGAGATATGTTTGAGACAGCATTCTGTATACTTTGTGTTTTAGGTCATAATCATATCTCCGAGGAATTTCTTTTATATTATTTTATATAATTATTAAAAGTGTGGTGGTTATAAGAAAGTTATTGCATGATTTTTTTGAAATGATATATTTATAATTCCCATTTTCTTCCTAAGAAGTTTCTTTTTATCACAAATTTATAATTAATTTTTTAAAAAGCTACAACCACGCGAAGTAGGACTCTAAATCATTTTTTTTAATTCACATTAATTTGGGCTATATTGTACAAAACAAAGTTATTTATGTTTTCATACAAATGACTCTATATATATATGTTTTTGTATTAATGATTTTATTATTAAACAATGAAAAAGATGCAAATTAATATATCATTTTGTTTACTCATTTTGCATATAAATTAAAATGGTAATGAAGCTGATGTTTAAAAAAAAAAAAAAAAAAAAAAATAGCGATTGAAAAGCATTATCAAACTAAAACAGTTATTGTTGACTTAAATTTCAATCTATAAAAATAAGAATGTTGGTTTTAGACAAACATAAGCCTCCATTTCACATATGACCTCCTTTTTTTCTTTAATTTTTTTTATATACAAACAATCTCTTTTTATTGGATGTTTTTTAATATAAGTGGAACCTTTGTTTTTCTTCCTTTTTTTTTTCTTTTGATAAAATTAATATTGAAAATCCTATATTGACTCTCGCTCCATCACTTATATTTTATATAATTTAATCACATATACTGTTAAAAGACTTAGGGTTCGTTTGGGGTGGAGGTGCGAAGGGGATGTGACATTGCCACAATTTTGTCTCTGTGGGTAAATTGAGTTTTGATAATTTTTTTTTTCAAAAATATGTTCATTGAAATCTGCATTTTTTCCACCGGTCATGGTTGGGTGCAGTGGTAACTTTCTAGCTGATATCTTATTATTTTTTTAAAATACTATTTCACTATAAATTTTTTAGCATTAGATTATTTTTTAAAAGTTTACAACTGCTTTATAACAAGTTACGGCTGCTCCAAACGGATCATTCATCTCATCCTATATGAGATTAATGTCAGCAAAATTAATGCACGACTCATAAATCATTATCTTATTAAATAAATAATAAACTAACATGACTCATTATTCTCTATGAAATAATTGCAAGGTGGCATGCCATACTTAGAATTTATCAAACTAAACATGGAGAAATAATTTAAATAAATTTATGAACATTCAAAACAATGAGCTAAGTGGGCATGCATCCAAATAATAATCTTTATCAATTATAACTAATATTGAGTTTCACATATTATGCCAATAAAATGAAGCTCTCTAATGAACTAAAAAATACTTAATTGTGAAATTTGAAAGTAATAATATTAATCAATAATTTTATCTTCATTAAACCAATTAAGCTTTAATAATTATTTTATTAAACTAATAAATTTTAAATAATAATTTATTAGTTTATTCATAAAATAATTTAAATTAGTAAATTTTCTTTGAATAATTATAAATAGTAACATATAAGTTTATTTAATCTCAATCAATAGAAATTAACTTAAATAAATTTTAATTAAAGCCACGAAGCCACCTTCCCCTTTCCCCCTACCCCTCTCCTGGCCGAAAACCTCGCCTCCTTCCCTCCCTCTTCCCGGTTTCGCCCAAAATCATCAGCTTCGCGACTGAAACCCTAGGTTATATTCGTGATTAGAGCTTGTAGGGAAGGCAATGAAGGGATTGCTGCGGCGTACAAAGACCTCTGGAACTCCCATCTTTCTCCTCCTTCCGTTCAGCTACTACTCGAGACCATCGAGGAAGGTAACCTTCGTCTTTCTCCCCGTTCCTCACGCCACCGTCTTCGCGCGCTTCAGGGCTTCAAAATCCTTTAAATCCGGCTACCGATAGGCTTTAAATCCTGGATTTGAAGCAAAACGGAGGAAACACGGGATTTAAGAGCCAGCAGTGTCATTTGTACTGTTTGGAAGGATTTAGGTCAATCCACCAGTGGAATATATTTACAAATTAAAATTTTGGTGTTAGATCTGTAAATACATAAATATTATGTTATATGTATTTAAATCTTCCTTTTAAAATTGCAGAAAATATTATTTAACTAAAGTTGCCCGTCCTATATCCATAGAATATTACATCACAGCACCCAACTTTTATATTTTTACATAGCTAACACTTCAAAATATTTTTTTTTTTGCATTGCATATCAGCTAAAATTTTTATATCACATAAAAACCTTATTTTCTTTACCAAAAATTTTTTGTAAAATACATAGTTTTCATGCATAAATAGGATAGCCCCATATATAAATTAATATTTTTATGTAAATACATAAAATTTGAGTGGTACTCATGTAAAACTTCATATATATATATATATATATATATATATATATATATATGTATGTATGTATATATATATATGTATGTATGTATAGATACATGTCGGTTTATTGTCTTTAAGCTGAAAACCGCCCTAAAAACAAGAGCCTATATACCTGTTTTTCTCCTGTGTCTTCCGCCTTTTTCTAGCTTCTTCTCCGGTGAGCCAAAGAAAAAAAAAAGCACATACTTGACTTCTCAGAAGTTCTCGCGAGGGAGGGAGAGAGAGAGAACAAAGAAAAATTTCTTTTTTTTTTTTCCACTCTCACTTCGATTTGAGATGGGAAGCGGTGAAGAACTAACCGACATCCGGTCGGCGGCTGATGCGCTCTCCGCCGAGGAACCGTCAGAGTCGCCGCTTCACGAAATTGAGAGCCTTTGCATGCGCTGCGAGCAGAATGTAAGCTTTCAATTCTATAATTTCGTCGCCCTATTTTCCTTTTTTTTTTTCTTTTTTGCGCCTGAAAGTCTTCCTTCTCCTTTGATCGAAAAGGTCTCATTTTTATGCTTTACTTTGTTGCAGGGCATTACCAGGATTCTCTTGACTCGGATTCCTCATTTCAGAGAGGTTAGTTTTCTCCTTCCATCAACAGAGTCTTTTTTTGAATGGAATATATAGCACATAATTCTTATGTGTCTCACACCTAAACTTTCTTATTTACAGACATAGCACTCAAATCGTTAGCATTACATCAAAAACAGGACAATTATTAAAAGTAAAATACACGTTTTTCATGAATAATTGCAAAGCATCGAAGTGCTATGTATGTAAATATGTAACACATAAGAATTGCATGCTAAGCATGTAAATTTTCTTTATGTACATTGTTTTTTTTTAATCTTTCGCAGTTAGTGTTGATGGCATTTGAGTGTCCCCATTGTTATGAAAGGTATTAATCCAACTCTTTCCTGCTATTGCGACCAAAAATTCACTTTCTTTGAATTTTTAGTATAATTTCAAGCTAAATTCTCTGAACATTGGGATTTTTTACTTCTAGGAACAATGAGGTCCAGTTTGCTGGCCAGCTTCAACCACGTGGTTGCTACTACCAATTGAAGGTTCCTTCTGGTGATCAACAGGTTTGTGTGTGCCTGTAGCATTTATATAATCAAGTTTTCTTTGTTTACTTTCTTTTCGTATTATATCACTTTTTTTAATCCTTTTATATTTTCAGTTCTTAGTGGTTTACTTTACTTACCACTCGATTCTTCTGTATCTGCATGTCGAACACCTAAAATTTCATACTTGCATAACACTCTATTCTTTTATACCACATATAAAACACCGCAGCTATTAACTTTTCAAAAGTGAAGCACGCTTTTTCATGCATAGTTTTCCCGACATCAAAGTGATGTAAATGTAAAAATCAAGCTTTAGGTATTAGATATGCCAATACAACGAAATTGTTTGTCATGAATGTAATTTTCCTTCTTATTATAAGCTTATTCTCCCATTGATTAGTCAACTTAATCATAAATTTTTGTTATATGAGACTGACTTTTGATATATTTTCATTCAGATGCTTAATCGCCAGGTTGTGAAATCTGATTCTGCTACCATTAAGGTATGATATGCCTCTAAACCACCAACTTCTTAAGTATCCCTCTCAAGCAAAAATGTGCCTTTTTGAAAGTGGTTTTGCAATTCAAACGTTTTTTTCCATGGTCTTGAGTGAGTTAAAGTGTGGCGTTGAATTACTTTGCAATCCAAATTTTAATTATAGATTAGATAATTCTAAAATATATATATTTTTTAATTCATACATATGCATTTTTCAATTGGGAATAAGCAAAGCGGAAAAGGAGAGAAATACTCAAGTGATGTTTTGGAAGGGCATGATTGTTTTTTTGCTTGGAGTTACTACTACTTGATTTCCGTTTATGTCAGTTATATTCTTATTTTTATTAATAAGTCAATGGTTTAAAAGTGTTATACTACATTATCATCACGTTGATTGTTTTTTTTTTTTTTTTTTAATTTCATAGTCGACAGCCAGCGTAAAACTGCCGTTGCCGGTCCCAAGCCCGGATGTCAAAAGTGGAGGGTTGCGTTAGGTAGTCGACAGCCAGCGTAAAACTTGTCGAAAAAAAGAATCATGACATGAATCCTTTTGATCATTGTGTAAGTGGTTTACCGCAGAGCGACGCGCTGTATGGCTCGAATACGGTGGAAAGTGTGCGAGGGCCGCTACAGCCGACGCCGGGTGTAGTGTCGAGTAAGCGAGGTTTCCGCATTACGGACGGATGCGGGTAAAGAAGTTAGTCGATGATACTTAGTATTAGGATAGGATCTTGGAATATAGGTACTCTCGATGGTAAATTAATGGAATTGGATGATATTATGATCTATAGAAAGATAAATATCCTATGTATTCGAGAAACTAAATGGGTTGGAGAAAAAGCTAAGGAGATTGATAACTTAGATTTTAAACTATAGTTATTACGGTAAGAGTCGTCTTAGAAATGGTGTAGGTGTAATTATAGATAAGAGTTTGAAAGATAATGTTGTCGAAATTAATAGAGTTGAAGATAAAATTATAGCGACTTAAGATTATTATTAATACTTAAGATTTTTAATATTATAAGTCTTTATGTTCATCAACGTTGGTTTAGATATAGGCTCAAAGATAAATTCGGAATGATACAGAAGACATACTACACTCGATACGCTTAAAGAAAAAAATTTTATTGGAGGAGATTTAAATGGACGTGTCGGTAGAGTGGTAGAAGATTTCGAAATATTCGCAGGTAGCATTACGGTTATGAAGCGATTAATGAAAGGTAGAGCAATTTTAGATTTTGCTTTAGCGTATGATATGATTATTACTAATACTTTATTCGAAAAGAGATGAGCGTCTTATTACTTATAAGAATGGATCTAATAAAACACAAATTGATTATTTTCGCATGAGAAGAAGAGATCGTCGAGATTGTAAGGATTGTAAGGTTATTCTAAGTGAGCGATTAAGTACCGACATCGATTATTAGTTACAGATTTTAAGATGAAGAGTTGTAAATTAAAGAATACTTAGGATTCGACGTCGTAGAATAAGATGAGAGCACGTAAAAGACACGAAATAAAATTATTTTTATGAGTAAAATTCGAGATTTAAATATTTGGGATGTTCATGAAGACACGAATGTTATGTGAAAAAAATTAACTATCTTATTAAACAAGTGACTAAAGATGTACTTGGAGAATCGAAAGAAAAGTTTCATAAATAAAAATAGTTGGTGGTGGAATAATAATGTACGAAAAGATAAAATATAAGAAGTTATGTTATAAAAATTAGTTTAAATGTAAAAGCGTAGAGAGCGGGAAAAATATAAAACGGCCGCAGGAAGTGTAAAAGAATAATACGTGACGCTAAAATTCTGCTTTTAGTGATCTTTATAACGTGTTAGAATCTTAAGGAAGGTGAAAAATATATGTATAAACTAGCCAAACAAAGAGAAAAGAAAAGTAAAGATTTAACTCAAGTAAAATGTATTAAAGATGAAAATCGAAAAGTCTTTTCTTAGAAAAAGATATTCAACATAGGTGGGTGAGTTATTTTGATAAACTTTTTAATGATGATCTTGAAAGTACGATTGACGCTTAGTGATCTTAATATAGTTAATAATAATAAAACTATTCATTTTTACAGTCGCATTAGTAAAAAAGAAGTTGATGAGGCTTTAAAGAAAACCAAGGGGAGAAAGTTTGCAGGACCTGATGATATCCCAATTGAAGTGTGGAAATGTTTAGGTGATTTGGGGGTTTCCGGCTTACTAAACTTTTTAATATTATTTTAAAAACTAAAAGGATGCCGAGAAGTGGAGAAAGAGCATTTTGGTCCCCATTTTTAAGAATAAAGGAGATGCACAAGAGTGTGCAAATTATAGAGGAATTAAATTGATGTGTCATACTTTAAAATTATGGGAGAGGGTAATTGAACATAGATTAAGATGTATTACGAAGATTTCTCATAATTAATTTGGACTTTTGGGGCAAGTTTACAATGGAAATTATACATTTATTGAGAGGTTTGATGGAGAAGTACAGAGATAATAAGGAGGATTTACATTTGATTTTTATTGATTTAGAAAAAACTTACGATAAGGTTCTTAGAGATGTTCTTTGGAGAGTCCTTGAGAAGAAATGTGTTGATATGACTTATATTCAAGTCATTAAAGATATGTATGCTAGAGTCGTTACATGTGTTCGAGCCGAAGGAGGATTGACCAAGTATTTTACTATTTACGTTGGTTTACATCGAGGATCGGCTTTAAGCCCATATCTTTTTGCTTTATTTATGGATGGTCTTACTCGGGCATTTACAAGAGGATGTACCTTGGTGTATGCTTTTTGCGATGATATCCTCCTTGTGGATAAGACAAGAGAAAAAGTCCAGGGAAAACTTGAATTATGGAGGTCTACATTGGAGTCTAAAGGTCTTCTTTTGAGTAGAACTAAAGCTGAATGCATGGAATGTAATTTTAGTAATAGTAGGTCTAGTGACGACGAGTGTAACTTTGGGTGATCAAATTATTAAAAGGTGTGAACGATTTAGATATCTCGGGTCCATTGTTCAAAGCGATGGTGATATAGATGGGGATGTTAATAGTAGAATTCGGGTTGGTTGGTTGAAGTGGAGGAATGCGTACGGCCTATTGTGTGATAGAAAAGTACCGCTTAGGCTGAAAGGAAAATTTTATAAGATGGTGGTGAGACCTTCGATGCTCTATGGTGCTTGAATGTTGACCTTTAAAAGAGAAGCATAATGTTAAGTTAAGTGTTGCCGAGATGAGAATGATTAGGTGGATGAGTGGCTTTACACTTAGAGACAAAATGCGAAATGAATATATTTGTAAAAGGGTTGGAGTTGCACCAGTGACGGATAAAATTAGAGAGAGTCGCCTTAGATGGTTTGGTCACATTAGACGTCGACCACCTCGATGATCCGATTAGGAGAGTAGATGTTTTAAATATAACTTATGTTAAGAAAGGCGAGAGGCGAGACCTAGGAAAACTTGGGCTTATTGCATAAAAAATGATCTTAATTTATTAGAATTAAACGAAAAGTTAACACTAAATAGGACGCAATGGAGAAAAAGGATTCATGTAGCCGACCCCACTTAGTGGGATTAAGGCTTTGTTGTTGTTGTTGTTGTAATTTCATAGTCGAAGCCCATGACAATTTAGCTTTCAAAATTTATTTATTTTTTGTATTTTTTCTTCAATGGGATTTTCTTGTGAACTTGTAGACCCTTCCATGCACCCTTCCATGCACACCAATGTTATTTTCTTAGAATTCTAAGAACCTTTCCATCTCTTACATAAAGGTCTGTTCGGGGCAGTTGTTGATTATTTATTATCTGCTGATAAACAGATTATTATGATAATTTGATAATCTGCAGATTATCAGAATAAACTGACTTGTTGTTTGGGGCAGCTTATTCATAATAGCTTATTTGTAGTTATTTCTGTATAAATGACCTTTCTGCCCCAATTGTATATAGATTTTTTTTTCTAACAAATGCGAACCCATGTATGTTTCCTAGATTTCTCCTTCCTTTTGCTGGAGAGAAATTTGTTCGCTACTTTTGCAAGAACAACAAAAAACAATGACAACAGTAAGGGATACGACAGTAAGGGAAACAATTGTTCAATAACGAGAAAATGCAATCATAAGAAAGTGCAAAACAGGAGCAAAAAAATGCGAAGTAGGAGGAAAAAACGCGAAGCAGAAAGTAAAAATTGCGAATGAGGATGAAAAAATGCTTACAGTGACAAACGGGAAAAAAATGTGAAGCAGGAAGCAATGAAAATCGTGAGCCGTCCTCTTTGTCTGCCAAGGGACTACGGTTCGAGCTTCTGGAGAGCTTTGAGCCGTCTTCCTCAAGCGCTACAGGGACTGCTACAGGATGGGATCGGGATCTAGCGCCACCGGGATGCTACAGGACGCGAGAGAAGAAGAAGTGGAGATCGGGACCGTAACTGCTACACGATGCGAGAGAAGAAGAAGAGGAGATCGGGACGAGGGTTGGAGGAGAGCTTCGACTTGGAGCCTTTTCGTCTGCCAATCCCAGTGCATATCGAGGTTCTTGGAGCCTTTTCCTCTCTGCTTGGAGTGCGACCGAGAATGTTGTGGAGAAATTTCACGGGAGAAGATGGGGACGGGACGGGATCGGGAGGGGGCTGGAGGGTGATAATCTGAAGCGAAAATCGGAAAGCGGGATCCTCAGCGCGGCAGGAAACAACAAAAAATTTTGCAGATTCGCGCCAAGCGATTTCCTGCCGCCATTCGTACTCGCGAAACAAACATTCCTCCGACGTTTTAAAAACTCTGACCGCACTAATAATCCGTCCCAAATGGGCCCTTAGTTTAATCCGGTGAAGAAAGAGGATACATGTGCTTGAAGCTTGAGGCATGCTAAAATTTTTGAAGGAACTATTTGATGTCACCTTTAAGTCTAGATTTAAGCAAGATTTAACCAACAAATTTTAAGCATAAATTGGAAACTTATAATTTCAGGTAAATTCTATAGCAAGGATACCCTCTATTTTAAATAGGCAATAATTGTGTCCATCACAAGTGATATAGGTCGAATTATTTGTCTTTATGGTTGGGAGCTTGATTTTTTGAAAATTATACTTATCAGTTGAGTAAGAATTTGAGATTTGAAGATGAGATATTTGGCCCAATCATATAGTTTTAGACTATTAGGAAGTCTTCTTTGGTTTGTATTGTTGTGGCATGTTGATCTTAGGAGATTTGGGAGTTCAGCTCGGCTAAACTTTGCTTTGTCCTGTGGGACGATCATTTTTTTGTCAAGCTAGGCCTTGCTGAACATGAAATTAAACTGAATGGCCTCGAGCCAATCTATAGTAGAGGCTAGATTGGCTTGATATCTTCGGTATAAGACTAATATTGATGAATAGTAATGTTGCATATAGCGATTTGAGAGAAGATATTATCGAATACTTAAATTAGTAAGAATTGATGGTATATGTCATAAGTTCAAGCATAAATCCAAAGTATTTTTATTTTTTATTTTTATGTATTTTGTGTTGTTTTTTGGTTAGATACTAAAGTTCATGTTTATAATGAAATGCCTAACCATGTTTATTGTTATTATTTTTCAAATGCAGATTCCGGAGTTAGATTTTGAGATTCCACCAGAAGCTCAGCGAGGCACGCTTTCTACGGTGGGTCTATTTTTCTTTGTTACATATGCCTTGTTACTCAAACTTTTTGTTTCTTACATTACTAAATAAAGGCGTGGTGTTCTTCTCTTGTAATATAAATGTGTTATGGTAATCAATACGTTCATGAATATAATTTGGATTGAATTAAAAAAGAAGCTATTAGATGTCTGACACATATATTGTTTTCTTTTGTGATAATGATGAATATACTAACTCATGGTATTTCGTAAACACATTGGTATTTTTGTTGATTTTCTTTTGGCTTTAGGGGAAGATGTTTTGAGGACATTGAACTATTAAAAATTATGGATGCAATTCGGAAGATTAATTAAACTGCGGTAATTAAACAACAATGATTGGATTACTTAAATCTTTATGAACTAATTATCTCAGTTAAAATAATCTGATTTCTCTTGTTGCGCTAATGTGGAAATTACGGAGTATTATAATTTATGATGGTAGGATACCTGGGTACTTGAAAAAAGAAATGAAATGCTTTTTTGATAGAAATTCAAGCTACTAAATTTGTTATGTTGGAATATTGTAAAGGAACTGGCAAGTAAATTATGGAATTTCTGGGAGGGTCAGGTTGGTAATTCTTTTTGTTTCAATTTCGTATAAACTTGTCAGAGAAAATAGAAATTAAGTATTTGTGGGACTACGATGCCGTCAATCAAGGGGAAAGTAGAAGAGTGTTATAGAAATGTTTAAATACATTACTACAAGCTCAAGTTAAATTAATTGTGAAGGATTTTGTCTGAAATTATATAGAAAAAAGTAATTAGAATGTAGTACTCGTTCTGGAAGGTACATTCAAACTAAGTTTTATTTCTCTTATTGCTAAATTTTTTATGCAGCATTGACTTTTGGGCACAATACAATTTTTTTTGCAGACTGAGACTTCTACTGCTTTTAGTTGTATTATCTTTTAAATTTGCAAATTTTATATATTCTAGGTGGAAGGAATACTTAAGAGGGCTGCTAATGAATTGGAGGCCCTTCAAGAAGAACGCAGGGTAAGTTTTGGAGTTTTTTATGTGGGGGTTCAGCAATGTCCAAAATAGCATGGTCTGCTATTATTCAGAAATTGCATTTGTTTTTTTAATTGCAGAAAGTGGATCCAGAAACCGCTGAAGCCATAGATAAATTCTTGATCAATCTAAGGTCCTTTGCTGAAGGAAGTGCTTCCTTTTCTTTCATACTCGATGATCCTGCTGGAAATAGCTTCATTGAGAACCCGTAGGATTTTCTTGCCGATGCCAATATCATTATATTAGTTTTCTATTTATCATCTTTGCTTTAGTATCTACTATAACTACCATCTAAATTTAATCTTTGAGGCATTTACATACATAGCACACAATTATTATGTATTTTCATATATCAAGCCTGAACTCCCACATTTGCACCCACAACATTCAAATCTTTAATATCACATAAACAATAGAACTATTACCACTTTTTAAAAATGAAATACACATTTTCATTCATAAGTTTAAAGCAATAGAGTGCTATGCATGTAAATATGAAAGTTGAGGTGTGACATATGTAAATACATAAGAAAAATTTCTCTTAGTTTTTTAAAATATGTTAAGATTAAGAAGGCAACTTGTTTGATCTGTTGCTGATATTAATACGATGTATCTATGTTAATCTTTCCAGTCACCACTGATTCATCTGCAATTCTAATCACATCTTGGACAATCCCTTTTGTCTGATATATTTAGTACGTATAGTACGTTAAGTGAGGTACTTGTGCTATTAGTGTATGAGTACTTTTGCCCTGTTTTATAGGCTTTATACATAATTATTTATGTGATTTCGGTAATACTATTGTAATGCACTTGCTATTGTCGTAGCACCTTCTTTAATGGTGGTTATTTCGAGCTCTGATAGCAGAATTTGTTTCATAATACTCTTGTCCTGATGATTTCACTTGGCCTCAATACTCTAGCTTCACTTTAGCAATTTTGTTTCTAAAAAGTTATTCACGCTTCTATTGGTAACATCACTCGTCTCTATTTTGGGAATGAAATTGTCGAGGTTATCTTAGATAATCACTATGCAAATGAACATAATGGCTACATTATAGAGAAAATGATCAAAATGATCTCTTTACGTCTTGTCAGGTTTTGTTTCAGTCCTAGAGTATATAAAGTGCCAATTTAGTCCTCCAACTCTTTAAAATGGGACAAAATAGTCTTTTAGACCTTCATGGGGTCTATTCTTGAGACTGTTTTAACCCATATCAAAAAGTATAGACATATCTATAAACTCTTGGACTAAAATGGTCCCATGTAAATAGTTAATGGACTATTTTGGCACTTCACTCCTACATTATATATGTAAGATAATTTGACTAGTTTTCTTGGATGTTTCTCACTCGTGCCATTTTCATTATGCTTGATTTCTTCGACACATTTCATTACTTTGCTAAATGCAGGTATGCACCGAAGCAAGATCCTTCGTTATCTATCAGGTTTTATGAAAGGACACCAGAGCAACAAGCAGCACTAGGTTTTCTCGTTGATACATTAGAGGAAACTGAAAGTCGTTATGAGAATAATTCTCCATCAATTGAAAAAAGGCCTTCAGGGATTGGAGCACGGGGGCTTTCCGATGTTTCTGTTGGTGCTGTTGCTAGTCGCCGTGCAATTGCTCAAGTTAATTATGATCGAGTTGCTGAAACCTTATGTCGATACGCGGCACCGGAAGAGGTAAAATATCATCTGATATGAAGTTTGACTTTTTTTTATTGGAAGATCCATATAAATACCACTTAATTCCAATGTATTTAAACTTCTAACATCCAAACTTCAATTTTACCGTGTTACATTTAAGTGGGTGTTTGGTAGCTTAGTTTTAACAGGATTTAACCATGGATTCACCTCTAATTCAGCCAAACGCAAAAAAAACTTAAAAAAAAATTAAAATAAATAAATAAAAATAAATAAATAATAATAAAATAATAAATAAATAAATAAATAAATAAATAAGGCGAAAAGAAATCCAACTCTCCATTAATATGAATTTATTCCCGTTTCGTCTTCTCTACGGCCGTTCCATCTGCAAATTCGGATTTACCCAATCATGCAAAGAGGCGGATTTCCTAGATTTACGTTACTATTGCTTGCGACCTTCACTCCCATCACGAGCTTACTGAAAATCCGGAATCCTACTTAATGTAAATCCGATCGTGCAGCCAAACACCCCCTAACCATGCATGATAGGTGCATTTTACTTTTTAAAAATTAAAATAGTGATATTTTTGATGTGATGTGATAGATTTGGGTGGTATAAATGTAAAAAAAATAAATTTTAGGTATAAAATGTGTAAATAGATGAGAATTGGGTGGTATTTATGTAAATTCCCATTCTTTATTTCTTTGGTCATGCTTTGATTTGGCTTCTATACACAGGTTGAAGCTTTGCCATCAACATGTGGAGCATGTGGGGCTGCTTGTGTTACACACTTCTATGCCACCAGTATCCTTTCGGATTAAAATCGATAAACCTTATTTTTTTTTTCAGTGAAGTTTTGTTCCTTTTTATAGTTATTGAATTAATTAGTTTTTTTTGAATAAAATCAGTTAGTATTTGAAATAAAAAAAAACTAATGATAGATTATAGAAATTTGTAACTTAGTATATTTTCATCGGCCCACTCACTTTTCTGAATTTTAGTGTTTTGCATAATTGAGATCTGATATAGGACATTTTAGGATCTAAGTCTTTTTAAGATTGTTTTAATATGCAATGCAAAACGAGAAAATTTAACACAATTATATTGACTATTAAGAAAATTTAATAAAAATAATATGAAACTATTGCTAAAAATCAACTATAAGAATTAAGGATCAAGAAAGCCACACACTTTATTAAATTTTAATGATTCACTTTTGATCTTGATTGTAGTAAACTTTGTAAATAATTTGTTTGAAAGAAGGTAGGAAAATATCAGCAAAGCAAATCTCAAGCTTCCCACTTCCAAAATTTTGTTATCTTGGACAAAGTTGTTGCGATCTTGGTAAAAATTTGAATAATTTTTTTGTGATGTACAACTGAACCAAGCGTATACACAAATACGGTTGTATAGAATTTTTTACGCGTAATTTTGAGCCCACCTACCGAAGTGGCTAGATCGTGCCCGCCTGCCTAAGTGACTGAACCGAGCCCACCTGCTAAAGTGGTTGAACCGAGCCCACCTGCTAAAGTGGCTGAACTCATCTCTTCCACCTATAGGGCAGCCTAGCTCGCCTAGAGAGATATAGCTACTGGAAATGATCATCATTATCAGCAAGGATGTAGGTTTATCCATCTTAAAGGTGTCGACTGATATTCACATCTCGGTCTTTTCATCAAGACACCATAGATTTTAGTCATTCAATACTAAAGATATTTTTATTATTTTTCCTCGTTGTATAAAAGGAACGTCAAGCTAAGAGAGAGGAAGCTCTACTCTCCAAAAAAAATTTTGTAGTTCGGAAAACCTTTGACGAGTATGGTATTCCGACTTGTCAGAGGCTCCAGTTCAATAGATAATCTCTAAGATATCTTCTGCATCTTACACCCGTCTCCCTCTTTTCTACCTATCCTCTGCAAAAACATAATTTTTACCGGTTCGTATGTACTCATGAACGATACATGACCCTATATCCTAAGAAGATTCAACACCAAGAAAATAGACAACTTTAACATTAATGGCCTTAGGCTGATGTGCAATTATTTTATTCTTTTGAGAATCAATACAAATTCCAGCAACGCTCGCAATATTTTTAAGAATGTAACAATTTGCAACCAAAGTCTATCTACATATAGAAAAATTTGCATGCAATTGGTTATTTGTTGAAGTTTTCAGGACATTATGTCATGGTCATGTTCATTTTCATTTCATGACAAAATTAATTTGTTATCATTAACCAAAATTATAAATTGATTCAAATATGTTTTAAAATCTGTATTTATTATCCATATAAACTATAGGTGTATTAGTCAACCCAAAGGCATTACCATAAGTTCATAGTCTATACCTTTAGTAAAAGCAAACCTCATCACATTTAATAATTTTTATTAATGGTATTCTGACGGCAAACCTTTCTTTTAAAAGGCCAATTTTCTTTTATTTGATCATCAATTTTTTGTATAGGAAATTAATTGCCACTTTGTTCTATTCTTTATGATCTATGCATAATCTTATACTTTTATTTTTCTTCTTTACAAATAGAGAAATTTACATACATAGCACACAATTCTTATGTATTTACAATTCTTATGTATTTACGTATCTCACACCTAAACTTTCATAATCTTATAACACTTTGGTGTTTTAAACCTAGTCTTGAAAATGTGTACTTCACTTTTAAAAAGTGGTAGTAGTGCTATTATGTGATATTAAATATTTGAGTGTCATGTATAAAAATGAAACTTTAGGTTCGAGATTTGTAAACATAAGAATTGTGTGCTTTTGTATGTAAATGCCCCTTACTGATAATACATGCGATCCCTAAATTGAAACGTTAGGTTTGAGAAAGCTCATATTTAACAAATCCTGTAACTGCTCCAACTTTTTATTGTGGCATTTACATACAAACCACCCTATCTCCAATGTTTTGAAAGTCGGACCAAACATCAAACCATAATGAGGGGTTCATGACTCATTGGTTTGACTGAGGTTGAACTGAATGACGTAATAAATATTAAAATTAATTATAAATATCATATAAAATTAATATATATTTTTGTATCGATATTAATATACATTATTAGACTAATTATTGCTGTAATTATCATTACCTTTTATTTGCTTCATTTATTTTCCATTTTCATATTTGTCTTTTCTTTTATTTAGGTCATGGAATATGTATTTATAACCATTTTGCATATCAATGAAAGTATCCTCCCTTATTCTAAAATTTGATATGGTATCAGGGCCATGGTCAGCGACCACATGCAGTTTTGTTTCTGTAGGTTTTCTGCAGCCAGTCTGATTAGTGACCTCTCCTCGACGGTCTGTTGTTCCTCATCTGCGGCCGACCCAAAATTTTTTAACGGGACTCTCTCTGTAGTGAAAATCCCGCCCACAATATTTTAGTGGTTGTTTTCTCTCTATTGAAAAACTCGGTCCCATAATTTTATAGCGAGGTTTCCTCTTTCTAGGTGCTGATAGTTTTTTCTTCTTTGCTACAGTTTGTTGTGCCAAATCTCAAACCTTACTCCGTGGAATTTTCCAAAGTTCAGCCATTAATTGTTTATGTTTTCCTCTCGTCGCCAACCCTTCCACCTGCTACCGGAATCCTTCTCTATCTCGACAGCCCAACATTTCCTTCAACTCCGTCAGAATTACGGTGGACTCCACCACTGAGCCTTCTTCTGATGGTGTGCTTGAGTCCACCGGAGGATCGACATCGACCTCAATCCCTCCTCAAATTGGAGGATTGAAAAGTCGGAAATATAATCACCATCCATAAACTTAATGGATCTTCGACAAGGGACGCGGGAAATTCAGTTATCTCATAGGTTGATTCGTGAACCTTCGAAAATTGACTTGAC
The DNA here is from genome assembly GCA_022702705.1 of Papilionanthe hookeriana x Papilionanthe teres. Lineage (NCBI taxonomy): Eukaryota > Viridiplantae > Streptophyta > Magnoliopsida > Asparagales > Orchidaceae > Papilionanthe > Papilionanthe hookeriana x Papilionanthe teres. The sequence goes on from CM040428.1 coordinate 52,376,664, forward strand.
GTAGCATGGGAAATGGAGAATGTTGTGGCTAATTAACTCCATGAAGACTTCGATTGATCGTTTGTATATGTTCCTTCCTTTTGTCAGTGTCCTATGAACTGTAGTTCGGGATACTTACTCAGATGTTGGGAACTCCGAACAATTTTATGAGATTTTCAAGAAGATTCAAGAGGCGAAACAGAGACCGAGGACCGTGACCCAGTACTATGATGATTTGGTTGCCTTAATGAATTGAATGTGATATCTTCTATGACTATATGTGAGACTCTTCAATAGACTTTTCCCTCTTTTAGAAAATCGCAGAAAAGTATCGCATGTTCCAACTTTTGGCGGTCCTTAACAGAGACCTTGATGAGGTCTAGGGTTGTATTCTTGGTCGGGATCCCCTGCCTTCAACTAGCATGACTTTCACAGAGATTTGACGCTAAGAGAGCTAGAGACTTGTCATGCTCGACACCACTTCACAGAGATTCGGTTGAATTATCTGTCTTTTGAAAATAATTTTAAAAATTTAAATTTATTTTAATATAAAAAGATTTATAATTTTTTTTGAAAATGTAGTTTTAAATTTAATTTAATATAAAATGTATATGTTTTTTTATTTTATTTTGATAATAGTGTGTTTTAATTTTAAAAAATAAGACCAAATAGTGTGTCCAATAATTTGCATAATCGTGTCTAATACCACAAATGATACACATTCTCGAAAGATTAGTGTATCCCGTAGCGGTGGACCCAATCATACAAATTATGAGATTTATGACACCTGTTTGGTCTGCGAACCTTTCACGTGTGACCGACAAGTTCTCTTACTTAATATAAAGGTTATGTAATGTTTAATTTACCTGGGTTCCAAGTTCCATATAATGACAAACCCCTATAGTTAATTACATTTCAAATGACTGATGTCACTTGAGAAAACTCTCGATAATGATCAGAGTTTATAGTCTCAAAAAATTCAAGGTTTAGATTTTCACGGTAGGACGCGAAAAATCAAATTAGAAGGCTCAAATAAGAACAATTATTTCAGAAGTCTAAATAAAGGAAAATGTAGGGGACGTCGCAGATCCTGAGGGGAAACCTCAGTGATTTCCCAAACTATTCTATTATGTGGCTGAGTTTTGGAAACAATGTTATTTTAAGCGTTCACTCCCTTCAATTTTATTATTTTGGATTTGTCGGTCGTTAATAAATTTTTTGAGGTGTTAATAGGATATATACCTATATATGTAGTTTTGAAAGTAAGGGTTTAATTTTAGAAAGATGGGACAAATAAGATCTCATATATTTAATAGTTTGAATTAAATGAGCACAACACTACCAAACAATACATCTATCTAGAAGAGTAGACACATTATTTGAAGAGTGTGGCTCAAATAATTAAACTAAGAAATTTATGTCACCTGTTTGGTCTGCAAAATTATTTTTTTATAAGCCGACAATTTCCACTGTTTACTATAAAGATTAAACATAATTTATATTAAGCTGGGTTCCAAAGTTCTCTATAGAGCTCTTATACTTAATTACATCTTAAATGATTGAAGTCACCTAAGAACACCCTCGATTAAGATCAGTAATTTTGTTTTCAAGAATTTCAAAGTTTAGTCTTTCATGATTGACTGTAGAGGTATCAATTGGGAATGGATCAAGAATGAAACAGTTTATTTTGGGAATCCAAAGGAAGAAGGGTAGGGGATATCATAGGTCCAAAGCAAACTTCAGTGGCTTCACAACTATCCTATTTGTTCGGCTTTAATTTTGAGAAGATGTTATTTGATGTTTTATCCCGCCAATTTTATTTTTTAGGGCTTACATTTGCATAACACGGTCATACAAATAGCAGGAAGATTGGAGGATTTATGACGTCACGAACGACAATCTCGGAATCCTAAGACGAGTTAGGACCAATATTTTTTGGTTAAATCATTCTTACCCATTTAGGAACTAATTATTAGGAGTTATGCTATTTCTTTGGAGAAAGCTCTCACGAACTATACTGAAACCTCTTGAATCTCTCAAATTGCAAATTTTAATAGTTGAGCTTGGTTGAAATATCTCGATACTTTTTTCCTCTTCATAATTGAACTTTATTTGCCTTGACTCCTCTTAGAAATTCCATATTTTCAGGAAGTGATTGTCATGGCAAGTAGTTGTGATTTATGCGGTTATCGAAGCTCTGAGGTTTGCAATATTACCACTTATTTCCATTCTGTTTTCCACTATTGTTGAGCTGTAATTCAGTGTGCAATTCTGTTTTTATTTTCTGCGTAGTTAAAGCCCGGTGGCGAAATTCCGAAAAAAGGAAAGAGGATAACTGTAAATGTGCAAAACATAAAAGACCTCAGCAGAGATGTGATAAAGGTCAGTTTTCTTCCATTTATTGATTTGAATTTATATTTCTGAGCCATTTTCGGGACGAACAGTTTTGGAGCTTGAATAGTTTCATGACATCCCTAAGAAGACACTCTTACTGATTGGAGCATTTACATGCGTACCAACCCCAATTCTTATGTATCTGCATATCTAGCACCTAAACTTTGCTTTTTTACATTTATACTTCACTAATCTTTTGTATCACATCAAAAGTATCATTTTTATAACTTTTAAAATTTGTAATGTACATTTTCATGCGTAAGGCGACATATATACAAAATTTGAAGTGTAGCTATTATATATGTAAATACATAAGAATTGAGTGGTATGTATCTAAATCTTTCTTATTATTTTGTTCATTGGTATTTATAAATTGCAATTTATTTTATACATAGTTAAAGGACTTGGGGTTGTTTTTAATGAAGCGGCTGTAATAGTGTCTGCGATTCAGATTTTTTGAGATTTGTTATTACAAAATTTACCTCTCATATTTTAATAAATATTCTTCCTTTTACAGATTTTTTGAGATTTAGGAACATAACGAGATGATAATTTCATATGTGTTGTGTCATCATAGTTTACACACACACACACACACACACACACACACACACACACACACAGAGAGAGAGAGAGAGAGAGAGAGAGAGAGAGAGAGAGAGAGAGGGTTATTTACATATCTAACAAGTAAAAATTTATATTTATGTACATAGCACTCAAAGATTTATAACAAATGAAAATATGACTACTTTTTAAAAGTGAAAGACACATGTTCATGCATAAGTTTATGACTCCAAAGTGTTGTAAATGTAAAATATGGAAGTTTAGGTGTTAGATATATAAACCCATAAGAATTGTATTGAATGTACGTAAATTTCCCTGACATTTGTATGCATTTTTTTACTTGGATTAATATTAATATTAATTAAGAACCGTTTAAAACTTCTAAATTAAAGAAATGTGATTGTTTGGAACTAAATTAACCGTATACAAATAGTCAGACTATTTTAAAATATTGTTTGGAACTAAATTAACCGTATACAAATAGTCAGACTATTTTAAAATTTAATTAAGATTATCTGTTTTGTAAGAGCTCACTTCTTGTGAAATCAATTCATCTGCTTGTCGGAGCTGCATTGAGCTTCATTTTTATTCACACTAACATTAATTTTTATTATTTTATTACTATTAAAGGGGAAAAAAGTAAATTTGAAGGTGAATCCTAGCCCTCAAGATTGAAACTAACTTCATTCTTTTTTAGAAATTATTTGAAGTAACGAGTTCTTTACTCAAGTTTAAACAAACATAGCAAAATTATTTTGTATTTACATATCTCGCGTATCTCGCGCCTATAGTTTCATATTTACACACATATCACTGACATCATATAAAATCTAACACTATTATCATTTTTTAAAAGGTGAAAGGTTTAAAGAACCCAAGTGTTTTATATGTAATTATGAAAGTTTAACTGTGAGATATGTAAATAAATTAGAATTGTGTGCTACATATGTTAGGTTTCCCCAAAAAAACTTAAACTCACTTATGGAAGCGAGATTCAATCATTTTTAGACACATTCAGTGTGTGTGAGTGTTTGTTTTCTTGTGTATTTTATGACATATATGCTTCATATTATAACTCTGCTTGTTGATTTCTCTTGTGACTAATTTATATGATTAATATTTATCTTTCTCTTATGTATCTCCATTTGCATGTTTCAGTCAGATACTGCATCTGTGAAAGTACCGGAGCTCGAGTTGGAGCTCGAAAGTGGTACATTAGGTGGACTTGTTACCACCGTTGAAGGTCTAGTTACTAAAATTAGTGAAAGTAAGAGAACTATCTGAACTTACTGATTTTTTTGTTTTTGTTCAAATATTAGTTAATCTATCTGATAAATTATTGGAAGATTTGCATACCTTCCTCTCCATTCTAGTGTATTTACATATCTAAAACCCAAATATCAATTTTCACACGCGCGCGCATATATATATATATATATATATATATATATATATATATATATATATATATAGCTTTCTGTAGGGGAGGAGAGAGCACAATAGATATATTATATGTATATATATGTGTGTGCATGCTGAATCCAAAAGTGTATGCAAAACACGCTCAAAGTATAGCATTCTGTATGGGAGGAGAGAGGGGGAGAGAGCACAATAGAGAATAGTAAAGTGAGTGTCCTTTATTCATGACAAAGACTCCTATTTATAGGCATAAGACTCAACATTACAAAAGTATATATTAGCCATCACATCATTAACTTTTAAGGAGAATTTTTTGGTAATTACAGAGTTCACATGTAATAAGATCGGGGACTGATTCGACCGATGAGATTTATCGATTGTCTGGTAAGCCTTGACTCGATCGGTATTTAGTCCGAAAGACTGCTCTCTGTCAATTGCCCTGGAGGTTAATTATCGCTCTGCAGGAGCTTTTTCTGATACTTTCCGTGTTCGTTCGAAAGAGGCGCTTCTCTTGCTAATATTTAGCAAAAAAAAAATGATCGTCAAAGGCTATGTTCGATCGTCTTCATCTTCTTCCTAGGTCGTTCACCTGCTTTGAGAATTGTTCTGACATATTTTTATATGTGCATATTTAGTTCTCCGATTCTCTTTCTTTTTGAAAGCTGTATAGTGCACAAGGGTAAAAGAATTTTTTTAACATGTATGAAATAATTAAATGATATTATTACACTATAATGAACTTTCCTGGATTTTCATGCCTGAACGGTTATAAATAAGATTTCGGTCAAGGGAAATTTTCACGGTCTCCATCTCTTATTGCTATTTTGTCTCGTGTTCCTCTTTTCATGTTTTTTGCGATGTCTGGCGAAGGAGCGCTGCCTTCCAATAAGAGTGTCCTCCTTAAAACTATGAGTGATATGCGGGTGCTGATCTGTAAGTTGGACGTTAATCGTAAGCTGGCGAGTGAGCTATCCGCTGAAGGGGTGAGTAACAAGAGAGCCGTGCCTAAGCCAGTAGTCGGCGACCGTGAGAACCGACTTGGTTCTTTTAGTTTACTTGCGGGCTTGTTGACCTCACTTTTGTTGAGGTTTAGCTTTTCTCCTAGGATTTAGGGTTCTAGCTTTAGGAGCTTCCCCGACGATCTTATATTCTTAGCAATGGGCCCACCTCGTTTTTAGAATGCTCGAAACCACTTCGACACTCTTTTGGAATCCGGACGAAATTCCGACCTCTACAGCTCGCGACGAGCGGGTTGGAATTGGCGTTAGGACTCAAATCGAGTTCCTATAGGATCACTGGACCTTAGGATAGCCTCGTGCATATTTTTTGCACCACCGAGCACAAATTCCGAGCCACGGCCTCGACGTCTTCAAATTCTCCGCAACGGATCAAGATTAGGGTCAGAATGCCAGAACGAGCGACGTCGAGTCAGAATTTTAGAAAATGTCGGATTTGACGTACTTTCGACGCGATCTTCGACGAGGTTGCCCGAACGACCTCAGATGACGAAACGGACTGCGCCGTTACGTCCGGAACGTCGTTTCCACCTAAAATTGATATTTAATTTGCGAGGATCGCATGCCGGAGCGGAAATTGCGATTTTGGGCTTATTTTAATAAAATTAATAATATATATATATATATTAAACTTATTTATTCTATCCTAAGCCCTAATCCCTACCCATTCGATCGGTTGGCTTCCTCGCTCGTTCGATGAAGGCTCCAGTTCCTTGCTTCTCCCGCGCTCGAGCGCGCCTCTTCCTTGTAGCCGTTGTTCTCTCGAGCCTCGCGTGGTTCTCCCTATACCTTCTCGAGTATTATCCTGCGCGAGGGTCACCTCGCGTGATCTGCTGCTCGATCCTCGCTCCTGCTTCGCCGAGCTTCGGCTCTTGGGCTGCGACGCTTTGTCGCCTTCTTCCCACGCCCTTCCCCACTCTGCGTCCGGCTACGGAGTAGAGGAGCGGCTTTCCTTTCCTCCTGCGCTATAAAGGCCCGTTTTTGGATGAATTTAGGGTTGGTTGGCCGATTCCTCTTGAGAAGTTGGTGTTGGATTGGAGCCTCATTTTCTTTTGCTTTTCCTGCGTGCTCTACGCTGGTCAGTACTCTCTTTCTCCCTTTCTCTCCCTCTCGGTTTGGCTGGGGTGTTCGTGGCCTTACTTTTGGTTCGGCTTTACCTATTACGATTATGAGTTGGATGTTTATGTGTCATGAAATGGCTTGCTTGATTGCTTAAAATGGTGTTTTCTTACTTCTTTTACATAGTGGCATGCTAGTATGGACTCATATAGATGTTTAGGAGTACTTTATTGATTGAAGCATGAATAGGGATAGAGGTTTTGAGCATGTTCTAATGTGAAATGTTAGTCATTTACTTGAGGAAATCAGATTTGCCATGCTGGGAACTTTTCTCTCTTTCTTTTCTATTCCGTAAAGCATAAAAAGTATGTTCTTGAGGCAAGGTATTGGCCTCTCTTATTAGCATTTTGGGCTATGCAATATGAGGCCCCCTTTACTTACTCTTGTTTGTCATGAGTTATGGAAGAGCTTGCTTAGCTTTTTTTTTATGTATGTTTGGGGCTTGGCTTTGCTCCTTATGGCTTTCTTCATCAAAATGACATGCTAGGTAGAAATTTTAATTTGATTTGGAAGCTCTCACATTCGTTCTCATGTTAAGTACATAATGGTTCTATGCTTTGCTATATCGAATGTGTGGAGATGTTTGTTTCAACCTCATGCTTGATTTGGTATCCTGGACTTATTTTTACATTGGGGTGGATCTTGGGGGTTTTGTGAAATCTCATTTGGCTCATTTTAGCTCTACCCAAGAGCCCCTTTCTTGATGTATAATTCGTTGCCCCCTTGTTTTAAGGCTTTAAAAGATTCATTTTGGCTTCATTTGAGGGCTCGGTTTTGCTTGTTTAGCCCCTACCCGAGAGTTTGTTTTTGATGTATTATGTGCATGCCCTTTAGCACCTAATTTAGGGGTTTGGTTTTTCTTCTTTGCTCTTGCAGCTAGCCCCTTTGCACTTGATTTGGGGGCTCGGTTTTCTGTTTTGTTGCTCTTGCAGCTGCTCCCTGTGCACCTACTTTGGGGGTTCGGTTTTCTGTTTTGCTGCTCTTGCAGCTGCTCCCTTTGCTCTTGATTTGGGGGCTCGATTTTCTGTTTTGCTGCTCTTGCAGCTGCTCCCTTTGCACTTGATGTTGGGGCTCGGTTTTGGTCCTCATTGTTTCTGTAGCCTCTCCGTGCGAGCCTTTGAATGGCTCGGGTTTGGGTCTCTCCTGGGCTCGGGTTTGTGCTTCTTTTAGGCTGTAGGTGGGCTGAATTGCTTGGTTACTTTATAGATTCATTCATATGCATTTGTGATGAATTTGAATTAGTATGGGTAGTTTGTTGGGTCTTGGCAGTGAGCCTCTGCTCTTGTTTTTACTGCAGCGAGCGCTTATTGGGATGATTATTGTGATGGTGGCTTTGCTTTCTTGCTACACTTGTCTACGAAATTGGTTTAATGAAATTTGGAAGAACTTCCTAGCTTACTTGTGGGAAATAAATTGAGCACGATATTTGGAATACTTGCTTGGAGGTTTTATTTGGTGGAATTGATCTTTAGTTTGGTGGCTTATGGGCATCCATTCTCTTTCTTATGCATTGAAAGCTTATTGATTTTCACTGTAGCTATAGCTTGAGTCCCGAGCCGTAGGAGAATGTACTGGGGAGTTTGTGTTTCGAGAATTGAAAATTAATGTGGGTACTTGGAGTTTGAAGGAATCCCGAGCGATGGCCGGAATCCAGGGACTTGGTCGATGTCTTTGTCATTTGTCATGCTTTTACGGTATCGTTTGGGGAAAAGGGGTGTGTTCGCAGGTGTCAGTCCTCATCCTCTTCGAGAGCGTCGTGGTACCTTTAGGTCCTTTTTCAGGATATGTGAGGACGGTCGGGAAGTGTAGGGTGATTTACTTACCTTTGATCATTGGAAATCGGTTCACCTCTTTTCGAAATCGTGTTAGGTGAACCGCTTTCCTCTTCTTTCCTCGACCTCTCGTCCTAGTTTTCGCCTTGTTTTGCGCTCAAAGCACACACTACGGGGGACGTGTAGGTGTGCACATATAACCCCTTGGGTTATATGTGGGCCATCAGCGAGTATGTAAGTGCGGTGGGGACATGGATGAGGCTGAAAACGAGAAAAATTACGAGAATCATAGAATGGGGCGCGCGACTCGGAGATTCCGTAGAGAGTAGAGCGAGGAATCACGGAACCGTTCGGCCGTCCTCGGGGTTTACTGCTGTCGACGATCTAATATTCGTAGGCACAGTCTATTGGGATAGTCGACCCGTGAATTCGAAATGTTTTAAAAAAATACGTATGTTTGAAAAATACAAAATTATCTCCACTCTTATACTGGCCTACTTACCTACTGATCTTGCTTGCATGAAAACAAAAATGAAATGTGTGAATATTTATAAAGGTCACGGTTAGGTTATTCGAGTCGGATTAGAATTGCGCTCTGCAGAAAGTCGGTCAGTAGTCGGCACTCGAGTCGGACGTTAGCACGGCTGCGAGTCGAAACACCACCGTGCTTACTGGTCTTTCTTTCCAGAGGCACGCTGGCTTTCTTATGGTTCACCACGAGTTTAGCGGGTCGTCTGTGGGTTTCTCACGGTGCTTTTTGTAGTTTTCTACGGTTTTGTTTTGTTTTCTTTTATGGCTTTTCTCGGAGTTTTCTACGGACGTTTCTTTTCTTTCTTTCTCGACTTTCTTTGTTTTCTTTTGCGATTTTCCTCGCTTTTTCGCCGTTTTCCTTCGTTTTTACTGTTGAGTTTTCAGACTTTACTTTCTTTGTACGTACCGTAGTACCCCTGTTTAGCTAGGTTGGTTTCACTTACTACTTCTACTCCTTGCTCTTTTGGTACTAATAAATCTACTGCAGGAAATAAGAGAAAAATATGAAAATAATAACAAGCAGGTAACAGTGTGCCGCGGATGAGCAAAGCATACGGTACTCCTGTGACACAGTCCTTTACTTTATTATTTACTACACATGCTTTATTTTTCAGCATATATATTCAAGTCATTAAAGATATGTATGCTAGAGCTGTTACATGTGTTCGAATTGAAGGAGGATTGACCAAGTATTTTACTATTTCTGTTGGTTTACATCAAGGATCGGCTTTAAGCCCATATCTTTTTGCTTTATTTATGGATGGTCTTCTTGGGCATTTACAAGAGGATGTACCTTGGTGTATGCTTTTTGTTGATGATATCCTCCTTGTGGATAAGACAAGAGAAAAAGTCCGGGAAAAACTTGAATTATGGAAGTCTACATTGGAGTCTAAAGGTCTTCGTTTGAGTAGAACTAAAGCTGAATACATGGAATGTAATTTTAGTAATAGTAGGTCCAGCGACAATGATGTAACTTTGGGTGATCAAATTATTAAAAGGTGTGAACGATTTAGATATCTCGGGTCCATTGTTCAAAGCGATGGTGATATAGATGGGGATGCTTAATAGTAGAATTCGGGTTGGTTGGTTGAAGTGGAGGAATGCGTACGGCTTTATTGTGTGATAGAAAAGTACCGCTTAGGTCGAAAGGAAAATTTTATAAGATGGTGGTGAGACCTTCGATACTACTATGGTCTTGAATGTTGGCCTTTAAAAGAGAAGCATAATGTTAAGTTAAGTGTTGCGAGATGAGAATGATTAGGTGGATGAGTGGCTTTACACTTAGAGACAAAATGCGAAATGAATATATCCGTAAAAGGGTTGGAGTTGCACGCAGTGACGGATAAAATTAGAGAGAGTCGCCTTAGATGGTTTGGTCACATTAGACGTCGACCAGCTGATGATCCGATTAGGAGAGTAGATGTTTTAAATACAACTTATGTTAAGAAAGGCAGAGGTAGACCTAGGAAAACTTGGGCTTATTGCATAAAAAATGATCTTAATTTATTAGAATTAAACTAAAATTTAACACTAAATAGGATGCAATGGAGAAAAGGATTCATGTAGCCGACCCCACTTAGTGGGATTAAGGCTTTGTTGTTGTTGTTGTTGTATATCTGCTAGTTCAGCATGCTTTCTTTTCGGTTTTACACTCCTAACTGATACTAGCATTTCTTTCAGTACTACATACCTGCTCGGCATCTTTGCTTTTCAGTTCTACACTCTGCTGAGTCTAGCTTATTTACTTTTAGCTTACACTGCTTAGTGTGCTTTACTTTCTTCGTGCTTTTTCTGTCAGTACTAACATGTTTACTTTTCAGTAGCATACTCCCTGTTTAGCATAATATGTTTCTTGTTTAGTTTCTTATAAGCATGCTCTCACGTTTCTTCCTTTCTTTTGTTACTCATGTCATTTATTGCACACACTCATTGTTGCAGATAAAATGATAATAAAAACGAAATAAACAACTTGCATGCTCAGCTTTAACTTAAGACTTTAAATCTAAACTGCGGTCCTCTTACTGACGTGGAGCTTGGAGCACGGTGAGCAAGCATGACCATCTTCTTCAGAAACCTGCGTCGACATCAATGAAACCATTCTTTAGTTTAAATAATGACCTAGGACTTTGAGGTAGTCCGCTACAGTGCGACATAAACTCTCATCCATTCTTTTAGGCTTCTGCACTCGCCTTCTTTGTGCGATATAAGCCCTAACTCGCTTAGGTTTCGAGGTTGTCGTCCGATACGACGTAAGCCTCCTGTCTTTCGGGTAGTTCACACGATCGATGACATTATGCGAAACGTAATTCTATAATTAATTTGCGAGATTAAAATTAAAATAAATCTCTTTCCAAAACTTAAAGCCACTATAGGATAGCCGGGATGTCCTCGAGGTTCTCCGCGAGATCGTGACATCCCCCGCCCTCTCTTTCGACTCCGGAAATAACCATTCCACATTCGCGCCTTTCACCTATTGGATTCCTCTACTAAATTTCGTTGAAACCCTACTTTTGGATTCATGAAGATAGAAACCCGCGATCTAAATCGAGAGTTCTCTAGCGACTTCGGTCGTTTGAGGGTAATTAACTATAGGGACTCGCTCTACATATAGAGTTTTAAAGACCATATAATATAAATCACTATTTAATTCTTTTGTATTAAATAGGGAATTTGTCGATTCACATAAATGTTCGCGTACCAGAACGGATGTCATGAATTTTGTGGTTTATTTGATCGAGCGATATTGTCGAGTAGGGTGTACTATTCTTCGGAATAGATGCTTTACTCGCGATATTACGCTCGTTCATCCAAACTACTTAACGAATGAGATCCGTCCTTTCTCATTCTAATATTTTAAAATTTAAAAATCTTATTTTCAAAACTAATATACATATATCCATTAAATTAAATAATAAAAAAAAAGAGACGCAACTTTAAGCGGCCGACAGGGCTCACCCCAGGAGAGGGCTGCAGGACTGACTAGAGGCTATCCCGACGATCATCCTACGGGATACATGTCAGGGTTGGTGTTCCTGCTGCGGGAGGGTTTGTCCGTCTTGGTGGTTGCGAGTCCCGCTTTTCTTCAGAGGGGTCCTGAGGAGGCAGCTGTTGAGGCCAAGACATGGTTTCGATCGATTAAGAGTGGTATTTCCTCTTATGGTGGAGGACAAGGGAAAGCCGGTGATGACATGTTTTCTTACAGCACATCTGAATGAGGGCTGATTCTTAGTATGTAGCTTGAATAACCTTTTGCGTATTCTTTTTTTGGTGTAGCAACTGAAGTCTTGACTATCATTCTATATCGGTAGATATTGATATTGGTTTTGAGGATGACGTGGTAGTTGTGGACCAGGTTGAGGTCGAGAGAGTGAATGCGGGACAAGTTGTCGCGGGGAGAGTGAATATGGCGGAACTAAGAGCACCGGAGCAAAGTGTTGAACGAGATGTGAGGTTCAGGGTGTTGAAGGCTAGGGCGCGGGTTATTAGGTTTCTTCCGGTGCTGCAAAGGCGGAGGAGGCGACCGAGGGAGTTTTGTGTCCTCTAATTTCATAGTGCGCTGCCTTGGTGAGATGGAGGAGCATTTTCTTCATTTTATATGGTATTCTCGAGAAGATGGTGACAAAAAAGTTACTGAGGTTCTTGAGAAAGTCGACCAGGTGAAGAGGGAAGTTGTTGCACAGTGCGAGGAACTTCTGGTTTTTCGGGGGGAGATGCTTGTCGATCATGGGGAAGTGACGCGTCTCTATTTGTAACTGTCGACCACTAGAGAGGCTTTGCTGCTCAGCCTAGAGATAGTCAGAATGACCTTTTCAGGTTGGGAGGCGAGTTTTTGTATGAACGGTTTCGACATCGAGGATATATATCAGGCGAAGCCGCGAAAAATCGCTTAGTTAGAATTTTGCTTTCTCGGTTGTAACTGAGAGTTTCACACGACGTTCCCCTCTTTTGTGTATATAAATAAATATGGAATGAAATAAAATAAAGTATTTTTCTATTTTTGGTATTGATTACTTGGGTAACGTGTAGTTCCATCACATCAGTCGTGTCGACAGCTTTTCGGCTTCCCAAGTATCCCCTTTCGCATTTATATACAGATGTGGTCGCGCAATCGCTGAGGGCATCTGTTCATTTTCTTCTTCATTCCTTTTCTTCCCCTAGGTTGTGCTATCATTTTTTTCCCTTTTTCTGAGTTTCGCTATTGTCTTCTTTCTCCAATAGTTTCGTAGAATCTATTATTCGGAAATACTCTTAGGAACCCTATAGAGGTTTCAGTCATATTCGCGGCGAACATATAAGAGATTCAGGATCGTTGTGTTATGGATCCTACTATTCTTTTGCGACCGGCTGCCAACGACGAACAAGCTATGGACTATTTCTCTCCCGACCTTGTTTTTTATAAAGATCGCTTTAAGATAGGTCTTCGGCTGTCATTTTGTCGAGAGTTACGGTCAATCTTCAATCTTTATGGTATCATTCTTACTTAGATCCTTCCCAACTCGATCGCCATCCTCATGACCTATGAGCTATTCTGTCGGAGGATGGAAATCTCGTTGTTGATTGAACTCTTCAATGATTTCTTTCCTTCAGGATTTGTCGTGATGGATATATTTATTTCTTCGCCGGTACTAAGATTCAATCGTTGGGGCTTGAGAACAAGGTGAAGGATTGAAAGATGAAGTTCTTGGTCACCTCATGTGCAGACGGATGTGGGATCCGCACTTCTCCTACAGAGTGTGAGGTAAAGAAAGTGAAGACCTTGCCAGGGAACATTCGAGACAACAGGGTGTTGAACGTTTCCTAGCAAGGTTTTCACTTTCTTCATCTCGCACTCTGTTGGAGAAGTTCGGATCCGCTATCTGTCCGCATACGAGGTGACCAAGAACTTTGTCTTTCCGTCCTTCACATTGTTCTCAAGCTCTAGCAATTGAATCTTAGTACTGGTGGAGAACAACATATATCCATCGCGAGAAATCCAAAAGGAAAAGAAATGATTGAAGAGTTCGATCGACCACGAGATTTTCATCCTCCAACAAAAAAACACATAAGTCATGATGGCGGTGATCGAGTTGGGAAGGATCTGAGCAGATATGATACTATAACAAGTGAAGATTGATCACAACTCTTGACAAAATAACAGTCGGGGATCCATCTTAAAGTGATCTTTATAAAAGACAAAGTCAGGAGAGAACTCGTTAATAGCTTGTTCGTGGCTGGCAGCTGGTCACAGAATAATCGTAGGATCCAGTACAAAGTGATATTGAATCTTTTCTACGTCCGCCACGGATAGTACCGAATTCTCCGTAGTTGGAATCAATCCAAATGGTTCCTGGGAGTATTTCCGAACCATGGAGTCTACAATATTATGCGGAAAGAAGAGAATAACGAAACCAATAGAAAGGAGAAAAAAAAAACAACGGCCTAAACCAAGGGAAGAAAATAAATGCGGAAAGGAAAGGAACAAAAGCTCTCAACAATTGCGCGACCACGCGTGTTTGTATGAAAAAGAGGATACATGGGAAGCCGAAACGTCGCTGACACTACTGATGCGACGGAACTACACCTTACTCAAATAAAGTAATCATTTCCAGAAATTTAAAAATTTTTATTTTATTTTATTCCTTATTTATCTATATATACCAAAGAGATGAGGAAAGTTGCGTGAAACGCTCGATTACAATTGAGGAAAGAAAATCTAACTAAACAATCATTCGTAACTTTGGCCAAGACAAAGCCTCGATGATGAAACCATTCATACATAAAGTCGCCTCACAATTTGAAAAGATCATTCTGGCTATCTCGAGGCTGAGCGACAAGGGTCTCTCTAACAACTGATAGTTTCAAATACAGACACATCACTTCCTCACGATCGGCAAGCATCTCCCCCCGGAAAACCGCAAGTTCCTCGCAATACAACAACTTCCCTCTCGACCTGGTTGACTTTCTCAAGAACTTAAGTTATTTTTTCATCACCATACCCTCGAGGATACCCGATAAAATGAAGAAAATGCTCCTCCATCTCACCGAGGCGGTGGAGTATGAAGTCAGAGGACACTCGATGCCCCTGGTCGTCTCTACCTCGCAACACTGGAAGAAACCTAACGGCTTGCCCATGGCCTCCAACATCCTAGCCTTCAGCATCACGATCCTCGACATCCCGCTCAGCATCTTGGTCCGATGCACTTAGTTTCGCAATATTCGCTCTTCCTGCTGCAACTTGTCATGTATTCACTCCCTCGATCGCATCCTGGTCCACAACCAACGTGTCATCCTCAGGACCAACGTAATTATCTAACGATATAGAATCAACAGTTAGGAATTCAGTTGCTGCACCGGGGAAAAAAGATGCAAATGGCTATTCAAGCTACATGCTAATAATCTGCCTCCATTCAGATGTGGTGTCAGAAAAAATGTCTTCACCGACATTCCCTTGTTCTCCACCTTCAGAAGAAAGACCGCTCTTAAGGACCCTATAGGGAACCGTGGTCCTTGCAGCCACCTAGACGGACAATCCCTCTCACATGGCAGGAACACTCGCCCCTAGCAACTCGAGTAGGATGATCGTCAGGATAGCCTCTAGCATGTCCTGCAGCCCTTTCCTGGGGTGATCTCGCAAGAAAACTGGAAGAACCAAGTCGGCTTTCACGATTGCTGACGTCTGGCGTGGGCACAACTCTCTTTCTACTCACCACTTCTGTGGATACCTCACTCGCTGGCTTACGTTTCACGTCCAACTTACGGGCCAACGTCCGCATATCACTTATGGCTTTAAGGGGGCACTCTTATTGGAAGGCGGTGCTCCTTCGCCAGACATCCTGAAAAACATGAAAAGAGAAGGACACGAGACAAAAGAGCAATAATAGACGGAGACGATGCAAACCTCTCTTGCCCCAAGGCCTATTTATAATGGTCCAAGCATAAAATTCCAGGGAAGTGCATTATTTCACAATTATGTCATTTAATTATTTCATATACATTAAAAAGATTTTCTTATCGCCATGTACTGTACAACTTCCGAGGAGCAAGGTAATCAGGGAACTAATTATGCACATATAAAAATATGCAGCACAAATCTCAAACCAAATGAACGACTTTGGAAGAACATACGGATGATCGAACATAGTTTTCAATGATGGTTTTTTGGCTAAATATTGGCAAGAGAAGCGCCTTGTTCGAACGATCAACAAAAAGGCTAGGAGAAACACCTGCAGGGCTGTAATCAACCTTCAGGGCGATTGATAAGGTGAACTTTTTCGGATTAGATATTGATCGAGTCAAGGCTTATCGGACGATCAACAACTCTCATTGGTCGAATCAATCTCCAGTCTTATTATATGCGAATAACTTTGTAGTTACCAAAAAGTCCTCCTGAAAAGTTAATGATGAGGGGGCTAATATGTACTTTTGAAATGTTGGGACCTATGCCTATAAATAAGGATCCATGTCATGAATAAATGACACTCTCTTTACTGTTGTTGACTGTGCTCTCTCTCTCTCCTCCCCTGTGAAACGCTCTATGCCTTGGGCGTGTTTCCCAGACACTTTCCTTGGGCGCGTTTCCGGACATACATATATATATATATATATATATATATATATATATATATATATATATATATATATATATATATATATATGCATGAAAATGTTTATTTTATCTTTTTAACAGTTAAAATAGTGTTATTTTTATGTGATATGAAAGATTTGGTTGATATAAATATAAAAAGTAAATTTTGGGTGTTCGATATGTAAATACAGAAGAATTGGATGGTACGTATGTAAATGCTCATAAATTATTTTGTTTACCTTGTTTGAATTTAATGGTGATTCAGAAATAATGTTGGTATTCATTGATTTCTTCGATTTGTCCGACCCTCTCCTTTCTATCACTCACACACAAGCTCACACGGCTGCTCTCGGTCCTTCACTTTTAGCCGCTCCCTCTCCATGTCACACGCATATATGCCTCCTCTTTTTCTCTCTTATCACTCAAAGATGAGACTTTGCATACCACCTAATTTTTAGCATTGACATATCTAACATCTAAACTTTGTTTTTTACAATTACACCACTCAAAATTTTTCATATCACATCACAAATACCACCATTTTAACTTTTAAAAAGTGATACACATTTTCATGTATAGATGAGGTGGTATGTATGTAGGAATTGAGTGGTATGCATGTAAATCTTCCAAATACAAACACACACATATGCCAACCCACATCAGCAAACTAAAATGCATTATTCTCTGTATTTTATTTCGAATGTTGTGTTCCACTCATCCTCGTCGACTTATTTAATTGGGGGCATTTACATTCATGCCAATTCCTATGTACTTAAATATTTGCCATATAAACTTTACTTTTTATATTTATACCACTCAAAATTTTCAAATGACATAAAAAATACCACCATTTTAACTTTTAAACATTGAAATGCATCTTTTCATGGATAGGTTACGTGGTATATATGTAAAAATTGAAGTTTTGATGTTAGATATCTAAATACATTAGAATTGAATGGAATGTATGTAAATGTTCCATTTAATTATTCTATTTGCATTCCCTACTGTATTCATGGCATGTTATTTGAGAGCACAAGCTATTGTAATTTTTGTGGTGATCTGTGAAAAAATGAGATTTTTTTTTTTTTAGACCTTGAGAGAGTGCATGGATTTACGTTTGGCGACAGCGTTGATGACATGAGAAAGGAAAAATGGCAGGAGTTTAAATCTAAACTAAAGAAGGTATGTGCTAAGAACTCTTTGTTTTTCAGCTCAGAGCATCTTTTTGGTAGATTAGTAAAGTTAATTACTATATTGAATGTGGTTTATTTTGGTTTAAAACAGGATTAATGATTCTTTTTGGGGCATTTACATACATAACACACAATTCTTATGAATTTACATCACCTCAACTTTGATTTTTTACATTTCTAACCCTCAAATCTTTCATAACTTATCAAAAATACTACTATTACTTATTTTTTAATGGTGAAATACACCTTCTTCATACATAGCTAAATTGGTATTAATGTAAGTATCAAAGTTTAGGTGCTAGATATGTAAATTCCTAGGAATCGTGTGGCATGTATGTAAATTTTCCTTTTATTTTCCGAAACTATTGAGGAGATTTTAGCTTGTCGCGGGAGATTGAGACATGTTTCAACAGATTCTAATAGAAGCGCGGTCACATAGTTATCTAGGGTCTATTAGGGGCAGTTGTAACTTTTTGTATGAGGCAGGAACAATAGAATTTTGGGGCCAATTACATACACAGCTCTTGAAACTTTATTATTTACAAAACTAGCACCTTCTTTCAAGTTTCAGCTGCTTTTTATGTTCTCACTCTAAACATCAGACTTCACAATAAACCCATATTCTTCATTTTTATCAAATTCCCAATGATTCGATCGTGACATGCATAAATACACTGGTAATTTTAAAAAATGATATGGTTCCTAGTTTTGTAAATAGCAAAGTTTTGAGTGCTATGCATGCAATTATCCCTATAATTTTTTGAATTTTGAGAATATTATAGACTTGCAAGTTTTTTAAAGCTTTCATGCTTTAGTGCTTCTTGATCTAGTCATAAAATGTTTCTTCAACCCCATAAAAATTTATAAAAATAATTAAACCAAGTTCAAATTTCTACCTTTACCAATTAATTTAAGGACCATTCATGTTCATATCCCACAATTCTTATACATTTACACATTTAAAATCTAAAGTTTCATATTTAAATATATACTACTCAAATCTTTGACATTATATCAAAACTCTATCACTTTACTAACTTTCTAAAGGTGGAATTCATCTTTTCATGCATAGGTCTTAACATGAAAGTTTTATAAATGTAAATATTAAACTTGTAAGTGTTAGATATGTAAATGCATAAGAATTTGTGGAATTTATGCGAGTTTCCATTGATTTAATACATTCTTTTTATACTATGCTGAAATCATTTCTTACAAAAAAAAAAATAATTTCTCATTTTTCAGATTTTAGATTTGGAGCAACCATGGACGCTTGTACTGGATGATGCATTGGCTAGCTCCTTTGTCGCACCAGTTACAGATGCCATAGATGAAGACAAACAACTTAATGGTTAGTTCCTTTGTTGCTTTCCATTTTCTTTGAATCTTTTCTTCAACTGTTAATAACAAATAATTTTCTCCAACGCAAAGTTTGCGCGGGAGATAAAAGAAATTATTACGTGGGGATTAAGTATGCGGCTTTGGAGTAAGGCATTACTTGGTTCCTTTCATTAATAGCGTGAAGTAAACCAAATGTAGGGGTTTCAAAATTTTCGTGTTTGGTCAAATGAAATTGAAATGTGGTGTTAAATTTTGATGAATTCATTACACCTTACAGTTCAAAGTGGTGTATACCGAATTCATTAGATTAGGATGGTTCTCAAATACATTGCAATTGCAGTTTGTTGTTGTTGTCACCTTCATCTAATGCCCACCTGCTGCCGTTCACCATCCATTCTACTGATCACCGCCACTCACCACCCTCAGCCGCCTGTCATAGGCGTGGCAATTACCGGTCTTTGCTTCGGCTATCGTTTATCATGTGTTACAATGATTTCGATTTTCTTCAAACCAACCACAAACATCAAAATTCATGCATTTACTTTACACCAAATTAATTAAATTCCAAGCATTTTAAATACACTATATTCTTTAGGCATTTCATTCTTTCTTCGGGAAATCAAACATCCCCTAAGAGAATACACAGTTTTGTATTCGCTGTGCACCAAGTATACAACAATACCCAATTTTACACTTTGAAAAATGGATTACACCGCGAGTACAGAGCTATGTAATCTGCTCATAGTCACATTTATCGATATGTGACAATTTCTTGAGAAATCGAGATGTGATATTGGAATTTTTCGTCTTTTTATCATTATGCATATGAACTGGTGCTGCAGTTGAAGAGTATGAGAGAACTTGGGAACAAAATGAGGAGCTGGGTCTGAATGATATGGACACATCTTCAGCGGATAATGCTTATAACTCCACTTACACTGCAACTATCTATTAGTAAGCTTGTAATGCTTATAATCTTCATATTTTATGTAGTTTATGTTCAAATGTACTTTGAACTCATGTATGAATACTGAATTAAAAATTTGTAGATTACTCTTAGTTGTGTACTAGGCAAGTAATTTAAGGTATAACTTATTTTCATGGACAAATAATTTGTGCAACTATGAATCATTGAGCTCATAGGGTCAATAATCCTTTTGGGGCATTTACATGCAATACTGTCCAATTCCTATGAACTTACATGTCCAGCACCTGAACTTTATATTTTATATTTATACCACCCAAACCGTTCATATCACATAAAATATACAACCATTTTGGCTTTTCAAAGGTGAAATATACCCTTTTTATGCATTGGTTGGGTTAGCATAAATGTGAAAATTAAAGTTTGGGTGTTAGATATTTAAATACATAAGAATTTTGTGGTATGTGTAAATCTTTCAATATTTGAAAACCTGACCAGATAACAAACCGAAAGAAGAAAATGTTCAAGGTTCATTAGTTCAATCGGGGTTAAACTGAATGATGTAGTAAATATAAATATTAACTAAACATGATTTAAATGATAAAATAATGATGTAATAACAATAAATATAAAAATAGAACAAATTAATAGTAGCTAAGAACTCCGTCGGCCAGGATCTGAACAAAACATCAAAGGCAGTCAGCATTTGCCACTGGTGTACAATAAAATAATTCAAAGGCAGTCAGCATTTGCTCTCTTGTATGTACATGATTTATCCTCAGTAGCCACTATTCAGCTTCTCCTTGATGAAGAACCTATCAGTCTCCACATGTTTGGTTCTGTCGTGCTGCACAAGATTGTTGGCAATGCTGATTGATGACTTGTTGTCATGTCACCACTTAATTTGACTTCCTTGGTCCACCATGAGCTCTAACCATAGACCTATCAGCCTAAACAGCTTTGCAAATCCCAAGGCCATGACCTATACTCTGCCTCTATCGTCAGCCTCGCAACTACCGATTGCTTTTTGCTCTTCCAAGAGACCAAATTGCCCCTACGAACATGCAGTATCCTCATGTGGACCTCCTGTCATCAGCATAGCTAGCCCAATGAGAGTTACAGTAGCTCACAATGCATAAATACTCATTTTTTCTGAAGATCAACCCCTACTTCTAGTGCGCTCTTCAGGTGCCTTGGAATCTAATACAGGGCATCCTTGTGGCCCTCCTTCAGATCATGCATGTAGCGACTCACCACACTTACTGCAAATGATATGTTTGGACGAGTGTGACCTAAATATAAGAGATTTCTACCAACCTTCGATATCTCTCATGATCAAATAACTTTTTAGCCTTTGCACTCCACTTTCTCTTATGATCAATTGGCAAAATTACAAGCTTGCATCCTAAGATGTCTGTCTTTATGAACAAGTATAGCACATACTTCCTTTGAGAGTGATCAATCCCCTCTGTTTCACGAGCCACCTCATCCCAAAGAAGTATCTAAGCTGTCTCAGGTCCTTCACCTCAAACACTTTGCCCAAACTTGTCTTCAGTTGAGCAATCTCTCCCTCATCTTCACCAATAACAATCATATCATCCGCATACAAATAAGAACAGTAATGTGACCATAATGTCGTTGAAAAAATAATGTGTGGCCTACATTGATCTGCTGATAGCCCATGCCTACAATTGCTCTCTTGAACATGTCAAACCAAGCTCAAGGACACTGTCTAATTGTATAGTGACATTCTCAATCTACATTGTTTTACTGAACTTGTCAAACCAAGCTTGAGGAGATTTTCAAACTGTAAAATGACTTCCTCTGTCTACATATCTTGCCCTCTATTTGGTCGATGTCAAAGCCTGAGGGTAATTCCACGTACACATCCTCTAGCAGATCCCTATGAAAAAATGCACTATTCACATCCATTTGGTGTAACCTTCATCCATCATTCACAGCTAGAGAGACAAGTGTTATGATTGTGCTCACCTTTGCCACTTGTGCAAATGTCTTATAATAGTTGATGTTATACATATGATTATACCCTTTAGGCACCAGCTATGATTTGTAGCAATCAATCTTTCCTTAAGAGATCTACTTCACTGTGAAGGACTCATTTGCACTCGACTGTCTTTTTTCCCTGCTAGTAGCAACGCGAGCTCCCATATTCTGTTCTTATCGAGAGCAACATGTTCCTCCAGAATGACAGTCTTCCACTTTGGATCCTCCTTGGTCATTTGTCAATACTTGGGTATAGAGACGATGTCCAAAGATGTAATGAATACTCTATGTAAATGTGATATATTAGAGTATGAGACAAACTGAGCAATGTCATATGAGAAACTAAAATGATGATGAGAATAATGATCAGAAGGATGACCTGTATTGTTGTGAGAGGTCCTAAAGTCATAGGAGTGGGAGGAGAAGGGATATGAATCATATCACCTATGTAATCGAATTCTGAGGTAGATGGTGCAGGTTATAAAGAGTCATAGTTGACCGGGACAGAGAACTTGATGATGCGAGTGGCACGACAGACACTATTTTCTCATTCTGTCTCTTCATCTTTGTATAACCCTTAGAGCTCCCCTTGAGCTTGAATCCCACCACATTCTGGCAAAAGTTATTTAAAAAAAAAAAAAATTAAAGGGAGCCCCACCTCATACACTTTTTTGGTGGGGCTGTGTTTTTATTGGACGGCATACGCCCGTCCAGATGCAATAATTTTTTCTCCATCCGAGGAGGAATTAGACCATTCTCATCATATATATTACATACAACACATTTACATACATACCACACCATATTTATTTATTTACATATCTATACACCTACACTTTCCCATGTACATTCATCTCACTCAAAATTTTAGTATCACATCAAAAATATCATTATTATTAACTTTTGAACATGTCAAATATACATTTTCACGCGTATATGAAACTTTATTTATTAGATATATAATTACATAACCATTATGTGATATTCATGTCAAAATTGTTTATTTTTTACATGAACGTATGTGAATGATAGTGTGTTAATAGAGCATAAAAGAGGAAGAAAACATAGATAACACAGCAACGAACAGTAGAATTGTGTAACATTTATACATGAAATGAATCTCTTATAAATTTGGGTGTGGTTAAATTATATTATGTGCCCCTAGTAAAGTAGGGTCAGCAGAGAGTATTATGGGTAGTTTACATTAATAAGGTCGGGAGTCTGAAAAGACGCCGAGACTGAATATTTCATCTGGGCAACCATTATTCATGAGCTGACAAATTAATCTGGGTGAATTTTCATATCCACCTAATCTATCAGGCAAACTCATTAGTACGACTTATGCAGAAAGCTAGGCCAGATACTCCTTAGATGAGTTGGTGATAACCGATTTGGATGTCAT
Source organism: Papilionanthe hookeriana x Papilionanthe teres (assembly GCA_022702705.1). Classification (NCBI taxonomy): domain Eukaryota; kingdom Viridiplantae; phylum Streptophyta; class Magnoliopsida; order Asparagales; family Orchidaceae; genus Papilionanthe; species Papilionanthe hookeriana x Papilionanthe teres. Next base: position 52,399,884 of record CM040428.1, read on the forward strand.
TCGACCGGTTAGATGATATTCAGCCAATTTGTGTCGGGAGCCATTTCTCATCACAAGCCAGGGAGCCATTTCTCATCACAAGCCAGGGAGCCATTTCTCCCGAAACAAATTGGCTCCCTGGCTTGTGAGCTACTCTTGGTAAGCCTTGGCTTGTCACATCATTTCATATTTATTTTTAAAATTAATCTAATTTAAATTATTTTTGAATTTTCACTAAAAAAAATACATATAAAAATACATACATACATATATATATATATATGTATATATATATATATATGTATATATATATATATATGTATATATATATATATGTATGTACACACACCACCGGCTGGCTACACTGAATCTATTCCCTTCCTCAGCCAGCGATGGCGCCGCCGCCGCCGCCGCCAGTTCCGGCCGGCCCCTCATCCGTTCACGTTCTTCAATTTCTCAGCACTGCTCTCTCACAGCGCGGCCCTTCTGCTCTCCCCTACGCCGAGGAGACCAAGTGGCTCATCCGCAACCATCTCGTCTCCCTAGTCGAAGCCTACCCTTCCCTTCGCCCGCAAACTTCTTCCTTCACCCACAACGATGGCCGCACCGTCAACCTCCTCCAGGCCGATGGAACAATCCCCATCGTCTTCGCCAATGTCGTCTACAACATCCCCGCATCCATCTGCCTCATCGATCGTTACCCCTTTTCCCCTCCCTCCGTCCTCCTCAATCCCACCCCTGACATGGTAGTCAAACCCAATCACCCCCACGTCGATCGATCCGGCTGCGTCCGCGTACCCTATCTCCAGAATTGGGTTTACCCCTCCTCAAACCTCGTAGACCTCGTTCGCTCCCTCTCCCAGATATTCAGTAACGATCCTCCTCTCTTCTCGCGTCAAAACCCTAATCCTCCCCCAAATCCCATTCCACCCCCTCCACCCTCGATTTCCCATTTATCCTCCCGAATCCTCTCCTCGCTCGCCCCCTACGCCTCCCGGCTACATGGCAGGCCGACTGAGGACTCCACCGAGGTGTTCCATCGAAACGCTATCAACAAGATCATTGAGGCCGTGCAAGCTGACATCGCCAGGCTCCATAAGACGCGTGAGGTGGAGATTGAGGGCATGTTTGCTACGCAAGCTGAGCTTCGGCGCCGGGAACAAGAGCTCGCCAGCGGCATCCGCCAGATGTCGGAGGAGAAGGAGAAGCTCGAGCAGCAGCTGCGACTTGTGCTCATGAACACGAACTTGCTTGAGGAATGGGTTACGCAGAACGAGGGGAAGTGGCCACACGAGGTCGATGTCGATGATGTGTTTCAGCCGGCCGATTTGCCCTCGAAACAGCTGCTTGAGTGCGCTTCGGCGGACCTTGCAGTGGAAGACACCATCTATTCCTTAGATAAGGCAATGCAGGAGGGATCGATTCCATCTGATCTGTATCTGAAGAATGTGAGGGCGCTGTCCAGGGAGCAGTTCTTTCACAGGGCGTTGGAAACTAAGGTGCGAGCGGCACAGGTTCAGGCTCAGGTTACAATCATGGCAGCTAGAGGTTCTTCGCAGTTTGCTGCGTAGGAGGTTAGTCGGATTTTTCAACTTGTTCCTGAGCAAACTATGTTTTTTATACCTATTTTTATATTGTTGTGTTTACTTGTCGATGATGTTGCCTTCAAAGAGAAAAATTTGTGTGTGATTTGGTTGATCTTCCTCTTTCTCTTTGTGCATCACTTTATATAACCCTTTTAATCCCTAGCATGAATTTCAGCAACAATTACTTACTATATTACTTGTTTTTGTAAGTTAATGATTGTATTTAGTAGTGGGAATTTTCTAAAAATGAATGAGTGAAATTAGTCAAAGTGTAAATGGCTAGTACTTTTTTAGCCAAGCTCAATTTACTTGGTAATTACAATGCAGGAACAAGATTATAAGGATTTGTTTCAGTCAGATGAGAGTTTGTTTGAGTCCCTTGACGAATTTAGAAGCTTTAGATAATCTGGTATTTAAGGTAAAATTGAGATTTAGTAAATCAGAGATTTAAGGTAATTTTCAGAAGAAACTGGATTTAGTAAATCATGATTTTAAAATTGTCATTTTTTTCCATCTGACAAGATTGAACTTTCACCCTAGTTTCAGTTATCATACAACCCTTTACGAATATGATATAGCTATGATGGTTTCTCTTAGATTTATTATCTGATTGTATCCGAACGACATGTCTATAAAAGAGAAAATTTCGTGAGTCAACGCAATATCAATCATCAACTCCGTAATTAGTAGCGGGAATTCATCATTCAGGCATGCTCTGTTCAAATCTTTGAAATCCACGCATACTCGAATCTAAACATTCTTCTTTTTAATCAGCACCACAATGCATGGCAAAAGAATCCATACTCCTTGTTGGTCCCAAGTTCGGATAATGATATACTGATGACAAAATCTACAAGATTTGTGAACTAATCTGATGACAATATTGGAACATATCTTGAATGGGATGCATAGTGGTAAGAACTGGGCAAGTGTTTGCCAGAAATTACTTTGAAATGATGCAAAATAACATAGTTTGATCAAGGTGATAGTTAGCCAATGACTCATTCGGAGTGTTGTTTGGAAGTGACATCAAAACTTTACCCAATTGTGTTTGAATGAGTCAAATATGGAATTGATAACTGATTTTTCACATGAAATTTGGGAAGTATTAATAGAAATTTGGGGATTTAGTGAAAATAATGATGAGAAGAACAAAGATATTATGTCTATAAGAGACCACCTAAGCAATTTTTTTTTTCTTCGAGCGAACCCAATACCTTGAGATTTTTCACTCTTTCAAACAATGTGCTACATTTCCGAGCAAATTTTGATTTGGTTCATGTAGACCCGATTTCTAAGCTACTTAAACAAGTTGTCGACATAGGTCAGTTGTGAGAAATTAATTTTATATCAGCATATCACTTAGATTTTATTTATTTGGTCATTTTTTTCTTATTTTTTCTTCTAAATAATTCAGAAGTTTTGTTTGTTATTGATTTTATTCAAATTGCTTATAATTGAGTTTCTTTTTTATTTCTTTTGTGAATCATAATCAATTTGTGGTTTCTGATTATTTCAAATTCTTGTTTTTTTTTTTTTTTTTTTGCCGACCCCACTTAGTGGGATTAAGGCTTTGTTGTTGTTGTTGTTGTATTCAATTATTAAATTATCATTTGGCATGGATTCTTCATATTTTATTGATTTATAAAGATTTACTGAATAGTTTGAACATCGATCTTTGGAACTACTTATTTTTAATCTAAATTACTTGGTTTCATACATCGTATCACTTAGTTTCATTTGTAACCCCTAACCCGAAGATTATACTAAATCAAATTGATATTATAGCCAGTGTTAATTTTAAATTGGATTGATAAATTAGAATATTTTTTAACAATACTTCTTTATTTTCAGAGAGTTAATAATGATTATCTTGAGATTCAAATTTGTTTTTCTAAATTTAATAAAGTTATAATTTTAAGGAATTTTGAAATTTTATTGATAATATAAGAGACTTTCTTCATAACAATATTAATGATTTATAGGAAGTTAAACTTGTTAAATTTTTACTTAATAATGTCTTAAACAATTTCCTTGTCATTTTTAATTGATTATGTTAGAGGAAGGTTGAAGTTGAAAGTGTTGAGAAAGATTGGGAAGATGTTGATACAAATATCGGTAAGCAGAGTAAGCAATCAGCTACACTAGTGATTCTAACGAAGACATTCTAAGTGATGGGAGTGGACTGACTTTTGAATTTAGAGTTTATGATCTTAGAGACTTCTTGTTTACATTAAATTGGGAGTGATTTTTTTTATCTATTTTAGTCTTCTTGTTTATATTTTGGGGGATTTACATACATACCAACCAATTCTTATTTATTTGCCTATGCAACAGCTAATATTTGCTTATTACATTTCTAACTCCCAAATTTTTTATATCACATGAAAAATACCACTATTTTAACTTTAAGCAAGTGGTTCAGTATGATCCTTTCTATCTTTAAGTCAAGTGGTTGAGTATGATCCTTTCCAAGTTTTACAATGTTGATTTATATTTTCAAGTTTCTAATCTCAATGAATATGTTCCAATTTCTCTGGAGGAATGAATAGGATGGCCATTTTCAACAGTACTAATTAATCATTAATTCAGTTTAATGAATTAAATTATCATTATCATTTTCTTTGAAAGTAGACAACTGAGCATAGAAAATACTACCAAAAAGGCAAAATATCAATGAACATCAAAACTCTGTAACATGTCTTTTGGAAAGGATCATACTGAACCACTTGACTTAAAGTTGGAAATTTAAATAACTGAAAATTGTAGGCTCAAATTACAATAGAAAACTCCAATAGGGTTTTACTATTAATTAACTATAGAACAATTGAAATCCATATATTAGACTTCATCATGCTAATATGATCAGATTCTGATAAATAAGTGATAATTAACTGTATCAAACTACATCAAATTTGCCTATTAACACAAGTTATGCAACTGTGTCATAAATCAAATACACTAAGCCTGGGAATCAATTATACAGAGCCAACATCAATCACACAGCTAGAACAGCCAAAAATAAGTCCATAAATAGACAGACATCTTATTATTATTTATATGAGATTATTTTAGCCCCAATGTTTATAAAAAATGACAAATTGTTTCCTGGACTCTTTTAACATGGACTGAAACATTTACCTATATTAAGAGAGTTGGGCATTTAATTTGACATTTTTATAGACTCTGAAATTAAAAAGCTACCTGCAAAAAATCAAAGACTATTCTGACACTTCTCTCCAAATTGGGAGTCTTCAAAATGAGAATTGATATAAACCATGCAAATAAGCCACTAAATAGAATGAAATGAATATCTCCAAATTGAAAAGCCAAGAACAAGTTCTTTATGAAGATATAGCCACTAATGTGTGTGTCCTCATAGGTACAAAGAATGGCATAGGAGAAAATTTACCTGTTAAGGCATTAATTGATGCATGAAATGATCATCTCATGTTGCATCACTCAGAATCATGTTAAAAATCAATATATTTTTAGGCAAATATGTAAATTAAAGTACACTGACAAAATAACTATATTTAAGAGATGGTGGGTGTGTTATCTATTGAACTATGTTTTGTTGAAACTTGAAATATTTCAATCTCCCGTCATTAGATTTGGGGACAATTAAAAGTTACTTTAAATCTTTAACTCCGCCAACCCCTACAACAACAACAACAAAGCCTTAATACCACTAAGTGAGGTCAGCTACATGAATCTTTTTCCATGGGGTCTTATTTAGTGTCATATTTTAATTTAATTCTAATAAATTAAGATCATTTTTTATACAATAAACCCAAGTTTTCCTAGGTCTACCTCTGCCTATCTAACATAAGGTGAATCTAAAACATATACTCTCCTAATCGGATATTCAGATGATTGACGTTCAATGTGACCAAACCATCCCAGATGACTCTCTAATTTTGATCATCACCGGAACTCCACCAACCCTGAATTTCTTCACAAGATTGCAAAATTATCTACTTCTATAAATGTTCTTTCCATCTGCAAGAAATCAAATGGACCTAGAAAAGGTTCAGCGTTACAAATGAGGACTGAGAGACATTTTGGGGATTGATAATGTTGAAGGCCAAAAGACAGAGAGAAATAATGATAAGTCTAATGTTACGCTCCCAAAAGAGTTCTTGAGAGAGGTGGGCGGCCAGGAGCATATCTTGTTTTCGGCCCTAGCCTCAGCCGATGTGGGACTAAATGTCCACGATATTCTACTCCACCCGATCACGTGACGCCCTCGTCGTGGATTAGCTCCATGAGGCCCTACACCGTGGAGAGTCCTTCACTGCCAGCGAGCGACTGCTGCTCTCGATACTCACTTGTCGCGTTCACAAAAGAACTTTAAGAGAGGTGGGCGGCCAGGAACATATATTGTTTTTCGGCCCTACACCTAGCCGATGTGGGACTAAATGTCCCTGACACTAAGCTAAATTGCAGTGAATTTATCCAAAAAGAATTATGCAAATTAGGTTTTGCACCCTGTGCAATACTCGAAATTGTCAAATAGAGAATAAGAATTCAGAAAGCCTACTCAAAATAGTTGGTATAAGACTAATGAGGAATGATGTTTTTTAGCTGCCATGGAAGATATATATATATATATACCTGTGTGTGTGTGTGTGTCGTTCTAAAATTTAGTGCAAAATGCACTCGACTCTTATTTGCTTCATTTGCACCTTCTTATTTATAAATTAAAAAAGATTTACATACACCACTCAAGTTCTATGTATTTACATGCATACCACTAGTGGTATTTTTTGATATGTTATAAAAGATTTGGGGGATAGAAATGTAAAAATAAGCAAATATTTAGGTGTTGGGCATGTAATTACATAGGCTTTGGGGTGGCGTTTATGTAAAAGCACCTTAAAATTATCCACTTAATATCTTAAAGTTTAAATATAATTTTAGGACTTATCCCAAACCAAGGAGAGTTGAAGGGCGTATTTCTAAAGTTTTATTTTTTATTTTTATTTGTATGCCCTAATGGCACGTAACATTTCCTTCTAAAGTATAGAATAGTGAGGTGTAAATAAATACGACTAAATAGGGGTGATGTAGGGATTTGTTATGGTATGTGGATTCCAAATCTAAAAGGGACATTTACATGCATGCCACATAATTCTTATGTAACCTATGACTCCAAGATGGTTGATTATACGTGTAAATGTCAAATCTTGGGTGTTAGATATGTAAATAGGGGTGTGAACTTATCTCGAAAATCATTAATGACTCGAAGATTGATTCGAACTTTGGCTCAGATAGAAACTGGATTGAAATAAATGGGTTGTGCTACAAGCTAAAATTTTGGATTGAATTTTTTCGAACCGAGTTCGAGTCGGCCCCAATCAGCTCGAAATCGGATCTTTTAGAGTTTATGGTTGTGAATTTAGTGAATTTAGCTCGAATATCATTATCACTTGAAATTTGATTCTCAAATCGAGATCTGATCAAAACATAAGCTATGAGCCAAATTTTGGACCGAATTTCTTTTAGCTAATTTTGAGTCAACCCCAACTTGGCTTGAATCGAATCTTTAACATCCCCTACATATATATATATATATATCACTTTTTAAAATTTAAAATAGTAATAATTTTTTATGCATCAAGAAAAAATTAGGGGCTCTATAGCGATAGATGAGATTTAAGTTAGTAGGATTTAATAAATCTTATAAATCCGAGTTTAGTAAATTCTGAAAGGGTTAAATCTTATGAAACAGATCGTTAGACTTTAAGAACAAATCTTAATAGAATTAAGTCACGTAACTTTGGCTTCTTGAAATATTCTAAAATAGTCAAATTAGTTTCTTAAATTCAATTAATATTCTATTTCAAAATATGATAAATTAATAATCTTATATTTAATAAACTAATAATTATTAATACTTTTTTATTAAATTAATTATTAAATAGAAGTTCAATATTTATTAAATAATAATTAATTAGTTATTAATTATAATTACTAACAAGTATTTATAAATTTATAGAATGAATAAAGAAATTATATTTATTTTTTATTAATTAAGAGTTAATTAATAAATATATTTATTTAAATAAAATTAATAGAAATCTCGCCTACGGTACTCCTCTCTTTAAAGTCGTCTGTACGCTCCTAAAATAGCTCTTAAGAGAGGTGGGCAATCTAGAATTTAAATATCGTTATCCGACCCTACACCTAGCCGATGTGAGACTCTTTTTCCGTGACATTTTCCACCAAATCACGTGATGCGCTAGTTATGGATCGGCTCCACCGAAAGTCCCGCTGGACCATGAAGAGTCCACACACCTAGCAGGCAATACCCTGCTCTGATACCACTTATCCCGCTCCCAAAACAGCTCCTAAGAGAGGTGAGTAGTCCATGACTTAAATACTGCTCTTCGGCCCTACACCTAATCGATGTGGGACTTTTTATCTGTGAAACTTCGCCTAAATTGCTCCTCTCCCCAAAACCATCGCATGTGCCTCGTCGCCTCTTTGGGTTCGCCAAAACCATTGCCTTCGTCACCAAACCCTCACAATACAATCACAATTGGAGTTGAACGGAACGACGGAAATGCTGCATACAGTGACTAGAAAATCCCATTTTTTCCATCCTTTGTGGGAAGCATCCATCCCGTATTCACTAAATCGACTGCTCTAAATCCATTAGCAGACGTACCCTTGGATATAAATACATAGGAATTGAAAGATATGCATTAGATGCCTCTAATTTTTAGTAGTATTACCTGATGTCATTCTCCAGAGCTCATATATATATATATATATATATATATATATATATATATATATATATATATATATATATATTATATAAAGTTTTGAAATGTTGGCTGCTTATCAGGGTTAATATTGCAATTAAATCAATATCTTATAAAGCAGATTTGTTACATCACAGCCTCTTTTGAAAACTGAACTGTTCGGTCTGCTTTTGGTATGAATTACTATCGATGTAAAAGCTGCAGTTGCTGCATTATGTGTCTGAGCTCACATATTTAATGAGCATGCAATTCTCTATTGTCACATTAATTACACTCAATATCTTAGTTACCTTTTCAAAGTGTCCCTATCATAGCCAGCCCTTTATAGATAGAATATACTTTCATCTAGTCGCATTTATATGGCCTTTACAGAAATATCATATTAATTACACTCAATATCTTAGTTACCAATTCTTATGTATTTACATGTATCATGCCTAAACTTTCATACTTGCACATGATATGTAAGTACATAAGAGTTGTGTGCTCTGTGCATCTAAATTTCCTATACTTTATGGAGTAGAAATACCGGGAAAAAACAGCCTAGTATTTAAACAAAGCATAGAAGCTATATAGCCTAATACAACAATAACATCTAAATTTCCTATACTTTATGGAGTAGAAATACCGGAAAAAAACAGCCTAGTATTTAAACAAAGCATAGAAGCTGTATAGCCTAATACAACAATAAGAGGAAAGATCAAATAACTCCTCCCACCACCAAAAACCCCTCCATTCCTCCCTGCAACTGAACAAAACATCAAAGAAGAGCTTCCATTCCATTAATGGAAGCTAAGGAAGAGGAGAAAAACCACTCCCCCAAAGCACTTCAAAACCAGGATGACAACATACTTATATTTAATCAAAATAACTATATATTCATAATTAATATATAATCTCATTTGAATGCAGTGTCGAGAAAGACGGCATCGTTGAGGTCAGCAGAGAAGAGGGAGAAGCTGCCCATTTGGCCGTGGAAAAGCCCCAGCTCGTCCCCGGCCAGGTTCAGATAAAGCTGGTACGTCTCGTCCGACGCTTCATCCACTTCGTTAGAGCTCGATGAATCCGGCGGCCCTGACGGAACCTCACCGCCCGCCGACGCGCAGCTCTTGCTCTCTGCCATGGGGGCAATGGCAGTGGGGGTCGCCTCCTCTGCGCCGAGAGTCCTCCGCGGCTTTCTGAAGGCGTCACCGATCTCCGAATTCCAAATGCGGAGGAAGAAGTCGGATTGGGGTTTGGCGGCGGAGAGGGAGTCATCCGGGGGTTCGGAGTCGGCGGCGGAAAGGTTTCCGGCTGCGGCGGCGGAGGATGAGGAGGAAAAGAGGAGGGATTCGCGGGAAAGGCGGGCTTCGGCCTCAAGTCGGGCGCTTTCCCATTGGGCCATGTGTCGGGTGGCCGGAAAAGCAGTGCCGGCGGCGGAGGCAGAGGCGGAGGAAGGGGAGGAGGGGGCGTATGTGTCGGGATTAATCCCCATTCGGAGAAGGCGTTTCTTCAGGTGCGTGTTCCAGTAGTTCTTGATCTCGTTATCAGTCCGGCCGGGGAGCTGCGCAGCGATGGTGGACCACCTGCTTATTTAATTACTGGATTCAGTGAAGAAAGGTGGACTTGGGAGGAGAGATGGACAAATCGAACCAATAAATGGGGGATGGGATGGGAGGAGAGTTAATGAGGAGAGAGAAAGATGGGACCTTTAGGACGACGACAATGGAGTTCCAGGGAGAGAGAGAGAGAGAGAGGGCTTATAATGCATGTGGTTGCCGCATTAAATGGTAGTGACACGTCACGAAGGAAAACAACAGAAGATGTGTAATAAATGCGAGCGATGTGTGTGTAGCAGATTCTGAATTCAGAACTCTTAGACATGAATTCAATTCTGCCATTTTTAACGTACACACAAGTCAAAAAGTTAGAGTCTTTAAAAAACTATATTTAGTGAAAATTTCTTCACTTGCTAATTAAAGTTATGAATTTAAAATGTTTGACCAGTTGGATGAATTTCAGTTCTTGTTTCTTTGAATTCTAAATTGAAAAAGAGGACATTTTGATACATACCCACCCAATTATTATCTATGTACACCTCTTTTGCATTGCTATACCCAACTCTTTTCATAAAAATTGACTGTTATATTAAAATAATATAAATGTAAATTTAAATATGATATGCAATCAATTTGAGGAAAAAAATGATATCGATGATGGAGAAATGGGGTGAGATGAGAAAACATAGCAAAGAATTTGAATGTTTTTTGTTTGGTTGCTATTTATTAGTGGAGATGGAGTTAAGGACAAGACGACAGATTTAATAATTTTGATCCGTATTAAAATCCCACTTAATTATCATTGCAAAGTGGTTTCTGGTTGTGCTACACATGATTGGACTCATTATATATATATATATATATATATATATATTTTATTTATTATTTTATTAAATGTTTCATAATATATTTAAAAAATTAAGGGGAACATTTACATACATACCACTCAAATCCTATGTATTTACATATCTCATACCACCTAACATTAACCTTAATAAAATGTTGAGACGATGGGAGTTTTTGATGTCATATGAAATTTTGGATGGTATAAATGTAAAAACTTTAAGGGCAATAACATATAACATAAATTACATTGGAAACCTACCTATTTACAAATCTAGCATCCTATTTCATCCAATTTTTTAATTCTCACTAAAACATTACAATTCAAGATAAATTTTTAACAATTTTTATATATAATATTTTAACCACATAAATATTAAATATAACATTTTAACCACTTTTTCATTACAACCAACCCTCCTAAGCTCACTGATGAAATTTTGAGTGAAGATTTTGGGCGGTTAATATGTTATATTTAAAATTTTAGGTGATATGTATGTAAAAATTCCAATTTTATATTCCTATCATTGTGAACTCAATGCATTTCAGTTTGGTATTTCCATTCTACCAAATATCTTCCAATTTTGGGTCATTTACATAGAAACCAAACAATTCTTAACTATTTACATATCTAACACCAAATTTCAATAGTAACATGAATGACACTGAAATCTTTAATATCACATCAAAAATATCCTAATTAACTACATAAAATAAATATAAATATGAAAAAGATGTGTGGTATGTATGTAAATATTCTAATTTTAAATTAAATGCAACAAATCTCCACCTCAAAAACAGAAAATTTAAAGACAAAAGAAGGTGGCAAAGATAAAAGAGCAATAATTATGCCGGATATCAGGAATTGGCTTAATGACTAAGTGATTAGCGACATAACTGATAGATATGCAATTAATGAGAAAGTGAGGGGTGTGGATGTAATAATGAAAAAAGACGGGACAAATAATTAAATTTTATAATCAAAAAGGAAATGGACGGTTGTGATGCGTACTTATTGCCGACGATGCCGTGCAACTGTATGATTGATTTCTGTTCTTCGGAGGTGAATGGTCCGCGCTTGATATCGGGCCTCAGGTAATTGGTCCACCGAAGCCTACAGCTTTTCCCGCACCGCCGCAGCCCTGCAATGGAGATTCTATAACTTCTGTTAGAATCAGGGCCGTAGGTTTCGTAATAAACGGATCAGATCGAGCTGAACGAAAGATAGACTGCTGTCAGTGGCACGAGCGTAATTTTTTGAAAAATAACAAACTATTTTGTCTTTTCCAGAGCGAAATTGGATCGAAAGGGGAAGATGGAGAAGAACTGAGGGGAGGGAGAAAAGGGGTGGGTTAGTGTTTTGGGAGATGGGGGGAATGGAAACCTGCGAGCTTGGGAAGTGAGCACCAGCTACCATGGCCATTGGATTGAACGTAATCAACGAGGATCTTATCCTCCTCCGGCGTCCATGGACCCTTCTTCAACCCTTGCTTCGCGCAGCAAGGAGCTCTCCCCATTTCCCTCGGAGTAAAGAAGTCGGAAGCCAATAACCCGCAGATCTTTATAGCTAGTTAATCACAAGTGCCCCTGTTTTCACCGGCAATGCATCAGAGAAAACCAGAAAGAGAAATTCAGAACAGAATCGAAAAACGTGATCGGTTTCTCTCTCCCTCCCTCTCTCTCTCTTCTATTACCTCCTTTTCCACTAATAAATGTGAAAAAAGTACAAAAAGCTTTAAATGGCAGAAATAAAGAGGGATTTTTTAGATTCTCACGTAAACCTGACGGGAAAGAGTTAATGCGGGCTTTGAGTAAGAATTGAATGCACCTGGCCCTGCGGCTCCGACGCCATTGATGACCATACATACGACCACAGTTACTAAGGTTTTCAGAAGAGAGAGAAAGAAAGCAAAGCTTGGGGGGAAGGAGAGAGAGAGAGGACTAGGGCTAGCTAAGGATTGAGAATTGAATGCTATTGCTCCGCGTCATGGGAAAATGAGCAACTGGTGGAGTGTGCGGGGGTTTGACTATTTATAGGTGGAGATCCAAGGATGGAGGTTAGGATAATTTGACGGTAATACCCTGGAGAATTTAATTTATGGCGATCTCTATCCTCTTTGATCCGAAGCTGTGATTGGCTGTGTAAGAGCGAGCACGCGATGGGTAAATTCTAAAATTTCTAAGACATTATTAGAGAAGTTAACAGACATACCACATAAGAATTATGTATCATACGCCTTCAAAAAAATTCTCTACCATCTGGAATAAAGCTCAAGATACGACATAAATCCTTAGATAATTTTTTAAGAAATATTTAAATTTGGATAAAAAGTCATTTAGAACTTCGATTGCAACAAATTTATAGTCAAACTGACCGAGTCCATAAGATAAATCCAATGATACCAGAATTAGTTCAATCCTAATCAAATCAAGCTAAGATCAAGTCATTAAACTGCTCTTAAATATTTTTTTGTATATATTTTGAAGGTCATACGAATGTCGAATCTAACAAGGCTGTAGTCGAATCGAGATCTAGACAAACAGAATCCAACAAGCATTATATTGCTCAATTTAGACATTGTTAAAGCACTCAAATGTCCATCAAATGTGTTTGATGCAAGCAAGCTCTCCGAACCGCCCAATCAAATCAGCTCATATTCTTTAATACTATAAATACATGAGAGGGGGGAGCTTGAGGTTTGAGAAAAAGTATGAAGCTTTGAGAAAGTAAAGTCTAGTGCAACTCTTGCCACCGTTGATTGTCATCGATTACTATTAACCATCACCGATCGTCATCTACCATCACCTGTCGGCCTCCACTGATCGCCATCTGCTATAGCCTACTTCATACAACAAATTCATTTGCACAACAACATTTTAATTTGGAAGACTTTGTAACCCTTGCCCACCTTTAGTACAAGGGGTCTCTATAATCAACTTATAATGAATTTTTACATCTGAGTCTAGCCTCGTGGTTTGTTCCCTTTACGGGTTTTCCAGGTAAAATCTTCACTAATGTCACTACTAGTTATTTTATATTTATCTAAGTGTGTATTGAATTCTCATGCAATACTAAGACGATAATACATTATTTTACCACCATTCATTTTCTAGCACGCATCAATGCATCTTACATAACACTTAAAAGTTGTTATTTTTAGTTTAAACACATTTTTATCACAAGCCTATGTATGAAAATAGCTATTTTACTCTCTAAAAAATTATAATGATATTATTTTTTATGTGATGTTAAAAATTTAAGTGATTTGTATATAATTATGAATGTTTAAGCATCAAATATGTAAATATATAATAATTGCATGATATATATGTAAATAACTCAAATTATACGGCGCAATTCTTATAAATTTACAGAGTCTAATATTTGGCAAAATTTACATGTCGCATACAATTCTAATCTACATCTAAACATTCATATTTATATACTTAGCATTTAGTGTTTTAGACACATACATGAAAAATAGTATTCTAACTTGTAAAAACTTGACAAAATTGATATATATATTTTTTAAGAAAACTTGTGGTATGAGAATAAATATTAAAATGTGGGTGTTAGATATATAAATACATCAGATAAATGTGGCATACATGTAAATGCCTCTATTATATATTAAAAAAATATAAATTTAAAACATATGGATGTGGCTCTTAAATAGTGTTATTTATCTATAACAGTATTAAAAGATTATATTTTATGCCTACATGTCAATTTATGAAATTCTACTAATTCAAACAGTCATATTTACATGGACATCACTCAAACTTCAACATCACATCAAAAATATTACAATTAAATCCTTCCATAAGTCCGTTCATGACATTATACAATCAAAATATCCTTAATCAAAAATTTCAAATCCAACAAGTCAGAGCAGAACTCGTGTCACTAGATAGAGCTATATGAGAATAAACAAATATATCCAGAGGCAGGCCGAATATCGATTAAGTAGAGAAACAAGGGTAAACCCAAAGGCCGACCGAACCAGAAGTTGACCTACTTGGAGACCACTTTAAGTAAAGGCCAATCGAGAATAAGACAATCTGTTAGGTATTCAACGACCTCATGACATGAAGTCCAACGATTGGGGATTGACAGATTAAAAAACGACCAAGGATGTAATTGTCATTTAAAACTATTCCTAAACCTCTATAAATAGAGAAATATTAAACATACCTTCATATGTTTATAAGTCTCTCTCTCCTTCCCACACTCTATTTCTTGGGTGTGATTCACACAGGACAGTACGGCATTATAAGTATAAATATCAAATTTTGGGGGTCGCGAACGTAAATAGAAAAAAAATAATAATTTGTATGATATGTAAATTTCCCAAAAGAAAATATTGCTGGAAAGAAAGGGAGGAAAAGCAAGGTTTGAGTCATGATTGCCTGAGATGAAGATTATGCTCGATTTGTGCGCTTTGCCACTCGAAGGGCGAGATCAGTATCAATCTTGAGAGAAATATCAAGTGCCTTTACTGAATGTGTCAATGCCCCGCTACAAGAGAAGCATAAAATAGCACGATAATTGGAGATTATGAAAATAGTGCATCACATAAATACCACTATTTAACTTTTAAAGAGCGAAATGTAACTTCTCATGCATAGGTAAGGTTACATATATGTAAAAATTGAACTTCAGGTGTTAGATCTGTAAATACATAGGAATTAAGTGGTATGTATGTAACTCTTCCTCCTGGAAATTAATCATTCAGTTTGACATGACTGGCAAATATTTTAAAGTTTCGAACTTTCATAAAAGCTATAAAGTCTGCATGAAGTCTTAACAAATCAGTTGTTTCAGTTCATTTAGCTTGGATTTGATCCCCATCAATAGCTGCCAAATTTTAAATGGGAAATTTACATGCATATCACACAATTCTTATGGATTTACATGTCTAACACCCAAAGTTTGATATTTACAAATATAACATTTTGGTGTCGAAAACTGATGCGTAAAAGAGAGTATTTCACTTTTAAGAAGTATTTTTTACATGATGTTAAATAATTGAGTGCTATGGATATCTATATGAAAGTTTAGGTATTAGATATTTAAACTGCATATGTAAAATTTGACAGAATAGCCGTTTCAGAATTAGATCTATAGGACAAATTTTTTTAAACAAAAAAGAAAGGAAACGTATGTTCAAATGAAAATAATTCAAGACCATGACTGTTAGTGTGAAAACCTCTCAAGTAGAATGAAACTAAATAATTTATCATCGAGACATTTTATGGTGCAATGGTGAAATCTCATTAGAAACTTCAAAGTTAAATGAGCCTGTAAATATGAAAGTTTTTAAAAGCAAAACACACCTTTTGATGCATAGGTCTATCACATTAAAATGTTATGCATGGAAATATGTAAGTATAGGTGTTAGATTTGTAAATACATAAGAATTGTATGGTATGTATGTAAATTTCCCTTTCTTTCATCTCAAAATGCCTAGCTTGTATTCCCATTTTCTGCTGAGGTTCCTCCCGCTTGACTATTGCTTTCATTCATGTTTTCCTACATTTCCATATAACACACTTCTCATCTTCATGACTGATTTGGTACAACAACTCTTCAAAGGCCATCCTAAGCTTATAACTATATGGCACTTTGCATAAAAGTTTCACCATATGAGTTCATTAGAGGCAACTTTTTAATAAGAAATAAAACTTCATAATGGATTAATCATAATTAGAAAAGTTAGTCCTTAATTGGTCAAACCAATTGTGAATGCAATATGCATTAATCATTCCATCATAGGTCGGCAAATCTAATTTCGCCTCTCATTCAAAGGGTGGTGTTTACACTTAGAGAAGCATAATACTAAGTTAAGTGTTGCCGAGATGAGAATGATTAGGTGGATGAGTGGCTTTACACTTAGAGACAAAATGCGGAATGATTATATCCGTGAAAGGGTTGGTGTAGCTCCTGTGCGGGACAAAATTAGAGAGAGTCGTCTTAGATGGTTTGGTCACATTCAATGTTGACCATCTGACAATACGATTAGAAGAGTCGATTTATGTTAAGAAAGACAGAGGTAGACCTAGGAAGACTTGGGCAAATTGTATAAAAATGATATTAATATATTAGAACTAAAGGAGAACATGACTCTTAATAGGACACAACGGAGAAAAATGATTCATGTAGCCGACCTCACGTAGTGGGATTAAGGCTTTGTTGTTGTTGTATTCAAAGGGTGGTGTTTAATCATATCCATGCTCTACTTTTTGATAGGCACAACATCCCCTCTTTTGGCCACCTTTTAATCTTTACATTCATCTTCTTCCTCCTTTTCCATTCATAATATGTTATTCACTCAACTACGCTTCGTGAAAATGACTCCGGCTTGATATAAAGTGCTTAAGCCATCGTTATTGAAATTAGCAGGAGAAAATTTATGAATAGAGGCTCATATATTTGTATCATCGATGGCATAACGATGTACAAAATACATGCACGACCATTGATTCAACTCTATGAGATTTTCACCATTCCTCCAATTTTCACACAACAAACATGTCACCATGATGCCAAAATTTATCCAAATTGTGGAAGGAAACCAAGAGTAGGTTCAAGCCAATTCTTTGGATGACAAAGAGAAAGATTGTGTGGTCTAATGATTGTGTATATAGTCAATGCGAAAAAAAAAAAAAGGAAGATTCACGTGCATACCACTAATTCTTATGTATTTACTTATCTAACACCTATACTTCAATCCTCACTACATGCCATCTTACCTAAGCATGAAGCGATGTATTTCTCTTTTAAAAGTAAAAAATGGTGGTACTCTTTTACGTGACATAAAAGATTTGGATGATATAAATGTAAAAAGTTCAGGTGCTGGCTATGTAAATACATAAGAATATGGTGGTATGTATGTAAATGGACTTCTACCAAATGGTTAGAGAGGCGTACCAAGAAATGTAGGTGACACCAGTTTCTCCAATTTTCTTCACGGTTTCAAGCGTAACATTTCCAGAAGCCTGCAATCATTGGTTGAAATTCAAAGATGGTAAAATTTCAGCACTCATAGAAACATCAAAACCAGTGAGCGGGCCCATCGTTCTAATATGGAAAATTTGGTTTAGAAAAACATTGCCTTCTTTTTGTTGATAAATTTTAGGACATTTTACAGACATACCACAATTCTTTTGTATTTACATATCAAACACTAAAGTTTGACGTTTAGATTTATAACACTTCTGCGTCATAAATCTATGAATGGAAAATTGTATTTCACCCGTAAAATGTAAGTAATAATGATATTTTTTTTATTTAACATCAAAGATTTAAGTGTAATGTATGTATATATGAGAGTATAGGTGTGAGATATATAAATATATAAGATTTGTGTGGGTATGTATGTAAAATGCCGCAAATTTTATATATTATTTATACTTTGGTTAGAGACCATCCAACTTCTAAAATTTCTAATTTTACTGATCTTTTATGAATGGAACACTAAATCTTTTCATTAGTTTATTTGGTAGTTATGAATCCAACATTTTTTAACATTTCCATCGCAAAATAACTTTTAGTAAGAAAAAAAAGGACTGCAGTCTTCAAAATCATACAAAAAAACCCCGAAAAGACAAAAATGTCATATGGAACCGCCTAAAGTTCATCTTTGATATTCACCATGACAATAAAGAAAAACTTGTTTTTAAAAGCAATTCAAGAAAAATCCTTTTGTTAAATAGAGGTGGATGAAATAATTTTCAGCCGCTGGAAAGAAAATGAATAAATTCATAGCACAAAAATTTGCTTGAACTCATATATTATCGTCTCAGGGTAGTCCTAGAGTCCAAAGCAATGTCAATTTAGCACCTAGACTCTTTAAATTCGGGTGAAATAGCTTTCATGTGGACTATTTCAGCCCCTATTAAAAAGTTTTGGGACTAAATTGCCATTTGTATAAGCTCTGGAATTAAAATGACCCTGTGCAACTATAAATAAAGAAAAAATCACCTAAAGCAATGCTAAATACCTCAGTCTCAAATCTTCCATCAATCATTTCGACAGCTTCTTTAAGCATTGTTACATCAACATCCCCCTTTGGCAGTGGAATCACCATGTTGTCAAGCATTATTCGAGTTAACGAACACCCAGTTTTGCTTGCATAGTTTAGAACATCCTTCACTTCCTCTAATGTCCTTGTCTCAATCTAAATAATGAAAATTCAGAGACAGAAAATAATCCTCCACATAGCAAAAATGCACCATTTGAGTACAAAAAATTAGAAAGCACACTGTTATCAATAGAAGTATGGAAGATTTAACATAAATACCACTCAACTACTGCATATGCCACCTTATCTATGCATGAAAAGGCGCATTTCATTCTTTTCAGCTAAAAAAGCTGGTATTTTTTTGTGATATGAAAGATTTGGGTGCAATAAATGTAAAAAATAAAGTTTGTATTAGATATGTAAATACATAGGAATTGGGTGGTACACATTTAAATGCTCCTAAAATATATAGATAAAAGTATAAGGGCACAAAAAAGAAACCCTATGCCAAAATGCTGAAATGTTAAAATAATATGAATAAATATAGTGAGAAGGTTTTTTTAAACTTTTTTTTATTAATTCACACACTCATCCGTATGTACTAGGCCGTGAATTCAATATCTTTGTGGTTGGAGATAAGGCAACCAACCACTATGCCAAATGGGCTGCACAAATATATTAAGAAATTGAGGCACTTACATGCATACCACCCAATTCCTATGCATTTAGATATCAAACAACTAAACTTTACTTTTTATACCACCCAAACCTTTTATATCACATAAAAAGACCACCATTTTAAGTATTAAAATGAAAATATAAATTTTAATGCACAGGTGACGTGCCATACATGCAAAAATTAAAGTTTAAACATTAGATATGCAAATACATAAGAAATGAGCGGTATGTATGTAAATCTTCCTAAAATATATGCAACGCCAAAAATTTGTTTTCCAAAAATATACCTCAACAGGAATCTTAAGATTCTTCTTTTCCAAGAATGAATCGACTGATTTCAAAGCATTTACGACACCTCCGGCGATCGATATATGGTTATCTTTTATCATCACCATGTCAAACAAGCCCATTCGATGATTCTTTCCTCCCCCAATTAGCACCTGTCGTCACATGGCTTGATGAGCAAGGCAAAACAAGCAACGCCATTAGGGGTATTTACATACAAACCACACAATTCTTATGTATTTACAAATCTAACAACTAAACATTCGTAATTACATGTATACCACAAAAATTTTTAGCATCGCATCAAAAATACCACTACCTTTTTAAAATTGAAATACACATTTTCATGCTTAGGTTTGTGACACTGTTTTATAAATGTAAATATCAAATTTTGGGCGTTAGAAATGTAAATGCATAAGAATTGTGTGGTATGTAAATTTCCCAAGCTATTAAAGTTTCACGAGAATGAGAACTCGTTAAGACCGCCCACTTATCGACCAAGCGTAGACCTGGTACTGTTTTTCTCGTCTCTAAAATGACTGCGGGATATGCGGCATCAGCCATGGACTAAATGAAACAAAGAGATAAGTTAGAGAGGGAAGGGAGAATATTAGAGTGAATAGCACCGCTACAAGACAGAATAAAAATCAAAGTTCACCTCAGAAATTGCAATAATTCATATTCTTATCGAATAATTTAGGAGCATTTACATATTTAGCACGCATATGTATTTACATATCTCACATCTAAACTTTCATACATACACACATACCACTCAAATTTTTAATATCACGTCAAAAATATAACTATTACCACTTTTTAAAAGGGAAATGTATCTTTTCATGTATAGGTTTAAGGCACCAAAATGTGAGATAGGTAAATGTGAAAGTTTAAGAGTGCTATGTGTGTAAATGTGGAAGTTTAAGTGTGAGATAAGTAAATACATAAGAATTATGTGCTATGTAAATGCCCCTAAAAATTAAAGCAGATGTTCTCCAGTAGTGATTGTATCATATCTTACGGTTTATACAAAATTAAGCAGGGAAAATAAACATGACTTATCTGCTCCAAAGATTTTATAGGTTGATTTTGATAAAACCAAACGTTTTAAGGTAAGGCTCCAATATAAAAGATTTAAAAAAATGGATGAACGACGAATCGCACCTTGGTGAAAGTCGCTATTCCACTCATTCTCTGCATGAAGTTCAGTGCAACCCTTTCGGCAACAACAATGCTGTGTGCACATCCTTTTCATGAAAAAAATCATGCAGAACATAAAAACCCTAGTTAAGGGCGTTCTAAATAGCATCAATTAATAAAAAAGCATACAAATAGTTGGTGCAAAAAGCTAATGCAATTATATCTCTAAATTGCAAAAAGACTTACCGCGACTCAAATCCATAACCTCCAGGTCACAATAGAAACAAGAAAAATTTACACATATGCCACTCAATTCTTATGTATTTACATATCTAACACCTGAACTGCAATTTTTACACACACGCTATCTTACCCAAGCATGAAAAGATGTATTTCACTTTTTAAAAGTTAAAACGGCAGTATTTCTAATGTGATATGAAAGCTTTTGGTGGTATAAATGTAGAAGGTAAAGTATAGGTGTTAGATATGTAAGTATATAAGAATTGGGTAGTCTGTATGTAAATGCCTCAAGAAACAAACTAAAAATTACTCCAAACACGCCAAATAAATAGCCTCACTACACAGAATGCAAATATTCACAACACAGTAAGAAATTTACCATATACTTTTCCAAATTGCATGCCTTTCCTAATGTAATTTCCATCTCTCACGGACCACTCAACCTGGAAAAATAAATTCATTAAATTTAGTAGTAATATAGATGAAAGGAAAATAACAATATCTTTATGAAGCAGTTAAATCCCACCTTTAACGAAGGATCCAGCTGATCAAAAATCATCTCTGCAAGGGCAATCCCAGCAATGACACCATCCTCCTTAGCAATGAAATGGGCTTCAACTTCCATTTCAGAAGGAATTGTGGCTAAAGAAGTTACATCTCCTGCATATGACAGAGCAAATAATATTGAGAAATTTGCATATATAACACAATTATTATGTATTTACATATTAACACCCAAAGTTTGCTATTTCCATTTATAACACCTTGGTGTCATAAACCTAAGAATGAAACTGTGTATTTCACTTTAAGAACATAGTGATGATGGTATTTATCATGTGATGCGAAAGATTTGAGTGGCATGCATGTAAATATGAATGCTCAGGTGTTAGATATGAACATACATAAGAAATGAGTGGCATGTATGTAATTTCCCCTTTCTTTTCATTTTTATAATCCATGATCTTAAGATAGAAGATGGTTGTTCATGAATGCCAAAATGTAATGTCATCACAATCATGTCATGAGTTAAGAAAACAAAGGAAACAAAATAAACATGCTCACATTTAACATCAAAAAAGTGTACATCTGGTAGTATTTTTATGTAAATAAGAATTTCATGAAAAATACCATGAACATCAAAAAAGTGTACATCTGGTAGTATTTTTATGTAAATAAGAATTTCATGAAAAATGCCACACTAATGCATCTGAAGTGCCGAAATCCCTTGCATTTCCATATAGCCACCCAACAAAAATGATGAATTACAAACATCAAGTCAAGCAATACACTCAGTTGATGAAATAAATTGCACCGACACGTCCAAAATATCAAAACTGCTTAGGGTAGATACTTGAATTTCCCAATTTGCCACATAAACGCAAACCGCAAAAAAAATCAACTTAACTTAATTTTAAAAAAATAAAAATAAAAAATCATAATCTTTTAATGCCTCGTACCTGTAGAAACTTGAAAATCTCACAACCTATAGTCCAATCGTCACTCATGTAGTCCCATCTCATTGACTTTTATCCAGTTAAGAAGGGCTGGGGGAATCAAAATCCACCATGGCAATAATCCCACAAGCAACTCTCTTCTTTACACTACTTGAGATCGAATCACCACTCAAGTCTCCCTAGAACTCTCTATGCTTTCTCCTACACTCATCTTCTTGACCAAATTCACACAAACAATTTCTAAAACTACTCCCCCTTTCCACTCAACTGCTCAACACATAAATCAAAATTGAGAACACTTGCCCGCCTCTCCTATTGTCTACTCCCGCTCCAGCTGCTGTCTATCCTATTCTTGGCAGGTGTAAGGTAAATATAGGATAGCCTCAAAATTCTAGCGGCTGATTGGGATCACTTTTCTTTTCTTTTTTCCTTTCTATTTTTTTTTAATTTTGTTTATGTTTTGATTTCAAACAAAACATGTTTGATATATTGATTGAGATATAGTATTTTTGGAAATACTCAAAATCACTAAACGTTGTTTTGAGTGTTTTTAAAACATATTTATATGTTTTCAAAAACAAAACATCAAAAATATATTGAAAACATATCAAACAAACGTGCTTTTTAAAACAAAGAAAAAAATAAAATTGATCCCAAACAAGCCCTTAAGTACCAGTGCACATTATTCCAACACAACAAGAAAAATATAAAACTAAGAACTCAAATCTCTGATAAAATTTTGTGTTATTTCTGGATACAGCTAGAAGAATTCTCGACTTACTTTAGAATATTATCTGCAATAATATTTAACAGTAAAGTTTCAATTCAAGAGATCACTACTAACCAAGCAAGTATAGCACATTTTCAACAAAACAATAGTTAAAAAAAAAAGTCGCACTGAAATGAACATGCATAGTCCTAGTAAGCTTCCAAAAACAACCATCAAAGGAAAAAAAAGGCATTTCCATACACACCACTCAATTCTTATATATTTACATATCTAACACCAAAACTTTGTGTTTTTACACTTTATATCACCCAAATGTTTCATATCACATCAAAAGTACCTCTATTTTAACTTTTGAACAGCGAAATACACATTTTTCATGTGCAAGTAAGGTGACACATATGTACAAATTCAAGTTTAGGTGTTGGAAGTGTAAATACATAAGAATTGAGTGGTATGTATGCAGCAATTAGGTGAAGAGTAATAATGCCCTTTCTTAAGCATGCATGGTTTTAATCCAAAACGGAAAGAAATGTACAATTTCATAATTAAGTTCCAAAAACAAGTGCAAAACACAACTTTAAAAAAAAAAAAAGAAAACTTTTATAAAGTAAGAGCATTCAAAGCATTTAAAAATGGAAATAATTCCTGTAAGGCTTCTATTGAGACATTCAATTCATGAATCAAGCTTTTAAATAAATCGAATAATACAAGAGGAGAAGATAAGTAGACCTAGGTCTCCCGCATCTTCGGCGAGGGCGAGTGCGATGACGGCCTTCAGATCATAGGTTGGGTGGGATGGTGCCTTAACAACCAAAGATTCTGCAGATGCCATGGAACCAGCGGCTTCCACGGCAGCCATGGCGACGAATTTCCGCCTGAATGAATATTCCGAAGTAACCTAATGAGAAACCCCGCCCCCAAAATATCAGAGAGACGGCAGAAAGGCGAACCTCATTGGGAAGAGAATAGAATGGACGAAAAGACTGGCGTTAGAAGGCCGGAAAGCAGAAGCTTTGGCGGCTATGGTGGCGGCGGCGGTGCGCGGAAGCCAAGCGAAGGTTGAAATGCTCGACATGGCGGCTAAAAGGGCGGAATTATAAGGCAGTTATGTTTTACGTGGGAAGGCCATTGTTGTCGGTTGAGGAAAAATATTACATGCGATCTCCCGCAGAAATTGTATGCATGTATATATTTCATTTATTTATTTTTTTTATATTTACATTTACATCATTTTGCTATAATAAACTCATAAATAAAACAATTTATTTTAATTTTAAACTGTATAGCATTTGAAATTATTTTTTAGTTTATTATTATTATTTACAGAAAATACATTTATTTATAGGACGATTACATACAAAGCACCCAAAACATTGCTAATTACAAATACAGCACCATCTTTCATCCATTTTTTCAAATTCTCGCTCAAATATCAACTCCAACTCAATTTTTTTTTCATATCAAGTTCGCAATGGTTTGATCGTGACGCGTAAATGCACCAGTTTTATAGTTCGAAAAATCACTTGGGTGCTTGCTTTATAAATAGAAATGTTTCTTATGCTCTGTTTGTAAGAAGAATCATAAGTTATTTCTTTTAAATATTATTATTAATTTGATAACATAACTAATAATCATAAAAATAAATGTTGATTACACTTAATTTAATTTCATAATTATTTATATTTTTCTGATTCTAATTGGTGTAGGATCGATAATAGAACCGTCAAATTTGTAGGAGTATCACGTTGTCGTCTCGAGGTAAATAACTGCTCTTTATTATAAGATAAACGTACCCTTCCTAAGTAGAGGCATTAGCTTTACTGATTGTATCAAACTCCTTGTTAATTGTAGGATTGTGATTCGTACAATTCAAATCTTGTTAGTAGATAATTAGCCTTATTTTATTCATTCTTAACCACGTGTTTAGTTGTTCACATTTCATGGCTTCAATATTTAGTATTTTTTTGAATATTTGATATAGTGAATCTCATTATATCAGTTTTCATAATTGTTGATAAATACTGGTTGACATTTTATAATTGTATTCTCCTGTTTGTGAATGTGATGTATGAAATATAACTAATATTATATAATTATTATGTCAGTACTAAACCCTTTTTATTATGGTTATTCATGAGAATGGTGCCTATATATTCTTGTTTCAGGGTATTATAGTAAACAGACTAGATACAAATATAATTATACGTATATATATATATATATATATTATAAATTGTATATTATCAAGTTGTATGAAATGATTACTAATTCATATATATATATATATACCAAAAAAACTGACATATACAAAAAAAAAATGCATGCATAACTTTTATTCGTGGTCATGAGCATACAATAGTTTTTGCAAATTTTTTTAAACACATAATCAATTATCTCCTTTTATTGGTCCATGCTGTGTGCCCCATTTTTCGTTACCATTTATGCTTTAGTAAATATTAGTTTAATTTTCAAACTCATCCGCGAATATTTTTATATAACAGATTTCACTCAGCCACTTATCGAGCCATCTCTAGCAGACTTCCCATATTTAGATTTACTTTGATATTTCCAGTTTCGTATGAATTATTGTATTTTTTTTCTAGCTTGGGCAATTATTTCTTTATTTTCATTTTAATTTCTTTCAGCAATATTGTCTATATTCGTATTTATTGAATAAAAATATGATTTTTTCTTATTTCTTTCTATTATTATTTGCATATTCATTTCCTTTTAAGAATATAAAATAGATTTATTATTTTCATCATGCCCTGCATTACCGGAATGTACCGCCTTTCAGACCCATGGTGTGACAATAAAAGAGGCAAACCCATTTCAATACTATCATAAAAGAAATTCTAGCATGATTAAGAGTCTATTTAGGGCAGCTGCAACTTATTGAATAATCTGCTGACAAGCTAATTAAAAATAAAATGTTGATAAGCTAGGTGCAATGGTTATTACAAAATTTAATTTTTTTAAAAAAACAAGACCGCAGCCAGAAAACTGTCACCACACCTAGATGGGTGCGATGTGAATAAGTTATTTTTTGCATTTTGAAAACGCATAAGCTGCCAAAAAACAGTTTACCGAAACAGGTCAGGTGCATTTTCAAAACACTACAGCACCAAATAAACTGCCCCAAACGGACCCTAAGTGGCACTTCTTGCAATCTTAGTCAGCCAGTCCACCATGACCATAAACATGAGATAAGCCCACCTATGTTAGATATGCAAATAAATAGGAATTGAGCGGTATGTATGTAAATACATCCTACTTAAATTCAACTATATTTTTTGCCTTCTTTTAGATTAGTTGGAATATTGTCAATGGAAGCCAGCTTGAATATTAAACAGTCGATAAACAAAGCTTAAAAAGCTAACAAATGAGCATAATTATGCCAAAGACAGCTTAAGAGCGACTTTAGACATAATACAACTAATTACAAATATAATTTAAACTATAAAAATACAGAGCAGCTTCCAAATGCTCTGCAAAGCTGAGAGAAAACAGAATCCAAATTAAATATTTAAGGGCATTTGCATATATATACCACACATTTCTTCTGTATTTACATATAGAACACCTAAACTTTGCTCTTTTACATTTATAACATCCTGACCTTTCACATCACATCCAAAATACCACTAGTTTAATTTTCATCCATAGGCAATAGGGCACATATGTAAAAACTGAGGTTTAGGTGTTAGATATGTAAATACATAAGAAAGAGTGGTATGAATGTAAATGTTGGTAAATATTAATTAGAATGTCAACACCAACTCTTATAAAAATACACAAGGCTGAGCTTCAACGTCAATCATAAATCTTTATTACAGGCTACAGCTGTGGTCTGTTAAATACAAATGTCTTTCAGAAAGTTTCAATGCTGACAAAATCTCACCTGATAGATTTGAATTCTGCTTCACAACTTAATTGATCTCTTCTTTAGGAATATAGTTTATCATTTTTCTCATTAATAAAAAAAACCAAGAACATGTAGCTTTTAAGAAGCAATTTTTTCGGGGGGGGGGAAAAAAAGTTTGAAAGAGTTGCATATATAAAAATGTCCTCAACCATCGCGTAGGTGAAATCCTTCAAAAATCCCTCACAATTTTCATTCTTAGGCCCCGCAAGGTCTGGATGTTGGAGAATTTACGTTAAGTTTCTTGGCTTTCCTAGAAGAAACCCCCATAGGTTAGAGGCTTTTGTACTTCTTCCATAAATCCTATGAGAAAAACCTGTTCTTTTGTTTCTAGCAAGAAATCCCAACGCCCGAGTTGTCGAAACCCCGTGTTTGCACTGGCGATTTTGTTCCTACGATGGAGGGTAGTGAATTCCATCTTTTTGGTGTAGAGAACGAAAAGTCCCACAACTTTGACGTTCCCTACACCGTGAAGATTTTCCCCATGGAACTTTTTTGTGTCGGGCAAACAGAAGCGGTCGCAGGTCGCTTTGTAGTGACGCTCACTTCGCCCCATCAATTACCCTTAAAGTAACTCGTGAGATCGCTAGGAAAAGCTTGTCTTCGTCATTGAGCATGATCGGACGTCGATTTTGTGCATGTGTTTGCATTCATATGTCTTGCCGCACAACAATTTTAAAATTGCATAAAAAATGGCTTCTTTTGTACTCATCGTTGATCGGCCACACATCATACCCGGCTTGAATGAATATCATCGTCGGTTCAATTGATCGACCACCACCGGTCCGATCTGTTTGATCGACTCTTCGTTGCCGATCGGTAGCCTAAGACGGCCTGATCAACCGCATCCGTATATTTGAACGATTAGCCTCCACTAGCCCGGTCAATTCCATCGACTCTCCTCGTCGGCTTATCAGATTGACTGTCACCGATCCGATCGATCCGACCAACCCCTTTTATGTTGATCGACCGCACACATTGGTTTGATTGACCACTTTCGTCGACTCGATCAATCGCCGCCACAAATCGAATTAGGTCGACCAACCCCATTTATATGTTGCATCGTTACATGTTGGTCTCATACTACTTGTGTGATCACATTCACACTACGCACCTCGCATGCATCCGTGAGCTTAAGCCCTCACATGCTTTATGGTGGGTGTGGATGCCACACTTTGGCACTACCTTTTGTGCCTACTTCGTGACACCCCATGTCACGGTACATCAACACCCGGGGTGTTTATACATGCATGTTTGCACTCTAATTTGCACTAGCATGATAGCTTTGCATGACATTTTGCATGGCATCTTGCATGCCCATGACTTGTGCATTTGAAGACTAGCATTTGGATTTGTGTTCTCAAACGCATATCCGTTAGCTAAGTGACTCCTAGTTAGTCACGACACGGCAACTAGTATTGCCCGAGAGAATCTCTCAGTAGGTAATACTAGCTATCGCGTCGTGACAAGCATGCGTATGTTATACTAAGATTCCAAGGGGGTCTAATATATGTCACTTGAGCTTTTCTTTTCTATGAACTATTTTTAAAGTATAAAAAAATTTCTATATTTTTATTATACATGCATCATACTTTCAAAATCTATTTTGAAACTACTTGCATACTTAGCTTGTTAGACCGTACTTGAGGTCAAATTTTTCAAAAGCTTTTTCAAAATCTGCATTTAGTAGCATATTTTAGAATCATTGAATCCTTAGAATGGGGTTTGTGCAGTCAAAACATTCGTCAGCCTGCTGACATAACCCTATATTCACTTAGATGCTGGCACTACATTAGATTGTGTGCTAGGCTAAGAACTAAGATGATATTTAGTTGACTAGTATGATAGATATTCTTTTTCAATGTCCAGGCTATAGTTCTCTGTTGGTTTAGTTGTCGTAGCCAGGCATCATCTTTTGTGTGTTTAGTGTGCTCGCATGCTCACCGTTCTGTATGCATGGTAGTATATTAGATCGATCTTATTGCAGTGAGTCATGCATTAAATACACACCGCATGTGTAGCAGGGAGGAGCAATGTAATGATTATGACTAACTCTTTTCTACAGATGCTACTAGCTCCTCCCCTCAGGAGTGACTCATATGCGTTGCATGTTTGTTGGATTTTCCGCTAACGTTGTTTCATGCAAGTTGAATCCGTTTTTACTTTTCTCATGTACTTTTTAGAGTCATTAGAAGAGTCTATATTAGAAATAAAGTATGTGTACGACTTCTGAGGCACCAGATGGGGGAAACCACATGAAAGGGACCAAGAGCAGCTTGCTCGTGTCTTATACCTTAATTATAAATCTCATTGATGTATAGAATTATGACTAGATATGTCGTTTTGTGGTGTCTGACTGTTTTTTTCTAATTTTGGGATATGTCGGCTTTTATTATTTTATTTGTGACTTGTTTCATGCTTTTCTTTTATGCTTGTATGCTTAGATTGGCTTCGCTTTTTGGATTGTGTTTTTGTCTGGGAATTCAGCGGAACACTCAAGTCTGTAAGACCTAAAATTTCTAAATTTTTTCTATAAAATCCAAATAAAATTTCAAGAAAAATTAAGGATTAAAAATTTCAAGACTTTTAAAATCTATTTTTATTTCCTGCATGGCCTTCAGGCCGGTTTTAAAACGGGTTGCATAGCATGGTCATTTCCCAAGTCATACTCATAGGGCCTCCGCATGAGAACCTGAATAGATAACTACATCATTTTGCATGTCTCGATGAGAAGCCCCCGTGCTTCTTCAACTTGACTAGCCCAGCATTGATTTCTATTTAGGTGATTGTCTAGTGCGCTTAAGATATTAGTGGCTTCCCAGACCTAGACGGGGAGGAAGTACTATTGTTGAGAGTGTTTCCAGCTTTGTAATTGAACCTCCTTTTCTCTTCTATTTCCATCGACTTCCTCACAACTTTGACAGGTATAAGTCCCTTCTTTTGGAGGTCCACCCGATAGTCATAGGATAGAATTTTGTTCCCTTGATCTTAGGGCTACCAAGGTCCCCGCGGACGACGGAATTCACGGATTGTTGACCGGGTATCTTTGGACGTGTTGGGTCAACTACCAACACGTCCTGGTAGACTTAGGGTCATAGTAGCTTGGGATGACGGATCTGCGGTACCCCGACCCAACAACCTCTACATATTTAGGAATCACTTCTCCCTTCCTTTGATCACCCCTGTTGAGTCATGTCGCTCCCCTTGACGCTTCGGTGATGTCGTCGCATAGGCCCCGATTGTGGATAGGCCGCCGCCCGTTCGGGATACAGTGATTCACCCTCTACCCTTATGACCCGGTCTAGCCTTGGAAGCATAGTGTGGATCATATGCAACAACTCTATTACTTTATAGGCTCTGGTCGCTGATAAGCCGTCATTTGTCTGAAATCATGAGAGACTCGCTCTTTGCCCATATTGATCAGCGTGAACTTTGAAGGGATTGTGATGCTCCTATGAGATAACCGCCTTTTGTGACACCTTTACTAGTCGACATATAAGTGTTAGCAGTATTGCAGCCAAACACTCCGTACATGTTTGACACATAGAAATATATGAATTACATAGTACCTATGTAAACGCCACAAACAATTAAAATTTTGAATCCTGTTACTATGAAAATGAAGGATGGATGGCAAAGCAAAGATAGCCATTTGGTTGTCATACCAAGAGGAAATCTCAGTTGAAAAAGTTTGCATCATTTCTAAACTGTTTAACCAAATTTTTTTTTACAAATAAATATAAATATAGATATATAAATATATCTTTATTTGAATCCAAAACTACTGACACATGGTGAACAAAGGAAGGCCGGCCGAGCAATTTACCAATATATACTCTGTATTAATATGATATAATCTCAGTCAAATACTTAAAAAAAGAACAATAAAAAAAAAGATTTGCATACATACCACTTAATTCCCATATATTTACATACCTAACGTCTAAACTTCAAATTTCACATATACGTCACCTTAAAAGTTAAATTAGTAATATTTTTGATGTGATATGAAAGATTTCGATGGTATAAATATAAAAAAATAGAATTTCAGAATTGGGTGGTGTTTACATGCCTAACATGTAATTCTTATGAATTTGCATATCTCATACCTAAACTTTCATATTTACCCGCGTAGCACTCAAATCTTTACTATCACAACAAAAATAATACTATTATCATTTTCTAAAGGTTAAAGACAAATCTTCACGACTAAGTTTATGTAAATACAGAAAAATTGTGTGCTAGGTATGTAGATTTCCCAAAAAAAAACAAATATAAAAAGGAAAGTTTATATACATATCACATAATTCCTATATATTTACATATCTAACACCTAATCTTCAATTTTTACCTACATACCATAACTATGCATGAGAAGGTATGTGTCACTTCTTAAGAGTTATAGTGAAATTTTTGAAGAGATATGAGACTGTTATAAATGTAAAAAATAAAATAAAAATAAAAAGTTTGGGGGTTAGATATGTAAATACATATGAATTGGTTGGTATATATGTAAATGCCACAAATAAACAAAAATGAAAAAACCAGCCTAGAATTCATACAAATAGATGACGAAAGATCATTTGGAAGCATTGAATACCTGAATTAAACCTCTTTTAACCGTCGTCTTCTTCCTCCTCCTCTGTAAAAATAGTGTTAAGTGGAAGAAAAAAATTAAATGAACAGAGAAAGGGTCTTCTTCTTCCTCACCCGACTTACCGTCGTCTTCTTCTTGGTACTCCTCCTGCTGGATTTTGGAATCTCTGATGCCAGGCCATTGGCGGAGGAAGAGAGCAGCTCAGAAGCGCGGGAGATTTACAGAAGACACAGTGGAGAATTAAAGGTTCTGAGCTCTATTTTGCCAAGAGGTATGGTGCCCCCATCAGCACCAGTTGAGAGTGGAAATTAAACTAAGTTTGGGATGGATTAAGAAGCTGTTTGTTTGATGTATATTTATTCTTTTTTTTTTTCTTTTTTGGGTTTAAATTTGATTGATATTAGAGAATTGATTATACGATGATGATGAGGGAATTCATAATGTGCTCATTGACTGAATAATATGAGCTGAAAATTGATTTTTTGCTGATTTCTTGATTTTATGGAAAAATTTTAAGGTATTGTTTGGTTTTTTTTTTAATTTTTATTTTATTTTGCTTTTTATATTAAGAAATATGTTTGTCTAATTTATTATTTGCCTGTTTTTATTTTTTATTTTCGATAATGCATTAATTTATTATTGAAAACATTAAAAACTAATTGAAAATTATTTTAAGTTTTTTTAAAAATAAATAAATATGTAATAAAATATCAAATATTTTTTATTTTAATTTTATATATATATATATATATATATATATATATATATATCTATATATATATATATAATAAAATAATAATCAAAATTGATGGCAACAGCCCCTAAGTTTATAATTTATGAAGCACATAAAAGTTTAAAAACATTCGACCAAAATTGTGAAATGATTTAAGTCTCACTTTTTAGGATTCAAGCACTCTGTTTTTTGGATTTTTATTTTGGAAAATTTACATAAACACCACACAAATTTTTTGTATTTGGACATCTAACACCTAAAGTATTGATATATAATTGGAAGATTTACATACATACCAGTGCAGTCCTATATTTGTAAATCTGACACCTAAACTTCAAATTTTTGGTGCATACCACCTTACCTATGCACCAAAAGAAGTATTGCACTTTTTTTTAGTTAAAATGATGATATTTTTTGGCTAATAAGAAAGAAATTGGATGGGTATAAATGTAAGAAGTAAAATTTAGGTGCTAGAGATATAAATACACATGAAATGGATGGTGTACATTAGGAATGTGTCCACAAATCTTAGGGAGATCTAACGGACAAGAAGAAATAAAAGTACAGCTAAGGAGGGCCCGTTGACGGAAGATCAAAGAACTAGCTTGATCGGATGCAGCCCCTTAAACTAGGGCTGGAGGCTGACCAGGAGTAAACCACCCGAACTAAGGACTAACGCTGATCGAGCGTAGCGGAGCCATCGATCGTCAACCATCTCACAGATGACCCTGAGATTCCTTATCAGGTGCCAATAATTGACAATAATATAATCAACGAGCAACTCAAATGACCCCCTTGTCAAGGAATGAGTTATAATAATTTTAGATGTATATATTGACTTAATATTAAAGATTACATATAAATAATAGTGATGATTTTGACATAATATTAAAGATTACATATAAATATCAAGTTTTAGATGTTAGTGCACCTATGATATTTTGAATGGGTGTCATCAGAATTTTCGATTTATTTTTTCCTCAATCTGTTATCTCATTTTGGACAGATATATATATTTTTTAAATACTTTAATAAATCCATAGAAATATGCCTAAAGAGCAATGTTGCCACATTTTCATTTAAGACTAAATAAATATCATGATTAAAGACTTAGGCCTTATTCAAGGTGGCCCAGTTTTAAAAAATAAAATAAAATAAAAGCACATCAATTTCAGGAATTGACTCATTTTGGATCTTGCTTGACTTGCTCTCCAATGCATTCCTACAAAAGGAATAAAAATTTTATTTTATTTTATTTTATTTTTCTCTGTCTGTTCTAAAAAAATAAATATATTAATACTTTTGTTACGATCTTATTGTTATTTTCAGAATCATTTGCTTTAAAATATGGAAAACAAGTTTCGAATGCAAACATATGCTAAAAATTAATTAACATAATTGAAAATTTTGTAAAAATGCGAACTAAAATAGTTCCTAGACTCTTTAAATTATGGCTGAAATAGTCCCCACGAAGAACTATTAAAGACTAATTTTAAAATATTCTGAAATTATTTTGACACTTATGAAAACTCCGGACCCTTAGACTTTACTTGGACTTTACATGGATCTCATGTGAATAATTGGATATTATTTTGGCACTTTGCTGTGTAAATAAGCCGTAGGAAATGAGTACAACAACAACAACGCCTTAATCCCACTAAGTGGGGTCGGCTACATGAATCCTTTTTCTCCATTGCGTCCTATTTAGCGTCAAAGTTTCATTTAATTCTATTAAATTAAGATCATTTTTTATGAAATAAGCCCAAGTTTTCCTAGGTCTACCTCTGCCTTTCTTAATATAAGTTTTATCTAACATAAAAGAGGGCATTTGCATATATCACACAATTCTTATATTTACATATCTAGCACCAAAACTTTGATATTTACACCCATACTACTCAGGTCTTTAATATTACATCAAAAATACCGTTATGAATAACTTTAAAAAAGTTAAAATACACATTTTTATGCATAAGTTTATAATACGAAAGCATTATAAAAACAAATATCAAACTTTAGGTGTGAGATATGTAAAGCACATAAGACTTGTGCGGTATGTATGTAAATACTCCACTACTAATAATAATAATAATAATAGAAAAAATTAAGGAAAAATATCACGGCAACAACAACATGAGAATGAGAGCAAGACATAAACCAAAAATAAAATAAGATTAGAAAAGTTATGAAGCTTACCTCTACACATATTTCTCTAGGCATGTAATGAGAGTGCTCTCTGGAACAGCTCCAATGACTGCATCCTTCCTCTCCCCATTCTTGAAGATGATAATGATAGGGATGCTTCGGATGCCATATCGGGTTGCTCTGTTCGGATTTTCATTCGTGTTGAGCTTGAAACAATTCATTTTTTTCGTCGTAAATTTTAGATAGTTTGGCAATCGAAGGGAGCTGCATTCGACATGGACCGCACCATGCTGCCCAAAACTCGATGAGCACTGGCTTGTTGGACTCCATTACGAACGAATTCCATCTCTCATGAGTCGCAGCAGGCACTGCAATGGCATCATTGAACCAAGATGAAATGTTTGTGCAAACACGATGAAGATTTTAACAATTAAAGAAACTTGGTTCACATTGACACGAGTTTGAGTGAGATCGAGTGTTATTCTACCTGGCTAGTTAAACCAAATGAGTTGAACATCAGCTATTCATGAATATTAAGTCTACTTTAAAATTATAAAGGAAGATTTAAATACACTCAATTCTAATGCATCTACATGCCTAACACCTCAACTTCAATTTTGACATTCACACCACCTTATTTATGCAAGAAAAGCTGTATTTCACTTTCTAAAAGTTAAAATGGTGGTGTGAATGTCAGATTTAAAAGTAAAATAAATTTAATTTAAAAATATTAAGGTTGTCAGATTTGTTATCGTAGAAGAAAAGAGAAGCAGCTAAATGCTGCTTTGGAGAAAGAGATAATAGTAAAATGCAAAAGGAAAACAGTATAGATAAAAAAGTTCGCTCAATTCATTATCTCGACTCAATCTTTGACGGCTAATGGAAGATTTCTGACAGCAATTGGGGAAATTCATTGCCGTTATAATAGAATACATTATTCTGTTTTCATCTCCCAGCAACATGATGATCCTGGAAGGTTTGTCAACTTAAATCTACGAAACTGAAAATGAGTGGAGGATAACCATATAGTACAGTGGTCAACTATCTGATCAGATGAGCCAATGTGATGAACAAGTAGTTCCTTGGATTTAATACACTCGCGGATGAAATGTACATCAATCTCAATATATTTAATGAGGGCATGAAAAATGAGATTGTTAACAGTGCTATAGCAGATATGTTATCACGATAAAGAAGAGTAGGCTGATCACATGAAATCCGAAATCCACCGGGTAATTTACGAAGCCATACAATATCAGTAGCAGAAGTAACAAGTGCAAAATGCTTGGCTTCAGTAGAAAAATGTGCCGCAGTACGTTGTTTCTTTACATACCAAGAAATAAGAGTATCGCCAAGAAAAGCACAAAAACCACAAGTCGATTTGTGATCAACGGAATCATTGGCCCAATCTGAATCTAAATAAGCACATAAATGTAAAAGTGACCTAGTGATTGTAAGACAGAAGTGAAGGGTACATTTGTCATAATGGATAAGCCGAAATGAGTGATAGAAGGTTTATGCATGTGGTGAAATTTTTTTTTTAGAGCAAGTGAAATGTTTGAATGCGTAATAGTAAGATATTATAAAGATCCAATAAGATGACGATAAAATTCAGGTTGCTCAAATGGATGTGCATCTGCTATATTTGAAGTTATTTTGCAGCTCATCAGCAATCATCATATCCCAAACTACAAGAAGCTCAATTACCTTCAGGACAATTTAATTGAGGAGGCACTAAACTTTTCCGTCGATGTTAACTCTCGGTAAAAATCAGCTAATCATCCCTAGAGTAGAATTTATCCATTAAGCGGAGACCCTTCCACTCGGCAACATCGGATCACTAAGAGCGACTTTCATCCCAGTTAGACTGGTGGGTCTTGCAGTCAACCTTCCTTATGCCCTTGCACTCAAGGGCCAGTCTCTGTCCGGCCCGAGAAAACCTTTGTGGGCCTCCATTTTCTTTTGGTAGGGCTCTTCTATCTTCATCTTTTTCTCTATTTCATTTTAGATTTACTTCTTTTATTTTTCCTTCTTTCTTTTGGATTTTTATTTCATTTTGATTTTCTTTTGGTTCCCTTTCAACATTCATGAACTCACATAGATTTATTGATCCTGTAGAATATAATCCATTTTTTTATCGAGCGAGAGGTGCAATAGAAATCAAATTTCTTTTTCGATCAAAAGCACTATGTGAATTCTTCAAGTATTCCTCCTCTTCCATCCTTATATCTCGTAAATATAATGTTTGAATCGATAGAAAACTTTTTCTACTGTATGAATCAATATTCTTACATTGCAATACCTTCTAAGGAAAATCTTAGATCCAAAATATATGGGTTAATGTGAGTGTTATGAAAATAACGGAGAAAACATAAATTAACACAAATCAGAAGAACACAAGAGATTTAACGAGGTTCGGCAAAGAATTGCCTACGTCCTCGGGAGCGAGCCGGCGAATGCACTATTTTAGAGGAGTTACATATTCATAGGATTACACATCTATTTATAGAAAATAACCAACGGATAAATTACAGACACGCCCTCGCTCCCCCCAACCCACTAACTTCCAAGAGACACTCCTTTTCACCAGAAGTCACACCTCTTCACCAATAAACTCCAACTCCCTAGATATGAGTTATACCTAACAATTCTCCACCTAGGCGAATATCAAGCACCTTAGGAGAAATGCTTCACCCGATATATGTGTCTACCAAACAAATCTTCACCTTAGCGAATATCCAGCCCCTTAGGAGAAATACATCTAACAATCTCCACCTTTGTGAATATCCAGCTCCTTAGGAGAAAATCTCCACCTTGCGAATATCCAGCCCTTTAGGAGAAATAAATCGTGGAGTTTCTTACACTAGTGGGTTAGGCAACCAAACCATCTAACTTCAGCTTGGTTAAAGTTCTGTCGCATTTCCATCATATGTTCCAACGGAGCGATCTCCACTCTGCTGTACTCCCACGACGGTTTATAGATGTTACACAGTAGTGATCTTCTCTTTCATCACCTGTCGGTCTGCAACCTTAACAATTCGATGGTTTCCCCATCCTCACTGCCTTAAGAATGAAACCATTTACGTGTAGAGTGCCCGGAAATCAAATTCTTCTTGACTGCGGAACATGTCTGACATCACATAATGTTCTAACAGTATCATCATACATCTTAATTCTGACATTACCTATACCAGCAATATTATAACGTCTATTATCACCCAGATAGACTGAACCGGAATCAGATAACTTGTATGAAGAAAAACACTCTCTGTTCGGTGTTATGTGATGAGAACATCCTGAATCAAGAGTGAGCTTATCCATGTGGTTAGGCACTCTTAATATAAGAATCCACTTTTTTAAATATCCTAGTTATCATGCTTTGGTGAGTTCTCCAAGGCTTCTACAGTAGGTTGACCAAAATGAGAATGAGTTTTTTTCCAATCCTGCCCAATGCTCCAAGTGAAAAGGTTGGAATAATACAAATACACAATGTGTGACTTAAAGGAGCAAACGTAGAGTCGAATTGATAAAAAGGTCAAAAAGCTAAATAAATCTGACCATGAAAGAGAAATAAGGCAAAATCATGTTCATTTATTTATTTTTCAAAATACAATTTTTAGAAGGAAATATGACTGCTTGGCCAAAATATAACAATTAATACAAGTAGATTTCATAATGTCACCAAGGATCAACAGAAATTTAGCTTTTTTCTTTGCTTTTTAGGATTTAGGAAAGCCACCAGAAAGTTGTGTTCTTGAGTGACGAGCTGCTACTATATGGGGCTCCAAAAATTCCTATCCAGCTCCGTCAAATATATTTTTCAGTGGCTCCGGGTAAAGTTGTTAAGACAGATTGGATAACATACAAGACACTACTCAGATATTTGTCCTCTTGCAAGGATTTGATTTTCCTAATTGAAGGTTTCTCATGAGCGCAAGCCCATATGATTAATTACCCCTCTCGATCACAATAGAGAACTTTAGATTAAAAGTGCGTTTGGGGCTTCAGCGTCACACCACACTTTGTGGTTTTTTAAAAAAATGTGTTTTGTATGTTGTTCTCCAAAAAACTGCAATTAGAAGATCTGTTTTGCAACTTGAACTATCAAAGTACGGTGACTACTACAAATAGGCGTCCCAAATAGTCACCACGGGTTTTTGAACATTATTTTCTTTTACATCAGCTTCACAATTGCTTCTTCAAATAGTTACAACAACCCTAAATAGAACCTATGTCTCTATATCACTTTCTTTTTAGTAGCAGTGATTTGATTCCATAGTTCCTTTATCCCGGATTGTCATGAACCTTGGTCTAGTTAGTATACAGAAGTAGTTGACCCAACCTAAATAAATAATATTTGTTGTAGCCATCAGTTGTAGTCTAAAGAGACCTGGCCTGGTCAAAAATAGATTCTAATAATAGAGAATATGCGCACCTATACTAGATATCTATGTAAGCTAACAGGGGTAGGCTTTCCTCTACTCATCCCATTGTGGCCTTCCACGGATTTTTGAACATTAGTTTCTTTTACATCAATTTCACAATTGCTTCTTCAAATAGTTACAACAACCCTAAATAAAACCTATGTCTCTATATCACTTTCTTTTTAGTAGCAGTGATTTGATTCCATAGTTCCTTTATCCCGGATTGTCATGAACCTTGGTCTAGTTAGTATACAGAAGTAGTTGACCCAACCTAAATAAATAATATTTGCTTGTAGCCATCGAGTTGTAGTCTAAAGAGACTCGGCTCAGTCAAAAATAGATTCTAATAATATAGAATATGCGCACCTATACTAGATATCTATGTAAGCTAACAGGGGTAGGCTTTCCTCTACTCATCCCATTGTGGCCTTCCACGGATTTTTGAACATTAGTTTCTTTTACATCAATTTCACAATTGCTTCTTCAAATAGTTACAACAACCACTAAATAAAACCTATGTCTCTATATCACTTTCTTTTTAGTAGCAGTGATTTGATTCCATAGTTCCTTTATCCCGGATTGTCATGAACCTTGGTCTAGTTAGTATGCAGAAGTAGTTGACCCAACCTAAATAAATAATATTTGCTGTAGCCATCAGTTGTAGTCGAAAGAGACCTGGCCTGGTCAAAAATAGATTCTAATAATAGAGAATATGCGCACCTATACTAGATATCTATGTAAGCTAACAGGGGTAGGCTTTCCTCTACTCATCCCATTGTGGCCTTTGACAGTGCTTGTAGCCGGCCATGTTAGCACCCCATTCAGCCGCCCCCTTTCCTATTCTTGCTTGCCGCCTATTAAGATAAGAGAATAGGTCCCGGTTCAAGCACGCCCACCATCTACACCAGCTGCACGACTCGATTTGAACAATTTCTGCACCCTAAGAAGCCCGGAGTGCCTTCACCAACAGCCCTTTCCACCCCGGGGACTGAAATCAAACAAAAATAACCGATAAAAGTAAAACAAGCATCCCTGATGTACAACTCATATCTTATGTCATTACAGAAGAGCGAGGTAGACACTCGGGTTAAAACTAGGTAATTGACCAAACACGCGTCTGTGGGACAATTCCCCGGCTAAATTCAGCTCCACCCAACGATAGCACGATAATATTACGCCGTCGGCTAAGGAAAAAGGCCAAATGATTAATAAGTAAGCAAATAATAAGAACTTGCTTGCCATCCAGTTCTGTGTTCTGAGCTTCGCAACTCACCGCTATCCGGCGAGAAACCCTCCCTCTCCCTCGTCTCCCGGCGCGGCCGAGATTTTGGAAGGACGATTAATCACTCTCAGACCCTTGAACTCCAGCATGATGTCACGGACATTTAGTCCCACATCGGCTAGGTGTAGGGCCGAAAAACAGTACATAAAGATCCTGGGCTGCCCACCTCCTGAAGAGCTCTTTTGGGAGCGTGAGAAGTGGTATCATAGCGGGGTACTGCCTGCCGGTTGTGGGGACTCTCCACGGTGTAGGGCCCTCGGTGGAGCCGATCCGTGACGAGGGCGTCACGTGATTGGGTGGAGGAGAATGTCACGGACATTTAGTCCCGCATCGGCTAGGTGTAGGGCCGAAAAGCAGTACATAAAGATCCTGGGCTGCCCACCTCCTGAAGAGCTCTTTTGGGAGCGTGACAATGAGCTCTGCTGGCCAGCATCCAATAATCGCCGGAATTCGAAATGAGTTGGCTCAATTTGAGTGATTTTGATAGGTTTTAGCTCAAAATTTAGATTGTTTTAGTTAAAGTTAAATATAATTAAACTCATAATTTCCATCATTTAAAAAGTAATATATATATATATATATTAAGTTGCAGATAATCTAATAAATAATTATGTTAAATATCTTTAATTATATGAATAATCGTAGGTTGGAGTTTAAATTGTGCATGACCGTTAATAGAACCGTTAAATTCAAAAAAAGGTTTCATGTTTGTCATATCAAGATAAGTAACTATTTTTTTATTAAAGGATTAACATACTCTTCATAATTATGAGCGTTAATTTTTGTTTTTTTAGTTGAATCATAGTTGTTTCGTATGTTTATAAGTTTTGCCACCTCATTTATTATTTTGCACCGTCATAAACTTTAATTATTGCTTATTATAAAATCATTATTTATCTAACTCTATTGTTGTAAAACTCTGAGATACGTGAATAAATCGTGTAATTATAATATTTTCTTCGCTTGCACATAACTTTTACGAAGCAACAGCACAAATTCACATCACAAGTCAGGTTAACAGACCCACAGAGTGACATCCCTACAAAAAATCGTCGAGCTTTCTTTAATTTGTATTGACTTTCGCATTTTTAGGGTGTCTATTAAAACAAACTACAT
Source organism: Papilionanthe hookeriana x Papilionanthe teres (assembly GCA_022702705.1). NCBI lineage: Eukaryota > Viridiplantae > Streptophyta > Magnoliopsida > Asparagales > Orchidaceae > Papilionanthe > Papilionanthe hookeriana x Papilionanthe teres. Next base: position 52,441,373 of record CM040428.1, read on the forward strand.
AAATTATGAATGAAAAACTAAATATTCTTATAATGAGTAAACATATTTAATGTTTTGGCGCTCTCATGTTATCTTATCATATGAGATATGCACGTTGATGCGTGTTATAATTTTCGTGTTATCTTATCCTTCCCGCCAAATTGTTATCTTATCCTTCCCGCCAAATTGTCCTCGCAAACTGCCCTTGCCAAGCCTGTCTCGCTGCACCGCGAGAAAAATCTGAGCTCCACCTGTTCCGCATGTTCACTGACACCGCAGTAGACTCCTCAAGCGTGAAGTCCCGCTCTATAACTGTTGTCGGTTCACCGCTGCCGTGGACTCCAAACCATCACACATTTGTTGCGCTTCCAGCAATACCTACTTTAGACGCAAATTAATTTCCTTCGCTCCACCTAACAGGGATTAAGGAAACTAATTTATTCCTCCTGCAATTAGAACTAATTTCTTCCTTCCGGAGAATATTCCTCTAGAGAGATTCCTTATTCCATCCCGCCAAAAAACAGTTCTGCAGTTAATTCCTTCCAGGGATTCTTTCCACTGCGCGAACTGCTCTCCTCCGGCAACTGCTCCTCTGCGCCAACTGTTCTCATACGGCAACTGCTCCTCTACGCCAACTGCCGAGTTCTGCCGCGTCCCGTTCCAACTGCCACCTGGAACTGCTCGCGCCTGCTGCTGCAAACTCTGAAGCCGCAAACTTCTCTGTCGTGCGAGTTCTCTGCAAGAGTGAACGAAACCCCTCGCGAACCGAACTCCGTCTGTTACTGTTCGCGTAACCGTCGCGCCTCATGGACCTAACTTCCGCGCGCCAGTCCTGTCGCCCAGGGAACAAGAAAACTCTCTGCAGCAATTGATTTCTTCCTCATGCGCCAACATAAATTCTTTTCTGCTCGACCCAACAGAACTGTCGAACCTGCTTCCTCTTGTTCGGACCTGTGCCGGCTTCCTCCTATTCGCTGCTTCCTCCGCGCTCGAAATCGAATGAGCGCCTCAAACTCGAAAGCTTCTGGAATCGCTGAACTTGCCTCACGATTATTCCTTCGATCAGGAATTCTGCAGCGACAGAACCAAACTCCCTCCTCTGCCGCAAATCAAATCTCAAAATCCTTCTGCATTTATCCCTCCGCCTCTCGAACCTTGCTCTGATACCAATTGTTATGAAAAGTTCAGGGCGAACAAAATGCAATCCAAAAGAATAACACAGAGATTTAACGAGGTTCAGCATAGAGATGCCTACATCCTCGGGAGCGAGCCGGCGAACTTTACTATTTTTGAGGAGTTACAAATTCGGTTCACATATCCATAGGATTACACATCTATTTATAGTTAAACCCCACTGATAAATTACAAATAGTCCATCTCCCCATCAACCCACTAAATATGAAGAGACACACCTTTTTACCAAAAAAAACTTCAATTACCTAGATATGAGTCATACCTAACAATTTGGATTTGTCTTGTTGAGGTGCTCAATTCAATAATTAACTTGTCGGATACAACATCTGTTTTGACCTTCTAAATGTGTCATGGAATCTTCAAAAAATGGTTAAATGACTTGCTTAGAGCTTGATTTGACTCGAATTTGTATAACTTCGATGTCATTAGGTTCCTCTCATCGAACTCGTTAGTTTGACTATAAGTTTGCTAAAATCAGAGCTATAGATGTATTATCAAAATTTGAACATTTATTGTTCAAAATACTATCTCGAGATTCGTACAATAAGATAAAATTTTTATTGGTGGTGTATCACACGTAATAATCGTCCATATTTGATGTTCGTACTACATGCCCCATTTCCTCTAAACTTTTATGCTTTAAAAATAATTGTTATTTGTCGAATTTGCTTAAGAAATTCACTCATAACATTTTACATAACATGTTAATGAGATTGTTCTCAACGGAGCACACTTAATATTTTTAGATTTATTGTTTTAGATATTTTTCTCTGTATTCACTCTAACTGTTGTATATTTTCTTCTTGCCTTTGTGTAGTCATTCGATATTATCATTTGGGTTTTAAATCAACATGTTTTTTATTTTTCTTGCACTTGTATTAGTAGCCCACTAATTATAGAATAAAATTTATATATTTTTTTATCTTTATTCTTGTTATTATTTATATACAATGTTCATTTTGAAAATAAAAAAAATATGTTTAATATACTTCATCACATTTCAGGTGTCGAGGCATTCCGCCTTCTAGACGGGAGAATATTGCGTCTCAAGTCTCTATGTAAGCAGCATCCGGACAATAGATGTAATGCACCGGGCGAGGATCGCGATACACAATGTGAAAATTTTATTTTTTTATCTTCTCTTTCGCTTCGCTGGTAAGTAGCACATGTTGTTGGGGGGAAAATATGACATCAGGACTCCACGCGTAGAGCTACGTGCGGAGTCCAATAAAATGACTCCATGTGGAAGTGAAAGAAAAATAAAAAACAGTGTGGTAACACGGGGAATATTCTACCCGTGTTATTCCGTATTATTAAGTGTTATTGTGGTCGTTTTGATGTGTTATTGTGTTATGAGAATATTCTCGGTGTTATAATAACACATTAATAACACCCGCAGAATAACACGGGAAGAAAATTTTCTGTGTTACTGGGCCGACGGGAGAATATTCCCCCTGTGTTATTCATATATTATTGTTTGTTATTCATGTATTATTGTGTGTTATTGTGTTATAAGAATATTCCTCGTGTTATAATAATACAATAAAATATCAATAACACATCAAAATTACTACAATAACACTTATGCAGAATAACGCGGTAAAAATATTTCCCCGTGTTACCGCGTAGTTTTTTTTTTACGTGGAGTTATTTTATTGGACTCCGCATGTAGCTCTATGTGCATAGTTCTGAATTAATATTTTCTCATTGTGGGGACGCTGCTTCCGACGACTTTTTTTTTTATTTTTTTATTTTTTTATTTTTTAACAATGTTATAGAAAGGCCAAGCGAGCCCCTTTTTTTATTTTTTAACAATGTTTATAGAAAGGCCAAGCGAGCCCAGCCCCTTAGGCACCTTGTGCTTCCATGCAATCCAGCACACCGTCATTTATAGGCTATAGCTAATTAATCCCTCACTGGACGGTCCAGATTAAATGCTTTCAATCTTAGGTGCAGAGAGCGAGAGAGCGAGAGAGGGGGAGAGGGGGAGAGGGGGAGAGGGGGAGAGCGAGAGAGCTGCGCGAGCTCGACAGCGAAATGGGGAGGGATCGGAACGGATCTGCTCGAGAAGAAGAAATAGTAGTGAGAGGGGATGTGGAGGAGCGAGGAGATGAGGAGCCGGCGAGAAGAGAGCGGCAGAAGAAGGCAAAGAAGAGGAAAGGGGAGAGCAGCGGCGATAGCTCCGTTGATTCCGATAGTGAGAAAGCTCGAGGGAAGAAGAGGAAAAGGAAGGGGGGGACGAGCAGAGGATCCCGTAAGAGGTATGCAGACAGTGAGTCTGAGGATGAAAGCTCCTATTCCGATTCGTATTCCGAGTCAGAAACGGGCTCGGAGGGGGATTCCGAGTCCGATTCGGAGTCGGAGTCTGAAAGCGAGGTGGAGTTGAGGCGGAGGAAGCGGAAGGAGCGGAGAAGGAAGGAGAGGGAACATGAGAAGGAGAGACGGAGGAGGAAGGAGAAGGAAAGGGAGAGGAGGAGGAAGAGGGAAAAGGAGGAGAGGAGGAGGAAGAAGGACAGAAAGAAGGAGAAGGACAAGAAGAAGAAAGATAAGGATAGAGTAACAAAGGGGGCCGTCACGAACTCATGGGGGAAGTACGGTGTTATCAAAGAGACCGACATGTGGTAACGCTTTTTGCTTCGGTAACCCTTGCGAATTTTCGGCATTGTTGGAGCTTGAACTCCGATTGCACAACGCCTGCTGTTGCCTATCAGTAGATTGGGATCAAAATACTTCAATTTTTTTTTGTAAAATTACTCTCGAATGGCTGATCCAATATTCTTATTTATTTTACCCAGGGATTGTTCTGAATTGATAGAAATCGCGAATTTGATTCCTGCGGTTCTAGGGCATCTCTTTTACAGTGTTTTTTATGTTTTATTTTTGTGGATTCTGGTTAAATTGATATAGATTGATAAATTGAATTCTGTTAGCTGGTGTTTTTGAGTTGATGCTCAACCCTTCGACATTGATAATTGAATTTCGAAACTGATTCTTCTTTCTCTTGACAAAATAGATCATACTGATTAGCTGACGTTTTGCAGGAAGAAACTGATTCTCTTGTTTTGTCGTATATCTTTGTAGGAACAAACGGCCGGAGTTCACTGCGTGGTTAGCTGAAGTTAAACAGGTACCTCCAACTATTCCACTGCGACAGCTAATTCTTCCACGCAACAGTATATATGCTTTCTATATGAATTTTTTTGGGTCTTGGCTGTGATTCCTGTTTTGAGCTACAAATACTCTTCAATTTTTGCTTAGTGTTTAGACTCAACACTTAGTGTACAGGTTACAAAATTCTTATGAATTATTTCGATTGACCCATTTTGTCACGAGAATTATTTGTTCCTTTTTTGATATAAAATTGTGGATTCGCTGTCTGAAAGTTTTGATAGGCCATGGGTGTTATCAAGTTGAATTCGAGAGGTTGGGCTCAAATGGAAACCGAAATTAATAAGCAGTGCGTGGCTCAAACATTGTAATTTTGATCTTGGCATCTTAACTCAAATTTCTTTTTGTCATATTAGCTTGTAACGACTTTAAAGATTTTACATGACTTTGATGTGTCTAGTTAGAGGTTTCTTAATGTTTCCCTAACTATTGAATTATAATTGTCACACATCAGGTTTGGAAGGTGGTATACCTCCGGTCTAGAATGTGGTACACCCCGACAATCCAGGGAACAATAAAAATAATTGAACATATTTTGTATTCTCTAAAGAAAAAATGTATGCAAGTAATAACAAAAAGAAATAAAGAAAAGCTAAATGTTATTCTATAAATAAAAGTTCAACTGATACAACTAAAAGAAAATGAGATAATTCAAAGAAACTAAAATGAAACTAAGGAAACAAATACTTAGACCCAAAAAGAAAAAGACAATTACTAATGTGAAACTGAAAAATACCAAGAGTAAGTCTAAAATTGGAATGCCTACTTCGATTGAGACGGTTCGATAAACTGTTGAGTGAAACCTTTTATATAAAAATATCAACAGGTGAGTTTGACAAATCAAACTTAATAATAACAATTATTCATTAAAACATAAACGACAAAAAAGTGAGGTATACAATATGAACAATAAATATGGACAATTTACTATATGAATAACAATATTTGTAAATGAATCATCACGTGCTTATGATCACGAATAAGATTGACTCAAATACATGCACTTTTATATAAATATTCTAGGATATCGCATTAGATGTGTCTATACATACAGAGTTTAAGAGTCTTTAACAATACTTGATAGTGTATAAGTGCAGTATGTGTGTGCGCGTGGGCACGCGCGCGCGCACGCACGTTTATATGATTGATTTTCTACTACATTCTGAAATATGTAAGCACCAATCCCATGGTATTCCACCGATTTCTCTAATAACCCGTCGCTCTAGCTAGTCATAATAAAAGAGTTTAATAATGACATACTAATATTATAATATCAATTATAATTCATTTATAACAATCAAAACACAATAATATAATTACAAAATGTTTACTAGTATTTATGAATAATTATGAAATTGAAACAATGTGATTTATCACATCAAAACTATAAAAGAAATAAGAAAGATGTTGTGAATGAGATAACCACAACCTATTAAGATGGGTATGGATGGAGTGTAGCTAATTTTTTGCTTATCTTACCCACACCATGAATGAAGAGCACAAGTAGTGCATAAAACCAAGGTAAACTTACCTTGACCCGTGCCAAAAAGGTGTGTATAAGCTCCTGAATCCTTCTTTTAAAGTTTAATAAAGCATATAAAATCAAATTAATAATTGTTGAGAAATTAGGGCAGCAAAAACGTAAGAATCGACACAATTCAGAAGAACACAAAGAGATTTAACGAGGTTCGGCAAAGATGCCTACGTCCTCGGGAGCAGAGCGACGACTTTCTTTTCACTAATCAGAAAAGAGTACAAAATACAGGATTCAACATAGGTCCTAGGATTACAGTAAAACCTATTTATAATCATATAGTACAATATGTAATTACCAAATTACCCATGTATTAAGCCAGCGACTCGCTTCGCACCTCCAACCACATATAATAAACTCCCGGATTCGCTCGCTCCGCTCCAACATTAATTCCATATTAGGTATATGAGCCATACCTAACAATCTCCACCTTGGCGAACATCCAACCCCTTAAGAGAAAAATATCGCAGGAGTTTCTCATGCACCAATGTGGGTTGGACCACCATCGTTCTCTAATGACTCGTGAATGTTCAACAAATCCAAGCAATGCGAAGAACTTGTTGATAGTAGCCGAGCTTGGTCAACATATCGGATGCATTCTCATCGATATGAACCTTTTGCAACGAGTGTCTCATCGAAAGCAATCAATTCTCCGATCTTGTGATATCCGACATCAATGTGCTTGGTCCTCGTACGTAGTACACTCGGTTCTTAGCGAGTAAATAACACTATGACTATCACAATGCAACTGAACTCTACCTTGCTCAACGCCTAGTTCATTCACTAGCCCTGTTGTAGATATTCTGCCATCTAAATCACCTACAGAGTCTGACACCCATTTGCACCTAATAGCCTTATTTCCCTCAAGAAGCTGAACTAGCTCTCATGTGTGATTCTTCTGCAAAGTCTCCATCTCCTCAACCATTGCACCATCCGCTTCTCTTTTTGCAGGCTGGTGATTGCCCCTGGAAAACTGACTGGATCATCACTACTGATGTAAAGTGCAAAAGAGACCATGTCTTCACAACCCAATCTACTAGGAGGCTTTATATTGGTGCGTCTCTGTCTATCTCTGGCTAGATTGTAATTCTGCAGATCATCTGGAATGGAATCACCAGGTGTCGGATCTGAACCTTCAACTCTCTCAGCTGCTACTGGATGTTCTAGATCCATCTGCACTGTCTCCGAAGCCAGGACTGTTCACGACACCTTGTCTCGATTCTCGCTGCTGACATGGACTGCTCATCAAAGAATGCATCTCTACTGATCACTGCCTTTTTTGCAATCCGATCCCAAAAATTTTATCCTTTCACACCTTTCTTATAAGCTCAAAAGATGCACTTCTTGGATTTTGGATCGAGTTTCGATCTTTCATCTTCGGTACGTACGCACATAAGCAGGACAACAAAAATTCGTAAGTGATCAAACTTAACCTGGATTACCGTCCATATCTCTCTCGCAACCTTGCCACCTAATGAAGCCCGAGGTGATCTATTGATGAGATAACATGTCATATTCACAGCCTCTGCCCAGAAGCTTTTAGGAAGCCCTGCATTCAGTCTCAAGCATCTTGCCCTTTCAGTTAAGGACCCGTTCATCCTTTCTGCAACACTATTTTGCTGTGGTGTCTTCCGCATTGAAAAATGCCTCTGAATCCCATGCTCCTTGCAAAACTTTTAAAGCCGCGAATCTGTGTACTCTGTGTCATTATCAGATCTCAGATACTTGATCTTTCTACTAGTTTAGTTCTCCACCTCAGCTTTCCACAGCTTGAATTTAGAGAAAGCTTCGATTTCTGCTTCAGAAATACACCCAAACTTTCCTGGAAAAATTATCGATAAAGCGTAACATAATACCGAGATCCTCCCACTGATGCTTCCCAGTAGGGCCCCATACATCGTAACGCACATAATCAAGAATCTCTTTAGTTTTATGCTCTCCGATCATAAACCGACTCGATCCGTTTTCCAAAAATACGTAACTTGCGAAATCCAACTTTCGAGCTTTTCACACCATGCAAAGAAAATCCTTTTATGCAATTCCGCCATCCCACGTTCACTGAGATGACCCGGACGCATATTCCATAACTTTGTACTTATCATTATCCGACTCAACAGTAATGAACTCCACCTACAATCGTACTCCCAACAGTTGTAGATATTACCTGCAGTTAACTTTCCTTTAATCACGAGTCAATGCACTATTCACAATCTCGATGGTTTCTCTATTCTCATCCGCGCTTGGAATAAAACCATTTCGATGTAGAGTGCCAGAAAATCGATTCTTCGAATTCGGAATGTGTCAACATCGCATAATGTTCGACATCACATAATGTTATAACGTGCAATCATACATCTTAATTCGACTTCTCCAATACTAAGAATATTGCAGATGTTATCATCACCCAAATAAGACCGAGCTGAATTAGTTGACTAGTATGAAGTAAACCACTCCCGTTAGGTGTTATGTGATAAGAAGCACTCGAATCGAGAATCCATGCATCCAGCGAATCGAGTTGATGATATCGAAAGCATATCACCATCACTGGCATCTGAATTTTCACTCTGCACCACATTCACAAACTTCGATGATACATCACCTTTCTCATCAGTCTGTTTCTTCAGCTTTGGATAATCTCGCTTTATATGACCTGCTCCTTGCACATATAACAACAAATCGTCTTCTTGCCTTTGGACTTTGATCTGGAATTTCGTCTTCCAGATCCCTCATTCTCTTTCTTCCTTCCACGATCCTGTTTACCCTTAACATATAAACTGTCGCTATGAGAATTTTTCTCTGCATTCTGCTTTCGTTGCTGCAGTAATCTCATCAACTTTAATAGTTTCTTTCCCATATATTAGAATAGTCACCAGGTGTTCATAAGAAGAATGCAACGAACACAACAAAATCATCGCTCGGTCTTCATCCTCAATATTCACATCGCCTTCGATAAATTCGTGATTATTTGATTTAAGCGAATTAACGTGTTGCGTCGGATCGAAACCTTCACGCATCTTCAGCTCATCTGACTTTGCTTGGATATAATTTATTCGTCAGGGATTTCACCATAAATTGACTCTCTAATTTCTTCCAAACCTCCCCTGGAGATTTCAGATTCATTACGTGGTACATAACCTCATCTGCCAGACATAGTCGTATTGTTGCTGCCGCTCGTTGTTCTGAATTCTTCCCAATCTTCATTCTCCATGACATCCTGGTTTCGTTGCCGCATAGCTTTCAGGATTCCTTGTTGTCGCTAACAAATTCTTCAGCCGTGTTCTACAACTCGAAGTTCATGATTCCATCAAACTTCACCACCTCGAATTTTGCACCAAAAATCGTCATCTGAAAATCAATCCTGCAACAAACTTCTCCTGCAAATTCCTTTATTAAGTTGCAAAAAATTGTTGAAATCAGAAATTACTATTTCCACCTTAATTAGGTATTCCCCTAATTAAATTTTCCGAGAAAACAATTTAAATTTCCTTTCTCCTCTCCGGTCACCAGCAAAAATTTCCTTTCCCGATTTTAGGAGTAATTAAGTTTGCAAAGAAAGCAATTTAAATTTCCTTTTCTCTTAAATTTCCTTTTCTCCTCAGCGTCCAATATTCCTTATCCAGCCACATCTATTTCCTGATTTCTTTTAATTAAGAATTATACTTAATTAAGCAAATATTCCTCCCAGATTCTCCGCTGGTTCCTTCTGCAGCATCCAGGATTAAGGAAGGAAAATTTCATTCCCGCTAAGCAACTTTTTCTGATTAAAGAAAAGAAAAAATTTCCTTACAGCAAAGCTTTCCTTCAAGCAGGAAAAATTTCCTTTTCTGCAAGAATTCTTAATTAAATTCCTTAATTAAGATCTCCAAGAGGTAAATCTTCCTTTCTCGCCTGAAGCACTGCGAAAACCTCCGACAACTTCGCGAACCAGCCGCTCGATCTGCACGGACTGCTCCAACTCGCGAACCCTTCGCTGAGACACCCTGAAGCACGTACTTTGCTGGCGAGATCGAAGCCTTCGCGTGATTTTTTACAGGAGCCGAACACTGCGTCGCGAATCCTCTCCGCGAACAATCCCATCAGATCCTATGCGTCGCGAAAGCCTGCGCCGAACCGAATCGCCGAAGTACGAACTACCACGAACCTTGCCGAAATCCTTCGCCGAATTCACAAATACCGAGATTCGTGGAACTCACCGAAAACCTAGCCGCCGAGCTTCTTCGTTCTTCCTCTGCCGACGATTTTCTTCGCCTTATAATTAGGCTCTGATACCACTTGTTGAGAAATTAGGGCAGAGAAAACGTAAGAATCGGCACAATCCAGAAGAACACAGAGATTTAACGAGGTTCGGCAAAAATGCCTACGTCCTCGGGAGCAGAGCGGCGACTTTCTTTTCACTAATCGAAAAAGAAGTACATAATACGAGATTCAACATAGGTCACAGGGTTACTAACATGCGACCTATTTATAATCATAGAGTACTGATATGTAATTACCAAATTAGCTATGTACTTAATGCATGCGGCTTGCCCCGCACTCCCAACCCACATAATAAACTCACGGATTCGTTCGCTTCGCTCCAACATTAATTCCATATTAGGTATATGAGTACATGCTAATAATAATAATAATAATAATAATAATAATAATAATAATAATATTATTATTATTATTATTATTATTATTATTATTATTAACTGGTATAAATGAATTTATACCATGTAAAAAAAGGCACCCATGGGTTTTTAACCTACCCACATTGAGAAAGATGTCACAGGTCTTCAACCATGCTAGAGAAGGTATGCATAGATCTTGAAACTGCCTATAAATCTTTTGAAAGTAATAATATTAAAATATTATATGCTATCCTCCCTATTACAATGGTAACGTGCTTATGGTTGGTATTTATCGCCAATCATCTGTTGTCCTTTGTTGGTAGGTAAAATGCGAACCCCTGCAAGACTTCATTGATGGAACCGAAGCATAAGTTAAAAAAAAAAGAAATATTTATGTACATATCACTCAATATTTATGCATTTACATATCTAAAATCTAAGCTTCAATTTTACATGCATGCCACCTTACTATGCATAAAAAAATGTTTTTCTCTTTGTAAAAGTTAAAATAATGTTATTTTTTTATGTGATATGACAGATTTGGTGTTATAAATGTAAAAAGTAAGTTTAGGTGTTAGATATATAAATACATAGGAATTGGGTGATATGTATATAACTGCCCCTAAAAATAAAATAGGGAATACTTTGCTAGAAGGCTTATTGGGATCAATTCTCAAAATAAATAAATTGGCACTTAAATTACATGAACATAATGGCTAGATGGGTGTCAATATGTAGCAAATGCAAATAAATGATAACTACAGGAAACACAAATTAAAATTTTTTATGGAGCTTTTAAAACACGAATTAAAATTTTTGCATGGCATTATAAAATTAAGATTCATAATTTTGTATGAACAATCTTACTCGAAATCATCCCTCCTTTTCTTTTCTTTTGAAATTAATTTTTTTTATTTGAGTCTTTTAACTTTTTCCTGTTTTTTTCCTAAAAAACTCATCTTTTATATATTATTTTGAAAAATGCTCTGTACGAGCAAAGCGATGCGAATCGCGCGACGCCCGCTTCGTTTCTTTAAGGTATGCTTCGAAGTGTTGAAGTTAATTTGGAGGTTTGTAATGCAATTTTAAGTTTTTAATTTTTGCATCAAACTATTAGAAATTGTTTGAAAATCTAATAGTTCAAAATTTTAATTTACAGATTTACCCTCAATATCTGCCTCAAGCTATGTATTGTTTCATATTTTTTCTATTTTATATCAACTTTTAAGTCATACTTTATATTTTATAATTTTTACATTATTAGTTGTATAACTTATTAGCATTTTAGTTAATAAAAGCGTCACTTCGTTCTATGTTGTACGCTTTGAAGCAAAAATAAAGCCAGATGTATTGCATTGCGCTCTGCGCTTTAATAACACGAGCGCTTTAATAACACTGCTTTTAGACTCCCCTTTGCTTCTCTCTCTCTCAATCTCTCATTGTTGCAGCAAGCAGGTCTAAGTGCCCCAACAATTAAGAAATTGCATTCACTTATATTTATTCTTATAATTATTACGTACAGTAAGAAGCTACCTTATTGTCCTCAAAACATTGTAATTACTTTTCGTATTGCATACAGGTTAATTTGGAGACCTTGCCAAACTGGGAAGAGAAACAGATGTTCAAACAGTAAGTTATACAACCATAGACCAAATAATAGGATGGTCTCTAGTCTCAACTGTCATTCGGTTATTCTGTTAGGGGTGTTTACATACATGTCACCTAATTCATATATATTTACATATCTAGCACCAAACTTTACTTTTTACATATATACCACCCAAAACTCTCATATTACATAAAAAGTGCCCCCATTTTAACTTTTAAAAAGTGCAACGCACCTTTTCATGCATAGGTAAGGTGTTATGTATGGTAAAATTGAAATTTAGGAGTTAGATATGTTGATACATAATAATTGAGTGGCATGTATGTAAATCTTCCAAGGTAACCTGATAGACAATTTTAGTTTTTGGGGAGTTATTCTTTTTTATCATATTATAAATTTCTAAATTATGCTTTCATGAGCAGATTCATGGAGGATCATAATACAGCCACATTTCCGTCGAAGAAGTAAGACTTCTCAAGAGATTTTAATTGTTTGTGGTTATGTTTCATATGCTTCTTATGTCAGCTATGTGATAATGCAGAACTTTATTATCCTTTTAAGATTATGATACTATAACTAATATATGGCTTATCTTCAAAAATTTTAATTGCAATCTGGATTGACTAAAAACATAAATATCTAAATCAAGTTGGTTCATCCTAGAATTAATGCATATATCTGTGGTGGTGAGGTCTGAAGCTGGTGGTGATATTTGATCGGCTAGCTTTGAGCGTGGAATGAGTGTAATTACTTAAACTTCTAGTGCACATTATTTCATATGTATTGGTAAAATGTCACCATTATTTCCTGGTTTATTTTATTAGCCATTTAATCCCTTTTGGAAATAAATGGTTTAGATCTTCGATCCAAAAGAGTTATAGATGTTAATCTAGTTTCCAAGTTATAGGGAAGATTGAACAATCACCTTTTACTTTCTTTGGTTCTATAAAGACAATTACTGGGGCATTACGTTCATACCACCCCAATTCCTATGGATTTACATATTTAACACCTAACTTTTCTTTTTATATTACTATCACCCAAATCTTTCATATCACATAAAAAATACAACAACGACAACAACACCAACAGGCTTTTATCCAACTAAGTGGAGTTGGTTACATAATCCTTTTTCTCAAGCCTTTATCTCACTAAGTGGGGTTGGATACATATACTTCTTCTCCATTGCATCCTATTGAGTGTCATATTTTCATTTAATTTTAATAAATTAAGATCATTTTTTACAATATGCCCAAATCTTTTTAGGTCTATCTCTGCATTTCTTAACATAAGTAGAATCTGAAACATCTACTCTCATAATCGGATCATCAGCTGGTAGATGCTTAATGTGACCAAACCATCTAAAATGACTATCTCTAATTTTGTTCGCCACTAGAGCTACACCAACCCTATCATGGATATATTCATATCACGTAAAAATACCACTAATAGAACTTTTAAAAAGTGAAATACACCTTTTTTTGCTTTTTAAAAGTTGAAAAAGTGGTATCTTTAATGAGATATGAATGAATTGTGTCATATAAATGTAAAAAGTAAAGTTTAGATGTTAGATATGTACACCTTTTCATGTATAGGTAATATGTAAAAATTGAATTTTAGGTGTTAGATATGTAAACACATAGGAATTGAGTGGTATTTATGTAAATCTTCCTAAAAGAATTGAGGGGGCAAGAGGGAGGGAAGAGAAACAGGTTTAGATTGATTTCCAATGAATGCTATGGCAAATTTACCTTGAATTGTCTGAAGTAATAATTAATGAATCCTCAAAGTAGGTTATGCCCAACTCTTAGTTAGAAGTTGGCAATTTTTTTCCTATTGATCCTTTTTGATATAATTATGCGAAAATCATTAGGATTGACTTGTCCTTGAATATATTGATTAATGACAATCATAAAGTGATAGCCTTAAATTATTCTAATAGATAAATTATTTGAAATTAACAAATAATCAGAAGGAGGATTGACCAAATATTTTCCTATTTCTGTTGGATTACATCAGGGATCGGCTTTAAGCCATATCTTTTTGCCTTAGTTATGGATGGTCTTACTGGACATCTACCGGAGGATGTACCTTAGTGTATGCTTTTTACTGATGACATCCTCCTCGTGGATAAGAAGAGAGAAAATGCCTAGGAAAAACTTGATTTATGGAGGTCTACCCTGAAGTCTAAAGGTCTTCATCTGAGTAGAATTAAAACTGAATACATCGAATTTAATTTTAGTGGTAGTAGCTCTAGTGACAAAATTGTAACTTTGGGTGATCAAATTATTAAAAGGTGTGAACGATTTAGATATATCGGGTCTGTTGTTCAACGTGATGATGATATAGATGGGCATGTTAATAGTAGAATTCAAGCTGGTTGGTTGAAGTGAAGCAATTCTCTCGGCCTTTTGTGTGATAGAAAAGTATCGCTTAGACTGAAAGGAAAATTTTATAAGATGGCAGTGAGACCTGCAATGCTCTATGGCGCTGAATGTTGGCCTTTAAAAGAGAAGCATAATACTAAATTAAGTGTTGCCGAGATGAGAATGATTAGGTGGATGAGTGGCTTTGCACATAGAGACGAAAGGCGAAATGAAGGTTGGTGTAGCTCCAGTGACAGACAAAATTACAGAGAGTCGTCTTAGATGGTTTGGTCACATTAAATGTCGACCATCTGATGATTCGATTAGGAGAGTATATGTTTTAGATTTGACTTATGTTAAGAAAGACAGAGGTAAACCTAGGAAGACTTGGGCTTATTGTATAAAAAAATGATCTTAATTTTTTAGAACTAAATGAAAATATGTCACTAAGTAGGACGCAATGGAGAAAAACGTTTCATGTAGTTGACCCCACGTAGTGGGATTAAGGCTTTGTTGTTGTTTGTTGTTGTTGTAGCAAATAATAAGAAGGTATTCAATTTCTGGACGACTCGAAATGCATGTTAGAAGTTAAAAGGGTCTTTAGAAATTTTATTGTCATTATACTGGCTCTTCTTTTCTCGATGTCTATCCTTTTTTTTATTATTTTGGGGTTGGGTGAGAATAGATGTTTTAGATTCGACTTATGTTAATAAAGGCAGGGGTAGACCCAGGAAGACTTGGGCCTATTGTATAAAAAATGATTTTAATTTATTAGAATTGAATGAAAATATGAAAGTAAATAGGGCGCAATGGAGAAAAAGGATTCATGTAGTCGACCCCACTTAGTGGGATTAAGGCTTTGTTGTTGTTGTTGTTGTTGGGGTGGTGGTGTTGTTGGGGTGGGGTGGGAGGTTTACATACATACCTCACAATTCTTATGTGTTTACATTTCTAACACATATACCTTATTATTTACATACATAACAGAAACATACCACTACTACTAACATTTAAAAACTGAAATACACATTTTCATGCATAGGTTTATGCCGCCAAAATGTTATAAATGTAAATATCAAACTTCATGTAAATACAAATAAATTCTGTGGTTTGTATGTAAATTTCCCTCCTTTTTTTGTTGCGTTTTTTCGCATGCGCCGCACTTCAAATCTGCATAAGTTGGAGCCTCACGAGTTATATCCTTTATTTTTCTCTTTCTATGCTATTTATCATTTTAAATGGGTTATCCTTCTTGTAATGAAATTCACTTATACTTCATGGATTTTAGCCATAAATTTGATGAAGTTAGAAGCATTTTATGCTGTATGTTAACAAAAGAATCTATATTATTTGATCCTAAAATTTTATTAATAGAAATTTACATAAATCCCACACATTTCTTATGCATTTACATATCTACACCCAAAATCTGATGTTTACACTTATAACAATTTGGTGTCATAAACTTATATTGCAAAGGCTGTTTTCACTTTCTATAAGATATTTGTATTTTGATGTGATGATAATGATTTAAGTGGTATGCATGTAAATATGAATGTTTAGGTGTTAGATATGTAAATATATAAGAGTTGTGTGGTCTATATCTAAATACCTCTTTTCTTAATCACCTTCCTAATCTACTTGATTCTTTGCTATAAAGGCTCAACTCTTAAGATTGATCTAAAATATGTCATAAACTTTTCTGCTGGCTGCAGGTACTATAATTTAGATGCTTATTATCGACGCAAGATGGATAATGAGAAAAAGAAGGGCACTAAGAAGGTCCTCGAAACGGAACGTACAGCTTTTAATGATGAGGAACAACGAAGGTACGCAGTTATCCGCTATGTTATTTATCTGATTATAATGTTTTGTATTTTTAACATTCTTAGTCAACTTGTCCCGAGGTTAACTTATTAGATTTTTCAGGGCTAAAATTCTGACCAATTTACTGTAATTAGATTGGGTCATTTACATATACACCACCCATTTTCTATGTATCTAACACCAAAATTTTACTTCATACATTTATACCGCCTAATTATTTCACGAAGACATCGCAATTTTATCTTTAAAATGTGAAATATACCTTTTTATGCATAGGTAAGATAAGGTGGCATATTTTTAAAAATTAAAGTTTAGATGTTAGATTTGTAAATACAACGGAATTAAGTGGTATGTATGTACAATTTCCCATGAGATTTTGTTTGGCAATTCTACTGCAGCCTAATTTCTCGATAAAGTACATCTGTTTGTTCATGTGACTCAAGGCCTGTTTGATGTGAAACTACTTATAATGATTGGCTAGCATACCCACCCAATGCTTATGTAAGTACATATCTTTACGTTTATAATACCCAAATCTTTAATATCACATAAAAAATATAACTAGTTTAACCTTTAAAATGTGAAACACGCCTTTTCATGCATAGATAAAGTGGCATATACGTAAAAATTGAAGTTTTAGGTGTTCTAATGTAAATACATAAGAAATAAGTGGTTTGTATATAAATGTTTCCTTTTTTCCCCCTTAAATGCCGAGCTTTGAAGAGCCAATTTTATATGGCTCTACACTTTACTCTTAGCAAGTAATTTGAGTTTGGGATTAAAGGTTGGACAAAACTCGAGTAAACTCCTATGGTTTTGGATTTTTACTAATTCAAATTGCAATTAAAATTGTTAATGACATGAAAATTTTCAATAAGGCGTCATATAGTTAACTAGTGATAGAAAATTGTTGCCAGTATTATTTTATTATTATTTTTTTGGACACTTAGTTATATCCAAAGAACATACGGGCATTTACATACCCCGCAATTCTTATGTATTTACATCTCTGACGCCTAATTTCTCAGATTTGCATTTTTAACGCTCAAAACTTTAACATTACATACAAAAATATCAACCATTATAAATGTGAAATACGCCTTTTCATGCATAGGTTTATGGCACCAAAGTATTTTAAGTTTAATTATCAAAGTTTAGGCTTTAGATATGTAAATGCATGAGAATTGTGTGGTATGTATGTTAATTTCCCAAAAATTTCAAACCCCTTTATAATTTTACTCCATGTATTTTTGTTATTGACATTATATTTTCTTATAAATCTTTCTGGGTTCACGAGACTACAAAGGGATGATACTTTCTATTGCATTGTAGTTAGAATCTTGAACTGTTTAAGGTCCATTTATTTTCGGGCATTTACATACATACCACCCAATTCTTATGTATTTATGTATCTAATACCTGTACTTTACTTTTTACATTATCACACAAATCTTTCATATTATACCAAAAATACCACTATTTTATTTTTTAAAATGTGAAATACACTTTTTTCATGCATATGTAAGGTGGCATATATGTGATAATTAAAGTTTGGGGCATTTACATACATGCCACAAAATTCTTAGATGTTTACATATCTAACACCTAAACAATCAGATTTATATCACATCACCAACACTGCCTTTTTAAAAGTGAGATACAGAAATTAGTGGAATGTATTATATTTTGATAGCTTTGATTGATTGTGAATTAAATAATCTTGTTTTTCAAATGCCAGAGGTTTGGTACATCATATTGTGCTTCTTTTTTGTTCGCAGACAAGAGTTGTTGTTGGAGCGCGAAAAGCAGAAGGAAGCGAAGGTGGATGAATTGAAACGCTCCATGCAGAGTGGAATGGTAGGAAACCTTTTATTGTTGCATGATATATATATATATATACTGCTAAAGTCTTACGCGTTTGCATATCCTACAACTTTATTTCTTACGTTTATACTGCTGAAATCTTTCATATCACATAAAAAGTATTGCTATTTTAACTTTTAAAAATGAAATATACTTTTTAATGCATGGATAAGATGACACACACACACACACACACACACATATACATACATACATGCATATAGATATATATATATATATTCTCATGTGTTTGCATTTCTAACATCTAAATTTGACACGGGGCTATGGGGGTTTGGAGAGGGGGGTGGGGGGTGTTGGGGATGCTTTCCAGACATGCTTCTCCTTCCTTTTCTTTTCCTACTTCCTCTTCACAACTCTCCTTTCCCTCCCTTTCCTCTCCTTTCCTCCTTTTCATTTCTTTCCTTCCTAGCACTTTCCTATTTTAAATCCTTTTCTAAACTCTAAAATCTAAAATTCTGATTTTATTTTATTCCCCCTTCTTATATTAAATCTTTTCTTATTTTAAATCATTTCCTAAAAATCTGGAATCCTATTTATATTTTATTCTCCTTTCTCTTTAAATACTTTCCTAAAATCTAAAGCCAAATTATTTTTTTATTCTCCTTTCTTATTTTGATTACTTAAAATAAGTCTAACCTCTTTATAAATGCGAGATGATGTGCTTAGAGTGAAGTGTGTTATTTGATATCTAAATTCAGATTTATCATAGAGTTTTTTCCTTCGATGGCTATATCCGAGGGATTTGGTGGTGCTCCGGCTGTATCTTTCTCCCGAGGTGGTGATTACCCTTCCTCCACCCTTTCCTCAAACCAGCATTTTGTAGAATTTGAGAGGAACATCAACAGGAGCAAGCTTGGATGTCTACAAGGGTTAAGTTTGAGTAGTTGACAGCACATGCAGGGTCACCACATATAAGAAAATATGGATATTTCAGATTTATAAATCCCTCCTAAGTTAACCATACGGAGGAAGGTTCAACATGTTTGAAGAGGAGTCATTTTGGGCCATGTTGGGAATATCATTTGGAATTATTTAGAGGTTATTTCCTGTTTCGCATGGTACCCCTCGTCAGATGACCAGACATGAGAGATGAACCTCAGATTTGAAATGTGCCCAAGGAGCTTGAGGAGGATGAAAATCCTTGATGGGATCCGGGTCCGTCAACAGAAGATGTCTCTCTGAGTGGCACTGCGGAGTGGTATAGCCTACCATCGACTTCAGCCCCAAATTGAGTTCTCATAATCTTATTACTCTACCACCGCACGCTAGACACGAGAAGTGGAAAGAGAACATTTCAAATGTAAGGGCTTGAGATTTGCACTACGAGAACCCTCCACTATATGCAGCTCCCGCCCAGGATGTACCTGAAGAGGAGTCATTTTGGGCCATGTTGGGAATATCATTTGGAATTATTTAGAGGTTATTTCCTGTTTCGCATGGTACCCCTCGTCAGATGACCAGACATGAGAGATGAACCTCAGATTTGAAATGTGCCCAAGGAGCTTGAGGAGGATGAAAATCCTTCAATGGGATCCGGGTCCTGTCACTGAAGAAGATGTCTCTCCTAAGTGGCTGCTACTGAGAGTGGTATAGCCTACCATCGACTTCAGCCCCAAATTGAGTTCTCATAATCTTATTACTCTACCACCGCACGCTAGACACGAGAAGTGGAAAGAGAACATTTCAAATGTAAGGGCTTGAGATTTGCACTACGAGAACCCTCCACTATATGCAGCTCCCGCCCAGGATGTACCTAAAGAGGATGCCTATCTATTATATCAGAATATGTTGTGGAATGACAACGACTTGATCGACCTACTAGGAGACTTAACTTCATGCCATGAAGATCCGGTTGTCACCAGGATTAAACAAAAGGAATCAAAAGCTTCGACGAACGATGTCAAAGCTCCCCCCAACCTCGACAGACTAACACAAGGCTATGAGGGCCGATCCCCAAGAGTGGCACAACCTACCACCGATTTCAGCCCTGAATTGAATTCTCCTCACAATCTTGTTACTCAACCACCGCTCACCTAGACACAAGGAGTGGAAAGAGTATATTTCAAATGTAAGGGCTTGAGATTTGCAGGGCAAGAACTCTCCTCTATATGCAGCTTCTGCTTTGGATGTACCAAAAGAGGATGATTACCTATTCTCCCAGAATGTGACACCTACATGATCGACTTACCAGGGGACTTAACATCATGCCATGAGGATTTGGGTGTCACCAGGATTAATGACAATGAACCAATAGCTTCAACGAACGAGGTGAGGATCGATCCTGGGTCCTCCCGCCCATGGTTCTCCTTTCCCTCCCTTTCCTCTCCTTTCCCTCCCTTTCCTCTCCTTTCTTCCATTTCCTTTCTTTCCTTCCTAACACTTTTCTATTTTAAATCATTTCCTAAAATCTGAAATCCTGATTATATTTTATTCTGCTTTTTTATTTTAAATATTTTCTTGTTTTAAATTCTTTCCTAAAAATGGCAAGTCCTGATTATATTTTATTCACCTTTCTTATTTTAAATACTTTACTAAAATCTAAAAACCTGATTATATTTTATTCTCCTTTCTAATTTTCATTACCTAAAATAAGTCTAGCCTCTTTATAAATAGGGAATGATGTGCTTAGAGTGAGATGTGTTGTTTTGATATATGAATTCAGGTTTATCCTAGAGATTTTTCTTTCGAGGGCTTTATTTGAGGGATGGAGTGATGCTCTGGCTGTATCTTTCTTCTGAGGTGATGATTATCATTCCTCTACCCTGTCCCGTGCTGCCCGCATTGCTGCTCATCGCCTTATCTTGTTGTTGTCGTCCAGAACAACAAGGGATTGTTGTATTCCAGCAGTTTCAACCACTCTTGCTGCCACCGCCCAAAATAGCAAGGATATACTGTTTTCTGCAATTCCAGCCGCCCCCATGGCCTTATCCTCCCTCGTCCTCGCTGCCCTCACTGTCCCAGCCCTCGACCTTCGCTGCCACAGCTTGCAATGCCTTCGCTTTGCTGGTTTCGTGCTTTCCAACAGCCCTAAACAACAACCTGCTACTGTTTGGACTGCCACCCCAAGCTGTCTCGCTGTTCCAGCAGCTGCCCATCCCTCCTGCCACCTCCCTACAGCCGCAACCCTCTTTCCTCGGCCACTAACAGCCGTCTAGCGGCCCCCCATCTTCGTCATCCTGTACGGACTTCTTTATTGTTTGTGTTATCATGTTTGTTTATCCTCTATTTTCTATTTTTCCCGTATCGTATTTGTAGCATGTTTGGAATTCAGAAATAATATTTTTGTTTCCGTTGTGGCTTGGGTATCTCTAATATCAAAATTTTAATATTTTCTCTTAACATAGGATTATGATGTTTCTATGGGTGCAAATGCACTGGAATTGTTTGTTATTTTCTTTGACTTGGGTGCTAGAACTGTTTTTCATTTAATTTTGAAGCCGAGTTTAGGATATCAATCATTTATTTCAGTAGAAAGTAGATGTAAGTGGTGTCTAAATTCAAATAATCAAATAAATATCTAGTAAATTCAAAATTTAGTTTAATCACAGTTTTATTTTTCAAATAACAACAATAGTCCTATTTATATATAGCCAAATCGATATCAGCTATAACAAAGTTTCGGACAACTTTCTTATAATTATACTAAACAAGTTTATCACTCCTATATCCTTTTTTAGAAAAAGGAGCACTTACCTGCATACCACACAATTGTTGTGTAATTACATATCTGACACTTAAATTTTACTTTTTTTACATTTATATCACTAAAATCTTTCATATCACATAAAAAATACAGCAATTTTAACTTTTAAAAAGTGAAATGCACATGTAAGATGACAGATACATAAAAATTAGAGTTTAGGCGTTAGATATGTAAATACATAAGAACTGAGCGTATGTATGTAAATCTTTAAAAAATTTTCTTTTCTCTCTAGGGTCTTATATTGGTTTCTTTAGTTTAGTATATGATTGTGACTTTAAACTTGCTTTGCATCCTAAATATAGCTTTTTCACAAAAGGTTTGATAAAAATAAAATCTTGTTCTATAGTATTTTTATGAATAATTTTATTTAGAGGTATTTACTTATCACCAAATTCTTATTTATTTACATATCTATCAAGCAAATCTTTTATATCGCATAAAAAATATCACTATTTTAATTTTTTATGAGGTGAAATACACCTCATGCATAGGAAAGGTGGCATATAGGTAAAAATTGAAGTTTATGAACGTAAGTCTTCTTTTAAAAATTTACTTTCACAGCACTTTTATAATGGTTTTGGTTTCTTTAATCTTGTCTGATTGTGACACCAAACTAGTTTTGCATCATATAGAGCAGCTTTTTCACTGAAGTTTGATAAAAGGAAAATCTTGTTCTTTAGTATTTTAATGAATATATCTATTCAGGCCCATTTACACACCACCAAATTCTGATATATTTACATATCTAACATCTAAACTTTGAGTTTTACAATCATACCAATCAAATCTTTCATATCACATCATAAGTACCACCATTCTGGCATATAGCTAAAAACTGAAGTATAGGTATTAGATATGTAAATACATAAGAATTGACTGCTATGCATGTAAATCTTACTTCCATTTAATATTCTTAACCTATATTTCCTTTAAAGGCGCAAGCGATGAAGGAACAAGCTCGTCTGAGGGAGGAGATGGCCTATCAGTATAAGCTAGGAAATTTTGAGGTAAACTTTCTTCTGCTTGTAAGATTCTTGTGTGCTTGATTTACATAATCTGAACCATCTCATTCTCCTTCTCAGGCTGCTGCTGCTATTCAGAGAAGATTGGATCCAGATGTTGCACTGTAACATGTTTTTAAGTCACTACTGGAATTCAACTAGTATGTTTCTTATTTAACTTATCTTTCCATGAACTGCTCTTTAAATTCTAACATGAAGACTTGGAAAATTATCCGCCTTTCTTTTTTTGGGTTAATTTTCTTCATTTTTAATGTTAGTTTTAGTCTCTCTCACTCTGCATAAATCCTTGTTCACTAGGTCTGTAAACAAGTCGAGCTTAGGTTTCGCTTGTGTTCGGCTCATTCGAAATTAATTCTATTCAAAATTAGTTTGTTTTTGAAATTGCTTGTCAATAATGTGTTCGAGTTTGTGTTCGGCTCCAAATTGGTTTGTTTAAATTAATTAGAAAAAAAAAAAGAGATGTAGGGTGTTGGATTTTGAGCATGCACCATAAAAAATGTAGAATCAGGTGAGTTTCGGAGACTTAAATTTTGATATTAATATTTATAATTTTCTTATTTCAAACTAAAAAGAGTTGAACACGATCGAACAAAAGGTAATTTGTGTTCAGCTCTTTTATAGTTCGAGCTTAAAAAATATTTTATATTTGGCTCACTTAAAGAATGATTCGAACACAAGCTATTTACAAGTTGAACATGAGCTGTTCGTTAACAATATTTCTTTGACAGCTCCACAGCTCACTTTTTGTTTCATCTATTTTATAGCCTCTCTCCCTTTGATTTGATTCTCATGTTCATACATTAACATCAAAATTTTTGCAGTTTTAGATTTGTATCATTCAAATCCTTCTGATCACATAAAAATATCCCTCTTTCAACTTAAAAAGTGATGTACATATATAAAGCAACACACACACACTAATATATATATGACAAAATGGTCCCCACTTGCAGATGAGTATTTTAGTCCAGAATATCTTTGGCGTGATATAATAAATTTACAAAAACTGCGTGCTATGTATGTAATTGCCCCCAAAACCTATTCTCAACAGTGATACGGAAAAAAGAAAAAAAAATTGCCTTAGGATATTTTGTTACGTTTTAGATGAATGCTTGATTGTGTTTGTTCTCAAACATCGAATGTTAGTTAATATAATTACATTATTAGGCACATGTAACAAAATTATTAGGCAATACAACTACATAATTAGATTTTCAAATCATGATAGAATAAGTATTTTTTAAGTCTAATAAGTTGAAAGTATTATATAATAATTTAGTTATATTTCTAACTCATACGTCATCAAATTGTTATCGTTCATTATGAATCTTGAGATATGACAGATCTCGAAGTAATCTTTTGAGCAAAAAATGTTTAAATTTTGATTTAGAATCATTTAGAAGTTTGATTTCAACAAACTTATGATCACAATGATTGGTTTGATGAGATAGACTCAATGGTATCAAAGTTGATTCAATTAGAGTCAAATCAAGCTTACGCCAAGTTATTAAAGCATTTTTGAAAGTTTTTCGGGATATTTGGAAGGTTAAATTGATGTTGAATATGGTGAGCTCGTGGTCGAATCAAGTGTCTTGACAAGACGAATCCAATGAGTCTAACATCGCTAAATTCTGAAATCATTAAGGCCCTCAAATGTCCATCAAACGCCGTCTAATCAAGTGAACCTCTCCAGACCGTCTAATCATAGTGATTTATGTTCCTTCATTAATTGCAACCGTATCTCTATAAATAGAGTCCAACCCCACTCATAAGTGGGGAGGAGAGCTTGAAACCTGAGGAGAGGTTTGAAGCCTGAAGTAGAGTTTGAAGCTTGAAGAGTAAGTTGAAGTCACTTTTCCTGTCGTTGACAGCCACCAATCATTGTTGACCACCACTTGTCGTCCGTCGTCCTTCCCTTGCGACAAGTTCAATTGCATACTTACATTATAACTCAAGCTGTGGGAGAAGAGATTTTAACTGTAATCACCAGAATTCTAGTTGATTTCTGCAATTGAGCCAAACTCCCTGATTTTTTTGCTTTTCAGGTTTTTCACGTAAAAGCTTTTGGTGTTTATATTGGTTGTTTTCATCTGAGCGCGTGCAAAATTCTCATGCAACTCTAAGACGATAATCTATTACTGTACCATCATGAATCTTCTAACACACAGCAGTTTGACGGTGTCTGTGCGAATCAAAGTCCTGTTTGACACTGTCTTCAACTCTGAGACGTCGAGCCCATTTCACAATGATGTACATCATCCATTTGGCAATGAACCTTCTTTGTATATTGAAGATAATATTTGAAGCATTCTTTAGTGTAAGGGGCAATCTTTACTGCAGTCTCAAAAGATCATTCTTGCCAACGTCCCGAGCACGATTATAGTGGAGCGGTCTTCTCGCATCCTATTTTGACACAAAGACTTTCACAACTTCCTCCAAGTAAAGGGGTAACCTTTACCACAGTCTCGAAAAGTCGTTCACGTTAACGTCCCGAGCACGACTGTGGTAGGGTAGTCATCATATGTTTCATTCGAACTTCAACTCTATGGGAACTGCTTCCGGATTTGGAAGCAACTTCATAAATAACACTTTCTCAGTGCCCCCCACCATCCTTGAGTTTCTCTTCCAATGGATCAAGAAGTTGATCTTTTCAAGTCTTAATATATGAGTTACTTTACATGCTCGTGTAGAAAACTCCTCAGTTGAGGGGCAAAAAATTCAAAAGCTGCGACTAAAAGGCTGTCAAATATTATTCTAGATTATGACTTCAACCATATTTTCAAGAAAACGTACGGTCCATTAAGACCTACACCCCAGTCTCGAGAAGCGTAGAGCATATCTGATACATCATTCTGGGGTTAATCGATCCCAGAGGAGTCGATTAAACCTTTTTCATCACAGGCTATGGTCGTCAAGTAGAAGCATTGACTAATAGTGTCAGATAGGTAAAAAATCCTTCATGAATTTTCTTTAGGCTCTTCCATAGCAGGTTACGATCGTCAAATAAAAGCTTCAACTAATGATCTCGGATAGGTTAACAACCATCAATGGATTTCATATGAATTTGTTCATTACAGGTTAATGCTATCAAGTGTCTTCGACTATACAACTCATGATGTGTCTTATATCCTTAATTAATTCTCCTTTCAACTTCGCTCCAACACAGTCTATAGTCGTCAGATTGACGCGCTTCGACTAACAGCCTGAGTAAAAGTCAAACATTCGTAGTGGTAAACCAAGTCTCCACCCAAATCTCTTGAAGTCGAACCCAAGATGCACGACTCGATGGAAAGCTATCATGCCCTTAGAAGTTGAGCCCAAGTAGCAAGACTCGATGTGAATATATAATACCCCTGGAGTCGAGCCTAAGAAGCGAGACTCGATGAGACTCTACAATGCTTCTAAAAGTCAAGCCCAACAGACAAGACTCGATTGAAAGATACAATACCCTTGGAAGTTGATCCTAAGAGGCAAGACTCGATGGGAAACTACCATATCTCTGGAAGTCGAGCCAATGAGGCAAAACTCAATAAGAAGGTCTGGTATCTCTGTAAGTCGAGCCTAGGAGGAAGACTTGATGAGAAACTACCATGCTTCTGGAAGACGAGCACAAGAGACAAAACTCAATAGGAAGTTATCAAGCCCCTGAAAGTCGAGCCCGAGAGGCAAAACTCGATGGGAAAATTCATACTACTAGAAGTTGAGTCTAGGAGGCAAGACTCGATGGGAAGTTACCATGACCTTGGAAGACAGGTCTAATAGACAAATCTATATGAGAAGCTAGTAGTTGACAAGATCCTCACTTAACAAACTCCAAAAGAGTAAGTGGTTAGCAAGTTCTCCACTGAAAAACCTCAAAGGGCTACAAGTTTTAGAAGACAGATATATCAAAGACCTTAGAAGACTTCAAGCCTTAGAAGACACAAATATATCAAAGACCTCAGAAGATTGCAAATCTCAAAAGGCGCTGACGCATTTCAAGCTCGTAAAATGCATACGCAAAAGAAAGCACGAGCCTCAAAAGATATAAACTTAAGAGGATACAAATCTCAGAAGACAAGTTTGAAAAGGTACATGATTCTTTTTTATATAATGAGCACGTGTTAACTTTAATTGCAGGCTTCTGCACGATTGAGAAGCCATTACAAACTTAGCCAGAAGCAACGTCAAATACGTACAAAGAAATACATTACATCATCTATAAATGTCATATCAGATGTTTTAAAAACTATAAAGACCAATAAAGATTGGTACAGAGGCTGCAAGAGATTGGCTCATCTTTGAATAGTGGTGGATTGTCTCTTCAAAATTTTGATACTTCTGTTGATCTTTAGTGGGACCGGATTCTCCAGACATTGCCGACACAAAAACATGGAGAGCTCCCCCCAAAAAGCGCAGCGGGAAGCTCCAGCATATTATCACCTTGTGAATGTGCAACAACATGGGAATCTCCTCTAGAATGTGCATCAATAGCGCAACAAAAGATCCTAAGTCAGCTAGGCGACGATTTTCTTCTACATCACAACCAATGAGAAGAATGTGAAAGAATATTCCAACGGTCTTACTGGGCATTGCCTGAGATAACTTTCATGATGATTTTTTTTCTACTTCTCCATGAGAGAAAACCGCGAAAGAAAATCCTGGAGATACTGCTAGGTAAGAGCGAGGATAACTTTCTGGACGGTTTTTTTCTGCTTCTCCACGAGAGGAAATCCTGGAGGTCCTGCTAGTTAAGCCTGGGGATAAATTTCAGGACGGTTTTGTTCTGGTTCTCCAAGAGAGAAGACAACGAAAAAAAATCTTGGAGGTCCTGCTAGGTAGTGTCGGAGATTACCTTCATGGAGACTTCTCCTGCTTCTCCATGAGAGAAGACCGCAAAAGAAAATTCTTGAGGTCCTGCTAGGCAGGATCGGGGATAACTTTCAAGATTGGTTTCTCATGCCTCTCCACGAGAGAAGATCACAAAAGAAAATTCTTGAGGTCTCGCTAGGTACGGTCGATGATAACTTCCAGAATAGTTTTCTCTTGCTTCTTCACAAAAGAAGATGAAGGAAAAAAGAGAAAATCCTAGATCACCTGCTAGGTAGGGATGAGGACAATTTTCTTTCTTTTCTTCTCATTTCCCTCCACTAGAATCGAATTTCAATATCTTATATTGATGATAAAAGTAATTAAAATAATAATAATAAAACTAAAAATTGTATTAATTTTTATTTTATCTGCTTCTTTCGGTTTTTCTCATTCCAAATTCATAAAAAGAAAAAAAAAATTCACCCTTAAAAATTATAAAAAAACGCTTCAGATTCATCTATATGCAAATGGTTCGAATTCGCATACATATTTAATGGTTTACGCTAACATTTCAAATCCCCTATTTATGTTTTTTTCACAAAATCCAATAAATTTCCATATTTATTTTATAATCTATATATAATTCCACAATTATATATATATATATATATATATATATATATATATATATATATATATGTGCCATTAACAAATTTTCATCATCCAACATGAAATTTCGATGCATGACACCAATCTCGATGCAATCTTTTGAGTAAGAAATGTTCAAATTTTGAATATGATTCATTTAGAAGTTTGATTTCAACAAACTTACAAACAAAGTGACCGGCTCAACGAGATGAACCGAATGAAATCAAAATTGAACTAATTTGAGTCGAATCAAGTTCAGATTAAGTCATTAAACCATTTTTTTTAACATTTTCAGACATATTTTAAACGTCAAATGGATGTCGAATTTGGTGAGCTTGTAGTCAAATTGAGTGTCTTGGTAAGACGAATCCAACGAGTTTGAGATCGCTCAATTCTGACATCATTAAGACCCTCAAATGTCCATCAAACGTTGTTTGATTGTGAGAATTTTTTTGGGTCGTTCAATTAGAGTGATTCATATTCCTTTATTAATAACAATCGATACTCTATAAATAAAGCTCAACCCTCTCATGAGGGAGTCAGAGAACTTAAAGCCTGAGGAGAGAGCTTGAGCTTAAAGTAGAGTTTGAAGTTTAGAGAATGAGTTGAAGTCTAGTATAACTCATCCAATCGTCCGTAGACAACCGCCAACCTCTTTTGACCACCACTTGTCGGTCGCCACCGATCATCATCAGCAGCCACTCATTCCTTATAACAAGCTTATCGTATAGCAACATTGTAACTTAAGAGATTGTGTAACTTTTTCCCATATGTGGGACAAGTGATTATAACTGGAATCACTAAATTCTAGTGGATTTTTGCAGCTAGGTCAGATCTCGTGGTTTTTTCTCTTTTCAGATTTTTCACGTAAAAACTTATAGTGTTTATATTGCTTGTTTTCATTTGAGTGTGCAGAATTCTCGTGCAACGCTATAACGATAATATATTACTCTACCGCCGTGAATCATCCTTCTAGCCAACATCTCTAATAGTTTAATTATTTTAAGAAATAAGGACATTTAGTTGCATACCGCCCAATTTCTATGCATTTATACATTTAGCACCTAAAATTCACTATTTCACATTTATATCACGTAGATCTTTCATGTCATACAAACAATACCATTGTTTTAATTTTTAGAAACATTTTCAAGTTCATGTACACGTTAGATGACATATATGTAAAAATTAAAGTTTAGGTGTTGAATATATAAATATATAGGAATTAAGTGGTATGAATGTAAATCTTCTTAGAAGAGCTTGAATAGAACCACAAATTTCTGTCTTTCCAAGCAATGAAGAAGGAATGTGAATTCTAACTTTGCGAAAACCAAGACAACGAGACTTGAATGTCTCCTCTCATATTCTTTCTTCTCCACATAGCCACAAAAATAATTGAGTTTTACATGCGTACCACTCAATTCCTATAGATTTACATATCTAACCTCCAAACTTCAAGAAGTAATAATTTTGATGCAATACAAAGTTTAGATGTTAGATATGTAAATACAACGGAATTTGGGTGGTGAGTATGTAAATGCACTTATTTATAATTCTAAGTTGGGTAGTAAGTGAGCAGAGCTAGCTCGCAGACTTCATCGAGTTCATGAATGAACTCATGAGCTGAGCTCAAACTCAAGCTTATTTATTAAATGAACTTGAGTTCAAGTTTGTCTCGGCTCGGCTCGTGGGGCTTGCGACTTTGCACGATTAGATGATCAATGGTTACATCCCGGGCTCACCATTCGAGGTCGAGTAGTCATTCAAAGAGACCAATCTGACTCGACTAGCTTACACACTTTTTTCAAAAATGATTTTGAGTTGGCTTGATCTCATCTAGGGTCAACTCTGGGATCTTACCAGGTCAAAAGGTAAGCTTCTGAGGCAAAAATGAATCATTTTACCCATGTATTATTAGGGATTTTCTTTTTCATAATTTCATTATATAAAAATATTGGAAATGAATTTTCAAAATATATTTTTTATTACTAATAGAGAAATAAACTCTATAATTAAATTTATTGAGATAATTACAAATTTTATGATAATTTATTTAAAATAATTATAACATATAATATTTTAATTTTAAATATAATATTTTAACCTTCAATTTTTTTTTTCATTACAACCCCCTCGTTCAAATCATAAAAAATCCAACTCACATAATCCAGATTAATTCAAACCCTAATTCCTAAACTCCGAAAAATCCCATCCAAAGCAACCAAAAAACCCTATTGAGTCTATACCAGAAGATCGGGTCTCGAGAGAAAAGAAGAAGACAAACGATTAGAAGAATTGAACAAATGAAGATGTGAGGAAGAAGATGGAATGGATACTCAGCTTCTGAGCTTGCGAACCTTGCTCCACCCCTTCTTGGAGGAATCACCCACCACAGACCCTTGTTCACCCGCTTCTTGCAATAATCACCCACCACCTTCATCCCCTCCTCAACCCGCCCCTTCACCTCCTCAACCCGCCCCCTCACTTTGTTCTTGACTTCCTTAACCCGCCCCTTCACCCGCTTCTCGACCACGTTAACCCGCCCCTTCACCTGCCTCTCGACCTCCTGAACCCCCGCCTTCACCTGCTTCTCGACCTCCTCAACCCGCCCCTTCACTTGCCTGTCGTCCTCCTTAGCCCGCCCTTCACTTGCTTCTCAACCTTCTGAACCTGTCCCTTCACTTGCTTCTCGACTTGAGACAGTGACCCGAAAGGGTGGGCGTGTCGAGGAGACAGGGTGCTAACCAATGGATGTGTCGTGGAGACAATGACCCGAAAAGATGGGCTTATTGAGAAGGTAGGAGCCTGACGAATAGGTGCATCGTGGAGGTAGTGGCCCGAAAGGGTGGTCGTGTTGTGGAGACAGATGCATGAAAAATGGGTCTGTCGTGGAGATAGGGATTTGATATATGGGAGTGTCGTGGAGGCAGGGCACCGAGAAATGAATGTGTCGTAGAGGCAATAATCCAAAGATGGGCGTGTCATGGAGGTAGGGGCCCGACAACTGAGTATGCCAAGAGGCAGTGACCCAAAAAGGTGTAGCACAAGCAAATGATAATGATCATGCAAGATTTCGTGAAAAGCATATAACACAAGAAGCATTGTGCTCGGCTGCCTTGGATATAGGATGTCACTAGGGAGAATTACACCTTGTCATAATAACGACCAAACACACAGGTAAATGAGAAGCACATACAGGGTATAATGCACCATGCCAACAAGCAAGCAGACTCATGCACATACACAACATGCACTATGCAAGTGATCGGTTGATCAGGCCAAGGCGGTAGATCGAACCAAAGTGGTAGGTTGACCGGTTCGAGGTGGCGGGTCAAACTAAAGTGTTATTTCGATCGGGCCGAGGCGTCCAATCGAGGCAAAGCAGTTGGTTGATCTGTTCAGGGCGGCTAATCAAACCAAAGTTGTTAGTCGACCGAGCTGGTGAGGTAGGTCGAACCCAAGTAATCGGTCAACTGGGGCGGGGGACCAATCAAATCAAAGTGCTATGTTGTCTGGTTCAGGATGTCCAGTCGAGGCAAAGTTCTCGGTAGACAGGGCCACGACAGCCGGTCGAACCAAAATGCTCGATTGATATGGTTGGGGAGGTCGGTCAAACCAAAGTGTCAAGTTGTTTGGGTTGGGGCGGCCGGTCGAATCAAAGTGCAAGATTGACTTGGTTAGGGCGGCCAATCGAGGCAAATTGGCTTGTTGACCGAGCCGGGGCGGTTTGTTGAACCCAAGTAGTTACTCAGCCGAGTCATGTTGGCTAATCGAACGAAAGTGGTCGATCGAGCCGGGGCGACTAGTCGAAGCTAAGCGTTAGGGTGACCGGGTTAGAGCGATCGATCGAGGTAATATGAAGTGCCGACTTGGTCGAGGCGACCGATCGAGGCAGAGTGGAATGACGATCGAGCTAGTGCAACCGGTCGAACCAAGGTGAAATGCCGACCGGCCCGGAGCAGCCGGTCAAGGCAAAGTGAGATGCTGACCGGGCTGGGACGGATGGTTAAGCCAAAGTGCAAATGCAAACACGCTCCAAGCGAAATGCAATGCAATCCAAAGCCAACAAACATGCTTGATAGCGAACCATGCTCTTGCTAACGTCCTCTCGTAGGAACATAAGGTTTGACGTTTGGTTGTACAGCATCGCCGCCTCCTGCTTTGGCGAGGCTTTTGGGGAGTTTCTCCCTCGGGCCTCTGAGGAAGAAACTCTCCAAGTCATCATTAAATGATTTAGCTACAAAGATTTTCCCTATTTCACAATGTCTCAAAGCTTTGAAAAATGAGCTAGTTACAAATATTTCCTCACTTTGCAAAATCCACCTCCCAATTTTTATAATGAAAAAAATTGGCATGCAAAGCAAGGGGAGTAAGGGCTTCAACCTGTGGGATTTTTGTGCTAGGGTTCACAACACGAGAAAACACTCGGCTCTACGGAGTGTTTGGCCACGCATAGAAATCATACCCTAGGGCTTTCTCTAAGGAAAGCGACAATCCATCACATAGGCTCGTAATCATGCAGCTGAATGTCGGCCGGCATACGCATCTCGCGTGGGCAATCAAACCCACACACTTACCAAAGCTAAACCCTTGGGCTAGATAAGAGTTTGGAGGATCTCACCATCGCGAAGGTTGCAGACGCATTTCTTCAGGTATGAGGAATCTCTCCTCACCACATAGGAGCACACATAACAAGTCAGGGCAAATGAGAAATATGCAAGTACATAAAATAAATATCACAACAAACGAAAGTGTGACTGGTACATACCTTCGAGAGAGGGGACGGACGGGCTTCTAAACGTCGTGTCGTCGTCACTGCAGTAGGAGCTGTTAGCATGGGACCACTGCCAATGTAGGGAGAAACAGCTGGTCGGACCGCTACCCAGTAAAGTAAAAGACAGCTGAGCCCGCAACAACAAAAGAGTCAGCTGACGGGAGAATTGAGGAGCTCACGATGTCGATGAGGTAGCTTGAGCAAAGGCTAACGTTGGCCAAGGTGATGCTAGCAAAGCATCGCGTCGGGTTGCTTTTCGGCGGCTCGGGACATCGGCTCTAGGGGTGTAAACGAACCGAACACGAACGAACAGAGCTAATGTTCGTGTTTGAAATGTTCGAACACATCAATGTTCGTGTTTGATTCGTTTAACGAACCGAATGAAAAACAATTGTTCGTGTTCGTCTCGTTTGCTTATCGAACGAATCGAACACGAACTTTCTGGCAAACCGAACACGAACTGTTCACAAACGAGTTTTTTTGACAGCCCTAACTTTGATAGCATACTTCCTCAAAATGAAGCAAATTGATCAGGTATTCTGTACACATCAGGTAATCCATACTTCCTCAAAATGAAGCAAATCGAATAAGTTGTTTAGGGGTTTGTTTAGAATTTTTATTTTAATATATAGTATAATATATTAATTATAATATTATAATATTTATATTCATATAATTACTATTATAATATTACTATTATTATTAATAGTTTATCATATATTATAATTTATAGAAGTTTAATTATTTAAAATATGATAAGTTTTTATAATATACAATCATTTTTAAAATATCATAAATTTTTTTATATATAATTATTTTAAATTATTTTATATTTCAAACAATAACGAACCGTACACGAACGAACAAATCACTGTTTGTGTTTGGTTTGTTTAACAAACTGAACGAAAAAAATTGTTTGTGTTCGTCTCATTTGCTTATCGAACGAATCGAACACGAACTTCCTGGCGAACCGAACACGAATTGTTTGCGAACAACGAGCTTTTTTGACAGCCCTACCGGCCGCAATGCTGGAACAGATAGGACGAGTTGCGGCTGGCGCTCACAGACTGGCTTGAGCTCAACTCATTAATGAACTTATGAGCTGGTCTCAAACCAAAGCTTTTTTATTAAATGAGCTTGAGTTCAAGTTTGTTTAGGCTCGGCTCGTCGGGCTCGCGAGTTTGCTCGCTTAGATGATCAATGGCCACGTCGATGCACTCTCACAAGCTATCCTAACATCTCCCCTCATTCTCCAACCATAGAAGTGCATTCTTGTGTAAGCTCGCATAATAATTTGACTTTTGGGTTGAGCTTTCGAGCTCGGGTTCATCATCCGAGGTCGAGTGGGCATTTTGATAGACAAATAGAGCTCAAGAGGCTTATGTATAAAATTAATATTATTTGATATTTATCTAAATATATTTTGTTAATATTTTTATTATTAATAGAGAAAGAAACTCTATAAAATATTTAAAATAATTATAAAATATAAAAACAAATAGTTTAAAAAAATTATAGCAGGACAACTGCCCCTAATTCCACTGGTTGGGTAAACACCCCCAAAATATTTTTTTAATATTTCAATACATTTTATTTGTATTTTTAAATATTACAAACTTTATAAATTTTACCCTTTTAATAAGTTTTTATACCTACAAATTTAAAAAATAATTATTTTCCTATTACCGTATCTTATAGATATTTAAAAATAAAGAGATTAAATAAATAAATGCTAGAGATTTCATATAATTTAGTAGAAATAAAGATAATTATTAACTGATAAATCATTTAATATTTATCGATCATAATTATAACGGTGATTTTTAATAAATTATTTATATTATATTATTTATTTATTTATTTTAAATAATTTTTACATATAACCACCAAAAAACTTGCATATAATATTTCAACTACTCGAACTTTAAATATTACCTTATATATATATTTTTTTTGTTTTATTAGAACCACCCTTCTTTAGTGTCTATTTGAGTTAGTTGTAGCTTATTGAATAATCTGCTGATAAACTGATTAAAAATAATCCCCTCATAAGTTAGGTGCGGTGGCTATTACAAATTTTTATTTTTTTTGAAAAACCAGACCGCAGTCAGAAATCTATCACTGCACTTAGATAGGTGCGGTGTGAAAACATTGTTTTCGAGCATTTTGAAAACGCATAAGTCTGTCAAAACACAATATTTTTTGATTGGTTGCTATGTAAAAACTCCCTTTTTGTTATTTATTTATTTTTATTATATATATTATCTTAAGACAATATATACTGCATGTAATTAATATATATATATATATATAAACAATATGTATATAAATAAATACTTTCTGATGCCACCTCCATCGATCGCATGCCTAAGGTCTATCATTCTTAAATTATTTTTTATTTTTAGATTAAATTTTATTTGTTCCAACCAAACATATGAAAATAATCCCCCAACTAAAATATGTTACTAAAATTTATTTCTATAATATTAAGTATTTAATGCTATTATTCTTTAAATGGAGAAATTATTATGTGCGGCGATTCATCATATGTTCGGAGGACAATCAACATCTGCATCCATTTCGATCGTACATCAGAACGACAATCAAGATAAACGGCATGAGCACAGGTGGCCGATTGATCATGTGTCCGAACGAGAATCAAGATAAATAGCCATGAATGTACATGGCCGCATCCGAAACATATATAATAGTTTCCATATAAATTACTTCGATGATTGCAATTTGGAGAAAAGATTGCGTGCGGAGTCCGGACAATGGAAACGATGCAGAGGTGATATTTTTTTTCTTCCTTCCGCTGCAATTATTGCATGGCGTCCGTTGTGCTGATGCAGCTTATATTCGTACTCTGAACATAATATTTTATCTGCAATTTGAGAATCTTAAATATAATAAAATTTTGAAACATAAAACAAATCAAAGATGTTCAAATCATACAAAATCCAAGTCACATAAATCCATATTAATTCAAACCCCAATTCTTAAACTCCAAGAAACCCCATCAAAAGCAACCGAAAAACCCTAATTATTCCATACCAGAAAAGAAGATATTCGAGAGGAAAGAAGAAGAGGAATTAATAGAAGAAATGAACAGAAGAAGCTGCGAGGAAGAAGACGGAATCGATACTCAGCTTCTGAGCTTGCGAACCTTGTTCCACCCCTTCTTGCAGGAATCACCCACCACCTTCATCCCCTTCTTCATCAGGTCCTTCAGCTCCTTAGCCCGCTCCTTTATCTGCTTCTCGAAGCCCGCCATGAATCCCTGCAAGCCACAAAGCGATAGAGAGAGAGAGAGAGAGAGAGAGAGAGAGAGAGAGAGAGACTTCGTCGATCAGCTTTCTGAAATGAGGAGAGTATAAAGAAGATTACGTGAATTGGGGCTTTGGAAATGAACGGCGGATGGTGGGGAAGCGTCATTGGATTCCAGGGAGCGGAGGGTTCAGATTAGGGAGGATGATGAGGAGATAAGCATTGAAGTTAGGGAGAATATAAATGTAATTTGTTGTATTTACACATAAAATATTAAGATTAAATTCAGAATTAAATAACTTCTAATTAATCAAAATTTTTAATAATATATTATATAAGTATAAAAACATTTAAAAATTACTTGTTGGACGACAAATAAAGTTACCTGTGAACATTGATAAAGGAATTGAATTATGTTCAAATATAATTCATTTAACTTCGTATTTTAAAATGTTTTAAAATTATTTATTTGATAATTTGGACAAATATGATCGAGTATTAGTAGATTCGAACTCAAATTGTTCGCTGAGTGCATTGGTTCAGTTATAACCTTATTCACATTTGATCACATGCCCCTATGTCCGCTTGCTTTGGTTGTGGCTCCTCTCATTATATATATATATATATATATATATATATATATATATATATATATATATATATATATGATAGGATGGAGGTTCCAATCCACCCCAATTACAAGATCCAAAAAGGAAAACCTATGGATCCTCCATCCAAGTATACAATTCAACTACAAAAAAAAAAAGAAAAACAAATGTAAACAAAAAAATGAAACATAAAAGCAAACAAATGTCTGTCAGGATAAATGCCCAATTATCAACCATAAAACATCAGTAGCGAAAACAACATCAGCAAACAACAACAACAATTCTCATTCCACAATCTAGTCAGTGAATAGTTTAGTAGAAAATGCATAAGTTCAACTATCAGCATGATTCTCCGAGTCCAATTTCAAAACAAAAAACTTATTTAGAACATTAATGCCCATTCTCTCATACCTGCAATAAAATAGAGATAATACAAAGGATGGTTCGAGAAAGAAAAACATTAATATAATAGTGTATATGAATAATAAGCATCAAAATAAATAAATTGTACTTTATGGATTCAAACAAAATGGCTATAGGAAGACATTCTCATATTCCATCATGCAACATCAAGATTCTGATAAGCACCTTTAGAATTTTACATTAATCACCCACAGGAATCCAGATGTGAAAGCAAAGTTAAGTGAACATTAAGTAAGAGTTGGTCTTTAAAAACCCAATAATTCCTTTCAAAGAACATTGAGTAAGAGCTGGTCTTTAAAAACCAAAGCAAATCAGTATCTATAGAGATCTCTCCAGTATAAACTCCCATATACATTCTTATCTTGTAAATAATTTCAATAAAATATCATTAGAACAACTGAGCTCATAAAATAAGGCCTATAATAATAAATAAGCCAAGCATGTATTCCAGAAGTAACTATGATGCAACTATGTTCAATTGATGATTCTGATATGGGGAGTATCAATACAATCCCCAGGTAATAAAAACTTTAGATTAGAATAAAAAATAGAACCAACATAAATCTCTCCAGCATTTGTTCCAAGCTTAGCAAGATAATCAATTGGTCTATTAGCTTCCTTGAATGCAAGTGACCAATGGATATTGAAGTTAGGCAACATCATTTTAAACTTTTTCCAGAGTAAAATAACAGTCCCATGACCATTGATATCCCCCTTAATAACTTGAAATAGAGAGCTGTCATCCATCTTAATGATTAGGTTGTAGATATTGAGATTTTTTGCGATTAACATATCATAGTAAACGACAATGAATTCTGCAGAAAGAGCTAAAATGTGATCAAAAGGAGCATAGAACGACAGTAAACTAACTCCTAGACGATTTTTTAGATTACCACCCGTATCAACATTATATCTTTTTAAGAGTATCATCCACATTTAACTTTAGGTAAGGCCAAATGAGATTTTCCCATTTCATCAAAATGCAATTATTTTTTTAAATAACACATTTTCTAGATCCAAATGGGTAATTATTTGTTTTTCTAGCCAAAACAACCGTCTTATAATAATCAAAAGCATTTGAATAAAAGATTTTATATGAATCAATATTCTAGGAAAATTACGTGGTTTTCTCGCATTTAGTGTGTATCAATTGAAATTGACTTCGTTCAATTGAATTATTGTGAAGGTTAACTTAAACAAGACACGCTAACCATAAAATGCTTAGCCTCAAAGCTTAGCTCAATTCCCTTGAAAAGATATCTCCCGCACTCATTTAGGGTGAGTGGGACAAGCATATATACCACATTCATTCATTATGAGTGGGATAAGCTAATTCAAACCCTCACGAAGCGTGAAGCCGAAAACTCATGACTATAGAGCCGAAGATGTCACGATTTGGCTGTCGGGAAATACCATTAGTCCTGCAGTGATTGGAAGATTAAAAGATATAAAAAATTGGTGTCTCAGCAAGATGAATCCAACAAGCTTAAAATCATTCAGTTATGATGCCATCAATGTATTTAAGTATTGAAAAAACTACATATGATCATGAGAATCAATATCAACTTGCATATGAAATGTCATTGGAGATTGACTGAATTTACTAAAATGGACCACTAAAAGTATTATAAATAAACTCTCATTTTTGCCCTGAGTGATAAAAAAAAAAAATAGCGAGTTGACTACTAAAATCTAACTCTAAAGTCTGAGCGGTTGTCGTAGATCAATCAAAACTGTAGCCGACCACCAAAGTTTGTCGCGACCACTAGTTATCGACTACCAGCATTTGTCAATCACTATTAAATATAACTTTTATAGCATCTAATTATAATTTTGGTAACTCTCCTTATATTATCATCGTAATCATCAACTATGACTTCTACGACTAATTATGACTTCTATAATTTAAAAGACCTTTACACCTTTCTTCCCTCTAGTGAAACACTCCATTATTTGAGGGAAGCTTACTTATAATCCTAACTTTTTTTTCTTGGCAGTTTCCCACAAACTTTGCAAATAAATAATTTAAAATTTTAAGTGCATCAATAATACGCCTTAAATTAATCATAACACCCATTCTTATTATAAATAAATATGTCTGTTGTTTTGTTGTGTCACCGCCATCATATTAGTGCTTTTGCATTGGGGGTTATATTTGTAATATTTTTAATATTGTAATTGTCATAAAGCCATTATGATGGAACCACTGACGTGTCCTTTTGCAATTGCAAATAGCACTTTAGCCCTCTTGCAATTTCTTTATTGATCATTCTAATGATTCTTTGGGGGTAGGGCTGTCAAAAAAAAAAAGCTGGTCCTTCGAGAACAGTTCGTGTTCGGTTCTTCAAGGATATTGTGTTCGATTCGTTCGATAAGTAAACTAGATGAACACGAACAATTTTTTTTCGTTCGGTAAGTTAAACGAACCAAACACAAACAGTGATGCGTTCGTTCGTGTTCGATTCATTATTGTTCGAAATATAAAAGAATTTAAAATAATTATATATAATAAATTTTATGATATTTTAAAAAATTAAATTTTATAAATTAATAATAATAATATATTAATATACTATATTAATAATGTACTAATATAGATATTATATATTTATATAATATAAGTTATATAATTAATATAATATATTATTTATATATATTAATATTAGGGCTGTCAAACTGGTTTGTCGTTTGTGAATAGCTCGTGTTCGGCTCATGTTCGACTCGTTCGTTAAGAAACAAACAAGAACAGTGACTTCACGAATAATTTCGAACACGAGCTTATTTCAAACGAACCGAACACGAACACAAGCTCTGTTCGTTCGTGTTCTGTTAGTTTACACCCCTATTTTGGGGTAGCCTGAAAAAATAAAATATAGGAAGATTTACATATACACCCCTCAATTTTCTATGTATTTATATAACTAGCGCCTAGCTTTATTATTTACATATATGACATATTAGCATAGCTATGCATGATCAAGAGTGTATTTCACTATTTTTGAGTGATATAAAATGTTTGGGTGTTAGAAATGTAAAATGTAAACTTCATGCAACAATTCGGTGGTATGGATGTAAATGTTCCTAAAATATATTTTAAAATTGATTTATAAATTATTAGATTCTATTATTTTGTTGAATATAGTTAAATTTTTTATATTAAATTTTAACCTCAAACTTATTTTAAAATTATTAACCTGATTTAGTTGTTTTAAATAGCCCAACTATTGGAAAAAATATTACGTCCGGATGTCCGTACGTTTGGACGGACAACCGCCGGTGCCGACGTTTATGATGACATTTTGATTGATGGAACATTTTGAATATTAGAATGCTCATCTTAAAATATAATGAAGGGTTTATTATATTGTTTCTAGATAAAAAGTCATATTTAAAACTATTAAAATACAAATTCAATATTAGTTTTTGAATATATTTGAAATGAAAATATTTTAAGAAATTTAATTATTCTTAAATATAATTTATATTCAAATAATGAAATGAGTCTAAATCTCAATAAAAATAAGAAATTATTACAAGCAACAACTTTATGTTCGAATGATGGTCTTTTGCCATCAGCTTGTTATGAATAGGTCTTTTGCTAAAGATGCTCACTCTTGTGAACTTTTTTTTTTTTTTTTAGTATGGTCAGGACATAGGTTAACCATACTATTCCTTTTGTATAACTTTTATGGTTCTATTTTGTACTTTTGATTTTGTATTAATACAAAATGCATATCCTTCACAAGCAAGTGTGTGGTTGATCATACTTCTGGTTGATGGTTTTAATGCGGTCATAATGTCAGGAAATTCAATATGACACAATAACATTAAAACTGTCATTCAGAAGTATGATCAATCTCACGTAATAAATTTTCACACTGGACCTTCAAAAAAATTATTGGATCACGGAGTTCTGATGCAGTTTTACTTTAGTATTCTAATCAAAGTCTGCCACATATACAAACAAACTCATTTATATATTAAATTGAAGATCTATCTATACATATAATAGACTCTGATTAAAATAATGATGTAAAATTTCATCAGAACATCTAATAGATAATTTATACAACTTTTAAAAGTAGTGAGAAGCCTTTTTGGTGTAACGTATCCGTTCCGGATCTTTAACCTTTTCCCCCCAACCCCGTCGTCAGCTGGCGCGCCACGGCACCCAGCACTGGCTCCCGCCGCTACTTCCATAACCCCTCCGCTCAACCTTTCGGAACTCTCGAAGCTCGCCGTCCTTCCTCGTTGCCGGAGCCGGTCACCGTGGAGCATTGGGATACTCCATCGGATTCTGAAACGGAAACCCTAGCTCCAACACTCCTCCTGGTACTTACTGTCCTCGCCAATCCAGTACACCCGTTCATTCTTCATGAGCAAATCGATTCGTTACTTGCTATATTATCTTTCCGTTCGCACGCTATTCGGGCTGTGAATCGCTCATTTGCTTTCATTTTTCGTTGTGGGGGTTGCTGCAGTGGAGATTAGAGGATGGCGCTTGTGCCGCGCTTTCATGCTTGCCGAATCTATCAATCTGAGATGACGAATGGTGTGCAGTGCAATGGTAATTCGATGATGATTAGTCTTAGACCCAAGGCTGAAGTTGGGGGCTGCTGGTCTTTCGTGAGGAGGCAACAGGGCCGGCGATGGGACTTTCCTGGATTAAGGCGTGGGCGTCAAGTTACTGTTGCAGCGAGTCCACCAGCGGAGGATACCACCGTCTTGACTGAACCTTTGACGAAAAAGGATCTTGTTGATTATCTTGCATCTGGTTGCAAGCAAAAGGAGCAATGGAGGTTTACCTTCTTATTATGAAAGTTAGTTATTTTTTTTTCACCATGCCATTTTTTTAATCAGGTTGAGAGTTCCTTGAGTGCTACGTCTGCCCAGGCGTATTATCATTGGCTGACAATAGTTAATGGAATTGCTTGGGTAGCTTGACAAGATGGTTGATTCTGTTTTGAACATTGTTTTTTTAGCTTTTTATTTGAGTTTTCTTTTAGTATTGGTGTTCTGTAATTACTGAAGTCAGATGCTTCAAACTATCGTGCTAGAGAAGTCATGCTTATGATTTCAAATATAAGATAGCCTTATCCCTCATAATATTCCTCTCAAGGACATGTTGGTAGTGTCTTCTCTTTTAGACAGGTTTGACCATGCTTCCATAAGAGGGTGATTTTTTGTGTTGCCCTATCATTGAGGGGGAAGGATTTAGGTACTTGTTGGAGAGGGCAATATTAGAGAATTTTCATTAAGTTTTAAAAAAATCAGGGATGGTACTGCTCCTTTTGCGCTACTTCAATGAGTCATAGAGGCATTTCTCTAATTTCTTTTTGGTCGAGTCATGACCAATTTACCATCATGAAAATGTATGATGTCAGCTCCTTGCTTTGAGTTGGAGCATATTATGAATAAGCTTTTGACAACTTAACTATGGGCTATAGAACTGTGCAACTATGGAAGCACTCAACAACCTCTAAAGGAGGAAAATTGAAGATGCCTATTCTCAAAATTTGTGGAAATTATGGCCTCAGAACCTTTTGTCCAAACTTTGTAGGAATGGCATTTGAGAAAATCAGTGCTTAAACTTTGCAAGGGTGTTTGATTTATGGAACCTACATCTAAGCTTTGTAGAAAAAGGCAATTCAGGAATTTTTTGCCTGAAAGGGGTTCCTTTTCATTTTAGTTTCTTTAATGTTGGGCTTAGTTTATTCCATACTAATGTCTTTCTCTGTACTGTCTAAATTTTCTTCATAGAAGCTAAAAAATGATCTTAATTTATTAGAATTAAACGAAAATTTGACACTAAATAGGACGCAATGGAGGAAAAGGATTCATGTAGCCGACCCCACTTAGTGGGATTAAGGCTTTGTTGTTGTTGTTGTTGTTGTAAGCAACTCTTACAAGAGTGTTATATGCAAAAAAATCTCATATTCAAATACAAAACTAACTTATTTATCATCATAATGAATCAAAATATCCA
Organism: Papilionanthe hookeriana x Papilionanthe teres; assembly: GCA_022702705.1. Classification (NCBI taxonomy): domain Eukaryota; kingdom Viridiplantae; phylum Streptophyta; class Magnoliopsida; order Asparagales; family Orchidaceae; genus Papilionanthe; species Papilionanthe hookeriana x Papilionanthe teres. The sequence continues at coordinate 52,484,766 of CM040428.1, forward strand.
ATCTTCTTCTTCATTATCTCCAAATCAAACTCAGCATAATCACCTTCTTTTGATCAAACATAGCCTCATCCTGATCATACCTCTTTAATAATAATACAACCATAATTCCTCCATCTTTTGAACAACAATATGGCACGCATTCTTCACTTCATGCACTATGCATTATAGTATAATAAAATTGCAAATATCACACGCTATTTGATCATATACACCTTGCAATAGTAATTGCTATTGCGATGTATCTCATTATCCTTTGAGATATAATGAAAGTTATTTGGTTGTAATGATTGGTTTGTTTAGATAGATGTGGGGGAGAGGTTTGTATTGATATTAATTTTGTTGGTTGTGATAGTGGTGGTGGTGGTGATTATATGAAATTTGAAGGAGTAGTTATGGTGGGAGATTTTTATTTGCAAGGAGAGTGATGAGTATTAGGTGCAATATCTTTAGGAGCATGATTAATAAGATTGTGGAGAGTTGTTGCAGGAAAAACAACGCTTCGTTAATGAGGTTTGAACGAAGCCTTGATACAACAAATTGATACAACAAGTGGTTAAGAATGATAATAAAAAATGGGGGTTAAGAATCAAAAGATTTTGATTATAGTATAATTGTAATTAAGTGTGGAAGAAGGGGGTGGCAGAGTTGTTCATAGGAAATAAATATGAAAGAGAGTGGCGGAAGAAAGTCAGAAGGAGACGTGAAAGGATCTGAAGGGTGACAAGGAATAGAACAAAGTTGAAATTCAGCAATAGGAATTCTGAGAGAAATCTGGCAGGTGAAGGAGATGGGTGCAGATCCTGATTGGGGAGAAATTTTTAATAGTGAGTGGAAGGCATGGAGGATTTTGACGGGAGGAATATTTTAGGAACTGTGTGAGAATTATGTGGGAAAATTATCCAATAAATGATCAGGCTCTTGGATCCTTGTTATAGAAGATTATTTGTATGAATATTTACATAAAGTTCCTTAAATAGATAAAATAATTTAAACAAATCAGTAAAAGAACACATTTAAAAAAAAAATTTTCCTAACACATCAACTAATTAAGGAGAAAAGAATGGCAAACAATTTCATCATTAATATTTTTCCTGCTTGATTAGTCACCTTGGCTTTTTCATGCGTATAAATTTTGAATAGCTGAGACGATGATATCCTGTGAAAATGCAAACAGGCTGATAATTATTTTTTTTCTTCTACCGCCTCAAACTTAGATGGAGAAAACATAGTAATTAACTAGAAAAATTGGTGCTAATGGTCACAAAAGATTGGTAAGGTTATTTTTTTTCCTTGAGCAAGTGCCTTATTAATCTTTAGCGGCCTTTGCACAAGAAGCTTGGATACCATCCAATAATGGGTGGAGGATCTAATTTTAAAATATGCTAATGAGAGCAGATCATGCGCCATACTAATAAATCATGGAGCTGTAGCTCAAGTGATATACTCCATTGTAAGGGTACGGGTCATATCTTCAATTCTAAGCCGTGGCTTTCTTTAATGGAATATTTCATAGCTTCTTCCAAAAATTGATTTATACCTGGCCTTGTGCCTTTCTTTTAGTCAATAAAATAGTTGGGATATGCTACAAAATAAATGTTATACTCATAAACAGGTATATGTTTTATATTAGTAATATCGTTGATTATGTTGGTGTATTAATAAACTTATGCATTTAGAATAATACACCATTATTTTTTAATATCGTATTTCATGTGAATTTAGTCCTTTAAGGTTTATGTTATATTACTTTCAGTTGGTTAATCTCTTGGGTGACTTATTAATGGCAGGATAGGCACAGAACATGAGAAGTTTGGCTTTGAAGTTGAAACACTTCGCCCTATAAGCTATGAACAAATCGCCGCCTTGCTAAATGGAATTGCTGAGAGATTTGAATGGGACAAAATAATGGAGGAGAATCATGTAATAGGACTTAAACAGGTATGAATTATATTCTCTTTAAAATGAATAGCTTCGCAATTCACAGTTGAATGCTGATTGCTCTGAAAAGCTCTTCTTAAGTGGTTGCATGGGATAATTTTTGGCAGCTGGTAAGTCCATTTCCTCACTTATGATAGGTTTATTTGCCACCAATCTCAAATTGATTGCATGTGTGCTTTGTCGTTATATAATGAGCATCTTCGGTGATTATCATTTCAATCAGACTTTTTTTAGGAGCATATATATATGTAGCACACTATTCTAATTTATTTACATATCTCACAGCTAAATTTTCATATTTACATACATAGTGCTCAGATCTATAATTTCACTTCAGAAATAACAATATTATCACTTTTTAAAAAGTGAAATACAGCTCCTCAAACATAGGTTTATTTTATTTTATTTTATGTTATTTTATTTCCTTTCATACATAGGTATAAATCACCAAAGTATTGCGTATGTAAATATGAAAGCTTAGGTGTTAAATATGTAAATAGACAAGAATTGTGGTTAGGTATGAAAATTTCCTTTTCTTTATGACTTCATGATGCAAATAAGCGGTGTTTCATTTTTCCTGGTCAGAATGTCATAGAGAGGGCTTGTTAATGCTTCCCATATGTCTTATGAGCATTTTCATTGGTGTCATCTTAATCAGTCTGTTCTTTTTTATGAGCTGCTAACTTCGAAGCGGTGTTTCATCTTTCCTGGTTAGAAAGTAATAGAGATGGTTTGTTAATACTTTCCATTTTATAGAAGGGGCAATCACGTAGATAGCACTCAAAACATTGTTATTTACAGATCTAGCACTTTCTTTCATCCATTTTTCAAATTCTCACTCAATATCAAAATTCATGATAAATCCCATCCCATATTTTTTATTTTTATTAAATTCTCAATGGTTTGATCTTGGCATGCGTAAATACATCTTTTCAGTAGTTTAAAAAAATCACCTAAGTGCTAGTTTTATAAATTGCAATGTTTCGACTGCTATCCATGTAATTATCCCTTTGTAGAATTTTAAAGATTCGTTGCCCAAGTATGTTATGGTTGTTTGAACTCCTACCCAAGACAAAAATTTACTGCTAAATAAATGCCTAACATAGCATTTTGTCTGAACACATCTTTCTGATCCATTGGACGGAACTATTTTTACTCTTGTTGCTCCATTCTAGTAACAGATGTACAAACTTTTTTTATTTATGCCCTTGAACAGGGAAAACAAAGCATCTCACTTGAACCAGGCGGCCAGTTTGAGCTTAGTGGTGCACCCCTTGAAACTTTGCATCAAACCTGTGCTGAGGTCAACTCGCATCTTTATCAGGTCAGTAAAAATTACTTTTTGGCATGCATTTTTCTTTGTTTACATGGCTATTTTGCAATTAATGTATTTTTTTCATTAAGATCATGCTATCGAGATTTGTATCTAATGTATGGTTCTTTTTGTAAGTCTAGGAGTTTATTTATAAATGCAGTGTGGCTCTATGTAAGCCAAAGTGTTAATGGAATGAGCAAGTTTTTTATGAAATTTTCTTCTTCATAGTATCAGAGCCAATTGGGAAGGCGATTGCTGCGCACTGGGAAGGCAAAGACCGGATTTGACTCCTTGGAAGGGAATGACGAGATCGTGAGCTTCTGGCTAGAGAGTCGCGTGGCTTGAAGGCGTGGCAAGAAGAACATAATTGCAGAAGCATAGCAGAGGCTCGACGCTCTGAGAATCGCAAGCTCGCCAAACAGGAGCTCGTTGATCGAGAGAAGGTCAGTCGCAAGCCCAACCCTAAGGCTAACTGCGTGGTTGTCCCGGTACCAAAGGCAACTTAGGCCAAATTACCTTGTCGTCGAGAGGGGTGCCTCTGTCCTCAACGGAAGGCCAAGGCTGTAAGCAATGCTAGAGTCATATCGCAGAGGAGGAAGATCTGTGCGAGGGAGGCGCGACCTTTTGTTCGAGCTTGGACAAGGGAAACTGAGACGACAACGAAGGGATTGACGCGACGTCTTCACAAAACAATAACTAACTTTTGAGAGGGCGGCCTATTCATCGTGAAACCGTCGCAATTACAACCAACACGGGGCTTGCGGCGTGGCATGGGCTCTCGGGATGCTGTCGCACTAACTGTGTAGGCCGCGAGAAGTCGATTAAGGTAAAGAGGAAGCATATCACAAAGGTTAGTCTGGGACGGGATCGCGTGGAGGTAAGGATTGTCGGCGTTCAAACAGTCGGATTGCATGGTTGCCTTCTTGTTTCACACCACAGAGTGGCGTCTCTCGCCTAAAGGGGTTGCGGCGTGGCTCGATCCAAAGGATACAGCCATACAGTCGCAATTAGAGGTAACTGAGAAGGCAACTACTAGTTTGCTTCATATTGAATGTTGGAATCACGTCGTGGAAGTTAGGAAGTCAGCGGAGCATGATTTTTTTTCTGGAGTTCTACTCGAAGGCATTGAGGCGAAGGATCGAAAGGGCTACAGGTTTGTGTGTGGGACAAAGAGATTGCGGCTTTGTTCGTGTTATAACAAAGTGAATCACATGAATTTACAGGAAGATGTGTGTATTCTGCATGCTTTAGATTTTTTTCTTGTGATTGAGGATCTCAGGAGATGAAGACAGCGCTGAAAGTAAATGATTGAAACATCCAGGGAAAATAGATCCTAAAGTTCTGAAGATCGTGGTCTGACTCATACAGAGAGCTAGTGTCTTGATGGGAGCCACTACCTCAGTATGTGTTATGGCTCAGCCGAGTGACTTCTAGGAATGCGATCAGCATTGACCGCCTCGAGCTCAATTAGGACATGCGCTCAGGGAGAGACCCACAGGTGCTACAACTGCAGAGAAGTGGGTGACCTAAGCAAGACTTGTTCAAACCTACCTAATGAGAGAGAAACGGGTGGACGTGAATCGTTTAGAGGGGGCTATCGGGAAAATCTGATTGTAGCAGAGAACGAGGGAAAGACAATAGCAGTCTTTATCGATGAAAGTCACAAGTTACTGGAGATATTGAAGAGGAAGCATAGAGCGACATGTAATGTCACTGAGAATGCATCACTTTATTGCCATCCAAGGCGAACACTGCTAGATATTCTCACTCAGCCAAAGGTACTCATGATACATATGCTCTTGCCTCTATGTTTACCATAAGTTCATCATAATGGATAATTGATTCTAGTGCATCTCGACATGTGACAGGTGCCGCTAGTGAGAACTCTTTCTATACTCACTAGCTGTTCCAGAGAGCCTTCAAACCGCTGATGGGACAACATAATCTGTGGTTGGTAAATGTACAGTGAGGTATACCAATTCTATGACTCTGTCCAATGTTTTGCATGCTCATTCATTTCCAATGAATCTTTTATCCATTAGTGTTCAAAGGTGTTCTTTCAAGAGAAGGGGACTGGCCGGAAACTTGGGGTTGACACATGACATAGGTGACTTTAATTCTTGGATAGAGAGGGGATGAACTCAGCCTTCAGATTTATGGTTAAGAATGCTGGAGCAGGAGGATTTGAGAGGAGTGTGGAGGATATATTGTTGCTACATCACAGACGCATGTGACACTCTTCGTTTGGTCTATGGAGCCGTGTGTATCTATCCTTGTATGAAAAGGCAAATAAATAAAAAATTGTCCATGATGCTTTTGAGTTTGACAAGCATACCGGGAGCTCTTCTGTTGATTTGGTGCATTTAAATGTATGAAGACCTTGTTCAACAACTTAGATGGATGGTTACAGATATGTTGTGACTTTCTTTAATTGTTTTTCTTGTGTTACATGGTTATATCTAATGAGAAATAAAAGTGATGTGATTTTCTGCTCTAAAGACCTTCACAGGACGATTCAGACTCAATATGGTGCTGTAGTGAATGTATTGAGGTCTGATAATGGAGCAGTATACCAACAAGGCGTTTGGGGAATACTTGTCAGACGTCAGCCCAAGGGATGCAATATCAAACCACATGTTCATATACACCGGCAGAAAACAGAGTGGCAGAAAGAAATAAATAGACACCTTCTAGAGGTAGCTCGAAGCATGATGATCACGATGAATATCTCAAAGCACTTGTAGGGACAAGTAGTTTTAACAACGACTCAATTGATCAATATAATCCTCCCGAGAGTGTTGGATTGGACGTCTTCTTGTCAGATGTTGAAAGACAATAATGAGATCCTTCAATTAAATGTTTTTAGATGTGTATGCTTTGTGAAAGACAATGAGCCATCTATAGGGAAGTTAGATCCCAGAGCTGTGAAATGCGTGTTTGCGGGTTATTCTGTTACTTAGAAGGGGTATGTTTGCTGGAACTTGATTAAGAAGAGACTCTTTGTGAGTATGGTTGTGTCGTTCAAAGAGTTTGAACAATACTACACTCTAGAGGTGAATTCATCATTCGGTGACTTAAGAGCCACTGGAGATGTGAGGCAAGAGAGAGTGAGTAGTTGAGATGATGGAGTGGTGCAAGTGGAAGAAATGCCATGTGCTGTGATGTGGGATGAATCAACTGAGGAGATTGACCCCAGTGGTGGTGGAATTCAGATTGGAGGTGAGCTAAGGGTGTATACGCGTAGAAAGAAGCAAACTGAGGGAACATATACTGTAGAGCCTACAAGTCTCTTGTCCCGGTCTTCCCCTACCTTGAGACACGCAAAGCATCCACCTTTAATTCAAAACTCCCAGATGATATTATTAGTTCTCCATCCACTCCCCACCCCCCCACCCCCCACCCCACAATGTTAAGGAGGACCTCCCGCAATAATACAAGACATCTTTTTGATCGTTTTGGGTGGGAACTTGATGTTGCGAATTTGGTTTCTTATTCTACATCTCACCTTTGCATGGAGAATTTATTGCATCATTGGACTCTGTCTCTATATTAAAGTGTTTGCAAGTTACCAAAGAGGATCCCAAGTGGAAAGCGACGATGCATGATAAGCTTGGAGTTCTTGGTTATGATCGAACATAGGAGATTGTACCACTATCAGCAGGGAAGAAGACACTTGGATGCAAGTAGATCTTCACGGTAAACCAAACTCCAGAAGTTAGAGATGTACAAATCACGACTAGTGACAAAAGGGTACAGTCAGACGTATGACATTGACTATGATGAAACGTTTGCACCAATAGCAAAGATGAGCACAGTGAGGACACTGGCTTCTCAGTGAATGGTGGATGATAACTCCACCAACTGGATGTAAAGAATGCTTTTCTTCATGAGAAGCTACTGGAGGAGGTATAATACCACAAGGATGCAGTACATCCCACACAGTGGGCAAGGTGTGTAGACTCAAAAAGTTACAATATGGCTTGAAGCAATCTCCTCGAGCATGGTTTGACAAATTTAGAATGACAATGGTTGCCATGGGATACCAGCCGATCAATATAGACCGCACGATGTTCTTTTGGAAACATGAATGTCACATTACCATACTTGATGTGCATGTGGATGACATAATTATCACTGGCGATGATGAGACAAATTGCTCAACTGAAGGGAAGATTGGGAAGCAATTTTGAGATAAAGGATCTAGGACAGCTTAGATACTTTTTTGGCATTGATGTGGTCCATGGACTTGAGGGGATTGTCCTATCCCAGGGAAAGTATGTACTGGATTTTCTCATGGATACGGTTATGCTGGGGTGCAAACTTGTAGTCTCTCCAATTAATCAGAAGGTCAAGCTCAGTACAGAGGCGGGTGAATCAGTTGATTGTGAGAGGTACCAGAGGCTGGTAGGCCGCATGATCTATTTGTGCCATATTCAACCTGCTATTTCTTTTGCAGTAAGTGTGGCGAGCTGCTACATGCATGATCTTGGGAGGGTCATATGGATGCAATATATCCGATTCTGAGGTATTTGAAGAGTGCCTTTGGGAAAAGGGTTGATATTCAGGAAGAGTCGACATATAAATATTGAGTGCCTTTGTGATTCTGACTGGACAAGTTGTGTTGATGACAGACAATCCACATTAGGATATTGCATGCTTGTAGGTGACAACTTGGTCTTGTGGAAGAGCAAGAAATAATCAGTTGTTGCAAGATCAACAACAGAGACAAAATACAGGGTCATGACATTAGGAGTTTCTGAGATGATGTGGCTGAAAGTCTTGTTGTTTGATCTCAAAGTGAATCAGGGAACTCAAATGAATTTTTGGTGTAATAACAAGTCAACAATCAATATTGCTAATAAATCGGTGCAACACGATAGAACTAAGCATGTGGAGAATGATATATTCTTCATCAAGGAGAAGCTGAAGAATGAATTGTTGGAATTAAGTCATTTAGCTACTGGAGAGCAAGTGGCTGACCGCCACTCTAAAGGACTTGACTCGGTGGAGTTAACTAGATTATGTGACAAGATGAGTTTAGTGAATATCTTTCGTCCACCCTGAGGGGTAGTACTGAGATTTGTATCTAATGTAGGGTTCTTTTTGTAAATAGAAGAAGTCTAGGGATTTTTTTGTAAATGTTGTAAGGCTCCATGTAAGCCAAATTGTTAACGAAATAAGTAAGATTTTGATCAAAATTTTCTTCTTCACATGCCCTTGTTTCTATACAGCCAATTTTTTGTTTGTTCGCATAGCTCTTGACCAGTATAACACAGATTATTGAAACTTGAAAGCACTGTAATTGTTGTTTTCTTTGGTAAGGTGGCTTCTTAGTTAAATTTTAAGTGAGTGGCTACGTCTAAATTTAGAAAATAGATTATATATTGACCTTTCAATATTTCTGGGTTATTTAGATCATGTTCGTTGATTTTACTGATTTTCTAAGCCTTTGGAGTATATTTTTTGTTTCTTGGTCATGACCTGACTGCAGACTCCATTTTATTATTGTATGTTTGTCTAATTGGATTCGCATTAACAATCTAGCTATTATCTACCATAGAAATCTGTGGTTTATAGAATTTTTCTGATTGGCTTTAAGTGGATGGATATTTCATGTTGCATCATTGAAGGCCTGATCATGTTCGTTTATAGCATCCTGTCAATTTTGATTATATCAAGTTTATGGATGAAAGTTTCGTGAACTTTCCTCCATGCCCAATTTTCCATTTGTTAATTAGCAGCACCTTCATCATTTTTTTCTACTACAAACCTCATTCCATCGTTGGGAATGGTATTTTCATATCAACGGATAAAATAATAATTGAACCTCGGGCATGCAGTTTTCAGAGTTTTGTCAGAAGTCTGAAACGTTTATTAAGCACTGAATAATTGGCAAATGTTATTTAAGAAATTGTTGTGTAGGTTAAATATCTGAAGTCTGGGCATCCTTATGACTGTATGAGTTGATATTTCTGGGCTATATGCTCTTTTTGGGGCTAATAGTTGTTTATGGGCAGTGTTACACCACATTAAAGTCTGATGCTGTTTCAATTAATATCCAATTCATCTTTAAATTTTGCTTTAACCAGTCAGTTCATCATTTTTAATTTTGCATTGTGCAGATATATATTTGGAAGTACATAAATGTATATTTATAAATGAGGAATAAGTAGAAGTTCAATTGGCTTTATACTTAATCGACTATGGCATATTGTTTAAATAGGTAAAAGCTGTGGCTGAGGAAATGGGCATTGGTTTCTTAGGAATTGGTTTTCAGCCAAAATGGCCTTTGAAGGATATTCCTATTATGCCAAAGGTATCTTCCTTTTATTATTCTTTTTAATTTAGTGATCTTTACTTCTCATTTAAGATTGTTGTTTTTTCTTTGAGTCATTTACATAGATAACACACAATTCTTATGAATTTACATATCTAACACTTAAGTATTCATATTAACATGCATGCCACACAAATCTTTAACTTCACATATTACACCTTTGCATGTATAGGTTTATGACACTAAAGTGTAATAAGTGTAATCATCAAACCTTGGATGTTAGTTATATAAATACATAAGAATTGTATGGTATGTATTTAAATTTCCCTTTTTCTTTATCTTATGCGAAACACTTTCCATATGCACTATGCCCAAATATATATTTGAATGCTCGGCCATTTTCTGTTTCTAGTATCTTTGTTTCCTATTTCCATTTGGTTGGAGTGTATTTTGCCTATTTTAAATGGGAAGAATTGTTTATTTCTGAAGATTCACATACATATCACCCAATTCCTATGTCTTTACATATCAAACACCTAAACATGAATTTTTAAATATATGCCACCTTACATATCCCTGAAACACATATTTCACTTTTTAAAATTAAAAAAGTGCTATTTTTTATGCTATATGAATGATTTGGGTCGTATAAATGTAAAAAGCAAATTGTAGGTGTTAGATATTAAATACATAGGAATTTACTTTAATGAAGGAGCACCTGAGAAGTTTTTCTACAGGGAAGGTACGAGATTATGAGAAACTACATGCCAAAAGTTGGGTCTTTGGGGCTTGATATGATGTTCCGCACCTGTACTGTTCAAGTAAGTATTTTGCTGCTTAGAAATGTGGCCTCGTGTGATCTTTATCAAATCCTAATTGGATTGGTTGTAATATAAATATGTATCGGAGTGAGTGGAGAAGGATTGATGACTTGGCATTTCGTTTGTGTTGATAGGTTAATCTTGACTTCAGTTCTGAATCAGATATGATCAGGAAGTTCCGCGCTGGTCTTGCTTTGCAGCCTGTGCGTGCTTTTCATTTATTTGTTTGCTTTAACACTTCAGTTTCTTCTGTTTTTTTATATTCTGAATTTGTACCAGATCGCAACTGCAATATTTGCAAATTCACCATTTACTGAAGGAAAACCAAATGGTTTTCTTAGCATGAGAAGGTATGTGCTACATGTATACCTATTGACAAAAAGTGTCAATATGGTCCCCTAATTCTTTGCGAGGGCCATTTTAGTCTCATAGTTTATAAAAGAGTCAATTTAGTCCCCGACTCATCTATTATGGTTGAAATAGGCCATAGTGAGGACTATTTTAACCATCATTAAAACAGTCTGGATAGTAATTTTGCACTTTTGTAAACTCTAGGACTAAAATGACCTCATCTAAATAGTCAGGGGACTATTTTGCCAATTTTATGTTTGCTTAGTTCTCACTTGTTGGAGGAGCTTATTTTTATTATTTAGTTGTTCGCTCTTTCAGCCATATCTGGACGGATACTGATAACAACAGGGCCGGAATGCTTCCTTTCGTTTTTGACGATTCTTTTGGGTAACGTAATGTTTTTTTAATTACATGTTTGTTGTCCTTATTCTTATCTTAAGAAGAAAGTATTTGGGCTAAAGATCAGCTTCTTCCAAGATATTTTACGCATAACACCTGTGAAACCTCACTGTTTAATATGATGGTTCTGGCTCTTATTTGTTAATTCTCATTTATTTTCTTATGTTCATATAAGACGCCCAACCCATAAATTTGCAGTATATGGACTTGATTCTTTTTGAAATCCCTCTTGATTTTCTTATTCGAGAAGTTGCTCTATATGGGATAATACTGCTGCTGCTTTATCTGATGGAATAGACTGGGTCACTTATGATTAATGGCTTCTGACTAACTAATTTTGCTGATTAATGTACCTTAAACCCATCTAATGCCAATGTTGGACTCTAATTCCACTAAAAACTATAAATACCATAAATCTCATGTCCAGATTATTCGTTACATGACATTTTGGGGACTATGATATCCTTGTTCATACTAATGAAAGGAAATGTTTAGGGGTGTAAATGTGTGAACTTTGAGGTAAATCAAAGGCACTTTGCTTAATTTTTTTGTAGCTTAAACTCAAGCTCACATGCTGAGCTCGAATTCAGCTTGATCAATGAATGCTTTGCTTGAGCTCTAGCCACTGGGCCAATTGAGCTCAAGCTTGATTAGTTTGTAGCTTGAACCCAAACACATGCTCAACTCATACACACATGCTAAGTTTGAACTCGCCTCGATCAATGAATGTGAGGCTAGAGCTCGACGGGTAAGTAAACAAACAAATATTAAATGTTCAACTCTGCTATTGTGTAATTTGTTCCAGTCATATTTGGATCATATTCTAACCACACTCGAACCTTGTTCAAACTTTGCTCGAACCATACTTGAATCTCACTTGAAATTTGCTCGAGCGTTGGTCAAACTTCGCTTGAATGATGTTTAAACTTTGCTCGAACCTTACTCGAATGTTTCTCGAATATTGCACGAACCATGCTCAAACCTTACATGAATCGTGCTCAAATATTTTGTAAACCTCTGTATGAGCTAATTTATTTTTTTACGTCTTTCAGAATGCAATCCATAAATAAAATGTGGGATAACTTTGTCCAAATTGAATTTTATTGTGTATTTCTCTGAGAAAAATTTAAACAGTATATATTTCTCCAATTAAGTGTTCTAGGAGGCATATAAAGTTAATATTCCCTTTAAAACTAGCTTACAATTAATTTAAGGGTTTCAGTGAACCGTTGTAAGTCGGTTAGAACTGTTTCAAATTAATTGATTAGCTAGATGAGCTGTCAAGGCATGCTTTAGTGAACTCAAACTTAAACTCTTATAAAATCAGAGCTCAACTATGAGCTTGAACACAAACTCAAAGCTTGGCTTGTGAGTTCGTGAGCGAGTAAAGCTTGGGTTGGCCTGCAACCCTACTTGACTTACTCTTACCCTTATAAATAGTGCTTCTTTCATTAAAGAAAACACAAAATACACATGATGCAATGTTACATCTACCTCTAGAGGACAACAAGGTGATACAAACATGAAATTTTATATTTTTTAGGAAAAGGTAGGATGCCAGTTTTAAAATGAGCACGCCAAATTTTGAGTTTTGATGTTATTTTGGTTATCTCTATTTCATAGCTTTATGAATTTTTATTTATTTTTTATTTTGTTACAAACATGCTTCTAATGATTATGTAGTTAGATTCTTTGTTGTTTTCCGCTTTATTCTAATCACCATTTCACTATTGCTTTTTTTGGTTGCTGGATACCTGCAACTGGATATTTTTTATAAAGTGTACTAATGTAGTCGTTGTTGCTTGCTATTTTACTATTTTCAGCACTGGAGCACCCTCTTCCTTCATTTCTTTCTGAGGGTTGAGAATTTATGGCTGCAGTATTGTTGCCATAATCGTTGAAGTTAGCTATTGATTTCCTTCAATGTGTGATTTTTAGTGATTTGTGACCCTTTCATTGTCATTTTTTAGGAATTTGCTGACTTGTGGGATTTGGTGAGTGGGTTGCAATTTATGGCATTGTTTCCAATTTTTGAATTTTTGAGATGAGAAGCTGTTACTTTTGAAATCTTTTATGATTATAAATGGGTTATTTATAAATTTAAACATCCAATCAATTGCTTAGAGAAATTATCTTTTTCACTTAGACATAGACTCCGGTTAGATTTTGAGTGCAGTGCAAACAATTTTATCAAATTATTCTGGACGTTTTTCTCTTGTACTGGTGTACGGACTGAATTATTATATTTGTGATTTTGTCTCTTATGTTTCTGTAATTTTGTTTGCATTCATCGCTGGATTTGATCTCGCCTCATTTAATTTGGTGTGCACTTTTATCAAATGATGTTTTTTATGATTTTAAATTTTTTGTAAAAATTTCTATTTGTTTTGGTGTGGATTTCTCATCCTTCTTGGTTTTCATCAAAAGGGATCGAATAAATACTTAAATAGATGGTTGGGGAATTGGAATACCAATGTCATTTGCATGATTTTTGAGCATTTCGTTCTGAGCTTGCTGGAATAATAGGCCTTATGATCTCTTATCTTAGATTTTAATTATTTGATTTGGGAGGGGGCATTTCTCTCTTGATATGCTGCCATTGTTGTGAAAATTTATTAACTTTACAAAAGTGATATCGTTCCATTCATTTAATCTATGTGATTAAATTGTGGGTGATAACAATTATTTTTGCTCCAACTTTCTTGCTACTTTTCTCTCTTTTTAGCATGAGCTCTAAAATGAAAATTTTTCATGGTCCTCATCAATAATTATTTTTTCATTCCAGGTTCGAGGCATATGTGGATTATGCCTTAGATGTTCCTATGTATTTTGTCTACCGCAAAAAGAAGTATATAGATTGTTCTGGAATGTCCTTTCGGGTTTTCTTCTAACCTAACTTATTTCAACCATTAATTTTTTTAAATTTATTTCGTGTTTTTAACCTGATTTATAGAAGCCTTCTAATGTATTATTTGATGTACTTATTTGAAACCTAATTTGTAAAGGTTGCTTCTACAGGACTTCTTGTATGGCAAGCTTCCCGCAATACCCGGGGAACTACCAACTCTTGTTGATTGGGAGAATCATCTAACAACAATTTTTCCTGAGGTTTTCTTATTTGGATATTATAGTGCAAACCATTTTTAAATTGGTATTAAGGAATATGCAAGTCTCACCTTGCAAATTTCTTTCTGCTTAATTTACAGGTGAGACTGAAAAGATACTTGGAAATGAGAGGTGCTGATGGAGGGCCTTGGCGGAGATTATGTGCTCTGCCTGCATTTTGGGTATTTCCAATTTTGCATACATTGTCATTCTTGTTATGACTGTTGTTCCCATTGATATAGGTTAGTCAATAAATATTTAAAAATATTTGTCATTGATATCAAAATTATCCCAAACAACAATAAGAAAATCAATATTATTGCTGAATTCAAATAGGAAATTACAACCGCTCAAGAAAAACTAAAATTACTACAATTGGCTGACACAGGGCTTGATGCTTGAACCGGCTAGTTCAGGAGGTAGCCGATCTAGCAGGGAGGTTGGACCGGCCAGCCAACCTGTGAGTGGGAGTTATCGCTTCCATCCTCCCTTTCCTTTTTGGCTTTCCGCTCAAAAGAACCTAATTTGCCGCCCAAAGGGAGGGGCCTTCCTTTCCTATTCTATCATCTATTATATATTTGTTGTTTGCTTGCTTGCTTAGGGTTAGTTTTGGATTATGTCTGATTTTAGATTCCTATAGTAGGCGATTTCCTTTGTCATGGTTGTATCCGAGAATAAGTGATGATCCAGTTGTATCCTGCTCCAAGGTGGTGACAACATCTACCCATCTCCTCACGCAATCCTTCTCTTAGCATCTGTTCATAGCTGTCACCTGCTCTTCCTACTTCAGTCGTCAATCATCTCGTCCCTCTCCCTGTTCCCTGTAAACTTCACCACTGCAAACCCTACCTCCTCCCTTTTTATTTGCTACCGCCCTCTTTTCACTTCACTATTGAGCCGCAATTACTCCGACGCCCCTCTTTTGGACCGCAGGCCTTCAACCCCATCATTCATGTGTGCCTCTATACCCTCAACGCAGCTCTCATCACCTATTATTTCCACCATCCCTTACCTCACCCGAGCCTCTCTTACCCCTGTCCAATGGCCGAGCTCTTAGACCTCAACGAGGAACGCTTGTTGTTTTTCTGTTTTGCTATTCTTGCTTTAAGTCTTGCTTGTAATCCGTTGTTTTGAGTAATAAAATTTTCTTTCATATCGGTTTTGGGGTTAACTCCGGTATTAATTGGTATCAGAGCCATCATAACCCTAGTCTATTATAGGGTTTCCTAGTATAACCATAGCCAAACTTTAACCTAACCCTAATTTCCCCTTGCTGGTTTTCAAAATCAGCAACCCTAAATAAATTTTTACAGTCTCCTTCACTATCCAAATCTAAATTCCAACATTGCCACCAAGGAGATATATGACTGAGCATACCCGGGAAGAGATACAGCGAGAGATTCACCGATTTCAGCGGCGGCTTGCGGACATTGAGGATGAAACCCATGGAGGACTTAGGCCTGGTTTGACGATGTGGTGAAGTTCCGTTGCGGGTTGGAGAACGCCGACATAATTTATGGTCATCGTTATAACGTCGCTGGAAGTCCATCGAACGTAATGCTATTTTATCTTAGTTTCTGATCACGAGCTTGGTCCGACGTTTCACTCCGTTCCGCTATTTCAACATTTCTCTGTCCTTTTTTTTTCTTTTGAAAATCCCTATTGTTTTTATACCCAATGCATTTCCTCTCGGTCAGCTCTACATCTCCGGCTCCGCAGAAGGATGGCGAAAGCATGATGCCATGGAGGAAGCTTCTCGATATCATTTTTGACCGGGGGAAAGAGTTTCTTTTGCCATTTATGAGGGTTATTTTTTACTTTTTAAGTTTGATAAGTTAGTATTAATCAAACGATTTATTAACTTAAAAATGTTCAACTTTATAATTCTACTTATGTTATCACTTTATTTAAAAGAATTTTTCTGAATGCTAACTCCTTATCAAACCAAGCCTTACCCTCTATGGTGACAGGGAAAGTCGAAGAGGCTAAATAGACGAGAATTTCAACCTCTTTAATAGGGAGTATTTCAATTATGAAGAAGAAAGACCACGATATTTTAGAATCCAGTATCACGGGTGGCCTAGAGATGAGACATCATTTGGAGGACATAGAGACTACAAAATCAATGTAAAGCAGTAAGAATGTGATATCTACACAAATGACAGAGAAATTGAATCTCATGACTTAGAGGTATTCCCAGTCATATTCTCTGACATTGTTGTAGAAGGAGAACAAAGTCAGCATTGACCGGATGTGCCTAGTGGAGTTCTCGATTGGAAACCAGCTGCAGGATCAGGTGTGGTGCGCTATGGTCCCCATAAAAACCCACCACCTCTTTTTGGGGAGACTGTGACAATTTGATCGCAGGACTAAACACGACATATTTTGAAACACCTACTCCTTTACCAAGGACGGGACATCATCCTTTTTCCTTCGGTGGAGCCCGAGATCACAGGCGCCTTTTCCATCAAAACATTGTTGGTGAGACCAACTATAGTATAACAAAGGATGATAGGGCTGAGACACCGATTCAAAAAACAAGATAAGCACGACACAGAGAATTTCAGGACATCACGATCGACACCATACCACTCTGTCCACCATTATTCGGGGAGGTTCAGGTTACATTCACTTCAGATTGGGCTGAGCTGATCTTGGATTACTTTGGGAGGATCTAGCAGTATGTTCGTGAGACACATGCCCTAACTGGATCAGTAGTGAGCTTCAAGAAGGTTGGACCGAGATGGATGTATGCTCGCAAGTGGAGAAAACTCCACCGATATTTTGGGAGACAGTGCAGACGACAGTGAGATCCAAGGGCTGCTAGGACTGCAGAAAAACAACCGAAAGCTTCCACAAATGAAGTCGAAGCTATCCCAATCCAAGGAGGCTGAGGCGTGGCTTGATGCCTGAACCGACTAATTCAGGAGGAGCCGGTCCAGCAGAGAAGCTAGATAGGCTAGCCAGCCTGTGAGCGGTAGTTACCGCTCTCTCCTCCCTTTCCTATTTTGCTTGTTGCCCAAAGGAGCCCGCTTTATCGCCAAAGGGAAGGGGCTTCCTTTTCCTGTTCTATTGCTTATTATATATTTTTTGTTTGTTTTCTTAGGTTTAGTCTTTGATTATTTTTTATTTCAGATTCCTGCCGTCAGATGATTTCGCTTGCTAGGGCTGTATTAGAGGACAAGTGGTGCTTCAATTGTATTTTACTTCGAAGTGGTGACGACCTTTACCTATTTCTGCCATGCAATCCTTCTTCTAGCCGATGCCCATAACCGACACCCGCTCTTCCTACTTCCAGCCGTCGGTCATCCCCTCCCTTTCCTTGCTCCCTATCAACTGTACCGCCGCAAACCCCACTTGCTCCCTTCTTACTTGTTGTCGCCCTCCTCACTTCACTACCGAGCCACGATTACTCTACTGCCCTTTTTTTGGGCCGCAAATCTTCACCCCCATCATTCCTATGTCCGCCCACATCTTTACACCTTCATACCCTCACTGCAATCCTATTCACCTATCGTTTTCAAATTTGCTTGCCTCATCTAAGCCTCTTTTACCCTTGTCCAAGGGTTGACCTCTCTGACCCTTGCGGGGTATCGGTAGTTATTTTTGTTTTGATGTTCTTTCTTTGAGTCTTACTTATAACTTACTATTCTGAGTAATAAAATTTGCTTTCCTGTCATTTTTTGGGCTAACTCCAATATCATTGACAACAGAAACCCTAGCTAGGGCTTGATCTAAGGGTATTGGTGTTGATCGGTGAAGATTTAGGTTTCCTAAGAGGTAGCAAAGAGTGGATAGTGGGGGGATAGCAAAAGGGGAATGTGGTGAGTTGTGGTGGTGTTGTCAGATGGCTAGACAGTGGTAGTGCGGCAAGGCAATGGAGTTGCAAGGCTGCGACATTGATGCATAACAATTAAAAAGGCTGGAGGAAGGTGCTAGCATGGCTGAGCAGTGGTATACAACATGTAGAGGGGGTTTATGGGACTGCAAAAACGAGTTTGGAGGTTGAGAAGAGGTGGAGGAGGGTGTTGGGATGGCTGGGAAAGCGATGACAACAATAGGGAAGGTTGGAATGATTGGGAGAAGGGTTGGCAGCAAGGGATAACAAAATGGGAGGGGAAGAGGTGGCAGACAACTGTAGGGAAACAGTAAAGTGGCTGTTTTTTGGGGCATCAATTACAACATCGATGACAGTGGAGGGAGGGTTGCGGAGGAGGAAAAGGTCGAGTATAATCACCACCTCGGACGAGATGCAGCCAGAGCACCACTCATCATTGGATAAAAATCTAAAAGGGAAAACCTGGATGCCGCAACTATTCTAACAAAAAACACAATAAATTACTAACATAAATCTTAATACGCACATATATAGGTAATGACTAAAAAGAATTAATGATAATAGGTAGAAATCATAAAAGGAAGGAAAATGAGGCTTTTTGCCAGTCTCATGGGCTCGCGGGAATCACGGTGTTCTGCGTTTGAAGATGAATCTCTCCCGTCAGCCTCTGGGGGTTAGGGGAGCTTCCACCTCATTCGTTGAAGCTTTTGTCTCCTCATACTAGAATATATGGTCTGTCACGTCGAAAGTGGTAGAAATATAACAATCTCTTGATCAGTCATTTATTTAGGTGTTGTCATTCTAAAACACATCTTGATAGAAAAGGTATCTATCCTTTTTTGACACAATCATAATTGGAACTGTACGTGGATGCGTATCCTCACGAACCAATTCTCAATCATTAAATGCGGAATTGGCTTCTTACACTTCTCATACTTGTTCGAGTATATCTGATAGACAAGTATGTAAGGAGGAATCAACTCTAGTACAAAATCTATGGTAGGCTGGACTACACTGAAGTATAACCACTCAGGAGAGATGTTTCTCTTCTTATGTGATAGGACATGGATCCCATTGAATCTTTCCCATCAAGTTCCTAAGACAATTTTCGAAGTTTTGATTTATCCTTCCTTTCTAGACATCTGATGTTGGGTACATTGCTAAATTGAAACTAATATCTGAATAGCTTCATTTAATCTTCTAGTCGTAGCGGAAAATGGCCTCATCTCTAACATGTTGGACCTCCCTCAGCAGAGGCAACTCAAGAAAGGAGTTTATATATTTGAAAAATCTGAATTTGTCTTATTTGGGATTGTTACACCTCTGATGTTAGTTTCTCGAACTCAAGGCTGTCTGGGGCAATCACTGTTATTTCGGTTGGAGTTTCTCTCATGGGCTTAGCTAGAAGTATGCGCATATTTTCCTCATCAGTTGGAAGCTAGTACTTCTCCTTCGAGTCTTCCCATTCTTTAGTGTCTACTGTTTCATTATACATTTTTTCAACATCTTGCTCTGTGGAATATATTATTCTCCTGGTTTTACAATCTAATTTGATATGCTCAAATCCGTGGCTCTTAATACACTTTTTTTGCGGGGACAATTTTTAGAAATACTGTTTCGCTCTACATATTCTCTATTCCGAATTAGTTTCTCCTCAACAAGGGTCGGCTTTGGTGTTCCTATATTTGATTTTTTGCTTTAAAATCTTGGGGTTAAACCCTGTCTGTGAGATGTGATAATCATCGGTGACGCGGTCTCTTCAAGTTTAAAATTGTGGTGTAAACATTCGGTTTGTAGTGAATTGGTGGATACTTGTGCTGCATCTCTCATTTCATTTCGGATCGAATAGTGGTCTTATATTTTCCCTCATGCTCACTTTTGCCACCAAAATAATGCACACTTCTTAACTTGTTGGCTACTAGCTTCACCATTCAATCAAGTGGGACGTCCTGACACTCTAAGACACATTCCAAAGTTCAGAGCCATTCAATAAACTCGTCGGGATCCATGTGGCCGTTAAAATACTACAAATCCACTTTTACTTCAAAATTCTTGCTTCTCAGATTTCTTAGGTCACATTTTTTATTTAGAGGTTTTCATTCCTGGAATCCGCATGGTGGAAGATATTCACTCTATTAATTCGATCTAAAAATTCACCGTTGTGGCTATAGGCGACTCATCCAGATTGCCTCCTCTAGAAGGTGGCAAGTATCTATTTATATATGGAGGGTTTACCACTGCATATCCTCCCTAGAATCTCCTGGATATCTCTTTGTGAATTTCTCGTAAACGATATAGTCATTTTCCCTCGATCAGGCTTTCGACGATTATCTCTTAGGCGACATGGTTAGGTGGAAGGTGTGTAAGCGTGATGTAGGGAGAGAGAGAAATTTTAAGTGGTGACATGGTTGGGTATTAGTGGATGCTAGAAATCCTAGGATAGTACTAGTTGTAGGCTATTTTGATACTAAATGATACTGGAGTTAACCCAAACACAGGAAAGCCAATATTATTGTTGAATTCAAATTGGAAATTACAACCGGCTCACAAAAACTAAAATTGCAACAATTGACAACACAAACCCAAGTTAGGGCTAGATTCGGGGGTGTTGGTGGTGGCGATTGTCGAAGATTTGGGCCTCATAAAAGGTAGCAAAGAGCGGGATGGTAGGGCGGCAGCAAAAGGAGAATGTGGTGGGTTGTGGCGGTGATATAGGATAGCTGGAGGTGCGGCATGGTGACGGAGTTGTGTGGCTGCGGCAGTGAATCCAGTGATGCAGGACGGCTGAAAAGGCTGCAGGAAGGTGCTGGGATGGCTAGGCAGCGGTAGACAGCATGGCGAGTAGGGTTTATGGAGCTGCGACAGCAAGGTGGGAGGCTGAGAGGAGGTGGAGGAGGGTGCTGGTATGGCTGGGACAGTGATGACAGCGAAGGGGGGCTGGAATCGTACAAAGGCAACGCGAACTGTCCTTGGGATGTTGCCAGCTAGGAGAAGGGTTGATGGCAAGGGACAGCAGAATGGGAGGGGAGGAGAGGTGGTAGACAACTGCAGGAAAACAGTAAAGTGGTTGTTTTCTGTTGGCTGCAGGTGGCAGTGGAGGGAGGGTTGCGGAGGAGTGTGAAGGTAGAGGATAATCAAAAGCTCAGACAAGATATAATCGGAGCACCACTTATTGTCGGATACTACCCTAGAAGGGAATAAATGGATGTTGAGGGCTGTCTTGACAGAAAACTACTAATCCAAACCCTAATACAGAGATATATAGGGAAGGATTAAAGAGAATGAAGGGATAATAGGTAAGAAATCATAAAAGAAAGAAAAATGAGGCTTGCGGCTTCCCGTGTCCGAAGCGGAATGTCCCGCTTCAGCCATCTTATATTTGTATTTCTATGCAGTAAATTCTTGGTCTGTGCAATGTGATAAAATGAACTCCAATGACTAGTCAAGGGATAGGAAATTATTCTTATTTATTAAGCTGAGTGATCCGTGCTGCAAATTTGTAAACATTTAAATTTTCTAAAATTCAACACCTTTTATCTAGTGCTACAATAATGACTCAAATGACAATGAAATTACTTCACAGCTTGTGCAAGAAAGGCTTTTCTGCGTGCTATATGCTACTTATCTGACCATACTTCAGGTCTGATTGAATGAAGTTTTCTTGTGCTAATCATTTTGAAATTCCCTCTTCACTTTCTTAAAGTTTATTTGGTTAATCTAGCCTGTTTTAAACCGCATTAGTTGGAGGATTTTCTTGTTAAAATCATAGGATGAAATTTTATTGGCTTAGTGTTCAGTATTGATTCCTTTGCAGGTAGGTTTGTTATATGACGAGATTTCTTTACAAAGTGTTTTGGACATGACTGCTGACTGGACTGAAGAAGAAAGGGAGACTCTAAGGAATAAGGTGAATGTCTTGGTACCACTTCTTCAACTACACGTGGTCATCTTTTGGCATATCACTTTCATTTATTTATATTTAAGTTCACGAACTTCTATTTCAAAAGAGAAACTCTTTGTTTTGTTCTTTATTTTAATTGTTTATATTAGGTTGGCTAAATTCACGCAAAACTTGTTGGCGACACATGTTAGTTAAATTAACTTTTTCACCCTTGATTATATTTGAACAGGTTCCAGTACTTGGTTTGAAGACACCATTCCGGAGCGGGCTTTTAAGACATGTGGCAGAAGATGTTTTGGCACTTGCTAAGGTTTTCTTTTTGGAATATTTACATGCATACCACTCAATTCTAATGTATTTACATATATAACACTGTACTTCAATTTTACATTTAGACCACCTTACCTATGCATAAAAAAAGGTATATTTCACTTTTTAATAACAAAATAGTGGTATTTATGATGTGATATGAAAGATTTGGGTGGTATACATGAATGCAAAGTTTAAAGTTTAGGTATTAGATACGTAAATACATAGGAATTCGGTGGTATGTATGTAAATGCCCCCTTCTTTTTCGGCACTTGGTATTAGTTATGTGAATGTATGAATATGAGACTTAGTTTCACTTATCTTGCATCTTGACGCAGGATGGCCTAGAAAGAAGGCTTTGCAAGGAAGCTGGCTTTTTAAAAGAAGTCGCGGATGTAGTTGCAACAGGTACTCGTCACTAAGTTTTCCCATGCCATTCTATGAGAAGCTATGCACATGTTTGTTGTCTTGCCTTAACGGTTGAAGTTATAATATCTGATAAATTGAGTGAGTGTCCAAATTGTCCCCTGACTATTTGTATGGAGCCATTTTAATCCCTGAGTTTATAAAAGTGCTAAATTAGTCCCTTTAGTGGAGTTAACATAGTCATCATTAGGTACTATTTCAATCCATGTTCAAAGAGTTCGGGGACCAAAATGAGACTTCTATAAACTCTAAGACTAAAATGTCCCCCTGAAAAAAGTTGGTGACCAATTGGACACTTTTCTCCTGATAAATTATGGTTTTTCCTGCCAAAAATTCTTATTCACCCAATATGTATGATGAGAATAGAACTAAAATAGAAGTGTCTTTTGTTTTTAAGGATGCGGTATTTCTAAACTCAAGTTGTGCCTGTGCTTAGTTTGTTTGACATTTTGTTTTATCATTATTCATATTCTAATGGTTTTTTCTGACTGTATTTTCTTCTAAATGATTATCACTCCTTATAACTCTGCTTCCCTGCTACATTGTTGATCGTATTACTTTTTTCCTTTCAAACTAACTCAAACCTTATTTCATGCGTGGTGCAATTGTTGCCGATTGTTCCTTACCGTTGCCTCCCCTTAAAAACTTGATGAGTTTCCTTCGATTATGCGTTCCAGAAAAACCGAGCATTACATGTGCAATGTCCAAAATACCATCTTGAAGGTTTTATTATTCTATTAGATTTTCTATCAGTGTCTATATACTCATAAAAATGTGTAAAATACTATACAACCGGAATTATCATGTGAAATATTAGCATTTATATACTAAAAAATAATTAACCATACATCATATCAAAAAGTTACATAGTGAAAGATTTTAAAATCTCTGTAGATCTAAATTTGTATAAAATTAAACCAAATAAAATACTAGAATTCACATGAGAGCAACGAAATTAAAAATTGAAATAGGATAACAGTAGGCCTGTTTCAAGCTGAACAATATTTTCAACTGGCTTGATGGATGACTTTAAGATCTTTGAATCTGTACTTTCTCCCCCTACCATATCTCTCTCTTCTTTCCTCTCACTAGCAAGCTCATAGGTAAGAAGGAAAATACCTTGGAACCGAGTCTCTGGAATGGAATATTAACATTATATAAATTATTAAATAATGATATAAATGTAAGAATTGTTGCATTTTAATTCAGATTTTATATAAATCCTTCCATATTTTGAAGTGTTTGACTTTATGTTTAGAACACACTAAATACTTTGTCAATTCAATTGGGCATGTGAGAAATAATAAATAATTCAGGAGTAATTTTGTAATACTTTAGGTGTTACAACATGTAAATACACAGGGATTGGGTTGTATGTATTTAAATGCCCCTAAAACTTTTGTAACTGTATAATAGGATGAAATTGACAGTTTTCTTATTCTCATAATTACCCTGTTGAAAGTTAAGAAATTTTTATCAGTTGGATGTCTTGAATAACTAATGCTTAGAATTCTTCCATGCCAGGAGTGACACCTGCTGAGAAGCTCTTGGAGCTGTACCACGGAAACTGGGGATGCAGTGTAGATCCAGTTTTCCAGGAATTGCTATATTAGGTTTGTTTAATTTTAAAATAAAATAAATAATAATAATAATATTCAAATAAAGTTAGATTTCATTGCATATCAAATAATTGAACTCTCTGATGACTTTAGCTTCCTATTTCTACTGCTCTGTATGGATGCAAGCATGAATTTATATATATCATTGTCTACCCGTTGTCCAATATACTGTTGGCTGAATTCTTGTATTGGTAGTCTCTCTTTACCAGTAGAGATAATTTCAGTTAAATTTTTTGTTCTTGTTGACATGCTCTATTCGGTCTTGACATAGTGGTTGAGTGTGTAGTTTATCACCCTCAATGCATGCGCTTCGTGTGGGTAATTCAAGTTTCAATATTCGAGCGAGTTTGGTTCACTATTAACAAATAATATTATTTCCATATTAAAAATCACCAAATAATTCATTTAAACATAAATTAATATGTCTTATTTTTATGAAGGCCCACAATATATTATAATTATAAGAAGTAATTGACCAACCTCTCTGCATGCTAACAAATGTCATCAAACTTTTCTCAATAAACAATCACCAAGCAACTCAACATGCCTACCCAATAAGGGCCATCTAAATACATACTGCCTGCCCTACTCCTATATATATAGAGAGTTTGATTGATAGTTGGAGACCGCCGATCAATCTTATAGGTTGAATTGATCGAGGAGCAGACCCCCTTCTAGTCTGGTGTGCTATTCTAACCCTACCGTAGTGGGTGAGATTCGAACCCTTGACCCGAGGGACTTATACCAAAGGCCGTAACCAATGAGCCAAGGCTTTTACACAGCCCTACTCCTATATATTTACACATCTAACACATTTAACTTTACTATTTACATTTATATCATTCAAATATTTTATATCGTTATTTTAACTTTTAAAAAGTGAAATACACATTTTTATGCATAAGTTGGTGGCGGCATGCACGAATTGAGTTCGTATGATTTTTCAATATAAAAATGTGTTCAAATAATTAAATAAATAAATTTCTTTTAAGGGCAAACTTTTTTCCATGGAAATAAATAAACGGCTACGATGGAAAGATGGGAAGTCTTCGTAATTAAATTAATGGTGATGCTCATTTCTAAAAAATGTTTCATCAATCAATTTTCAATGACATAATTTTAATATTATTATACTTCACTAAATTCTAAAACGTAATGGACTTAAAATTTTCAGTTTGAAATATTAAGCAATTAATATTAAAAAAAAAAAAGACATTTACATACACGCCACACAAATCTTATGTATTTACATATGCACTTTTTCATGTATAATTTTATAACACTATGGTGTTGTAAATATAAATATTAAAATTTAAGGGTTAGATGTGAAAATTTGTAGGTTGGTATGTTCCGACCTATTAAAAACATTTAGATTAATGGACACGTCAATAGTTCATTAAAAATAAAAATTAATTAAATGTGTTTGGTAAAACATTTTTTAAAAAAAAATCAGTATTAATGATAGATATTGGACAGCAATGGGACTTCATCAAATGCTCATAAATACCCGTACCACGTGTCATACCATATTCGCACAAATCTCAAAGATTTTTGAGCGAGCGTTCAACTCAACTATACTTGAAATATTCAAAATTATGTTACATAACTTGCACCTAAACTTTTATTTTTTACATTTATACCCAAATCTTTCATATCACATTTTTAACTTATAATAAAAGGAGAAATACACTTTCTAATACTATGTACCCAAATACAGCTATATACTCTAATAAAGCTCTTTTCAAGGATAAATCATAAAGATTAATAGGCCTTCCGGACTTTGAAGGTGCCTATGTCCATAGATCGAACCAAAACCACATATTGAAGTGGTCGAACTAAACCTACTTGCCAAATTGATGAATCAATGCTAGGAGGAACCAACCGTCGGGGAAGACCATCATTACCTATAAGGACGTGTCGGTCCTTAATTATAACACCGTATGATGTCTGCATCACAATATTTTCACCGAGAAATCGGGGTCATGTGTAGTACCGAATGAACTTTAATTTTATATTTCATTTCTCCTATAAAAGGGAGGTCAATGGAACTCTTGCTTTTTGGGACCACGAAAAAGGACCTTCTCTATCTCTCTCACTTTTTTCTTTTTCGCTCCCCGTCTTAAGCTAATTCACGACCGCCCCTAAATTAGAAGCAAATAGCGAGTGAGAAGGACAATTTCTAGCAACACGTCCATTACCTTCTTTCATACCTTCATCCTGAAAACACGATCTTTACTAAAACAATACAGTACCTTAACAACATGAAAGAGTTCAACACGTATATAGATAAGATGACATATATGCAAAAATTGAAGTTTAGGATAGATTTGAAAATTAAGAGTTTATTAAACCTTCTTATCAAGCCATGAGTTTGATTAAGTTTAGTAATGCCATAATTGCTATAATTAGGCTCATTTATGTAGCCTAATTAATTAGAAATAAATTAAGTAAACCCATGATTAATTATTTAAGTTCAATGATTACGGGGCCACTAACTCATCAGGATTCAAAAACGTCTTTGTCATGATGATGTAAATTTCATTAAAATTAATTAAAATTATTTAAATGTTAGGATTAATTTAATAATATTAGATGATAAATAGGCGATAATATGCATAAATCATAAAATAAGTGAAATAAAAAATTATATTCCAATAACTGCTCTCAATTATTCTAAAATAAGTAAAAAGAGATTATTTTTTTCAATTTCGTGCTGACTTTTTCTTAGAATTTCATTTTTTAATCGTACCTAATCAATTTGAGGGTTGACTGTGTAACTAATAATTTCATTTTAAATTTTTGAATGATTGCGATTCAAAGTAATTAAATGAGAAGATTTGGAATATTTTTAGGGGCATTTACGCATATACAGCCCAATTCCTATGCATTTACTTCTTAAATTTTACTTTTTACATTTATACCACCCAAAATTTTATATCACAAAAATATATAATTATTTTATTTTTTTAAAAGTGAAATACACATTATAAGATGACATATAAAATTTGAAGCTTAGATGATAGATATGTGCCGTGCAATTTAGGGCGAACAAAAAATAAATCTAGAAGAAGAATACAGATTTAGCGAGATTCGGCAAAGATGTCTACATCCTCGTGAGCAAAGCGGTGAATTCGCTATTTCAGAGGAGTTACAAGTTCTGTTCACATACACATAGGATTACACATCTATTTATAGATAAAACCCACAGATAAATTACTAAAACGTCCTCGCTCCCCCCAACACACTAAATTCTAAGAGATATTCCTTTTCACCAGGAGATACCTCTTTATTCCAAGAGACTCTAAATTTCTGGTATATGAGTTATACCTAACCATATGTAAATACATAAAAATTAAGTGGTGAGTCAAAATAACTCCCACTATTCTTCTTCTTCTCTTTTATGACGTAAATCCGAATTTTACTAAATCCGATGCCAGACAAATTTAACATATTTATTCTATCATCGCTCGCGAGCGCTATTTCCATCACTCTATATTTTGATAAATATGGATTGATCAGATTTACGAACCCCTATTTAACTTGAGTCCAAATTTCAGCCAAACAAGCTCTCATATTAAATCAGGAGACTTGATATAAAACTACATCAGGACTCAAATCATTGTCAGTCACGTGTACAGTCTGACCACACCATATATTAAATTATTTATTATTATTTATCAGGGGACCGGACTTGTGGCAGGTACTGATCGGAGTCCTAAAACAATCTTCCATTAGAATTCCTAATGTAATATTTTCTTTTTTTTCTAAAATTGACCTATAATAGTACTTCATGGGACTATTTAAACTTTAATTTAAAAAGTTGAGACTAATTTGGCACTTTCCAAGATTATGATCCACAAATTATAATGAGGAGTCCAATATAAATAAAAAAGAAAATCCACATTATCTTCCTCTCTAAAACTCTAATTTATAATTAATCACTTAATCAGTAATTATTACAACTAATTACCCTTTAAAAAGGGCAATTAAAATCAACTAAGATTCAAAACAAATTAGCAGCGTCTGTGAAATGAAGAAGCTTCGCCGGCGATGAGAAGCTTGAGAAAAAAAACTGGACCTCGCCGGCGGCCGGCCGGCGGCGGAGGCAGCGCGGACCGGCATAAAGGACAGCTGAACCGGCCGAGGTCCAGCCACCGGTCGATGCAAGGCACGTGGAACGCGTGGCAGCAGTTCCCGAGTTCCCGGACCTGATCCCTCGCTTCCATGAACTGAAGGCACACCGCGCACGCCGGCGGCGGTTCCCAACTTCCTCCGGTGAGTTTACCTTTGACGAAGCTGATGTAATCGACGGCCGGCAGCTGGCTCTTGATGGACGCGGCGGCGGCTAAGATGGCCGGCGA
Source organism: Papilionanthe hookeriana x Papilionanthe teres (assembly GCA_022702705.1). NCBI lineage: Eukaryota > Viridiplantae > Streptophyta > Magnoliopsida > Asparagales > Orchidaceae > Papilionanthe > Papilionanthe hookeriana x Papilionanthe teres. Next base: position 52,513,426 of record CM040428.1, read on the forward strand.
AGGGTCGGCGGAGAAGAGCACCTCCTGGTTATCAGTTGGCGCGGTGTGGAAGATTGAGGACAGTCCAATTCGATGGAGGATGAGTGAGAGGAGGGAGAAGATTTGGTGGAGAAGGTGGAGCAGGATAAGGAGCGGCTTGAGGGACATATTGGCTGCGGGAGCTCCAGAACGCCGGTAGCGGAGCATCGCTTATTTATAGAAGAAGCAGGGGGTGGGGGGTCAGAGTCATAAAACCCTTTTTGATAAGGATGAAATTAGAATTTTATATAAGAAAATGTAAAAGATAAATTTTTTGCAATATGCATATATGTGTGTGTCTATATATATATATATATATATATATATATATATATATATATGTAATATGTTTATATGTATATATTTTGAAATATAGTGAAAAACTTGATTTTTATGCAATTATGAACTTTAGATGAGTAAGCGTTTAAATTTTATGTGCCTTTACTTGAAGTATTTGTTGTTTTGACTTGAAGATATTTGAAGAAAGAAAATAAGAAGGAAATAAAACCCAAAAAATTGATAAAAAAGTTGGGTTGAAATTTGAATATCAAAATAAAATTTGAAATGAAATAAAAAAAAGAAAATAATAAAACCATGCATATATGACTAAGATATTGATGGATGAGAAGTTATTGTTCAAAAAGCTACAGAAGCACGTCTTTTTAGCAACAATCACACTTAGGGTCTGTTTGGAGCAGCTACAACTTATCAATAAGCTATGACAGCTTATCATTAGGCTATTGCAGTTTAGCTGCCATATGAAGTTGTTGTGGGGAAGCTACTACGGGGAAGTTGGCTAACTGTTTGTTTTTTGTGGTTTGAAAAACAACTATGCGGCAGCTGTTTCTGGACAAATGACCATTATGCGCATCTGTAATAATGTTGTTTGCAAAAAAAATTGTTCTAATCAAAAATAAAAATTCACATCATAACCGTACAAAAAATCCAGATAAACATCTCATGTAACAGTGAGTATCAAGTATGCTACAAAAAAAAGAAAAAAAAAACAATCGAAATTACAATTAATAATATGACAATATTGATTTTATAATGCAGACAACACACGTCACAAGCTATGTCATTCTCTAGAGATGCTATCCAGTCCTGATCACTGTCGGCAGTGGAATCTCCTAGACCGCCTGCCTACCGGAAGAACTCACCTATTTGAAAATTAGTAATATCTAACATCAGATTACTAATTACATCCCCAAGCCATATCCTCATATTTTTTTTTTCATATAATTTACCAAACCAAAAATCGAGCCACCAAGAACTCACTCAAATAATAAGCATTCACATCCATATCACCGAACAGTATTTACATATATAACTTAAAAAACCAAACAACAAGCATTCGCAAGGATTTAAAGAACAGTTCATGAAATTTATGTTGTTAAAAATGTGCTTACTGCTATGGAAAAGAAAAGGAAGAGGAACCAAGTAGCGTGAGAAATGCACGATAAGAGGAGGAAAAGGATCCATGCAGCGTGAGAAACACGGGAGAAAAGGAGGAAGAGGAGCAAGAGATGACAGCTTCACAGAGAAGTTCGCCACTAGGGTTTGGGCGGACGAATGGCAAAGAAAAGTAGGGCACTACCTCAGAAAAAAACATAATGGGAAACGCGGGCCGCGGGTCAAACCTGTGGCCCCCGTTTTATGCTAAACGCGCCGCGCCATTTGCCTGTCGTTGCCCCAAACAGTGAAAACTCGAGACAGCATGCCACGCAGCTGGCCTACTGCAGCTCCAAACGAGGCCTCAGTCATGTCAAGTTGTATGACACAACTTTTCTAACACAACTTCTTGAGAAAAGCAGGCAAAAGCTGTTTTCCCAAAAGTTCCAGCGATGCAGTTGAGACCGCACCGCCCTCCCAAACACACCCATCATTATCGAAACACGAGTATGCTAAACAAACAAAATTCGGGGGGTAATGAGTTACACATGAAAAATATATGACAATATAGGAAAGTTCAAACCAATTATTTATAATTAAAATATCAATTACCATAAAATGAGACAAAAAGTGTTGTCAATAATAAAATAATCATAACGACAAAAAATAAATAAGTACAAATATCAGCTGTGAAATTTTATAATGTATGTACATTTTCATGTCATATGATATCATATTTTAAACTAAGATATCAATTTTGAAAGCACAACCTAAACTAAAATACATAAACATTTACATACATACCACTCAATTCCCATGCATTTACATATCGAACATCTAAATTTTATTATTTACAATAATACCATTCAAATATTTCACATCACATAACATTTTTGCTTATAACAAGTGGTGAAATACACTTTATGAAAAGATTAGGTAAAAATTAAAATTCAGGAGTGAGATATGTAAATACATAAAAATTGAGTGGTATATATGTAAATCTTCCAAAAATTTTAAATTACATTATCTTAACCCAAAATTGTTCCCCAAAGGGACTTTGTCATGACTTGTAACAAACTTCGCAAATGGCATTCTTACAAGTTTTAATTTATTTTGCTTAATTGTAAATTGTCGCATGATGCAAATATCCCATGTAAATTAAATACATATTTTATATTTGCAAATATATCCATTTTGACACGCTATGTTATTGGTATTGCCCAGAAGGAACTCGCCCATCTCCTTAAAACTATATATATATATATATATATATATATATATATATATATATATATATATATATATATATATATATATATATATATATATATATAAAATACAAATTTGTGCCACTAGTTGTGACTTGTTGGTAGAGCAACTTCTTTGAAGGTTGTTAATTCCCTCAGGTCACAAGTTCGAATTTCCCTCTAGCCACTGCTTAGTAGAGAGGGCGGTTCTCGAATAATTAGACATATGAGGTTGACTAGGAGCTTGTTTAATAGCCTTCAGTCATTATTTTCAATAGTTAACATGGTGGTATTTTTTTGTTATGATATGAAAGATTTTGACGGTATAAATGTAAAAAAGTAAAGTCTAGATGTTAGATACATAAATACTGAAGAATTGTGTGGTTTGTGTAATAAAGTTGCATTAATTGCATATGATTGATAATAATAATAATAATAATAATAATAATAATAATAAGTTATTATTTGATATGGAGCAATAGGTTTCACCCAAATAAACCTATTGGCTCGAATGATAATGTTGTTATTGTGATGAAACAGGTGGAGCAAATGTGGGTCAAATATGAATGATTATGTGGAACTATTGATAATGAACAAATAATTATAGAGGGAATTAATTGAGTTTCAAATGAAGCAAGTTTTGAACACTTGAGTTCCTTATTAAAAAAATGATTTTTTTTTTTTTTTTAATATGTGCAATTAAAATTGAAATCCAAAATAAAGGGTGAATATAAAATAAATAAAATATAGCGCACGTCAAATTTGCATTAAAGCTCTGAAATTTTCAAGACACGTTCTTCATGTTTGTCCCAATAACTCATTGTTCAAAGATGTCTGATTTTTATTTGATGTTCACATGGTCTAATCCAACGGCGTAGACAAGTCGAGCTGAACTCGAGTCATCCTTGATTTAATATTAAGTATATTTTTACAAATTCTTTTTAAACGGGCCAAATCTGGGTCTACCAAGTTGAGTCAGGGCAGCTTGGTGTGTTAGCTCATGGAGCCAATTTACGAGCGACTGCGACTTATCGAGCCGAGCACGAGCCGGCTCATGAGTTAAGCTTGGCTCACTTATACCCCTAATCTGAGCACATAAAGTATAATTTCAAGTTAGAGGCACCTTCAAAAGCAAAAAAAAAGGAAGATTTACATACATACCACTCAAGTTTTATGTATTTATATATCCAACACCTAAATTACTATTGTTACTTACTTCTGCATGAGAAGCTGTATTTACGTTTTGAAAGTTTAGGAAAGAATTGAGTTGTATAAATGTAGAATAACAAAGTTAAAATGTTAGATATGTAAATACATGAGAATATGTGGTTATGTATGTAAATGCCTCTAAATAAAGTGGGAATATTTGAAGCACGTGTCATTCAAGTCACGTGATTAATGCTTGAAAGGTAGAAATTGATAAGGCATGCAATTGGCAACGCGAGATTGAGGGTAATGATTCAAATTGGCCGGCAGCCGCCCCGCCCGCCTCATGTTAATTGTCTTATTTCATTGCCGCTCGCTAGTCAAATCGTGTATCATTTTGTAATAAGGCTATTTACATATATACTACCCAAAACCTATGTATTTACTTATGTAACCCATGAACTTTGCTTTATTATTATTATTATTATTTTTATTATTATTATTATTATTATTATTATTATTATTATTATTATTATTATATATATTTTAATGCATAGATGAGAGAATATATATATCTAAAAATTTAATTTTAGTCCTGAATCCTAAATACATTGGAATGGAGTAGTATGCGTATATAAAAGTGTAAACAAGCCGAGCTTAAACTTGTGTTCGTGCTCGGAAAAAATATTACATCAGGACTCCGCACGTAGAGCTGCGTGCGAAACCTGATCTCAGCCACACATCAATCGTTCTTTTTTTTTTAAAAAAAAGAAAAAATACAGCGTGACCCACTCCCATACATCATTCGGTGGATGTGTTGCTGAGATAAGGCTCCACACGTAGCTCTACGTGCGGAATCCTGATATAATATTTTTTTCTCGTGCACAGTCATTCATTTATTTATTGTTAATATTTTTTTTTGAAATCGACTCCTATTTGAAATGACTCTATGAATAGATCATTCGTGTTTTGCTTGGAAAAAATATTTATATTTATTTCTAGATTATGTTCGGCTAAAATTGACTATTTTAAATTAATTAAAAAAATAAATATAAGACATTGTGTACAATAAAAATCACAGCACCCCACAAGCTAATGATGGGTTTAATTTAAGTATATATTCAATATATTATTATAAAAATAATATATATATATATATATATATATATATATATATATATATATATATATATATATATATATATATATATATATTATTTCTAAACTTAAAATGAGCAGAACATGATCGAACAAGAGGCTATCGTGTTCGGCTCATTTATAACTCAAGCCTAAAAAATTTGATCGTATTAGTCTTGATTTCTAACGAATTATTCAAATAAGAGTTACTTAACGAGTTCGTGAACGAGTTTTTTGACAGATGTTTGTATATGAGTAAAACTTCACTGTATAACTTTGACTAATTTCAAACTCACAGGCAGCAGGAATGCTAGAAAAATATGAATGTCTAAACTGGGGCCCATATGGAATTCTACATGTGCCTATATTTCATATTTTTGTCATAAAAGTGGCATATAAAAGGAACAACTAATGATGTCGGGTCCATATGGTTCCGCACAGACTTATTTATTCCTCGATGACCCACAAGTTAATTGAAGACATGAGATGAACATAACAAAACAAACACTTCATCTCCCCATACTATACATAAATGTATGTAAAAGTCTCTCAGGCAGGGGTGCAAGTAAGCCAAGCTGGCTCCAATTTGACTCATCAACAAGCTTGTGAATCGAGCCACGAGCCTGGGATCAAATTTAAGTTTGTTTATTAAACGAGCTTGAGTTCAAGTCCGTGAAGGCTTAGCTGAGTAACATTGGAATCCCTCATTGATACATGTATATATTAAAAATGAAGGTGGAGATTGAGAGCATGGAGGGAAGATAAGAGAATCAAAAGGTAATATGTGTGAATCAAATTCTCAATCTCATGGTGAGAAGCTATGTCCTCAACTATTATGTCATGAGTATGTGCATTTAATAATATTGCTATTATATTACATATCACATCTAAAATTAATAACTTACACTCACACCCAAAACATCATATTAGGTTAAAAATAACACCTACTTCATTAGAAATAATAACTCATTTATCAAAATCTATAGTCCCCACCTCATCGTGCGGCTTGACCATAGAGCGACACCATGTCCAGGCTCCCCACCACTTTTCCTCATTGTTTGTAATAACTGTAAGATAACTATATAAAACAAATAAACAAATAAATACATAAAAATATTACTGCTAATAATAATAATCAAATAAGGGTGTATCTATTTTTTTGACTTAATTGTCATATACCCTCTTCAAACAAGCCGAGAGAGAGAGAGAGAGAGAGAGAGACAGCAAGAGAAAGAACAAGGAGATCGAGAGTGGGAAAGAAGAAGGAAGAAGATACAAGAAAAAGAAGAAGGAGAAGGAAGAAGTCATCAATCGCAAGCATCAAAGGCTTCGAAGCTTGCATAGTCGAACGAGGAGGAGATGATGTGCCCTAACTAAAGGAAAGAGAAGGAAGGAGGAGGTATTGGCATTGAGTGCAAGAAGAGAAGTAGAGCTCGAGCCCTAATAGAGAAGATAAGGCTTATGTGTGTATGCAGAAGTCGAGCTTCGCATGTGGAGGTAGAGGAGAAAGGGTGCACGTGTATTGTGTTGAGTCGAGCCAAGACCGAATGAAGAGAAGGGGAAGTGCATAGCAAAGAGAAAGGAGATGGCTCCCACTTGAGAGACAGAGTTGAAGCTCTAATCCCGCAGCCAAAGAGAAAGGTGAGTTAGGGTCTTATTAAGTAATTTAATGAATTTTACATGAGTGGGTGTTTAATTAATGTCAATAGGCAGCTTAATTGAGTCAGGGCTCAAGATTAAGAAATTTCAGCTAGGAGGAAGTTTGGAAGAAACTGATTAAGTAATGGTAAATGTCATTAAAATAAATGATATAATTAATTTAATTAATGTTATTAAATTTTATTTTATTAGGATGAATAAGCTTTTAAAAAGGTTTTTAAGGCAAAGAAGAGTAACTATTCTCTTGTAAATTAAGGCTCTATTAAATAAAGAACTGCATTATTAATTCATAAATCAGCTTTTATAATCAGAGACCTATTATGAATTAAAGAATTATTGAAATGAATAAAATGAAAATGAAAAAAAGAAAATAGCGGCTTCAATAACCTTAAATGAAAGTAATTAAAAAAAATCAAATGCAAAGGTTTAGATCAATCAGGATGAACCTCAAATGATACTGGCAAAGAACGGGATATACCCGTGCATGAAAAAAATTGAATAAATAAAGGTGTACCTTATGTGCAAATTTATTAGTGTAGCTACGAATACAATTTTGAGAATATTTTCAGGTACGACTATAATCCTGACACGCCTTTTTAAAGAGGTTAAAAAGAGTTAATCCTTAAATTGAAATGAGAATAATTAAATTTAAAATGAAAGCTTTCAGTTAGATTTAAGTAACGAATTATAATTTTTTAGTGAATTTAATGCAAAATAAGATTGTAATTGTTTATTAAGTCGTTAAAAATTACTGTTGAATTTAATTATTTTTTTGAGAAAAAATTTTAGATCGATATGCCTGACAAAGAAGAATTTAGTTTTGAGAAAGATTACAATTAATAGATATTATTTTATAGTGAATGTATTTTTCCTTTTTTATTGATTTATTATGGATAGTGAAACTTTGATATGTTGCATAAGAGGTCGTCTGCAGACTACATTGTTTCTCGATAATTTAAATTTTTATTTAGAATTGATGCGTGCTAGAAAATTCGCGGCGGTAGAGTAGCAGATTATCGTCTTAGCGTTGTACGAGATTTCAGCACGCACACAGATGAAAAGGGAACAAACACTCGACTCCGAAGTTTTTACGTGGAAAACCCGTAAAGTGAAAAACCACGGCGCTCAGCCGATATGAGAATCCATTATCGATTAACTTTTACAGAAATCCTTCATTCCACATACGGGAAAAGGTAATTATATGATGTAGATGACAACGTCGACTGACGGTATACTGATGATGGTGGTTGATGACAATCGACGGTGATTCACGGCGATCGGCGAAGGTTCACGACGATCAGAGGTGGTCGACGGCTATCGGCGGTGATCGACGGCGGTCGGCGATGATGCAAGTCGCTTCTTCTCCTCGAGTCTTCGGACTCTCTCCTTGCTCCCCCTCTTCGTGTGAGAGTCGGGGTCTATTTATAGGCTCTCGGTGCAATTAATGCGATCATTTCGATCAAACGGCTCGAAGAGCTCCCTCGATCATACGGCGTTTAAGGAGCATTTAATGACTTTAACGAAGTCGGAATTGAGTGATCTTGGGCTCGTTGGATTCGTCTTGTCGAGACGCTAGATTTGAGCATGGGCTTGCTAGTGTCAGCATCCATTTGACCTTTCAATATGTCTGAAAGCTTATAAAAGTGGTTTAATGACTTGATCCGGGCTTGATTTGACTCAGATTGGACTAGTTTTGATATTATTGGGTCCGTTTCATCAAGTCGGTCAGTTTGACAATAAGTTTGCTGAGATCGGAGCTCTTGGTGACTTTTCATCAACATTTGAACGTTTCTTGCTCAAAAGATTGCACCGAGATTCGTGTAGTGCCTCAAGATTTATGCTGGATAATAAAAATTATTTGATGACGTATCAATTGCCCCCCTATTTTCAGACGTTTCCTGCAAAGATTATCACTGACAATGGGACTCAATTCACTGGAAGAATCTTCACGACATTCTGCAAGGATCTTCACATTCAGTTAGTGCATACTGCCGTGGCGCATCCCCAAACGAATGGACAGACAGAGGTAACAAATCGAACGAGTGCTAAAAGGGTTGAAGACTCGTCTCGAGAAGGCCGGAGGGCGAGTGGGTGAAGAGTCGCACAATGTCCTCCGGGCCTATCGCACCACCACACGAACTCCAACTGGGAAACTCCATATAACTTGTGTTTTGGCACCGAGGCCGTCATCCCCGTTGATATCGGAGTTCCAAACCCACGAGTTAAAACTTTCGACTCGGATAAGCAATGAAGAAAAGCTCCGACAACAGATTGGATCTTCTCCCGTAAATGCGTGATGTGGCCTACCTTGAGTCGCTTCCTACCGCCAAAGAGTTGCTCGTCATTTCAACCGAAGGGTTAAGCCTCGACCTATCTCCATCGGTGATTTAGTCTTGCGTAGTATTGAAGCCGCTGGTCATGGTCCCCAACGCAACAAATTATCTCCTCTCTGGGAAGGCCCATATGTCGTGGTAGCCATGATCAAACCTGGAACCTTCAAACTCAAATATTCAGATGGGAGAATATCGCCCGAACTTGGAATGCCGAAAACCTTCGCAAATACTATCGATAACACACAAGTTTTATAATAAGTTTGTTAGTAATGTATCTCAAACTTATTAAATACTCGATTTATTTTACAAAAGAGAATATCATTAAAAAGTATAACGACTCATCCATGAGTCACTTTACGCTCTAGACCGAGAAGTGCACAACTCCGGTTGTATCTTGGTCGGAGCATGACCGATCCTGGGGGATTTGGTTTGACCTCTTCCATAAGAGTTAACATCGCGAGTTTGCACTCGATAAACAACTCTGGATAGGTTAACGATCCTTGGTGGACTACGGTTGATCCCTTCCACACGGGTTTATAAGCGAGCAATGCTCCAAAGAAACAACCTCGGATGGGTTAATAAATCCTTAGTGGACCTCCTTTGGCTTCGGTCATACGAGTTAACATCATCGAGTAAAACTCGATCCATAGCCTCAACCAAGCCAAAAGTCCTCGCCGATTTATCCCCACGAGTAACTCTCCCACATGTGAGAACTTCCAAGATATCTTTATCCACTGTGGAATACAAGGAAAACATATTTCAACAACATCGTAGAAGGGAAGAAAATGTACTCGAGGGGCAAATAGCTAACAGAATCGAACAATCAAACAAAATAACCAACATGCGTCACATACAACATTATTACAACAATTAGTAAGGTCCAACCAATGCGACAAAAGCAACACATTACAAGCATGAAAGGAAGAATAGAGCACTAATCAACGTCAATATTCTCCTCTGCCCCCTCTTCATCATAGAAATGCACTTTCCTCAGTTCGCTCTCTATGTCTTCACCGTCAGAATCTGAGGAAGAATCCTTCGAAGCTTGGCTAGGAGTAAGCCCTTCCACTGTAATCCCTGTTCGACGTTGCACCGCTCGACTCCCCTTCATAAAACCCCGGATGAATCTTTCCTCGGTGAACCACTTTTGATGCTCCTTCACCTCAACATCAAGCATCCGATCACGAGCCTCTTGAACACGATCTCGAATGATAGTCTTAAACTCTAACGAGTTCTTGAAGTCCTCAACCGCTTTACGCTGAACTTCTGAAGCATCAACTTCTTTTGTAGACTTCAAAAGTTGAATCTCCTCTTCTTGAGCTAACACAGTTGATTTAAGAGCTCTCACACTCTTATTACTTTCGCGAAGGCTGGCTCGTGCTTCCACCAACCCCTCTCGGGTTTTCTCTAGATCCTGAAGCTGCAATGAGAGGGAGGTTGCCATTGTTGAAAGTTACGTCCCGCACTCGTCAATCGTGATTCCGGAGATGTAACTTTTTCAACCTCGCATTCATACCGACGCTTGTACTCGCCTGGAAATATTTAATCTTAACAAACTCGAATTCCGAGTTTCTCGATGTCGGTGCTAACCCCTTATGAATTTCCATCATGTTATCCACCTAAAAGAAAAGAAATTTAGGTCGGATATATAAAATAATACGATAAGCAGAAGATAAAAGAAACTTACCAAACTCTCGGCTCCAAGAGCTCAAGACATTCATGAGATAAGACACTCTCAGGAATACGAATAGTCGAAGGACTTGGCAAGGGATCTCGCGATGCTTTAACTTTCTTTTGTTTTTGAGGCAGTATTTCACAGTCATCACTCGTTGGAAGCTGCTTTAAGGGTTCTGCAGGAACTGGCTCGGAAGGTCGTTTCTTGGACTTCTTTAATATCATAGTCGTAGACAGTTCTGGTTGAAAAGAAAGTTTGACCTTGAATAATGATTCCTCACTCACAAATTCGTAAATGTATTGCGTCTCAAACAACAACTCCTTAAAATCATGAAATCCCAACATCTGCAATATTCCATCTTCGATAGTTTGAAGAGAGACGACAAAGGTTGAAACTTTCCTTGCCTCTCACGAGCCCCCAATCATTCTTTACAAAGAAAAATCTTACGGATCATTGTCTTATTGGTTCCTTTAAGCGAAAATCCAACGTCTTTTGCTTAAAAATTATACGACCATCTGTATCGCTAAAAAACCCGCACAGTCGTGCCAAAATTGCTGGAGTTAGCGTCGACCCACGACTCCTGAAGAAAACAATCAATCCAATAATTACTGTAACCACCCGACAAGACAACTGAGCAATGCAAACACCGAACGCTTTCATTATTTCAATAAACTCAGGTGCGGGTGGAAATCGAAGACCAGCTCTCAAGGCTGCCTCGTGAATAGCGATATATCCAGAAGGAGGAGAATACGCTCGATCATTTGAAGTTGGCAATTTTACCACCATATCGATCGGGAAGTAATATTTCTTTCGAAAAAAGATTAAGTCGCTATCCGTCAAAATTGATACGGCATCCTCTGGTTTTCAGTAGAACGGGGTTCTCGAATTATCGTCATTTCTGCAATGTCTCACAGTACCAATATGCCACAACGTTTCACGGCAACGGTTCGTCGCGACGCTTCACAACAATGATATGTCGCGACGCTTCACGACAACGATTTGCCGCAACACTTCACAAGAATGAGTATGTCGCGACAAGACTTCGCCGCAAAAGCTTGCCGCAACACTTCGCCGCAACGCTTCGTCGTGCACACTCTCCGCAACTCTTCGTCACAACGGATTGCCGCAACACTTCGCCGGTCACCTCGCCGCAACACTTCGTCGGACGCCTCTCCGCAACTTTGCACCGCAACACTTTGCTGCAACTCTGCGCCGCAACTTTGCACCGCAACTCTTCACCGCAAGTTTTCGCCGCAACTCTCCGCCGCAAGTCTTCACCGCAAGTCTTCGTCGCAACTCTATGCCGCAACGCAGGATGTCTTTCTCCTTCTCTTCACTTGTGATTCTTTCCTCATCCATGCGCTCTATTTATAGAGCTGGGATACGTTATAACATTAAAAACAAAAACAGCAGCCCATTAAAAAAAAAACAAAAACGACAGTCCATTAAAAACAAAAACAAAAAACGGCACCATTAAAAAAAAAAAAACAAAAAACGGCAGCTCATTAAAAAAAAAAAAAAAAGTTTCTGCAATATATATATATATATATATATATATATATATATATATATAGTTTATATGATTAGATATATATTAAATTATATAGCAGTTTTATATATAACAGAAATTAATTTGCTATATAAATATAACATGTTATATATTGTAACTTCTTAATTTTTAACGACTAAAATTTAAACATACTATAACTTTATAGGGGTTATACTCTTACCTTTTAAATGACAGCTTTTTGAAGTTAAGGAGATAATAATTTTAGCTTTTCTCTCACGCTTCGCTTCTCTATATTAGCTTTCTTGTTCGCATTCCGTTAAAAAATAAAAAATAATAATAAAAAAAAAAGGTTTTAAACTGCCTGGAGGAGGGATCGAACTCCCCCCTCGCAGCTCCAAGCAAAGGGACGCAGCCACTAGGCTGGGATGACTTTTTGCACAAAAAAAATGGTTTTGTATAATATTAATATAAAATTTCGAAGAATATTATATATATATATAAATACACACACTCACACACGCTTGCTCCGAGCTTTGATATTTTCTGACTACTAAATATGAGTATTGCCCGAAAATAAGAGGCAATCTGATACACCACCAATAAATTTCATCATCGAGCACGGATCTCGAAGCGTGACACGAATCTCGACGCAATCTTTTGAAGCAGAAACATTCAAATCGTGATAAAAAATCATTCATAGCTCAATTTCAACAAACTTATAATCAAACCGACCAGCTCGATGAAACGGACTCAATGATATCAAGATTAGTCCGATCCGAATCAAATTAAGCTCGGATCGAGTCATTAAACCACTTTTGAAAGCTTTTCAGACACATTAGAAGGCCAAATGGATGTCGACAGTAGAAAGCCCATACTCGAATCGAGCGTCTCAACAAGACGAATCCAACGAGCCCAAGATCACTCAATTCCAACATCATTAAGGCCGTCAAATGCTCCTTAAACGCCGTCCGATCAGGGGAGCCCTCCGAGCCGTCCGATCAAAATCGTGCCGCATTAATCGCACCGTAACTCTATAAATAGACCTCAACTCTCACATGAGAGGGGGGGCCAAAAGAAAGAATTTGAACTCTTGAGAAGAAGAATCAGCTTTGCATCCTCGCCGACCACCGTCGACCACCGCCGACCGCCGTCGACCACCGTCAATCATACACTGTCAGTCGACGTTGTAATCTACATCATACAATTACCCTTTCCCGTCTGTGGGACGAGGGATTTCGTAAAAGTCGATCAATAGTGGATTTTCGCAATCGGCTGAGCCCGTGGTTTTTCCCTTTACGGGTTTTCCACGTAAAAATTTCTGGAGTCACCGCTTTCTTCATTTTCATCTATGTGCGTGCTGAATTCTCGTACAACGCTAAGACGATAATCTGTTACTCTACCGCCGCGAATTTTCTAGCACGCATCAAGAATATTTTGTAGTATCTCACTGGCTCTTTTTTTTTTAATAATAAAAACCCGAGGACTGAAACTGTAGATTAATGTCTGACAAGATGCAATTAGTTTTTAGGATGAGGTCTATAGTTGATAGATATTATTTTATGATTTGATTATATTATTCTTGTTGTAGTGTTTTCTTCTACATAGTGATATGCGGTTATATGTTGCATGAGAAGTTGGTTGCAGACTATGTTATTTATGGATGGTTTAAATCTTCATTTAGAATATTGTATAATTTCTTAGTGGCTCTTAATCATGAAAGCCCGAAGAAAGTAAATTAAATGTTAATATTATTCGACTGCAGTTCCCAACTTAATTAATGCTAAACTATCAGACAAAGTTGTGACACGGTCTGCTCTAAAAACTACATACCTCCAAGCAGAAACCTAACTTCACTATTTCCTCACCATTTGATTTTGATGGTTGCTACACGCATTACATTTTAATTTTTCTGTCATATTTTACCATTTCTACTTTAACATATATGATCAATTTCAATATTCTTATTTAATGCCCTAATCAACTTGTCTATTAGCATCCAATTTTAGCAGCAAACTCAAGTCCCTACCAAACCGTTGAATAAAGATTATTGGGACTAGAGAGTTTGTCGTGCCAGCATTCGAGCTAAACACAAACTAATTTCAAACAAATAAAAATAAATAAGCAACAAACTTAACATGATGGAATCATTCTATTTATATACGAACTGATTAATAACTCATCTTTGGCACCGAGCAATGATGGACTCATACATAGGAGAGAATGTCGTCGGTTCAATGTAACCCATGTTACGGATACAATATTAGAGAATATCTGAACGGTACATTGAATTTCTTCCGAAACAAATTCCATTCAATTTCATGCACAATATGCACAACAAATAACAAAATTACATAAAACTTTTAAAACATATTATGGATAAGCATTGTAATCCTTCTCAAAATGATCTAACAGTTTCAATTTACACAGTTGAAAAAAAAAATAAAAAGACTCTAGCCAAATTATATTTTAGATTAAGTCATTGCAGTTCATAGACAAAATTTCAGGTCTGCAGATTTGTTGTGCCCTGTAAATGCGAATCATTATAATTTATACATTCAGTTATAAGAAAATCAAAATGTTCATCATGCTTGCCAAATTGTCAGTTATATATTTTATTTCATACTGATACCAAATAAAGCACACCGACAATCCCAGCATCTTGTTTGTTATACAAGTAGTTAAGTGTTTACTTGCAAGTTATTTTAAACTCTTTTACCATTAATCTAAGGTTGTTTTGGGCTAATAACTTTTAATCTCAGTCAACAAAAAACAAAGGAAAATCCACTAAAAATGGACCATTCTTGCAAAAGAAAACTTTTCTTTAGTACCCAAAACCTAAGAGCTATTTTTTTCATTTCACAACTTGGAGCAGAACATGTTCATTATTACAAGCTTTCATTAGCTGTTCTAAGGTTATAAAAATTTTATAGATCACATTAGCTTTTAATTCCATTCTTGTTTGCTTCTTAGATCGTTCATCTCAAAATTTGAAGGAAAGATTTACATATATGACACTTCATTCTTATGTATTTTCATTTCTAACACCTAACTTCATTTTTTTACATGCATGCCATCCTACCTATGCATGCAAAGGTGTATTTCACATTTTAAAAATTAAAATAGTGATATATTTGATGTAACATAAAAGATTTGACTCATATAAGTAAAAAAAGTAAAGTTCAAGTGTTAGATATGTACATAAGTAGGAATTGGGTGGTATGTATGTAGACGTCCCTTTTTTTTTATTATTCCTTGCAAAGTTTAAAAAGTGTATATTATTTACTTCGTAAACAGTGTGCTTGGATAGCACTCGTCTATGAAGTTCAAACGTATTGGCAGCTTAGGGGAACATAATCAGACATGAAAACAAGCTGGTTCAGGATTGAATAATAACATTGTCAGAATATAAGATGACAACACTATGAATAATAAAGAAAAAGAATTCTATTTTTAATAAAAAAGACTGATTTTGAAAGCTATAATATTAGCAAAATGTTAAAGAATTACCAATATAAGAAGTTTGTGAGCGGGATTTTTGTTTGATATGTATAAAATTTAAACAAAATTTAGTCCGCAAAATGATCAGAGAAATTTTCTGCATCTTAATAAAGAATGGTAACCGGGATTACTCCATGCATTAGAGGTGTGAAAAATTGACTCGATATGACAACTTGACTCAAACTCAACCCAAAAAATCCAGGTTCGTGTTGACCCGAATAATTTTTGGGTTGGGTTCGGATTAGGAATCATAATTTGTTTAATTTTTCGGGACGAGTTTGAGCTGATCCGGCCGCCCGAAATTGACTCGGAATCGACCCACCAAACAGAAATTGACCCGATGTCGACCCAACTATTATGTTTTATGTTAAACAGGTTATATGGGTCGGGTATGGGTCACCGAGTTGAGGGTCGGTAGGTTTCGAGTTTGATTTTCTGACATTTTAACATTAGGGTGGGGTCAAACTCGAACTCGGCCCCAAAACCGATTTGACACTCCCACCATGAATACGGCACAAGAGGTTCCTAAACTGAAAACATATAGGCAAGAATTGTTGACCTGCCTTTAAGCAGTTGGTTCTGAGTTGGATCCTATTGGTGCAAGGCCACGGATTTTCACATCATAGTACACTTCTTCAACTCGTCGCAAATCATATTTCATGCCTATTATACAAAATTAAGGAGAAGAAAATAAATGATCCCATTATATAAAAATATAATTTCAATTTACAAATGACTTAATTGGTGAAAATTTATTGTGACTTACCATCAAATTTCTTACGCAGGAAGTCATTGCGAAGGTTAAGCATCCGAAAAGCAGAGTGCAGCTCTGTTATAAACTTCAGCAAATTTCTTGGGCAGTCATAGTCACCAGCAGTGACTTGATTGACCACATATCTGGGCTGAAAAAAGAATGTAAATACGTGTATGAAAAAATAGTAGAGCATAATAACAAAAATTGCATGAGGATATAATTATATAATAAGACTGTCTTAAATATATCTACAGATGTATAAAAACCTTGCTTTCTAGTTCAGATAAATGCATCATAATATTCTCAAATTTCAAAAAATGCTAGAGAAGTTTACCTAATTAGCAAGCTTAAACATTTCATGAAATCTCACCAAAATGACATGCAGGATTGATTTAACTGCATCTCACACTCAAAAGTTTGCTAACCACTTTCTTACACATCAAGTTCAGAAATCTCCTTCGACTCAAACACATCTAGTAGTGGAAATCTAATTTCTAGCATTATTAGATTTATCATAGAACATGATGATTTTAGCCGATATAACAATGCTGCTTCTTATATCTTATTATTTTGATCGTCCCAAAAACAAATAACAAAAATCATCAATTTCACATATAATAAATAGCATTTCATGCAATTAGGGTTTAATTTAATCCTACAAATAGTATACATAAGAAATGCATCCAATTAAAAGAATAATGCTTACCATTTTTCAAAACCAAACTTTTTTTTTATTTCTATCCAGCTCTTCCACCTTCTAAAATTACCAAATACAACATATTTACTTTTCAAAACTAAATACATGTATTTTTTATTGGGTTAGTAATGAAAGTAGCATGTAGATTGAGTCTCTCAGGGATGTTACTAGTGACATTACTAGAGCATTGATATAATAAGCCCTAACTTTTAAGATGTTAGCTTCCATTTCAACTTTAGAAAGTTTGGTCTTCCCCTACCGTTTTAGAATACAACCTTCACAAAAAATTAAAACCGAAAATTCAAATTTAGAAACTTTCCTTTTAATGTAAAATTGTCATCCATTTCTCATTTGCATGTTTTAACCTGCAATGTCATGAGCACAAATTGGTGTTCAAATCTATTGCCGCTCAGAACAAAATATTAAAATTTACATCATCAATTTTTATGTACGTGCCATCACCTTAATACCATGGGTTATCTTGCAAGTGCTAGTTTTGAAAATCGAGTTTGAATTCATATCCAAGCCTTAAATAGTCTCACAATTTGAGATTGCGTATAGTATCAATGATAATTTTGATTTTAAATCACCAATTCCATAATATATAAGACTCAATAGTAATAAGATAGACTTCTCAGATACTAGTAGAATTGTTTGACATAAGTTCTAATGTGAAGTGAGGGGAAAAAAAATTTTGAATCCAATATTCACGACTCAAAGAGGCTATTAAGACAAAAGATGAATGCATCCTGAATCCTCATAGGCCCATATTGCAAAATTAACCAATTTTTCTTTATTTTGACATTCCCCTTTCACAAGCATGACATTTTCATGTGCCTAGCATTTCCACATTGTCAGCATAAATTTTTGTGCTTCTAAACGGACTAATTTGAGTGTCGTACTTCCTAGTAACTCTACCTCTACCTTAATTTTTAAAGCATAAGATAGGACTTTACTTTGACTCTTCACTCTGGCTCTCAACAATGATGAAAATAAACTCATGGCATGAACTTTATCATCAAAAGTCATTTAAACAGAATTAAATTTAATTATGGTAAAGCTAAAGTCATTGATATGTTACCACCCTAAGTGTGAGAAAACAATATCATTTGATCTATCTTATTCATCAGAACAATATGACTCTCGATCGCCCAATCCTTAATTACAAAGGCATTAAAGGGATACATGTCACGATCTGGCATGGAGCTCGAAATTAATCAAAACGGGAACAGACGGTTGGATGTTGAAATTAACATTTCATTTACTTTTCTTATATTATCATAACTTTTAATTTATAAAAGAGTCACTAAGAAAACACAAAGTACACTACACCAAAAATTTAATCATCTAGATACAATAACATAGTCTGCAAGTAAAACATCTCAAACCAATATATAAAAATATCTCAATACTCGGAAGTAAACAATATAATAGCTATAATCATAATAAAAAATATATTATCTATCAACATTAGTCCTCATGTAAATCATGTCTCGTTTGTCAATCATATCAATCTAATATTTTTCTAAAAATAATCATAAATTTTCAAGAATAACACACCACTTGGTGAGCAATTATACTCTTTTTATGCACTAAAATAATATGAAAATGCTATGCATGAATGCCCCAAGAAAATGCAATTTATTGATAAATCAAACTATAAGCTTTTATTTTTAATTTAATCATTCGAGTTTCAGTTTAAGTATTTATTATTTTTAACCTCTTTAAGGTCATATTAAAATTAATGTCATACTTGAAAGTATTCTCAAAATTATATTTGTATGTACCCTCAAAACTTTTGCACCTGAAGGCACAGCTTTATCATTTTCATTTTCTTTTCGTGTATGGGTACATCACATCCTCTGCCAGTATCATCGAGAGAATTCATGTAAAACTTAAGTCTTCACATTTCATTTCTTTTAATTATCTCCTTTTAAAGTCACTAAAAAACCATTTTTATTTTTATTTTTTCATCACAATTCAATAATTTCAATGATTTTTCAACATGCATATAATTATAAAAGCAGGTATCTGAAATAATAGTGCAAATCTTTATTTAATAAAACATCAATTTAGTACATATAACAAAGTAATTTCTCACCCTAACCTTTAAGTGACATCTGTAAAAGTTTATTATTCCACTTCACTTCTTAATACTCTTAGTTATATCAATCAAAAGAAAAAGTGTAAGGATTTTAAATCCTCCTTCAATTCTAATCACAGATTCTAAATCAAGAAAAATTCAATATATTTCTAATGACTTATATAATAAATGCATACTGTCACCTCCACTTCACTAGTCGATCTTTTATTAATCTCAAATATGAATAGCCTTTTTCCAAACTTCCTGTTTGAATAAAGTTTAATAAAATTAACTTAACTAATTATATCATTTAACAATAATTTAATAAAACGTTAATTTAATATATATAAGAAAGTAATTACTCGCTTTAAGATTTAAATGACCTCTGTACAAGTTTATAACTCTACTTCACTTCCTTTCTCTCACATCCATCAATTAAAAGTATAAATGTAAAATTTCTTTCGATTCTAATCACATATTCTAAGTCAGGAAAAATTCAATATATTTTAAATGACATTTTATTAAATTAACTTACAAAATAAATGCATAACCATTACTTCCACTTCATTATATCACAATCTTTTACCAATCTCAAATCCAAATGACCCTTTTCCACACTTTCTAATTGAATAAAATTTAATAAAACTAATTTAACTAGTAAAATTATTTATTCTAATAACAATAATAACATTAACAATTACTATATAAATTCCTCAGATCAATCTCCTTTCTTTACTTGCATGCTTTTCTTGCTTGTGTGAAATCAATAATTTCTAACTCCAAAACTTACGTTCCTTGATTTAAGATTTTTGAAATAAATTAATAAACATTAAATTTAATGCCTATAACATTAATATAATCCATAAAACTTAATATTAAATTAATGATGCCTAAGTAAAAATTTCCAAATCTCACCTTATTCAATCCCGGCTCGGTTCAGACCCTTACACACACGAGTTCTTACTCGATACGAGCCTTCGATTCCTCCTTTATTCTTCCTTCGCACTAGGGTAGCTCTAACCAACAACTAGGGCTCGAGCTCCTCCTCCTCTACTCCTTCACACAGTAACAACGCACTAAGACGTCTTCCATTCTTCTGTCAAGCGCTCAGACAAACTCCACTACCGTATGTGCTCCTCCCTCCTTCGAGCATGGCTCAACTTCAGCATTGCATAAAGAGCCGATCTCTTCTCCACTCCTTTTGTTCAAGGTTTCCTCCTTCGACTACACAAGATTCGAAGCCTCCCAAACATCCCTTGCTCATATTTCTTCTTCTTCCCTTTTCCTTCTCTTCTATATCAGCTAGAGCGCACACAAAGCTGTTCCTTGTCACAATCTCCCACGCTTGATCCCTCTGCCCTCTCTCTTTCTCTTGCTATCTCGATTCCTTCGCACTTCCAAAACGAGTAAGCCTCTTTAACTGAAACTATCGAGATGGTTATTCAATCTCACAAATTCAATTTTATTTATTTATTTATTTATTATTAAAATTTTGGTTATCTCAATTCACCTTGAAGCAAGCCTCATCATGAGGAGCTCAATTAGTGCCTCAAGACTTGCAATTTTTTAGTTTGAGTAAGGCATCCGCCTTTTTCATTTGAGAGCCATTAGCCTCTAACACTTAAAAATTACTTTTAAGTAATATATAAAAGGGTTTAGTTTTTTAGTTCTAAGTTTAGACTGGTTGGATATTCTCTTATGGATTGTTTTTTTTAAGTTTACGAAAATGCCTCGAATAACTATATTTTATCTTTTTTTATTCTAATATTTTACTTAAGGTTTATTTTTAATTTTATTTAAGACTTTTTTATTTATTTTATGCACATTTTATTTTATTTTTTCTAAATCTTCATATTTCCTAATTTGATTTTTTATTTTTAATTCAAACTTTTTATTTTATTTTTTAATTGATTTTCATTATCTGTTTAATTTTTTTCCATTTGCTTCGGGTTATTTTTTCTGTCTTTTGGGCTTTTTTTTTTTAATTTTTAAAAACTATTTGCTGATTATTTATCACATATTTATGATTTTTCTTTTATTTTATGATTTGTTTTTAGTTCGAGTCATACACCTCAATCCACCCTAAAGCTCCTTGTCGTATAAAAAAATGCCTCAATTCTCAATTTTACTTCGAAGACATTGCTCTCACCAACTAAATGTTTAGGATATACCTACTCTTCCAAGCTCATGAATGTTAACCTCATCTCAAAAAGAGGCAAATGAGATTGCTTCTAGTAAATGTCCTCAACCAATATCATTCAATAACAAAAAGTTCGCCATCAAATTTAACACCCAATTTTATTCTCCTTGTAACGCTACTGTTACACTTCGGAGGAAACGAATCGAACGGAAGGTTTGGTACATGCCTTTAAGAGGAGACGAAAGGAGCTTGGGATAAGCGAGCCAAAGAAAGAACAAAAATCGAGCAAAAGGAAGAGAGGTCAAAGGGCCCTTCACATGTGATCTCAAGGCTCGATAGCAAGCAATGACACTGACAGGAGGTGCGAACAAAGCTGATGGCTTAGAACAAGTGTTATAGCCAAGAGCGTGTGGTTTTGTTGGGGCAAAGTAAACGAATGCATGGAAAGTAAGAGGAGAGTCGAGCATGCGATTAGTAGCGGCTCGTGTAAAGAGCGGAGAAGATTCGTGAGGAACCAATAGTAGTATCCATGCCAGTAACACGAACATTTGTTCATTGCAGCCCTCTCATCAGCTAGGCCAAAGGTACTTTTTTCTTATGTTGATTTTGGTTATTACCTATATTATTCACTTTTGACTCTTTCAAAGTTCATTAATGAAAATTAGGTATTGATGTATGACACTTCTAACTAAATCAGTTTAATTATGAAATTAAATTACTTTAGAGAAACAAAAAGAAATTTAAACTATGAAATAGATAATTAATGAAGTTAGGATAAATAAATAATAAAATTTTAGAGCTTTATATATTTATATACATTTATTTTAAGTGAGAATAAATAAGAAATTACGATATAATTTTTAAAAGTAAAATATTAAACAGAAATAAATAGTTTATAATGCTACTTTTGAATTGTAAATATTAAATAAAAATAACAATAGTACTAAACTCCTTTCAATTAGATTAAATTAGGCATAAGTGATTAATAATTTCAGCTAAAATTACTAATTAATAATTTTTTCTGAAAGGCCAAATCACAAAATAAATACAAATATTATTATTGAATTTGAAATCGGTTATAACGATACTTCAAATCATGAAAAAAACGACAGACAAACACAAAGACACAAGCCAACACCTTGAAAGTGTATCCCAAAGGAGGTGGACGTTGGCCCAGTAGATCTTGAGGCTTAGGACAGCAAGTGTGAATGCGGAAGAAGGTCCGACAAGGGTTAGAAAGTGAACTGGAGGAGGTAGCCAGTAGATTAAGGTGGTGGTAAGGTTTGTTCGACTACTAGGAGATAGGTGGGAAGGTGAAGAGAAAGCTCGGAAGGTGGGGCAGCAACAGGGAAGCTTGTCAGCACTTGATAGCTAGCGGGGAAGCACTGACTGCGATGGGAAAGGCCTGGACAGCAAGCTAGACTGTTGGAAGCGGGTCTGCTGAGCGTTGGGAGGAACTATGGACAGGTGGACAACAAGATTGGATAGTTCAGGAAGGGCGACTGAGTGTTGGGATGCAATATGAGGAGCTACGGCTATGCTGAGAGAAGCCTGGTAGCTAGGGAGTAAAAAAAAAACTCGTCATTTGCGAACAGCTTGTGTTCGACTCACCAAACAAACGGGCCAAACACGAACAAATTGTTCGAGTTAGATTTATAAACGAGCCAAACACGAAGAAACTTTTGTTCGATCGTGTTTAACTTGTTTTGGCTTGAATTAATTAAATAATAAATAAATAATATAAAAATTAATTAAATGATATCAAAAATATTATTTGTAAAAATGTTTAGATATTAGATATGTAAATACATAAAGATTGGGTGGGATGTGTGTAAATACTCATTAATTTTTTGAAAAATAAAATTTAGGTGTTAGATATGTAAATCTATAAGAATTGGTTGGTATATATGTAAATGCTCCATTTTCCAAAAATCCTACAGCTTGGCTACTGAGGTTAAAAATGTAAATACAAAACAATTTGGTGGCATAAATGTAACTGCCCCTAAAGTCTACTAGCCGCCCCAACTTTTCTCCATTTAGTTTTGTCCTACATCAATAGATTGGGAAAAGCTCCATCATTGATCCTCTATAAAAGCAAAAAGAAAGTGAGCGAACTTTAAGTTTGTAGCTTCACTTAAACACTCTTTTGTGATTTTTTGTGGAGCAGAAATTATTTTATTTCTAGTTCAACTGAAAATATTTAAAATAAAAATTATTTTTTGAAATTTTAGTTCGAACATAAATTCGAGCCTGACATGAGCTTAATTCGAACAAATGAGTTTGAATCGAGCCAACACAAACAAATAATTCATGAGCTATTTCGAACACGAGCAGAACATGAACAAGCCACGGGGTTGCTCGAGCTTGACTAGTTTACACCCCTAGTGACAACATATTGGAGGAAAACAGCAGCCGACGGTTGTTGGGGAAGAGGTGAGGTGGCCTGATGTAGGGCTAGGAAGCTCGTCAGGGTCGAACTACAGCCGGACCACCACTGGGACCCATCGAGACTATCAAAACCTTGGACGAGGAACAGTTGGAGCACTACTTCAATATCGGATAAGAGCCTCGAAGGAAAAATATCAATGTTAAAACATGAACTCATATATCAAAACAAGACCCCTAACTCTAAACACATCATCTATTTATAATGAGGCTAAGACTTTATTTTAGGCAATACTTAAAATAATAAAGAAGAATCAAATCAGGATTTCAGATTTAAGTAAGGAAATAAAGAAAGGGAAAATCAGATTTAGGGAAGGGCAATTAAAGTAATCAAAATTCAGATTTTGGAAAGGACTTAAAATAAGAAAGGTTTTTAAATAGGAAAAGAGAATAAAATATAATCAGGATTTCAGATTTTAAAAAATGATTTAAAATAGGAAAGTGCTAGAAAGAAAAGAAAAGAAAGGGAGAAAAAGAAAGGGGTAAGAGAAAGGGAAGAGAGGAGCGACAGCCCCACTCCATTTAGGGGGGGGGGGGAAGATGGACCCATGCGAGCGAGACAAAATGGGGAAGAAGAAATAGAGTGAGCAAAAGAAAGGATGGGGATCAAGCAGGCTCAAGCATTGAAGGTGTTCAGGGTAGGAATGAGAGTCATGGTGAGGCAGTTTGAAGAAAAGGCTAGGTTTGCTTGTATGGGGGGGGGGGGTGGTCCTTTCAAACCAAGGTGAGCAGCTTAGGTAAAATAAGATTAAGGACTTTAGTTTCCGCAGATATCGTATGCGTGATTTTATATATAACAAAAATTATAAGTTTTAAGTGAAAGAGAATATTACATGGTTAATATTATTTTTATTAAAATTAGAAACAATTGACCAATTAAAAAAATAAAATGAAATTAGAATAAATTTATCAAATTTTATGTATGTGGGTTATTAATAAAAATGGGGAAGAAGAAATAGAGTGAGCAAAAGAAAGGATGGGGATCAAGCAGGCTCAAGCATTGAAGGTGTTCAGGGTAGGAATGAGAGTCATGGTGAGGCAGGTTGAAGAAAAGGCTAGGTTTGCTTGCAATATGAAGAAGAGATATGGACGGGGGTCTTTCAAACCAAGGTGAGCAGCTTAGGTAAAATAAGATTAAGGACTTTAGTTTCCGCAGATATCGTATGCGTGATTTTATATATAACAAAAATTATAAGTTTTAAGTGAAAGAGAATATTACATGGATAATATTATTTTTATTAAAATTAGAAACAATTGACCAATTAAAAAAATAAAATGAAATTAGAATAAATTTATCAAATTTTATGTATTTGGGTTATTAATAAAAATTTTGTAAATAATAAAGTTGTGGTATAATTGAAATGTAAAATAGCCAAGTATAATAAATAAAAATGTTAGGATTTAAGCATTTAAATTTTAAAGAGAGTATTTTAGCTAGAAAGCCAAGCTCAAATCAAATTCAAACATCCATAATTTTAAGCAAACAAAGCTTATACTATCACAAATATTCTAATCATGCTCGACCTTTATTTTGCAAATGAGCTCAAGCTTAAATAAGCTCTCGCATGGCTTGGTTTGATTCAGTTATAGCCCTAACAAAATTTATGACTTCTAGAATATTATGAACTCGACGCTATTTGTTCATTTCTAACATGAAACTATTTCCACTCAGCAATATATTCTCCTTTGAACTCATATCAAATATCATGCTTATACAGCCCACCCAATAATTTCGAGCCTACATAAAATCAACTACTCCTGAGTATTGCTCTCGCATGAATAAAAGCTTTAAGACCCGAACAACCGCCCAGTCAAAGGGTTGCATGAAAGACTCGATCAAAATCTAACCCACCCTCGGATAAAAATTGTTGACAAAAATAAGAGAGCACAACAAGAAACAAAAAAATACTACAATGGAAGGTTTAATAAAAAAGGCACGACAAATTACTCAGTTTAGTGAGATTATCCAGCCTATGTTCACAACCACTAAAGAACAAACAAAAAGTCATTATTACTTTCTATTAATCACCTTACTGGAACTTAATGCATTGTAAATTCAAGGATTATACCCAAAGTTAATCAGAATTCAACACCTTCACATAAATCCATGCACAATGTTTATCTAATATTACACAAATATATACATCCCTTAGAAAAATTCCTTATTAGCATCCGAACAAATATGACGTTGAGGATGAAACCAAACATATAGGAAAAAGAAGAATTGCAAAAGCGTGGGAATAGATGACATTTAAATTATTTATCACATGTCGCTGGAGATTTCTAAATGGTGCTTCAGCAACAAACAGGCTCTATTATTAACAATATAAAGAATACATTTCAACTAAGACGAGCTTCATGGCTAATTTAAAAAAGGTATTTGCAACTTCTTAAAGCTATCTTCAGTGAATAAGTGTCCTGAAGCCAAATGTATAATCTATCTTCCGTTCAAAATACTGCAATTTAAATTGAATATGAACAATTTTTATCCACAATGAAGCAATCTAGATGTTCGGCCATATATTTATCTCATATATTTTAAAATTCTCCACCAAACTAATCCCTTTCACTTTCATATAAATAACACCTTTCATTACCCGGAAAATGAACCAAACATGTCATTCACAAGTAACATTATTAATTCACTGTAATTCAACAATAAATTCGTTGCATTAGACTTAAAAGGATAAGAAAGTATGATTGTCTTTAAAAAGGGATTAATAATTATTTTAACATAAATGCATGATATTGTCTTTAAAAAGGGATTAATAATTATTTTAACATAAATGCATGATAATGACAAGCATCAAGGGCACACGACGCATTAATGTTCATATTTCCGCTTTGACAATCCATAAATAAAGATAACTAATAGAAACTCACTCTATAGAGAAAAAGATGTAACAAAACTGCCTTCTAATTTCCCCAAGCTAGAATTGAATATACGAGCACTTCTGAGTAGTGCATGCATTTTAACAAAGCGTAGACAGCAAGGGAATAATATGCATGTTTGAGTTGGCAATGATTAGAAAATCATGAAAAATATTTCCAGACTATAACGAAAGCAGAAACAATAACCCATTTAAAAAAAGGTAGTAGAGCAAAGACGAAAGAAAGCAATTGCAGGGGAATAGGATGAACTATCGCTGGTTCAACAAACTATAAAATGTACAATAAAACGTACCAATTCATTGGACATAAAGCACAGGCCTGTAGAAGAAAATTCAAGAAGAAATGACATTAGTAAATAACAAAATAACTTCTCAAAACAATTAGAACAATAAATATCAGTAATGCATTATTCGCTAAAATGGAGAATTGAACCAAAAGTAAACAACTATCTATGATGTTACAGGTGAACAATTAATCGTGTGTTGATATCAAAAGTATCAGTAGTAAATAATATTTTACTGGTTACTTGTATATCTCGTGAACTTAGCCTACTAAACAGGTGGCTACGGCTTGCCACAAAACCAATGCTACGGTAAATTGAAAATAGCACAATGTCTTAATAACATAAACTCTGAATGAGAAAGTTTTAGTGATACAATCGAAGGAAATTGAGCGAAGATGATAAATTTCAATGACCAGTCTAAATTAATTGGTTATTGAGTCTTTTGTTATTAAGAATACTTCGGGCCAATATAAGGAAATTGTGTAAAAATCATGCAAGATGGTATATTCATAAAATCATGCCATTATGGGCATTCATTGTCATGCGTAACACCTCTTACCATAGAAGTCTAATAATGTCCATAATCATGTACAATCTAACAGACCGACCACAAGCCCACCAAAAAATTTGAAGGCTTTACTTTAGGCGTAAGGGTGAAAGGGTAATTTAGTCCTATCTTTAGGGTTATGTTATGTAAGATTATTGTCTTGAATCTTAGATTTAAGATTCGGGAGAGATCACCTACCTCTCAAATTATGGGTGTTTATCCCTTATGTATTTGAGTTGTGTTGTTTGATGTTAATGAAATAAAATAATTCATAAAATATTTTGTTTTCCTTAATCTCTATGGAAGTTCATCTCTTTTCTATCAAATCGATATCAAAGCCAACAACAGGATCACGACGTACAACGACATGATCACGATACACTATGGATCGGCAAGACCGTACGACTTGGTGACAAAACTGATATAGTCCCGATTTCAGCTAGTTGGGAAGCCAACGACAAAATCGCAGCATATAAAAGTTCTGCTTTCGCAATCTACAACAGTCCTGGGAGTAACGGTGGCCAAGAAAATATATGCTCAGGAGGGAAAATTAGAAGAAGAGGTGAACCTAATCAAATCTCAAAAGGAGAGGTGTTTCTTGGCCATGGAGAGGTAGTTCTTGTCCATAGAGGGGAGACTCATTGTCCAGGAAGAAATGATGAAAAAAATCATAGAATTTCACGCAAAACCGCAGCTACCCGCCACGGAATCGAGCGACGGCATTTGGATCTGGCATAAGCGGCAGCAATCTGAAGGATTTGTTCAACATGAGAGCACCATCACTGCTTTAAGAGGATTTGAAGCTGCGGGATCGAGCGAAGAAATCAAGAGCGGACTCGAGCGATAGCACTTGGAACGAATAGAAACGGGCAGGTTTGAGTTAAGGAGTTGGGAACGGATTAAAGAGACAATATCTAGAGGGAATCACAGAACATCTAGAAGTTTAGAATGAGCGATAGAAGGCGGAAAGAGTAGGCAAGAAATTCGGGGCTGGAAAAGATCGGCTCTGTTGACCTCACTTTTGTCGAGGTTTAGTCTTCCTCCTAGGATTTAGGGTTCTAGCTTTAGGAGCTTCCCCGACGATCTTAGATTCTTAGCAATAGGCCTACCTCGTTTTAGATTGTTCGAAGCCACCTCGTCACTCTTTTGGAATCCCGGACGAAACTCCGTACCGCTAGCTCTTAGCAGGTTGGAATTGACGTTAGAAATCCAAATTGAGTTCCTATAGGACCACCGGACCTTAGGACGCCCTCGTGCACATTTCCTCGCACCACCGAAGCACAAATTCGCCGAGCCACGCCCTCGACGCTTTCAATCACTCCGCGACGGATCGAGACCGACGTCGGACATCGGGACGATCAACGTTGAGTCGACTTCGGAAAATGTCGGATTTGACGCACTTTCGACGCTACCGTCGACGAGGTTGTCCGAACGACCTCAGATGACGAAATGGACTGCGCTGTTGCGTCCGGAACGTCGTTTCTGCCTAAAATTGATATTTGATTTGCGACGATCGCCCGCCGGCGGAAATTGCGATTTTGGACGTGTTTTTAATAAAATTAATAATATATATATATATATATATATATATATATATATATATATATAAACTTATTTAATCTATCCTAAGCTCTAATCCCTACCCGTTCGATCGGCTGGTTGTCTCTCTCGCTCGTTCGATGGGGGCTCCCGTTCCCTTCTTCTCCCGCGCTCGAGCGTGCCTCATCCTTGTAGCCGTTGCCCACTTGAGCCGCGCGTGGTTCTCCCTATACCTTCTCGAGTGTTATCCTGCACGAGGGTCACCTCGCGTGATCTCCTGCTCGACTCCTGCTCCCGCCGCCGAGCTTCGGCCCCTAGCTGCGACACTTTGTCGCCATCTTCCTGCCATTCCCCACTTGTGCCCGGCTCTACAGGTAAGGAGCGGCACTTCATCTCCTCTTCTACCTATTAATACTCCATTTTGGGATGAGCTTAGGGTTGGCCTGAAAATCCTTATGAGGAAGGGGAGGTGTTGTTGGATTGCTACTTGAGATTGTTGTTCCTTTTATGTACTTCATGTTGTCTGGTAACTCTCCCTATTCCCTTCTCCTTCTCGGTTTGGCCCAAGGAAGCCGCAATCCTTGCTCTCGGCTTGGCTTCCCTGTTTACAGTGTTCGGCTGGCTGTTTATATGCTACAAAATGCCTTATCTAATTGCTTGAAATGATGATTCTTAGCTTTTATTCTCTAATGGCATGCTATTATGGTCTTATATAAATGATTAGAGTGTTTTATTGTTTGAAACATGAATAAGAATAGAGATTTGAGCATGTTTTAGAGCATAAGCTTGATCATTTGCTTGAAGTAGTGGAAAACATGGCATGGTTTTGGTTCCTTTCTTTTCCCTATTTTCTTCAAATGATAAAATGCAGTTCATTTTCATTTTCCTATGGTTAAAGGGCTTGAAGTATGGCTTTGGAATAATGTTAGTTCTTCTCCTTTCTTTTGTTCAAAAAGCAAGTTGAAGTGATTAAAATGTGGCTTTTGGGACAATGATGATTCCTTTTTCAAGCATGTTAGGATATATATTGCAAAGCTTCCTATTCACTTTTGCTTGGCATGAATCATGGAAGGATTTATTTGGCTTTTGTTTTTTTTAATATACATATGGGGGCTTGTTTCTTGCTCTTTATATCTTTCCCTCACAAAGATTGCATGCTAGGGAGAAGCTCAAACTTAATTTGGAAGAATTCATGTTTGTCTCATGTAAAGCATGTGGTGGCTTTATACCTTGAATATATGGAAATCTAGCCCTTCATAAAAGCATGTTATAAAGACTTGGAATATTTCTATGTTTGTTCTTGTTTGCAAGCATAATAAGATGGGTATTGAGATGTTCCTTGCTCACTTTAGCTTGACATGAGGCATGGAAGCATTCACTTAGTTTTATATACATGTGAAGCTCATTTCTGGTTCCTTGTAGCTTTCCTTTATAAAAATCGTATACTAGGGCGGAGTTTTAATTTAATTTGAAAGAGCCCCATGCTCACTCTCGTGATAAATATATAGTGGCTCTATATTTTGATATGTTGAGTATGTGGAGGTATTTGTTATAGCCTCATGCTAAATTTGGTCTCAACTTTACCATGGCTCAGCTTAGTCTCATTTGGATACTCAGTTGGTTTACCCTAGCCCCTATCCGAGAGGCTATTTCAATGTATATTTGCTGCTCTTATTTCAATGCTTTGAGAAATTTATTTTGGCTTTGTTTGGGAGCTTGGTTGGCTTGATTTATTTCCTATTCGAGAAGTCCATTTTGGTATCTTGGATTTATGCTTATATTAGGTTTTGTTGAGCCTTGTTATGTTCTTTGTTTTGAGCCCAATTTGGGACTCGGTTTTAGTCTTACATGGGTTGATTTCTTGTTGGCTTTGTTGTTTCCCCTGTTTTAATTTGAGGCTGGCCTCATTCCAGCCCAGCCATGGCTCGGGTTCGACCCTATATGGGCTCGGGTTTGGCTCATTTAGCTCCCTTTTGCTTTAGCTTTAAGTGGGGAATGTTGTGACTTGATTTTATACTGATTCCCACACTTGCTATGGTTCGGGTTAGGCCTGCAGTGCCTCGGTTTTGCTCTCATGATATTTGTCTTTGCCCTGGCTTTGTTGTGAGTGGGTTGTAGTTGGATATTGGCTCGGTTTCCTGCTACGTGGTGGCTCGGGTTTAATTTTGTGTTGGAGATGTTGTAATTTGGAGTTGGGCTGATTTATTTGGCTCGGCTAGGTGCTTAATTGAGGCTCGGGTCGGAAATTTGGAGCTCTTTGCTTTGGCTGTGTTGGGAGCCGTTTTCAGTTTGGAATTGAGCTAATTGTTGGCTTAAGTGTGGCTATATGTGAATTCAAATCCCATGGCTATTTGATAAATACCTTTATACATTTTGTTATGAGCTTGGAATTGAATTGATTTTATGGGGCTTGTCCTCTCATTGGGATTGGTCGTGAGCCTCATTGTGGTGATTTGGATGCGGGGGATTTCTTGCCTCTTGCTGCTCCTTTGTTGTAGCCTTGGCCGTGAGCCCTTTTCTCCTATTTGTAGCCTTGGCCGAGAGCCATGGTGGGATGATTGATGTGGTGATGGTCTTGCTCCTTGCTATTCTTGCATATGAAGTTGATTGAAATGATTTGGAGATACCTCTTAATTCACTTGTGAGAAGAAATTTAATACCATGTTTGGGATGTTTCATTTGATAGAATTAGAATTGATTTGGAGGATTTGCAAGCTTGTCCATTCACTTTCTTATGTATTGAAAGCGTTGTGATTAAGGTGACCTTCCTGTTGCTATAGCTTGAGTCCCGAGCCCGTAGGTGAGCCTACTGGGGGAGTCTGTATTTCAGGAATTGAAAATTAATGCGGGTACTTGGAGTTTGGCGGAATCCCGAGCAGTGGTCCGCAGTCCGTGGCTTGGTCGACATCTTTATGTCTTGTTTCATGCTTTTACGACCGTCGTTTGGGGAAAGCGGTGTGTTCCTGGGGTTTAGTCCTTATCCTCTCCGAGAGCGCCGATGTGTCTTTAGGTCCTTTTTTTTAGGTGGTGTAAGGACGGTCGGGAGTTCAGGGTGACTTACTTGTTTTGATTGTCATTGGAAAACGGTTCACCTCTTTTTACGAAAATTGTGTTAGGTGGACCACTTTCCCTCTTTCTTTCCTTGTTCCCTCGTCCTTTGTTTTTCTCCTTGTTTCTTGGCTCGATGTCCGCACTTACTGGGGACGTGTAGGTGTGCGCATATAAGCTCTCTTTGAGCTATATGTGAGGTCATCATGCAAGCGCGTCAAGTGCGGTGCGGACACCGATAATACCGCATGGGAAAGCGTTACGAGAGAATCATAGAACGGCGTCGCCCGACTCGCAGACTGCAGTAGAGGTAGAGCGGAATCACGGCACTATTCGCCCGTCCTCGAGCGTTCTCATCGCCGACGGTCTAAAGATGTTAGTAGTCACTAGTCCTATTAGGATAACCTAACCCGCTGATCGAAAATATTTTAAAACAAAAATACATACATTCGAAAAATACAAAATTACCTCCACCACGACACAGACTTACTTACCTACAAATTTTTACTTCAGTACGTAAACCCAAAATGAAACGTGTGAAAATTTACAGAGGTCCACTGGTCTGGCTACTCGAGTCGGGTTAGAAGTTGTCTTCCGTAGAAAGTCTGGCCCAGTGAGTCAAGACCTACGATTGGACATATAAGCAGCTACGAGTCCTTAACACCACCGTGCTTACGGGTCTTTTTTCCAGATGCCCCATGGCTTCCTTACGGTTCGTCGTGATTTTAGCGGGACATCTGTGTACTTCTTTTCTGGTGTTTTGCGGTTTTCACTACGACTTTGTTTTGCTTTCATTTGTGATTTTCTTCGATGTTTTTTCTACGGACGTTCTTTTCTTTCTTTCTCAATTTTCTTGGTTTTCTTTTACGATTTTCTTTGCTCCCTCGTCGTCTTTCTTTTGTTTTATCGTCGGGTTTTCGCACTTTGTTTACTGTGCACGTACAGTAGTACCCCTGCTTAGTTAGGTCTGCCCTACTACGTTTACTTTTGCTCTTTTCTTGCACTAATGTCTTTTCTGCAGAAAACAATAAAAATGAAAACAATAAACAGGTAGCGATACACCGCGGGTAATCATCGCCTATGTACACTTGCAGCATTTTTCTACTTATTTCCTTTATCGCGTAAAGATGTTTTACTTTTCTAAGACTCGCTCCTCGCTAAGATAACGATGTTTTACTTTTTCAGCATACACTCATGTTTAGCATAGCATGTTTACTATTTAGCTTAGCATAACCTGCTTGTGATACCTGCTTCTTGTTGTTCACTATAGCATTTCCCTGTTTGTTTTGCATGCTTCCTTTTATTGCTACCCTTATCATTGTTGCACACACTCACTCTTACAATAAAAGTGATAATAAAAATAAAATAAAATAACTTGCATGTTCACTTTAACTTAAACTTTAAACCTAAACCGCAACCTTGCTTACTGACTTGAGACTTAGAGCACGGTGGCAAGCACGATGCCATCTTCTTCAATAAAACATGTGTCGACATCAAAAAACCATTCCTTAGTCTAAATAATAAGTCTCAGTGACTTCGGAGGTAGTCCGCCTAGCGCGACATAAATCCTCACCTGTTCTTTTAGGCTTTTGCACCGCCCTGCTGTGCAATATAAGCCCTAACTCGCTTAGGATTCCGAGGTCGTCGTCTGATACGGCATAAATCCTCCTATTCTTCAGGTTGTTTGCATAATCAGGATATTATGCAAATGTAATCCCTATAATTAATTGGCATGATTGAAATCAAATTAAATCCATTTCCAAAATTTAAAGCCTAACCTTAGGATAGTCTGGGACGTCATCGAGGTTCTCCTCGAGGTCCGTGACGTCCCCTACCTCTCTTTCCTTTGACTCTGGAAGTAACTGTTCTACATTTGCGTCTTTCACCTACTGGATTTCCTACTACCACACTTCGTTGAAAACCCTACCATTGAACTCATGAAGATATAGACCCCTGATCTAAATCGAGAGTTCTCTCAGGTGACTTCGGTCATTTGAGGGGTAATTGACTATAGGGGCTTGCTTCTATAGGGAGCTTTAAAGACCTCAGATAATATAAACCCTATTTAATTCTTTTTTGTATTAAATAGGGGAATTTGTCGGTCCACATAAAGGTTCGTGACTGTAACGGATGTCATGAATTATGTAGTTTATTTGATCGAGCTGATATCGTTAAGTAGAGTGTTTATTCTTCGAATGGATGCGTTACATTGCGATATTACGCTCGTTCATTCAAACTGCTAAACGAATGAGATCCGTCCACTCTTATTCTCATATTTTAAAATTTAAAATTTTACTTTCAAAACTAATATACATATAAATTAAATCAAACGAGCATTTCAGCGGCCGACAGGCTCGAAGAATTTCGGTCAATGACAGGGAACTGCGATGGTTGGGACCCCGACGGAGGGCTGCATTCATCCGTGCCAGTGGATTTTTTTGCAGCAGGAATTGATCCAGACTAACAGGGTGCTTAAGGGGACGGGCGAGCTGCTTATACGGTGATCCAGACTTACGAAAGAGTGAAAATCAATATGATCCAAGGAAGGGAACCCAACCCCCGTTTCATGGGTGAGATGAGCTTCGGTTGAGGAAATTAATGTGGAGAGCACACATAAGGAAGTTGAAGGTGTCGATTTTTTAAGACGTTGATGCCTATAGTAGGCTTCACAACATGAAATAGATACATGATACGAAATTTGCAAAGATTCTGGCATTGATGCAACAACTACAATAATTTGAAGAAGTTTTCTAATGGTCATACGGATTGCCGCCTAGGAGGAGCACGGGCATGCAACAACAACCCTAAAATTGAGGGTTTCTTCCATCAGGGTGCGCCCATACAACTATCCCCAAGTACAGAAGGATAAGATCAAGTAATTAATCCAAGAGATGTTGAGGCCAAAATCATAGAACCTAGTATGAGCCCCTTCTCTAGCCCAATTTTGTTAGTGAAGGATGAGAGTTGGCATTACTGTGTGGATTCTCGAGCAGTGAAGAGGGAAATAGCACCTGACAAATTTTTCCTATCCCGATGATCAATGAGTTACTGGATGAGTTGTTTGGGACTACAGTATCCTCGAAGCTACGGTATCCTCCAAGATAGACTTGAAATCAGGATATCAACAAATTTGAATACGACAAAAAGAAATGTACAAGACTTAATTTCTGCTGAAGTGGAAAGAATTCCCAGAGCATGGGGCCAAGTGAAAGTTAAACGACTTGATCCAATAAAAGATTTTTCTTTTTCCCCTTGAGACAACGTGTTTTAGGCACAAGGCTAAAAGGGCAATTTAATCATTTGTTAGTTATTACTGTGGGTTATAAATATAGTTTAATTTGTTAGTGTTAGATGTTTTAGGCTTAAGGTTTGAGAGAGATTACTCACCTCTCATATTGTAAGTATTAGGGTTAGGGTTTGGGAGAGATTGCCTACCTCTCAAATTGTAGGTGTTTATCATTCATGTATTCGGGTTGTGTTGTTCTGTTTAGTGCAATAAAATATTTTATTTACCCTAATTTTTGTGAAACTTCATATCTTTCCTATCACAATCCTCTCAAAAAGATTAGGCAGACTGAGAACGTCACAGGCCAACCAGATAGCTTATAATTAACCATGTCAAGAACTATAGTCGGACGGTATTAACATTTAATTTACTTTCCACTGATTTTCAAAAACTTTCAATATGTATAAAAGAGTAACTAAAAAACCATAAAGTACACTGCACAGAAATGAAAACACCCATAAATAACTACATAGTCTACAAGTAAAACATCTCAATCCACATAAAATAATATCTCTACACAAATATAAATAGTATAAAATGAAAACTATATCATAATATCCAACAACAGTAGTCATCCTCTTGTAAAGTAAATTCCTTCTGCCAAACATATAAATCTACAATTTTTTTATTCCTGAAAGAAACAGTTAAGATCAACAGTTTTACACGACTTGAAGAATAATTATAATATTAATATGCATTAAATTCATATACAAAAGTTATGATATGAATGATTAAAAAAAAATACATTCATTATTTTATAAAACCGTAAGCATTCATTTTAGATTTATACCTTCTTATTTTGATTTAAGTATTTACTTTGTTTAACTTATTTAAGAGTCATACCAAGATTAACATCATACCCAAAAACATTCTCAAAATTGCAACCGTAGATACTGTCAAATTTTGCACCAAAAGATACGCCATAATCACTTCTTTTAATTACTTCCCTTTAAGGTCGATAAAACCACTATTTACTTTTTTTTTATTTCACTTCATTCATTTCAGAAAATCTTTAATTCACAATGTCTTTGATTATGAAAGCATTCTATGAAGAAACAGTGCAGATCTTTATTTAATAAAACATTAATTTCATGCATACAAAAAAATAATTACTTTCCGAAACCTGAATCCTTTTTTCTTTCCCTTGGATTCCTCTTTTGTATTCTTTAATTAACACTCATTGCACCTTTACATCAACACGCCTAATTAAAACTCGTAGATTTCCTAAAGTAATGTTTAAAGATCGACATTAATTTAACTATGTAAGAATTTTATAATTAAAAACACTAACATCTTTTCACTTTAAAATTTTGTCCTCTTCCTCAAAACCCAAAGATTTATCAATCTTCTTTCACACTTCATAGTTGAATAAAATTCAATCACATTAATTTAAAAAAGTATATCACTTATTCTAATAACAATATAATTATTGATATTTACCTTATAAGTATCTTGAATTCATCTCCTTCCTCTCTTAGCTCGCTCACTTTACCAACTTCTTCTACATTCAAGCTGAAGTTTCTATACTTAAGAGTCCAAATTCACACGCGTGTGCGCACACACATGATTAATTTAATAAAAAATCTTAAACTTATCTTTAAATCTTTCGGTCGAGCGCGCACGCACGCACGAGCTCTCACTTCTCGTAGCACGTGAGCTTTTTCTCCTCTTAAAGGGAATACACTCCTCTTCCTTCGAGCGTGGCTTGACTCCAACACCAACACAGCACCGCCTACTCCCTTTCCTTCACATGGCTAGGCATGAAGTCTCGACTTCAACCCTAACAACAAACCAATCTCCTCCCTCACAACTCCTGGTCAATCGAGCGCAATATGTTTCACACGGTAGGGAAAAGTCGCATAATCCTTCCTCCTTCGATTTCATCATCTTCTTCTTCTTTTGTTGTTCATATGGTTTCCTCCGTCCTTCTGAATTAATGAACGGCGGCTTCTCGTTGACTAAGCATTGGTGTCGGATCTGAAACTCTTAGACAAAATCGCAAGCTAGGGTTAGAAACAACCATACCTTCCTTCTATTTCTTCTGCTCTCGCTCTCTTTCTCGTCCGCGCCCGATCTCCGTAGGCTGCCAACGAAAAGAGTCCCCTTCAACTTCTAATAGTCGAACTGCTCGATTGTTATATACATAATCGATTTTTATTTTTATTTCTTTATTTCATTTATTACAATCTCCTCTCCTTATAAAAATTTTATCCCCGAAATTTCAAAATAATCATGAAAGAAAACATACCTCAAATGAAAAGTTGTTAATATCTTTCTTACATATCAAAAATTTCTCCGAATACCATTCTTCTTTGATCCGTGCTTCCATAAAACATTTACGAATGAGACATCCTATTACGAAACTTCATTACATCATAATCCAACATTCATTCAGGCTCCTCAATATGTCAAATCAGGATGAATATCAACTAAGTTGGATATCTCCCTACTCGATTCATCTGCGATATAATTTCTAAGTAAAAAAATGTAAAAACATCATGCACTCCGTGCAAATGAACTAGTAAAGCCAATCTGTAAGCCACATTTTCAATCCTTTCCACAATACCATTCTTCTTTGATTCGTGCTTCCATAAAACATTTACGAATGAGACATCCTATTACGAAACTTCATTACATCATAATCCAACATTCATTCAGGCTCCTCAATATGTCAAATCAGGATGAATATCAACTAAGTTGGATATCTCCCTACTCGATTCATCTGCGATATAATTTCTAAGTAAAAAAATGTGAAAACATCATGCACTCCGTGCAAATGAACTAGTAAAGCCAATCTGTAAGCCACATTTTCAATCCTTTCCACAATCTCATATAGGCAGATATATCAAGGGCTCCACAGCCTTGAAAGACTAATTTGATGCAGATAAATTCTTCAGCTTCAAACTCCACTGGTCCGTGCTTAGTATCATAATATTTCCTTTGTCTAACATGCATTGCCTTCAGTCTGTCTCTGATCAGACTAATAATTTCAATGACATCAACTAAATCAGTTTCAATGATCTTTCGCTCACCTATTTCAGCCCAACATAAAGGTGTCTTACACTTTTTTTCCACACAAAACTTCATATAGAGTTATATTAATACTAATCTGATAACTGTTATTGTAAGTGAATTCTACTAAAGGTACATGTGATTCTCATCATCCACCAAAATCAAGAACATATAACCTTAGTAGATCCTTCAAATTCCGAATAAGCATTTCTAACTGGCTATCTGTATAAGGGTGAAAGATTGTACTGAAAGTCAATCTGGTACGGAAAGTTTCCTGAATCTTCTTCCACAATCTGAAAGTAAATGTCATCTCTGTAGAGAAAATAGACTTTATGCAATCTCGCAATTTGATTCACATATAATTTGGCTAATTACTGAATTGGATATGTCTGTATAATAGGTAAGAAATGAGCAGACTTAGTTATCAATAGTTACTAAATAACATCACAACCCTAACGCGATCTTAGCAACCCAATCACGCAGTCATAACAATCTCCTCCCATTTTTACTGGAATCAGTAAGGTTGTAACTGACCTCCAGAATGTTGATCTTTTGCCTTCACTAGCTGACTTGTAGGACACTTAGCCACAAATTCTATCACACACCTCTTCAATTTTGGCCACTGCAATGTTTCATTAAGATTCCAGTACATTTAATGACTCTCCTCATGAATAATATAGTTACATAAATGCGACTCCTTGAGAATTGCCCGTCTCAAATTATTAACCTCTGCAACATAAACTTTGCCCTAATATTTCAATAAGACAACTTATCTAACACAAAACATCTCCAAACTGACTCCCTTGACCAACTCCAGAACTTTTTGAACATTGTTATCTCTGCCTAATGAATTTTGACCCCTTTATTGCCAGCACAAAGTCAATAAAATGAGAATAATCTTGAACAACCGAACATATGATCACTTGCATCAGAAACAATTATTCAAGAATGAATAAATTTAGAGTTAACACATAACAATGCACTAGCTTGAGAGCTACCATTTTGTACTGAAGAGCAAGACAGATTTGGTGATAATTTTGAAGATTGAGACAACTTATCTAGGTGCTCTAATTGCTCCTTAAAGAGTAGTATTGCATCTAAGCTGGTAGAAGGCTCTTGAATTCATCAACAGCGGTTTGTTGACATGACTTTCGTGATTTACCATGAAGCTTCCAACATGTATCCTTCATACGACATGATTTTTTGCAATGCTCGCACCACCATGAGTAGGGTGAATTGGTTTTGGGATTGTTGAAACTAACAAAAACGGTAGAATTTATTTAAGCATCGATTATCGCCGACTTGTACATCATCAAAGGAGAGAATATTTCAATCATGAGTCATGTCAACACTCAAAATTGAGTAAAAAAAGTTGATGAGGGCAGCTCCATTAGAGAAGAAGCTGAAGGGTTGAGACAAATTAAGTATTTGATAGGCCTACTTTCGATCCAATTAAATTCAATTCTTCGGCTCACGGTACTTCGGAACGAAAGTCTTCTCAATAAGAACTAGATGAGGAACAAAAAGAACATGTCCTCATTCTCTCAAATTACAAAATCCAATGGCGTCGTAGACCAGGAGAAACCAGCAAGATAAGAAGCACATCGAGAAGCCCACATCTGAATAACAAAAAATGATGGAAGAGAAAGATAAGTAGAGGTGGTGGAGAAAGTCCCTCCTGAAAAGAATGTCGTAATTGAGAGCTCAACCTGCGCAATTACGACGCTAGAGGAAAGATAGAGGTCGGGTCTATGAACGTCGCAAACCACCTATTTCCTTCCTAGCCGACACTAACCGCGACTATACAGCGAGGGGTTTGTCACAATCCACACATTGCCTTCCCAGCTGGATCTAATCACGACCGTATTGCAAGGGGTCTACCGCGCTCCAGTCGTTCTTCCCGCGATCAAGTAGTTGTCTTCCTGGCAAGCTTTAATGGTGACTATATCGTGATCTAATCGATGTCTTCCAGCAAGCTCTAATCGCGATTGTATCGTGAGGGGTCTGCTACGATCCAGTCGTAGTCTTCCTATAGAACTCAAACCACAACTGTATTGCGCAACTGGGAGGGGCACAAAATCCGCATATGATAACATCCTCATTTCGAAGGCAAAAGGTGGACTCTGATAGCATATAATTTTTTTGAGGAGAAAAAATTAGCGATCTTCAATTTGATGGAAAATGATTACAACATAGAATGAGGAGGATGGCTCCAATATTAGGAACAAAATAAAATAAACCATAACTCCACATTATAAAAATTAAAAAAAAATAACATAAATTACAACATACCAATAACAGTAGATTCTAGAAATAGAAAAAAAAATCAAATAATAAAATATACTAAAACAAAAAATTCCTAATATCCAACAAAAATAATTGATTCATTTAAAAGGCATCGAGCCTCTTTGATGTAGTGCCAAGGAAAGCAGGGTAAGTAGGTTACTTAAATGCTAGAGGTAATCATCCATTGATATCATTATAATACTCCCAAAGTTTGGATGAATATCAAATCAATAAGGGACATTTGCATACATACCACGCAATTCTTTTGTATCTACTTATCTAACACAAAATTTAATATTTAAATTCATAATACTCAAATCTTTAACATCACGTCAAAAATATAACTTTTACTAACATTTTAAAAGTCAAATGCAGTGTTTTATGCATAGGTTTATAATACCGATATATTATAAATGTAACTATCAAACTTTAGGCATTTGATGATGTAAATCCATAAAAATTGTGTGGTACGTATGTAAATTTCCCAATAAATAGAGCTAATTTTTTTCAATTAGGGAAAAATTGATGTAGTCTTCAGCGTTTATGCTTGCAGGTATGTCAACATGTGACTTCTTCTGCGGCTTCTTATTCGACTCTAACTATAACGTTGACACTTTAGCAGACATGTATTTTTTTTATTTTTCGCAAGACTACAGCAGGGGTGGACCTTACAGCTCTTTCAACTCCTCCAATAATTCTCTAATGAAATATATGTGATTCCAAAGATTCCTCCTTCAAACAGTTGCATCTTTACGTTTATTTATTCTTATCAGATGACTATATATACAAATAAAAGCATTGAATACTAAAAGAAATTTACTTTATATGTGCAAAATCATTTTCCTTTTGGAACTTAACTCCATTGATGAAGTAAAAGACTCCAAACTATGAGGGAAGTCATCTTCTTGAATGAGTATGAGGCATGCCACTTTTGCTGAATTTCCTCATTTCTTTCACTCATTTTTTAGTCATCTACTTAGTTTTTACTTTATTGGTAGAAAATGTGATTTAAATTATCATAATTATTACCTTCTATTACATAAAATTCCTATCATTTGTGTAATATTCATGATCCCTAAATTTGTTGTTGTTAATTTTTCGTTGAAGATGAACGATCCTTCTATCAAAAACTTTATTGTTTATGATTTTTCATTGAACATAGTGAAAAATTTTAGATTAATAAATTGCGTTGTAAAATTTGTTTGTATGATAGGATTATTTTTTTACTTTACATGATAGATCTGTGAAAACCCTAGATCCTAAGACATCAAATTCATGATCCTTAAATTTATTGTTGTTAATTTCTCGTAGAAGGTGAACAATCCTTCTACAAAAAACTTTATTGGTTATGATTTTTCATTGAACAAAGTGAAAAAATGTTTAGATTAATAAATTTCGTTGTAATATTTGTTTTGTTAGATAGAATTATTTTTTACTTTACATGATAGACCTGTGAAAACCCTAGATCCTAAGACATAAAACATAAATTAGCAATAAGAACATGGAAAGAACCATCAACGATGAGAAAGTTCCATGGCCATCTTATGTCCTTAACATATGATAAAATGCTTGCATATAGTACATTTAAAATTTAACAGTTCAGCTAGCTAGATCCAAGAAAAGTATAGTACAATGAGGCCATAGAATTCCATGGACATATGTTTGAATCACGCAAGTAGCCAATCTTACTATAGTCTGTCAAATACTGATTTCTGAAATTTTCTTCATGCATTTCTTCATATTTGCTTATTTAAAAGATTGCTGGATTTCTGCAATTTTCACTGCATTTTGCTGTTTTGGGTTTGTGCACAAGGTTTTACAGAACCTTTAGTGTAGTTTTAGCTTTCGTGTACATATATTGATCAAACTTTTGTGTCGTGAGTTGGAAACCATTGTCAAAACACACGGAATAATTGAATAGCTAATGCAAATTTTGAATAACGTGCAAAGTTAGGAACCTGTGAGATAATCTTCAATGTCCAGGCCAAATTCTGAAGCATCCACTGCACACATAACTCAAAATAAGTGTTTGGTGGAGTGCTATCACCATATCTGATGAGCGCTAAGGCACCAAAGCAAAAAGTATAAAAAAAAATGAAAATTGAAAAAATTGCAGAAATCTAACTAGTATAGCACAATAAGGCATGGGAGCGAAGGTTTCAGATGTAAAAATCACTGCAACTCAATAGATTTTGTGAAAAAATTGAATATAAGAATATTTACTAAGAACCAACCAATATAGAAAAATAAAATGCATATATCATTCTAGTGCGTCTGTGTGTGCGTGAATTTTGGCACGAGTTCACCAAACTAATCACGCAACTTATTCAAGTAGAGCTCGAACGTGCAACGCAATGGTTGAAAATAAAGTGAAGAAGCCCAAAGTATTTGGTTAGATTGCAACAGCTTCATAACACATCGATGGTATAGAAAGAGCTCAAGCTTGAGGAACCTAAATCTCATCAATTTAAGGGGTTGTGAATTTCTCGTAATCCTAATTCTTTGAATACTCATATGAATGACAAAATCTAAAGCCAATAGCCAAAGCTTCGTATATTCCTTCATTGTTCGATTTGAGAGACAATAGGAATAATAAAGGATGCTAAACTTGAGATATTAAAAATAAGACCCAAGTATGCTTTCATTTTAAGAAGTCGGTTGGGATTTAGGAACCTCATTAAAGT
The DNA here is from genome assembly GCA_022702705.1 of Papilionanthe hookeriana x Papilionanthe teres. Lineage (NCBI taxonomy): Eukaryota > Viridiplantae > Streptophyta > Magnoliopsida > Asparagales > Orchidaceae > Papilionanthe > Papilionanthe hookeriana x Papilionanthe teres. The sequence goes on from CM040428.1 coordinate 52,556,737, forward strand.
TGTCCCATCAAAGTGTAACACCAAAGAAACGAAATCTTAGGCCACTATACTTGAGATGTGCTCACCAAACTGAATATCAATGAGTGGAGAATCCAAAAAAATTAAATAGGCTACTTGGGAATCATCTAAAGCATGTCTTTGATTGCCCGACAAGCAACAAAATTAATGTTGAACTAGAAATTGGTCATACACCAATGCAGTAAATATCTTGACAATGTTAATGATTTTCTATGAATATATTGTAGATCTTGTGCGGATGAACATAGTGTTATCGCATTAGCATCATGAATTAATGCAATACCATGCTTCTTAAAGGCTGCGCATCTTTCCTCTGTCAAAATAAGTAGTTGATTAAGATGGTATAAACATTATCCTTGCCCTTTTCATTAACCCAAGTTAAAAAGGGTCCAAGCAATTCATCCCGTGTAGCTGTATAAAGTATCAATAATTTTTCTTAGCAAGCATGGTGAAAGGATAACATCTATTGGACATGTTTAAAATAAATCATCACAAAAAGACAAGCTTTGCCTTGGAAGGAATATCAACTGAGCAAGTCTCCTCATTGATTCTATATCAACAATGGTCTTAATCATTGATGGGTTAATCTCAACATCTTGGTAGCAAATAATGAAGCCTAAGAATTTATTTAATGATACCTCAAATGCACACTACAAAAGATTTACCCTTAAGTCATATTGATGTAGAAGCTTTTAAAATCTCCACAAAAAAATTACGTTCATGATGACATAAGAACCAAGTCACCTAGGCAACACTCAACTTATCAATAAATGAGATCACCAAAGAAGAGGGTCATAACATGTTAATAGGTAGTTTCGGAATCCTTCATGTTGAATGGCACTACCTTGTAGCAATAAATGATGATGAGGGTGCAAAACAAACTAAGCTACTTATCTTTAGGAGTGAACTTAACTTGATTATATTCAAAGGACCCACCATAAAGGAAAATATGGTAAGGGATAAAGCAATGTCGACCACAAGCTCTAAAATGAGTAAAGGGAAGCCATTATTTAGACAATCCTTGTTAAAATATAAGAAGCCGAAGTAGAATAAAATCTTGGCATACTTCTTTCATATAAAAGCCCAGTTCTCTTACATATTTCATCAAGGTAGTGCCGGTTCAACAAACAGTTGCTAGGCGCAAGGGAGTTTAAAACAAGTGTTAGGAAAATCAAGCGGAAGAGAGGCGGCTGGACCAAGAGAAAGCAAGCCATGAGAACAAGCAAAGTGAAAGAGAGATCAAGCAAAGTGAGGTGGGGCGGCAAAATAGGGTTTAAAACTAGTGTTCGGAAAATCAAGCGAAAGAGAGGCAACTGGACCAAGGGAAGACCAAGAGAAAGCAAGCCATGCAAACAGGCAAAGTGAAAGAGAGATCAATCAAGTAAGGTGAGAAAGAAAGAGACAAAAAATGAAAAGGAAGGAAGAAGGGAGTCAAGGCCAAGAGAGAAGTGCGAGCGAAGAATAGGCAATTGGAACAGAGACTGAGCAAGACAATCAAACTATTTCTAGCTTGTGAACGAATGATCGGGTTTAAGCAATTGACGACAAGCTAAGGTCCAGGTTTGGGTAAAATGAAATATTATTTAGGATGTTATTTTATCTAAAAATGATAATAAATATAAAAACAACAAAGATTAGATTAAAATTTTGAATTACAAAGGCCTTTTGAGAGATAATGGATGGAAATGTAGACAATATAGACGTGACGGTTTTAATTTAGATTTAAAACTTTATTAGAATTATTGTTGAAAATTAGAGTGTTCGATTAAAAATCTTCTAAAAGAATATTTAAATAGTAGTAAGATTGTAATCGATAAAATGTTTAGCAATACAAATGCAAAGAAATATCAAATGTTGAATTAATAATAAGCAAATATTAATTATGGGTTATAAAATTGAATAATAGTGGAAATTAATTAAGATTTATATCAATTAAAGAGAGCAAAGTAAATAAATAAATAAATGTTATAATATGCATATTTCATATAAAATTATAAAATTAGCAGTCTGATTGGAATGATATGATAAATATAAAATTGAGGGTTTGTAAACATTAATTATAATTATGTATTTGACTAAAGATGTAAATTAAGAACTATTTTTACATTTAGATGACAGAAGGATATCACTAGAAAAGGTGATTAAATTGTGCTAAAAATAAAAATATGTATAAAATTATGTAATATTAATGTCTAATATGGAGTAAAGATTAGAGTGGGAAAATCAAGTCTACCGGATTTACAGTGGGTACTTATATATCTGATTTATAGAAAACATGCTTCTTCTAAACTAATTGTACCAAATGATATTGACATTTGTTCAATCAATTGTTATTACAAATTCAATCATAATTTATCTTTTCTATTGAATGTATTGTCAGTAATGAAACGAATGCTACATGTCTCTTAACTTGTTTAGATTATTTATCTTATGCAAGGTTTACCATAGAAATGTATTGAATGAAGTGAAAAATACAAATAAAATATAATATATGAAAGCACTTGTATATACATGTTAACTTACCGAGTTCAACCCATAGAAAAGAAGATAAGATGCTCCCTCGATGATATTGAATTTTTAGGTTTTAGGGTTTATACTACACACAACACTCAAGCTAGAATAAAATAGGTCTTCCTCAGTCTTAGTTTCTAGAGAATACAAATCATAAAAAGCATTATCGCAAGAAATAGAAATAAACGCCACAAAAGGAGACCTCATGCATAGCTTTCTTTTATTGCCTATTAGGCATAAAATTCCTAATTATGAGGAGCTGGAAGGAGAGCAGGCTTCTCTTTGACGTTTACAAATTTCTTTCTTTCGATTCGGTTGGCATCTTTTAAAGGCTAAGATGATACAATAGTACAAACGTCCTTGGGTGGGGGAGGGAGAGTTAACCTTTATCGTTTGGCTTGGTGAGGCCTTCCCTCATAGCCTGAAGAGTCCTGACTAAATGTTTGATCATTGTGTTTGTCATTAGAGAGAAGGTAAATTGCCATTCTCCCATGTGATTGGTGGAAGATGAACCAACAATAGTAGATGTATGAAACTCTAAAATAATATGCATTGTAATCTTCTCAAGCACTCCAAGAAACTATGAAAGAATTGTACTTGATGGGAGATGCACTCCTACTCAACCAATTCTTAGACATATAGCAATCTTTTACGGAGTTGGGATGGTAAATTTGACTGCAAGAAATTGAACCATTCCCCTGAATCCCCTCCTCAAAAACTCAATAAAAGTTATACGATCCTAATTGAATGGGTATTTGGTGTTCAAATACGATCTTGAACTTTCTTGCATGGAGTTCTATGTGGTGCTAGTGCACCCGTTGGCTTCTTCAACTTACCAATAGAAGCAAAGATCACGTTAACCTCAGAATTCTTAGGAGGAACTCCAATAAAGAACTAAGCTTCATGAAATTCGAGAGGATGCTTCTCCCTGAGAGTAGTAATTTGAGGACAAACTTAAAATGTTAAACTTTGTTAAGCAATTTCAAAAATATCTTAATGATAAGACCTGACGCTAAGGCTTAAAAATATAGAAATATCAATCTCTTGAAAAGAAACTCCATTATATGTTGCACTTTAAATTTGAGGTTCTCATTTCATGCTAAAATTCCAGGACCTTGAGATATAGTTGGATAAAATTTCATTTCTTTTCATTCCTCAACCACTAAGTCCCCAATAGTGGCCTTTTGTTCTTGGCAAATCTTTTGATGAAGATTTACTCAACCTATGTGATCAAAACTCTATCTCTTCAACTAAAAAAATGGAATAGTTCCCGAGGCCCCCTCTTTTGCCCTCTAAGAGAAAAACTCTAATCCAGATCATCTCTCTCGATTTCTTGAAGAAACTGAGAAGTATCTATTTCTCAATCTTCCAAACTTCTTCTCTCTTGAATCCTCTCACATCTAAAGAATTTAATTCAATAAAAATGGAAAAATCAAACAAATTCAAACAAATGGAAGAAGTAAAATAAAGAAAAAATATAAATCTTCATGATCTCCACCAAACGCTCTAGGCTGACAAATAAGTTTGACCAATAATAACACTGTGTGTCCCTAGCAATCAGAAAATGAGAATGGACGCAGTTGATTTAAACATTTTTGCATTGCAATATGAGGAACAACGACCATAGTATATTCACTATAATAAGAGAAAACTATAGTATCTACGTAGAAAAATGAATGCCAAAAGACTATCAAATACAAAAATCTTCTTGAAACATAATAAATGAAAATAATGCATGCAAAATAGAATTCAAATGCTTGGGGAAACCACATGAAATAATCTCACAACTCCGATTAGAGTAAAGTGCACAAGATAAGAGGAAGTTAATCCAAGATTAAGGGGCTATTTGGTAGAGCCTTTTAAGAAAGATTCACGCCAGATTTATCGTAAATCCGGCCAAATGGCAAAATTCACACACATAAATCCAACAACCTTAAATCCTATTTTAACTTCGCTGCCGCCTAAATCCAGGAATTTAATGTATGTACTTATCTGGATTTACAGGATTTACTAAGACCTACTAAATTTACATCCTCGTTGCAGCCAAACAGCCCTAAAATAAATAATCATTCTAAAAGAAAAGTAAAGCACGTTAACAAGAAAAACAAAACAAAATAAAAATAGCATTGCCCGAAAAAAATGAAACAAGCAGGAGGCACAGTGGCAGAAGAAGTAGCAAGAAGAGAATAACTCACATCCAAGCTTATTCTCAGCTTCTGCATGTGTGAGTAGGCTCCCCGTCCCCAACCAATGTGAAAAAGCTAACAAAGAAACTGCTGTCTGCGTCTCGCTCCTCCAATCAGAATGATACCTTAACCACCAAAAGCGTAAAAAATCAAAAGCAAATTTCCTGAAAAATAAAAGACACCTTACAACCCCTCACTGCGAAGAAACACGAACTCACCTATAATACTGCCCAGGACACTCACGAAGAATCTCAGCGAGCCGTCCATAGTGATCCCTCAGCACCCCAATCTGAGCATTAGCTTTCTTTAACACCTCTGCCACCAATCAAAGTGATCCCAAATCAAAAAAACCTAAACCCTAACAAAACCCAAAATCTGGATCTCAAGCACCGCACCTGTAGGAGGGGTGGACTGGTGCACCAACAGAAGGTCGGCATGCATGACCCGGAGAACAGCCTCTATCTCCGACGCCACAGATCGGATCCGCTCACGGACGTTACCGGACTCTTCCAGCTGGTCACGGAAGTACTCAAACTGTGTCTCCATGGAAGAAGAAAATGGACTGGATGGTCCCTGGCCGCCTCCACCACTGTCGCCATCTACGCCGCAGGCAGCAGCAGCTGCAGCGGCATTAGGAGTAGTGTTCACCATTGGAGGGAGTGAACCGGCGGAGTCGGAGAAGCTGCGAAGGAGCGAGGAGAAAGGAAGGAGAGGGGGAAGGAGGAGGTTTCGAGGGAGAGGACGGGAGAAAGAGAAGCTGGAGGTTGATGCTGAAAAGAAGCCGGCGGTCCGGATCGCTGCTCTCATCGAAGAGATTCAGCGGATATATTTGTACGTCTCCTACTGGTTATACTGCTTATACACTATTATTACTGCTTATTTCCTTTATTTTATTATTTTCAATTATTAATTTAAATATATATTATTTTATTAAATTTTAAAAAATAAAATTATTTTAAGAATACACGACTTAACAAAATTTTAATATTATTGAACAATGTATAATATTAGAACTTAATTAATGGTGTATAAAGCCATGATTAGTAAATAATTAGTATTTAAAAGTAGTTAATGGTACCACATTCATGCTTTTATAACCAACTTTATTTATTCATATTTTAAAAAAATTCATTTTAAATGAATATAGAATTAAAATTAGAATTTTTTAATTATTAATTTAGATAATTAATTATTTTAAACATAAGTTCATTAAAATTTAATATAATATAATAAAGGGGATCATTCACAGGAATCCTTAAATCTTAGAGGAAGATTTACTATGCCACCACTCAATTCATATGTATTTATGTATCCCACACTTCAATTTTCACATACAAATCACCGTATCTATACATGAAAATGAGTATTTTATATTTTTAAAATTAAAATAGTGATATGTTTTCGTAAAATGAAAGAATAGATTCATATAAACATAAATAACAAAAATAGAAGTTGTTGTGATAATACATAGTTGGGTGCTATGCACATAGATGCCTTAATCTTAAAATAAGTAGCCATATATAGCACGCGCACATAGACTCGATGGCTTCTTCGAGACAAATAACTTAATATGGTGTTTGGTTACAACCTGAATTTACGTTAAATGAGATTTATCAAATCCAGCAAATCTAATCATCAGTGCAATGGAGATGAAACCATAAGCAATGACAAGAGGAAATTCTTAAATTCATATTGCAATTAGAATTACTAAATCTAGATTCATGTCCTATAAGAGAAGGAACACGTGAAAAAGAAAGCTGAAACACACAGAATTTCGATTTGACAGAACATTGAAATTTTTTTTTCGTGTTTGATTAGATTTAGGCTAATTCATAACTAAACCATCTTTAAATTATACTTTCAAATACCAACTTAGAGTCATGATCATCGATAAATAATATATGCTTGGGTCTGTTTAGGCCAGCGGTGCAGTGGCAATGCGGCACCGCAATATCGTTTTGATCGTTTAGGTAATCTACATTATATATATATATATATATATATATATATATATATATATATATATATAGTCATGCAACTCTTTGTAATATCATATTATTCATCAACAGCTTCACAACTGTTCTTAATAAGCTACAGCTACCCACAAACATATATTACACCAGGATTTCGGTCACAATTTTGCGTTAGGAGTCCAATAGTGGGGCGCCACGTGTCAATTGGGTCACACCACCATACACTCTGATTGGTCATGAGTGTACGAAGGTGGGGCCCACTTGACACGTGGCGCCCCACCATAGGACTTCATATCCTGAGTCCAGTAGTGGGGCGTCACGTGTCAATTGGGTCACACCACCATACACTCTGAATGGTCATGAGTGTATGGAGGTGGGGCCCACGTGACACGTTGCGCCCCACCATAAAACTTCAGATCATGAGTCCAATAGCACGTATTAATTGGGCCACACCACCATTCACTCTGATTGATCATGAGTGTATGGCGGTGGGGCCCACTTAACACGTGACGCCCCACCATAGAACTTTAGATCTTGATGTACCCTTAGTCTGGAGTCCAGATTTCCCGATGTTATACATATTATATAAATTACTATATAATATATATAAGACTATTGTACATGAAATTAAGATGCATCAATACTCACGATGACCACACCAAAAATTACAAATTACAAAAAGGATCTAGTCATGGAATGAGTCAAAACAAATGAAGCAGCGCGCACTTAGAAAAAAACGAACTATGGTTAGGGTTACAGACAGCTACATCTAACAGCATTTACTCAAAATTTAGCTCTACAAATGGTAAGATTACTGTATACCGCCGAACAGCTTCAGAGAATTACTCTCATAACAAATCACACAATCCCATGACAAGAGGTCAGCTAATCCTCCTGCGGTTGCGCGATGGCGGCGCGGCTGTCCTCATCGTCGGCCGTCACCGGACGCATCAGCATTGCGGTGTAGTACGGCATATGCCGGAATCCCACCCCCAAATCCTCACCTCCATCGGACATCGCGGGGAAGCCAAAACCCTTCAGAGCGGCACTGTAGTCCATGATTCCACTGAACTGAAAGTAACCGGTGGGCGGAACCGGCGGTGGAGGCGGAGAAGGAGGACATGGTGCCGGCGATGAGGTGGTGGTGGCGGAGGAAGGGGGCTGGTTGATTCCACTGCCGGTAGCTGCGAGGATAGAGGGTTCCGCTTGCCGAAGCAGCCACTCGATCGTCTGTCCGTCAGATTTATGCCCGAGTTCTCTCGTCAACTGGAAAATCCGCGCCGCGCAGATCGGCGGCAACCGCACTCTCCTCCCCCGCCCATTCACCTTCGTGTGCCGATCCTTCGACGATCCACCCTCCCGTTTCTTCCCTCTAAGATCGGCTATCTCCGACCGCATCTGAAGCGGTTCGGCGGTGATGGCGCCGGAGGAGTGAACGGCGGTTGGATTATAGATCAAGAGGTCCGATGCGGGTGGGGGTGGCGGCGAGGGGGACGGCGGCGATGGCATGAGAGAGAGGGAGGTGGGGCCGGGCATGGCGAGGTTTTTGTGGAGAGGGAGCGGCGGGGGAGTGGAGTGTTTGTGGTAAGGGGAGAGGAATCCGGGGACGGGGAAGACGGAAGAGGAAATCTAGGGTTTCCGGATATGGTATGACGATTTTGACAGGTCTGCCGATTTTGAAAAAGCGGTCGAGCTGAGTGGTACCCGCCCGAATCATATCTCATATCTTCTTCTTTGTCCCGGTTCGATAGCCGGGTCAGACCGGGCCGATCGCGTCATGGATAAACGCGGTTCACAGTTCCCTCCATTCTTATGTTTTTAATTTATATATATATATAATATCTAAATTTTATTTTTTATCACATAAAATATAATTTTTTAAATTTTTTTAAATGTGAAATGCAAGATTTCATGCATAGAAGTCATGTAAAATTTTAATGTTATATATGTAAAGACTGTTGAAATCAATTTATTTGTGAATCACACTATAAGGATTGGAAGTGTAGGAAATGAGAGAAATAGGTTGATGTCTTGGCTCGGCTTTACAATGGTGGCTAGCTCGAGTATTGATCTATCTGTTAGAGTCCAATCGGACCGGACTTAGATTGGGCTTTTTTGTATTTCTCGTGACTCGATGGCTCGGATTGATGCATGTGAGCAAATAAATGGGATCTATTAGTCTTCTGTTGGTATATTCTTCTTTGTTGCACTTTACTCATTATGGACCGTTGGATATCATCGGAATTCATGCTTGCATATTGGTGATGTACAAATGCAATCATGTAAATCATAATATTGAACACAAATTAAATCTTTATTATTGAACATAGCACTTACCAATTTTGATGAAGGCAAGTAAATCATAATAAAAAATTATATAGTTTTCATTGAACAAATAATAATAATAATAGATAACGGTAAATATTCGCTCTAAGAATTTTCTAAAAACAAAGCTAAAGAAAGGACAGAATAAATACAATTCAAATTTGTGGAAAAATTTTGTTCGAGGATACAAATAAATCTTTTATAAACGAGTCAAACACGAATAAATCTCGATTGTGTTCAAGCACGAAATTAGATATATATATATATATATATATATATATATATATATATATATATATATATATATATATATATATATATATATATATATATATTGCATAAGAATCGTGCAAATTCGAATCCAACTAACTACATTTATTTTTCTAATTAAATTTAAAGGGATAATTTACAGTCAAATACGAACAAGAATATGTAGATCAAGTCAAAGACAAACACACTGCTTATGAGCATTAATTTCGAACACGAGACGATTTCAAATAAAATTAATTTCAGACGAGCTAAACAAGAGTTATGCATAAGCTTGGCTGAACTGGACTAGTTTACAATAATGTACGCTACAACTTTTATCTATTAGATTATGCTACCCTTTTTTTTTTAACCAAAATGTTTTACAATTACTGATAAAAATAGGGAGAAAATATGGATAAAAATGAACATATATTCCTTCATTACAATGGGTCTAAAATTTATTTATAGGTAAAGGCCTCTACCCTTCGGCTATTATTGAAATAGCATAATTGTGAATGTGTGTTAGAAGATTCGAGATGAAAGAATGATAATTTAACGTCTTAATATTATACGAATATCCAACATACGCACAAATAAAAGAAATATAACGAGAGAATCGTCAAAATTTTCTTACGTGAAAAAATTTTATTTCTAATGCATTGGTAGGTAATATTAATGATTATTTTTATTTATTTTTTAGTTGGGGTTTTAAGTAAAAGTAATTAATGATGTGATATGTTTGCATATGACAATTGTCCAAATTCAATTTATAAGAACATGTTGACATACAGCCTAAGAAGAACATGAGAACGCATAAATGTTAATGCTGGCATGCCTTTATATGCACATTGTTTTGTATGTATAAATATAACTAAGCTGATGGAGCTGACAGCACGAGAAACAAGGCCTTATAGGTCCAGCTCAAGAACTAAATGATTTTATATTATTGAGCTATTATCAAGCCCGTAGTTCATTCTAGAGAGGAGAATCTCTGTTTTTTGTTTATATTTGAATATTTTTTTATGTTATGGGTATAATATTTAATATTTGTAGTACTACATGTATTTATGTGTGATAAAAAATTTACTGCGGTAGAATAATGGATTATTGTCTTAACATTTCACGAGAATTTAGCACGTACTTAGGTAAAAGAAAACAATCAGTTTTGATGCCTGAAGTGTTTACGTGAAAACCTCATAAAGAGAAAACACCACGGGACTTGGGCCAATTGTACAATTCCGCTATAGATAGATGATTGCAGAGACTACTTGTCCTACATACGGGAAATGGTTATTAGTTTTTTACAAGTTACAACATCGATTGGGCCTTTCGGTCAGTGGTGATCGACGACGGTTAGCAGTGGTTGACGAAGGTCGGTGGTGGTTGACTGTGACAGTAGTGCTCAATAGCGATCAATGGTTGTCGACACCGGTCGGTTGTGGTAAACGAAGATCGGCGGTGGTCAATGATGGTGGGAGGCAATCGACAGTGATAGGGGTGGTGTTAAACTTCAGCTAATTTAAAAACATTAAGTTCTCTCTCGAGCCCCAGCCTCTCACTCATGAGAGGGGGTCTCTATTTATATTGTATTGGATGCAATTAATGCAGGAATATAAACCACTTTAATCGGACGGTCTAAAGAGCTTCTATTGATCAAACGACATTTGATGAACATTTGAGTGTCTTATCGATGTCGGAATTGAGCAATCTTGGTTTCTTTTGATTTTTTTTGTCGAGACGTTAGGTTCGACTATATTCTTACTAAATTTAGCATTAGTTCAATGTTCTAAATATGTCCAGAAAACTTTCAATAGTGGTTTACTGACTTGATTTTACTCGGATTGGACTAACTTTGGTATTGTGGGTTCTTCTTGTCTAGCCAATCTGATTGACGGTAAAGTTGCTAAAACCGGAGTTCTTTTACCGATGTTTGGATATTTTTTGCTCAAAAAATTATCTCGAGTTCTATGTCATACTTCGAGATTTGTGTCAGATGATGAAGATTTGATGGAAGTGTATCACATATAAATCCCCCTATAAGTTCAGCATTTTAGATATATACATACATAAATATATACGTATGTATGTAAAGAATAAAATGGTGGTGGATGTGGATAATCGACGGTGGTGATCATTTTATTCTGTTATTGGCTATGATGCTATCCTCTAGTGGAGAATATATATATCGAACTAATATTGGCGATCAAAATGGGTTAAATCTCAGGATGGTTGTATTTATTTTGGGATAATGTGATATATAAATAATTAATTAAAATTTATTTATTATTTTAATAGTAGTATTAAAAAGTAATATTTTAAAGATTAGGGGGTTTATGCTTTGTTTATGCAATATAACACACGCATAAATGTAAATAAGTATAACAATATGAAGAGGGAAATAATTGACATTTTTAAATATAAATGACACATAATTAACAGGATAAACATATTTAGTGGATAAAATTTTATATTTTCTATAAATAAAGTGTAATTAAAACCGTCATTCTTCTTTATATTTTCTCCCTCTTCTTCGGTTCTCATTTTCCCTCCTCTTTCTTTATCTTTATTTCTATCCTCCCTTGAGATAAAGGAGTAAAAATATATTAGTGTCAATATTTAGATTAAGTAATTATTTTTTTTACCCTTTATTTATAGATTATTATAGTTTATATGTATGCATGCTTGCATATCCCCCACTCCCTCATAAGTTCATCTACAAAGCATTGATCTTCTCGATGGATTCTTGTAGGTATGAATCATCTGACAGCCGTTGAGCGTTTTTGTAGTTGCTGATCATTGTCGACTGCTGTCAACCACCACCAATCTTCGTCGGCAGCTGTCAATCATCGTCGACCAACGTCGAAAACCACCAACCACACGCCACCAATCACTATCGCCAGCTATCTGTCGCCGTTATCATTTCTCGCATGTGGGACAAGTTGTTGGAATTATAATCATCTTTTTATAATGACATTCTTCGGCTATGTTAATAACTGTGTTTTTTTTCAACTTTTTTGGTTTTCCACACAAAAATTATAGTATCATAATTAGTTATTTTTTTTTCTTGAGTACGTGCTGATTATCCGAACCACGATAAGACGATACCCCACTGTTTTTTTGTCGTGAATTTTCTAGCACTCATCATTTATAATAAATAAATTTTTATTATTTTTAAAATTTCTCAATCAATTTATTACTTAAATATATCATTAATTTAAATGTTATTTTTTCATTCTTTTAATAAATAAATCGGGTCATATATTTAAATTTGAGCTTGAGATAAAATTAAAATTGATTATGATTTCATCTCAACTGGACTCATTCAAACCTCTAAGTTTCATGAGAAGATATTAAATCAGGACCGCACGTCGAGCTACGTGCGGAGTCCAATGAAATCACGTAACGTGAGACGTGACAGAAAAAAATTTGTTACCCGGTAATGTAGAAAATATTTCTCCTGTATTATTCTGCGTTATTCAAATGTTATTGTGAGTTATTCATGTGTTTTTGATGTGTTATCATGTTATTATAACACCGGAATATTCTCAGAATATGATAACACATAAATAACGCACAATAACATTTAAATAACACACAACAACACATGAATAATGAGGAATAACACAGAGGGAATATTCTCTGTGTTACTAGGTAAATTTTTTTTTCTGTCACGCACCACGTGATGTAATTTTATTGGACTCTATACGTAATTCTATTTGCAGAGTCATAATATAATATTTTCTCGAGTCTCATTGGCCACCAAAAGCTTCTTGAGAACTTTTTCTTTATTTTTTTACTGTACTTTAAATTTATTTATAGAACCTAAACTCCGAATAGTAAAAAAATAAGAAATCGTACAGTCTCTGTGCTCGTCAAATCACAGCTAACAGTAAATTGACCCACACGTGCGGTGGTGGACCCCACCCTGCCGAACAATCAAATCAGAACGAGTGTTTATAGTCAGGGCCCACGTTCCTCAGCTTTCGACGTCGCTGCTTCGTACGGATTGTTTTGTTTTATTTATTTATTTATTATTTAAACTTATAATAGTAAACATTAGATAAAAAATCACAATGTTGGACTCATATTTATCCGCCAATAATATTAAAAAATAAGAGCGAATTCTTATTCTCACTTTCTCCTTTTTATAGAAATATATTTATTGGCAAAAAAGATACATAAACAATAATTATATTTAGAGGATAAATTTATATATATACCATCCAATTCTTATGTAATTACATATTTCACTTCTAAATTTTACCGTATATATCTATACACAATTCACATTATTCATAACATATAAAAAAAATCACTATTTTAACTCAAAAAATTTGAAATACATATTTTTCATGCATAAATAAAGTTATTAATCCAATTAAGCATGATATTAATTTCAAATATTATTAGTTTTCTCAAAAGTATCTTAAATTATATTTTTATTTTTAAGCTCAATAAAAAAAATAATAAATTATCAATTATTAAAACAAATTCCTACTTTAAAGCAACCACTTTGAGCACTTAAAAAGCACTTTATAGTCCCACTTGGTGAGAGAGAGGAGATAGAATTTCTATAAAATATATTTGTTAGAATAATATTCTAATCATTTTTTTTAATAGAATGAGCTTCAGTTTTTTAAATTTATTTTCAAATCTAAGTCACATCGAACTCAGATCAAGTTGTTAAACCACTTTGAATGATTTGTATAATTAATTATAGGGTCAAATGAATTTCCAATCCGACATATTTATAATCAAATTGATCATCTTGATGTGAGAAATATAATTAGCCCAAGATCATTTACTAGGGATAACAATAAGACACTCAATTGTTACTAAAATGCTATACAATCAAGAGAATCATTTTGGGTCGTTTAATGGAGCGGTTTGAAAATTTGTCTTATTTATGGAAATTGTCACTCCTGTAATATGTAAATTGAGCCTTACGTTCTTCATGAAAGGGGACAAAAACCAAAAAACTTGATGGAGATTTGAACATGGAGAAGAAGAAGTGGAATCTAAGAGCCGTTCTAGATTCGAAAACCCATTGATGACTCTCATATCAGTCAACCACCATCAACTACCACACACTCTAACCACCATCAACCACCATAAGCCTCCATCTGCGCATCACCATTGGTGAACCCTATGAAGTAACGGTGTACGCCTCACAGAGGAACATCGTACATTTTAATAAATTCTAAGTATGATTTACAACGTACATTGCAGAGTAACCAAACACCTTACAAAACAATGCAATGTCATGATTATCGTGCAATGAGATATCCTAAAGATGCCTATTTCTCGTTTATGAGACAATGACACAAGCTTATAGTGGATCGATCTAACTTTGCTACGCCCCATAATCTTTTTCCCTTAGCGAATCTTTTATATATATATATATATATAGAGAGAGAGAGAGAGAGAGAGAGAGAGAGAGAGAGAGAGAGAGAGAGAGAGAGAGAGAGAGAGAGAGAGATAAAGATTGTGATGGTGACTAAAGTTGAAAAGTTGAGAGATTTTTAACAGACAATTTGATGTTGTTTCGCAAGCTGTTTTGCAATGGCAAATTCTAAGGCGATTCATAATTTTATCTTAGATTGGAAGAGAAAAGATGTAGGTCCCAAGCTCAATTATTTATACTTTATTTTGATGAATTGAATTGTATTTAGTCATATGATTCAACATTAATTATCGAATGAACAATTTAGTTGACAATAACATTTATCTAACTTCTATAAACTTTTTACTAGATTAAAATTTCATTTATTTATTTTAACGTAGTGATAAAAGAAGCAACATTTAACTCAAAATTGTTATTAGTGCCATGATTTTATTTTTCAAGCTTCATGGGGAATGGTTGATGATTCGCCATAGGTGCTCTTATGGAGGGATAGAATTGAATTGGCCTAGACATCACATGAAGACCAACAGTGACTAGGCCTCAAAGCATCCATCGACGACTTGACGCTCTTGAAGCAACCATCTATAACCCACTTTACCAACTAATACAGTGACATTTAACTATGCATGTATAATAAGTTAACAGTAATGCAACCTCTACGATATTCACGACGGACTATTGCCTCCATAATAATCGACAACGACCTTCGCGACTCGTTAAGACTATTATTTTTGAAATATCATTATATAGTGGATCATTTCAGCTATGTTATATTTCGTGATTTTTCCTTCTTTCCGGGATTCCCCGCTTAAAAACTTCTGATAGACTCACCTACCACTTTAATTTTCCGAGTGTGTGCTCAATTTTATTGCAATACTAAGACGTCAAATATTCATTCTATCATGGTGAATTTTTCAGTACGCATCAATCTCATTTTAATTAACATTATCAATAAGTTGATTGAACTTTGAAACCATAGTATGAAGCACATGTTGTGAGATGTAAATCACAGAAATAGATATGAGAGATCTGAATTTTAAAAAAAAAAAGAACATAAGCACACAAAAGACATAAAATGCCAAATTTAATGCGGAAAACTTGAGAGCAAGAAAATCAAAAGAGCTACACCACTTTAAAATATTCACTATGAATTAAATGAAGAGAATCTTCCAAATTACAATAGACTCGAGCCTCTCTACACTTTTGGAAACTCAATGACACTCCTACGATCCTATACTCTCTTTAATTTTGCACACGAGAAAAATGAAAATTTTTACATTCCTCTAGCAAAGTTAAAATTCTAAGTGAAAATTTGTCCGAAGTCCATTGGGGCGCTGCGATGATTGCACAAAGTGCCTTGCTAAATTAAGCATAAGTTGGTTTATTTCCTACTCTATAATTTAAATTATTTTACTTCCTGCAACTATTCATTAGTGATTTTCTTCGTGTGATATGGTTTTGTGGCCTTTTTCGGTTCGGTTCTTAGGTTTTTTCACATTAAACCTCATTTTTTGTTATTTTCTTATTTTACGCCTAATGTTCAAAGTCTTTTATTTTGGATCCCTCGAATCTTTTTCCGTGATTCATCATATCTCACAACAAAATTTGGGTGTTAGATATCTAAATACATAGAATTTTGGTGGTTTGCATGCAAATGTAGTTATTTAGAAGTAACATTTTTAACAATATAATACTGCTATTAAATTAAATGTCTTATCATTCCTTCTTTGTTCTTCAACAACATAGAAAAGACGAGAATGATAATTACATTCCTGAATTTATATGACTTTCATTAGCTGTTAAGAGGTCAAATAAGGCCAAATATTCTTTGAATTATTTCTGATGATCTTTTGCTACAAGGAAGCTGTATCACATGATTAGTGCTAACTGCTATTCTCTTCAATAGGTTATGACATGATAAGCATTGAAACTCTGACTTTGTTGACATGAATAAATGGTGTGTTAGTTTAAAGTGATTATCTTGTTTGTTGAGATAACTCAATTAAAATTAAGACTAGTGAAGATAGTTTGACAATTAAGATTTCATAATCTGATGTAAAATGTAATCTCCCATCATATATAAACAATAATATTGTGGGTTCATTTGATATATATTGATATTTGCGATGCATGATTATGATTCGTGAAATTTATGACGGATTGATTTAAAACGTGTTACAGGAAGCGAGAGATTATTTTTGCTTTAAAGAGGTTAAATAGTGTGTGATTGATCACAAATCTATTATTGCATCGATTGCAATAATCATTTCGAAGCTAGTTTTTTCTCTAATTTCTAAGAGAAAAACATGATATTCGATAGCAAATAACATCCCTTACAATCCCCTGGTGGGATTTGAAATACCAATAAGATTATATAAGACATATAGTACCTTGTAAATTTTTTCTTAAATCTTTTTTTTTTTATTGTGTCTTGGCTTTTAGTCCACTCCCATAATTTGAATGTCTCACTCTCATCATGAATAAGCCCCATTCTACCATCACAATTTTGTACATTCGTACTCAATGCTTGCTTCTCTTGTTTATCGTCAATCATATATGTGCTTAATTATCTACTATCATTGACCACCAACTTTACTATCTTGACACTCTTCCTTCTTCTCCCCTGAACTCGCTTCCTTCATAGTGTCCTTATTCACTCTATTTCTCTTAATATTCTACCACACACATGCGTGCACGCAGAGACAGATAGAGAGTATAATTAATGTCTAAGAAGGAGGAGAGATGTAAACATATGTTATCTCCTCCTTATACTGCTCTTCTAAGATTTTATGTTCATTTTGCAGCCAATAATTAACTTCATATATTTATATTCCATGATAGTTATAATCCTTGATCATTGCGTAGGTACAAAATGTGCTTCTTCACCTTTTTGAATGTTAACATGTAAGGATGTTTGGATCTTCTTGCTGATTTTCATGTAATCTAAGGTGTAGTAACATCTTTTACTATATTCTATTTAAGATCCTTGTGAAAGTATTGAGTTTAAAGATTATGACTTGAGCTATAAGGGCGTGTCGTGCTTATTATCATTTTTTTAATTAATTGTTAAACATAATCTTAATTAGTTTTATAAATTACTAATTAAATATAGTTATCAGAGTAATTAATAATTGTTGATTAATCTATGCTAATTATAAAAATTACAAATTAGTCTTAAGAAAGCTTTTTATCTAGTTTTACATAAAGTTTCACTCAAACTTTGACTAAATATTTATAATGTGTTTGCTTTTGAAGTGTAGAAGATATTATTTATAACATAAATGAATTGAATGCAAAACTGTTCAAGCTTTTTTATTTAACAATCAAGTATTTATTAGTTATGCAAGCAATTTATTTGCTTAGAGGATATTTGGGATCACTATTTTTTAATCTCATTTTATTTATTTTTAAAATTAAAGCAAAGCATATTGATATGCTTAAAATAGATCAACTTATTTTTTAAATAACTAAAAATGTCTTATAATTATTCTCAGACTTTAGTATAAGTCCACTCAGGTCAGGGTTTTGAATCCCCTCAAAGCGAGTTGTCTGCTATATGAAAATGATACTCCAATTGATTGATTCACTAGATTTAATCCTACACCTAGAAGGTATGTGAACCTAAAGAATTGGTTGAGAGCTCTACCCTTCAACCAATCTTTTACAAATAAATATGTATATATTATTTATTTATTAGTGTGTACATGTGTGAAAGAGAAGAAAACTTTTAATGTTGGACTCTAGAGATATGTCTATGGTTCCAATCCCTATAAAGTTAAAGAATTTATAGCTTAGACACTGCTCTGACTTAAAGGTGCAAGCATGAAAATAAAATTAATCGAGATAAATATAATAAAAATAAAATTGGGAATAATAAATAAAAATAAATACAACAAAAACGCATACACACAAATTATTTCAAAAGATATTCAATATAATTTAATAATTATTAATTTTATTTTAAAATAATTATAATAAAAATAATTTATTGATCATACATTTTACACCTCTTAAAATAAATCTAATAACTTAAAAAATCATTATGGTAAAGGGAGCATTTACTTACAGCCACCTTAATTCTCATGTATTTACATATCTATTACCTAAATTTATTGTTTACATTTATACCGCTCAATTCTTTCATATCACATCAAACATATAAACATTTTCATGCATAAATAAGATGTATATATATATATATATATATATATATATATATATATATATATATATATATATATATATATATATATATATATATATATGTAAAAATTAAAGTTTAAGTGTTGAATATATAATAATATTAGATTTTAAAGGACATGCATGTAAATCTTCCTTAAATACATATACTACTTTCCCCAAATTCCTCCATTGTTATAACCACCAACAATTCTAATAAATTATCATTCAAATATTATTATGATGCACACATAATACATTCATCATCAACATCTAAATTGCAACCATTTCATAGAACTTCCCAATAACCAGAAAAAAAGAAAGGAGGCCTTTTCCATACATTCCTCCCCATTATTATGTTATACATCTAACACTTGAACTTCACCTTTTGCATTTACATCACTCAGATCTTCCATATCTCATAAACAAAGGTTAGAACTTTAAACATCTAATATATTTATAAGTAAAAAAGAAGAAGCATGATCATGAACCAGTCCAATTCTCCTCCTCATAGCTCGCCCCGCTCGCGTGAGCAAACGAGCAAGACGATGCAGCGACGAAGTATGTAGAATCTTGCCCTCTGTTCCCTCATGAAAGAGCGACACCGACGAACGAAAGAGCAACGGCGTGGAACGCGATGGCGGCGACCGAAGAAACCCCCTCTTTTCTTCTTCTCAGCCATTGCTGTTTTATCTTTACCACTCTCTTTCGTGCTTGCTAAGCTCCTCCTCCCTTCAATTTCTTTCACCAAGCTCTCATCAGCCTTGTTCATAGGCATTTCTATGGTGATTTTCTCTCCCACCATTGTTGGATATAAGGAGAGCTTTGAAGAAGAAGAAGATGAGAAAGAGAGTGCTGTTTAGAGATTACTGAAGAATGAGAGAGGGAGAAGGGAAAGGGAATGGACTTACTTATAATTTCTGATGTTGGTTGGTCTTTTGTAGAACTAGTATTCTGCACTGAAAGACACGAGTGGCTTTAATGCTTTATTATTGCCTGCCAGAGATAGTTTAGCACTCACAACCCTCATTTATTAAGTTTTTACATTATTGCCCACTCTCTTTTGGTATATATGTAAGAGTTTTTCCAATAGATTATGCACTATTTTGAGAAAAAAAAATTATATAAATAATAAAGGCATGAGTTGCCTAACTGAAGAAATTTCATGTTATTGCAAAAACTCCCCAACTTTTGGTATAAATGTAAGAGTTTTTGAAAGGGATTATATATTTCTTCAGATAATATTTTTATAAATAATAAAGATCCCATGGCTTTTTCATCGCTAACAGGAGAAATTTTAGCTTTTACAGCCCTTCTTTATTATGTTATGAGGGTATTTTTCTAATAAAATATTTATATAAATCAACATTTTGGTACAAATGTAAGAGTTCTTCAAAGAGATTATATATTTTTTTGTAAAAATATTTATATAAATAATGAAGAAACTTTTGCATTCACAACCCTTCTTTATAATGTTATGGCATAAACTTTCTATAATTTGGTATAAATGTAAAATTTTTCAAAGGGATTATGAACTTTTTCTCATATATATTAGATACAAACTAATGGAATGATAAACATATCTCTTACTACATAAGACAAAATAATAACAAATTGAAGATGGATTTTAAAATTATTAATTTTATTTTTAATTATTAATATATCGTTTATACATTGTCCGGAATATAATCTCTTATAACTATACTCACAATGTTTAGAAAACTTAATTCATTAAAAAAATAATATTGGAAGATTTACATGCATACCGACTTAGGGCCCGTTTGGGGCAGCTTATAAGTGCGGGCGACATTTTCAAAATGTCGCATCACTGTTTGGAAAACAAGTTTCGACAACTTATCCGAAAATACAGTTTGGTTTTTATACTAAACGCAGACCGCATGTCGAACCCCGCGGTCGACTTACGGCCGCATTTCAGGATGAACAACTTATCTTGAAAACGCACAAACTGACCCAAACGGGCCCTTACTCAGTGGTGGAATCAAAATATAAGGAGAGGGGTGACAAAATTAAAAATTAAGAGACGTTAAACATTTAAATTTAAGGCTTTTAAAGCTTTTATACACATTATAACATAAGCTGTCAAATAAACATAACATAAGATAAAATGATAAAAATAAAGGTCTTTGGTTGAATCCAACTTTGTGGAGAAGAGAAGGTGAGCGTGAAGTCGTCATCAAATACAGTTGTCATATAGAGAGATATGGGGCCAGTCACGTGCCAAGTGGGTTCTAATTTCATAAAATTGGTTGGATTTTAAAATGCACCAATTTATGGAGAAATTATCACGTGCCGCAATACATGTCTGAATGATGGTGCAGATGAGCCACTGTACGATCCCTTCATCTAGACCGTCGTCTGGCGTGCAGTCAGCCGCACATAATATACATTTTTTTCTTCGAGTCATGCATGTGATGGTGACTATCACAATAAAAAATTTAAGATTTACATACATGACCATCAGTTCTTATGTATATAATCCATAAATTTTAAACCTTCCCTCTCCCTGCAAAGGTGTGTTTCAATTTTTTTTAAGTTTAGAACGGTGGTATTTTTAGAGTGATATGGAATAATTGGGTGGGATAAATGTGTCAATTAAAGTTTAGTTGTTAAGATGTGTAATTGCATAAGAATTGGATGGTATGTATGTAAATGCCCCAAAATTTAAATGGTCAGAAATTGACTTAACTAGAGCAACTCAGGCTATATGAACCAGAACTTAGTTCAGTGATCCATACATTCTATCATTGAAGTCTTATATATGTTAGGGGTATAGACAAATATACCAACCAATTCTTAAAGATTATATAACACCCAAAACTTTCATATTACATGCATACGACCAAAATGAGACTTTCAAAGGTGCGGAAGGAGGAGGAAGATGGAAGTTTCATGTCATTTTACGATGTGATTCCATCTCTACAATCAACCGCATGAGTAGTAATAGGACCGAAGGAGGAAGATGGGAGTTTCAAACAACTTTGTAGGCTGCGACCCCGTCATTGCGGTCAACCGGAGGAGTATCGGGGTGGAAGGAAGAGGAAGGTGGGAGCTTTTTCGTAGGTTTCATGCGCTACAATCCTGCTATTTCGTACAAAACATTTTAACAGAGCGGTGTATAAGATAAATTTAGGAGATTGGGCAGTACATATGTTAAACGAGTTCCTTCTCATGCATGGCACATATCCTCACCACAACTAAAATTGGAAAAAACATAACACAAACAAAAATAAAAAGTTAAGCACTATTTATTCCAATCTAGAACTTCCTTAAATGTGGCCACAACTCCTTCACCTAACCCCATGAATTTAAGGAATTGCCACAAATACTCCATGAATGTATGATCCATACATATTGATGAAGGACAATCACATGTAGTTTAAGGGAAATCAAATAAAATATCTAATAATAAATGGGAAGATAAATTGTAAAGAGATGCATTCATCATGACAATTCAATTATTTGTAATTTTTTTTTTGGGGCATTTAAATATATATAACATAATTATTATGTATTTACATGTCTCAAATCTAAACTTTCATATTTACACATATAACCTTCAAAATTCTAATATTACGAAAAAAGACGCTGTTATCACTTTTTAAAAGTGATATACACATTTTCTTGTATATGTTTAAAGCATCAAAGTGTTATGTACATAAACTGAAAGTTTAGGGGTGAGATTAGTAAATACAATGGAATTGTGTGCTAGTTATGTAAATCTCCTTTTCTTTTTTCTTTTTTATTTTTTATTTTTAATTTCAAGTTCATTATCATGACTAGCTTGAATTTTTGAAAAATAGGGAACATGTGCCATGGGGCAGTGGGAACCACCACTGTAGTTGTTTACCTTTCTTTTGGGGACATTTACATTAACTTCACTCAATCGCTATGAACTTATATATATATTTATAACAGTAAAATCTTTTATATCATATTAAAAAAATATCATTTTAAGCATTCAGTAATGAAATATAAATTTTCATGCATAAATAAGTTGATATGCAGTAACAATTGAAGTTTATGTGATATATGTAAAAACATAGAATTGATAGCTATCTATGTAAATCTTCGTTATTTTTTTTAGGGCGTAAAATTTCCCATGCAAGTTGAGGAGTTGAGAAATTACACTTGTAAATAGATTCAGAATTAGGGTATCATCAATAAATTTTGATCAAAGATGAATTTCAATGCTTTTTTAATAAGAAATATTCCAAATTTAACTCATGATTGTTTGGGATGTAATTCCAGTAAGTTTATATTCAAAGTCACTGTCTCGACAAGACGAACCCAATGATGTCAAAATTGATTTAATTTGAGTCCAACTAGATCCAAATCAAGCCATTAGAGCACGTTTGAAGGTTTTGAATCGTCAATTGAATGATCAAATAAAATCAAAATTTGACATGTTTATAGTCAAATTGAGGGTCTCTGTAAGAGGAATCCAACGAGCCTGAGATTGATCAATTTTGAACCCATCGAGACATTCAAATCATTAAAAAATTGTCTATGATAAGTGATCATAAATGATTTCCTTAAAATAAAATAAAATATAATAAGTTTTCATTAATCATTTCAATAGTCATTTTTGTCATGATAAACACTAAGTTAAATTTGTTTCACAAGATTATTATAAGTAATAAGAACCCAGGATAGGCCTTACTTGGCATGATTTTTTCTTCATTTCTTGAGTCATTTTCTTTATAAAATTAAGTGGTGTTATGGTTAATTAACTATCAACCTCTGAGACATCCAAAAGAAGAGGAAACACGAAGCGAATGATGAACCTCAACTAAATCCTCAACGTTATCTTAGATGGTGTTGGTTAATATAGGTCATAACTTTTAGGATTTTAGGGTTATTTAATTGGTCTTAGGTTTTTTGCATGATTGTTTGTTATCTAATATAACTCCTAAACTTTTAAGATTTTGAGTTAATTTTCCTGATACGACGTAAATCCTCACACCTTCTTAGACTTTTGTATGATTGTATGAGGTGCAATATAATTTCTAAATTTTTAAATAAATTGCAAGATTGAAATATTGAATAACTTCCCTTTGAAAGACGTAAAGCCAAACCATATGTTAGTTTTAGATGTTACTGAGGTTTTTTCGATATCTTTGATATCTCCCACGTTTCATTCCTTTGTGTTCCATCAATAACTGTTTCACATTGAGCCTTTTCCAGTTGCCTTCATGCCATAATATTGTGGTAGACAACTGCATCATATGCATATACTAGAGGAGAAGTCCCCGTGCTTCTTTAACCCGATTGACCCAACATAAATTTTTACTTATGAAGATGTCCAGTACGACTAGGATGTTATTTGCATCCCTGACTAAGAAGAGGTAAAAGTCTTTTGTGCGGAGTGTTTCTAGCTTTGTGGTTGAAACTCCTTTCTCTTCATTTACAACGATTGCTCTGCCATCTTTGGCGAGCATAAGCCTCACCTCTTTAGGCTCTACTTGTTTAGAGTCATAAGAATTAGAGTTTCATTTCACTGACTTTAGGGCTACAAAGATTTCATTTGACGACTCAATTCACTGATTGCTTACACTGAGTCTCTGATTGTGTTGGTTCAACTACCTTTACAATTAGTAGACTTAAGGTTTACATATCTTGGGATGACGGATCCGTGGTATCTCGTCCCGGCCACCTTTATCTTTTTAGGGAATCTTTTCCTTCTCGTTGACACTTCTTTTGAGTCATGTCGATTCCTTTAACAAATTATTGATATCATTTTACGAGCCTCGCATGCCTAGGCGTCACTGCCCGTATTGGTTACGATGATTCACCCCCTGCCCTATGACTCTGTATAGATTTCAGAAGCATCGAGATTGTCTCTTGAGATGTAAATCCATTTGTTTCCCAAATAATTGGATTTCATTCAGTCATGTAAATGAGACCATTTTTATCAAGAATATTCTTTTGCAAGCCCCAAAATGTAATTAACTAAATGAATACATTTCTTTGAGAGTGTTATTGGCTTCGGAACAAACATTTATACTTGGTTCTCTCGTTGTAGGACCTTCGTATAGTCCTTTTCGCGAAATGTCTAAAGTATTATCGATCTGATCTTGTTTCGGATGTATGCTTTGGGGGCTATAGATGCGAAGTTCACTTTACGAAATTACTTCATGTTCCTTTATCTTATTTATCTATTGCTCGTCGTATATCCCTTCTTTTAGTTCCTCTCCTCTTAAAATCATTTATTTTATCCAGAAGAGAGATTTACTCCAATAAGGGAATAATAAGACGATTCTAAATAGATAAGCTGACTACTCATTTAAAAATAAAAAGAAAAAAAATACAAAAATAACAAACTGTGACTAACTACTAATGCAACTTATAATTATGATCTTTATGACCAACTATTGTTGCTGCAGTTATAAAAAATGATCTATGAGACCAACTATAACATACTTGACTTTATATTATTGCAGCTTTCAACTACGGTCTTTATGGCCAACTACGGCTAATGTAGCTACCAAATACGACCCATTTGACCAACCATAATTTATGTGGATGACTGCTACTGCAACTTCCAACCATGAAATTCGTCACCAACTGACACAACTGCAGTTATCAATTACGTCCTATTTGACTAACAACGACCCATGCAATCAACTCAACTACAACGTTCAACTATGGCCTTTACGACCAACTCATTTTACAACTTTTTATGACAAAATAACGTATTTTTAGTAACGAACTATGACATATGCGGTCCAATCTTTTTTTATCACTAAGAAATAAATTTGTTGTAGCCAAATTATAACTATTATAGCCGAACTATTATTGTACAAGTATGATCTTCAACATTGTAAATAGAGAACATCATATTTTGATAGTTGCTTCTCATAAATTTTTTTGTAGCCCAAGTATGCTATCATAGCCGAACTACTATTGTATATTTGTGATCATGAACATTGTAAATAGATAACATCAAATTTTGATAGTTGTTTCTCATACGGTTTGTTAGGTCACATCCTTATCCGCCCACACTGCTTTTAATATGATTCAATATTAGTCAATTTATCTACAAAACGAGCAGTATTTCACAAAAAAA
This sequence comes from Papilionanthe hookeriana x Papilionanthe teres, assembly GCA_022702705.1. Lineage (NCBI taxonomy): Eukaryota > Viridiplantae > Streptophyta > Magnoliopsida > Asparagales > Orchidaceae > Papilionanthe > Papilionanthe hookeriana x Papilionanthe teres. The sequence goes on from CM040428.1 coordinate 52,582,669, forward strand.
AAAAAAAAAAAAGATCTATTGAATTATAAGATCTCTTGATTGAGGGACTCACAATCCGCCTTAGGATGTACATTTTGTTCAAGCCGACGAACCATCTAGCTTCTAATTTTTGGCTCAATTAAGTGACACTCAATCATATACACCAACAAGACATATCAAGCAAGAGTTAAGATTTTATGATGTATTAATAATATTTAATATGGTAATAAAATGTTAACATATTTTATAGTACATCCCTATTTTCTGTAATTTTTTTTGTGAATGTTAATATAATTATGTATCACATAGAAATTGCATTTAATGTTACAATGTTGGTCCTGAAAGCCTCATAATAGCTCATAAATAATTAGGTAATGTTATTTTTTGTGCGATCTAGGTCGGCTAACACGCGCACGTGTGAGAGGGGGTTTTTGCCTGCACATCACGTGGGGTTTGGCAGAGACACCGCTTGCTGCTCGATCAAAAACACACTTGGGAGGCTTCGTACGTGTGGGTTTAGATGCAGTGACCAAAGTCATGGCAGGTTGGTGATTGTACATTTTCTCCCGCTTCAATAGAACTCGTGTTCGAAGCTCAAAAAAAAAAAAAAATAAAAAAAAAATAAAAATAAAAATCATGTGCTTATTTTCGCCCTTGTCTCTCTCTATGGTTATGAAAATATAAGCCAAGTATTATTAATATTAATTGAAAATAAAAATTACATGAAGACGAGTCTTAAGGGCACTAGGGTACGGTTGCCAGAGCGGTGCGGTGGCGGTGCGACACCGCATCGCAGTTTTGTTTGTATGAATAAACTGTATTTTGACAGCTTATTCAAAAAATTATTGCTGAAATCATTATTTTCCCACAAATTCTGATTAATTGCGGTGGCAATTTCTGATTATGGTAGAACAATTTTAAAGAAAAAAAAAACTGTAATAGCCAAACATCAGATTATCCATCAATATCTTCAAAATAGTTTTCTTAACAAGCTTTAGCTGCCCCAAATAGATGACGAGCTGTTGATCACTAGACCGCAGATTAATCACTGATATTTTTAAAATAATGCATATAAATATGAATGTTTTTTTAAATATACCAAATCAAAATATTGAGTAATATTTTACCCATTCCGATTTTAAACATAATATTTTAATTATTTTCTCATCATAATTATTCTTCTTTTCCTCTCAGTGAATATTTTAATTAAAATTTTGGATGGTTATGATATTATATTTAATATTTAATATGATTGATATTCAATTACTATTTTTATTATTGTAAATATCCTTCTGAGCATACTTTCGGAAGTAGCTACAGATGTCACTCCAAGCTTCCATGGCCGCTGCACTCACTGTACTAAAGAAGAGACTGAAGGTTCCGATTCTCGAATGTTGAAGGCGAAACAACAGAGCAATAGGTCCCAAGTTCTCTTCTTCCTGCAAACCTCCATTGTTAAATCTCTCCACCTAATCTCTTTCAATCCAATTTGTTCTGTTTTCTGGTATTCGCTGAAACCCTAACTCCGTAAGAGGTGAAAGTATTCTGCTTCTTCTGTGATTGTAAAAAAAATATGGAACATTTCACCGACGTCCGCGCAAACTAACAGCAGTCAGCTGATTCCGTGCCGGTGCGCATTTTCAAGTATTTACATCGCCGGCGGTTCTTCACGTAGGCTTTTTTGGATTGAAGGAGAACAATGAAGGAAACAAAATGAAGCTATAACCATTTGTTGAGCGATTATTAATTGGCCGCCATTGATGGAATGGGAGCTTATAAGTTTTTTACTGTTATTAATTTTCATCTGCTTTCACTCGAATTGCCAGCATCCAAACACAGCTGTTGTTGTTAAATTTTTTTCCGTTTTTACATATCAAGCACCTAAACTTTGATTTTTATATTAACGCCGTCCAAATCTTTCATATCAAAGCAAAAAAGGCCATTATTTTAACCTTGAAAAAGTGGAAGGCACCATTTCATGCGTTGGATAAGGCGGCATATATGTTTAAGATATGTAATTACATAGAAATTAAGTGTAATGTATGTAAATCTCTCTTATTATTATTATTATTATTATTACTATTTTTGTTCTGTTGCTTGGACTGCTAGGGTGTATTAATCAGACTCATCTGTATTATGAACAGTAGAAAACCTAAAGACATGTCTATCCATTCATACACTTCATCAAGAGTTCTAAATATATTTTTTCACTCATTGTCAATTATCTACATTTTTAAATCCATTTTGGAGAAGAGATTTGAGCTGAAAACTAAATCAAGCACGCCTTTTAGCATAGTTATGAGTATTATGCTTGGCGATGATTGCACTTCTGATTCTTCTATCAACACCTATTGTTGAGAAATTTAGGGTAAAGAAAACGTAAATCGACACAAATCCATAAGAAAACACAGAGATTTAATGAGGTTCAACAAAGATGCCCACGTCATTGGGAGCAGAGCGGCGGCTTTCCTTTCAATTTTAGAAAAAAAGAGTACAGAATACCCGGGGTTACAAACAAGACCTATTTATATAACCCTAGAGTACAATATGCAATTACAAAATTACCCCTGTACCGCACCCAATTCATATAACGAAACTCCCCCGATATTACAAATGCTTCCGCTCCACTCCGGTCACGAGCTCCACTACGCTCGCTCGCTCCATTCCGCTCCAGCATCTATTCCTTAACTGGTATATGAGCCATACCTAACACCTATTCAATATGGGTAGACAAGAGGATAGGCAAGATGCATGGGCTAAGACTCTCCTGAAATACGTACATGCCACCTTCCCTATGCTTGAAAAGGTGTATTTCACTTTTTAAAAGTTAAAATGGTGGTATTTTTTAATGAGATATGAAAGATTCAAGTGGTGTAAATGTAAAAATTAAACTTCAGGTGTTACATATGTAAATACATAAGAATTGGGCTGTATATATGTAAATACCCCAATATGGTGATTCAGATTTGATAATTGTAATCCAAAGCTAAAAACTATGACATGTTGGATGTCTTTCTTGGGAGGTAAGTTTAATATTAGAATTCTTTATGAGAAGGTTTGAGTCCACAAGAAGTAAATCTCAAAAAGCTTTAGTTCCTAATGTCAGGTGTTTCATCTCAATGGTGAGTAGGACAATTAAGTTGTTTGTGGCAAGTGTCGCTTTTTTCCTAATTATTAGAAGTTGTAATTGAGTCTTCATCTTTTTCATCTAAACTCTTCTTCAGATGTACATGCAACTCTATACAAAGTGCCTTGAAAACTTACTTTAGCGATGAGCATTATCATCCTTAATCAGACTAAATTTAGAATTTCATTAAAAAAGATATATAGGAATCTCTCAATAAAGAGGCACAAGATGCTAGTCGTCACTCACATGAATATTCTATAGTGTTGGTTAAGTCAGATAACATCATCAGCCACTCGTATAACCCATCCTCTATTTTGAAACTTATATTCCATTCTCTTTTTCATGCATGTGAATTTGATGGTATCTACTCTTAAAAATTATAATCCCATGAGCCGTCATATGTTACATGTCATCAAGTTGAGTAATGAGAAACTTATACTTGATAGTGATATTATTGATGACATGGCTATCTGTGTACATGTACTAAATACCATCCTTCTTTAGGGTCAGAGGCTTGGGACCATAGGGGATAAACTCTTCCAAAATGAAGCGTTTAAGCTATAAATCATTGATGGGTGATCTGGTTTTTACATGACCATTTAGGTTTATCTAATTGTGAGGTACATTACAGAGCGAAGATCCAAGAATCAAATCTATTGCATAGTGGATTCTACATAATGAGGGAAGTTTATAGAGGAGTTATTTAGTACAAAAATCTTAAAACTTGGATAGAAGTCTACCACCTCTTGTGGGAGGTTCTTGATTGTGAGTTATCTCATGGCAATCAAGACAACTAAGGAAAATATGTTATTTGCATAACTTCTTGGTCAAATTCATGTAAAATGATGATATGAAGGGATTTCTTTTCTACAGGTGTGGGGGAATCTCACAACTGTTCTGGGGCAACCTCTTTCGGTTTAACGGGATTTAATATAGTCTGCTTTCCCTTAAACTTAAAGACATTTGTGTTTGAGTGTTCGTAATGCATAATGCCAATGTCAAAAAGATAAGGCCTACCTATGATTATATGGGCACATGAAATCCTCACTATATGTTCTCAGAACTGACTGGTTATGAGGCAATATTGAGAGACAAAGAAAAGATTTTGTTTACCCATGCAACCTTGTTACGCTGCAATTAAAGCTCCTTGGTCAGGATTCATCCTAGCTAAAATAGTGTTGACCTCACTTTTGTCGAGGTTTAGTTTTCCTCCTAGGATCTAGGGTTCTAGCTTTAGGAGCTTCCCCGACGATCTTAGATTCCTAGCACTGGACCCACCTCGTCTTAGAATGCTTGAAACCACTTCGACACTCTTTTGGAATCCCGGACGGAATTCCGACCTCTTGCTCACACGGTAGTAGGTTGGAATTAGCGTTAGGACTCAAATTGAGTTCTATGGGACCACCGGACCTTAGGGTAGCCTTGTGCACACTTTTCGCACCACCGAGCACAAATTCCTCGAACCCCGGCCTCGACGTCTTCGGATTCTCCGCGACGGATCGAGATCGAAGTCGGAATGCGGGAACGAGCGCCATCGAGGTCGGAATTTCGACGAAATCGAACTTGACGCACTTTCGACTCGGCCGGTGACGAGGTTCTCCGAACGACCTCGGATCGCGAAACGGACTGCGCCATTGCGTCCGGGACGTCGAATTTGCTAGGAAAAGACGTATAACTTGTCGTGTTTGGAGCGCGGACCCGCGACGTTAAATTTACCGATTTTTATTAAATAAATTATATCTTTCCTATTTTAACCCTTTTTTTTAAATCCTAAACCTTTTTTTTTCTCACCCGGGGCTCGCCTTTCTCTTTTCCTCTCGAGCCCGAGCCTTCTCTCGGTTCCCGCGCGAGCTTCGACGATGGTCCCGTACGCTCGCCACTTCCCCGGCATCTCGCCGTAGCGAGCCTCTTTCGGCCTTCCCCGCCGCCACTCTCGCCCCTGTCGCCTCTTTTCAGCGACTTTGTCGCCACTCTCTCCCTCTCCCCTTTCTCTTGTCGAGCCTCCCGGGTAAGTGGGACGCGCCTGGCGCTCTTCTTCTTGAGGCCGGCTATAAAAGCCTCTTTTGGATTAGGGTTTAAGGTTGGCTCTTATTTTTGTCGAGTCGGTGTTGTGTGTTGCCATTGCCTTACCTTTCCTCCTCTTCTTTCTCTTCCTCCGTTGCTCGCGGTTTTCCACGAGCTTGTGTTCGAGTAAGGCAGAGGTGCTGTTGGCCTTGCTCTTTGAAATTTCTAGAAGTTGGCTGATCGGTTTTTGGCTTGGTTTATGCCCGTTGGTCTCTGTTGTTGGATTTTGGGGTGCTTTGCTAGGATACACACCGAGGTATGATTTTCTTTGGCTCAGATTTTCACATGTGAGGCTATTTACATATTGCTATGCTTGAGTTGGGCGTGGTTATACATTCAAAATGGCATGGGGTTGCTTCTTGCTCTTCTTTACTTATTTTGCATACTTGTCCTAATCTAATGTGAAGCATGGAATGATTTGTGTAGTTAAATTCATAAGGAGCTTGCTCTTTCTTTTTGCTCCTCCTACTTCTCTGTTTTAAAAAAAAAAAAAAAAAAGAAAAGAAAAGCATGTTAAGAGGAAGCTTGAATTGATTCAAGCAAGTTCTATATACATATTTTTTTTATTTATTTGGAGCATGTTGAGACTTATACTTGGATGTTGGGCATGTGAGAGTGCTTATCTAGACCCCATGTTTAGCTATATTTCAAATTTTGTCTTGGCTCGTTGGAAGCTTGATTGAAAGTGGATTTTATTTCATGTTGAAAGAAAATTTGGAGGAGTTGTCTTTGGGGCTTTTGTTTCTCAATTTTGGCTCTTGCTATTTCTCGGTTTTACCCCCTCTGTGGAGGGGCTGATTTACTTTATCTTGCGGTTTTCTCGATCCTGGACTGTTTCTAATCTTGTTGTCCTCTCGGTTTTGAGTTAATTTGAGCCTCACTGCTGCCCGATTTTCTTGGTCCTTAGGATTCTCTTGAATTGACCTGATGTGGGGAGTGTGTTAGCTTGAGGCTTGGCTGATCCTGTGAGCCTTATAGGGGCTCGGTTTGAGTCTGTTTCCTTTCTTTTTATGGATGCGGTTGAGGCTTGCGAAGGCTGTGTTTTAAGCTCGATTTAAGGTGATGTTTGGGGCTCGGGTCTTGACTTTGTAGTGAGCCGGCTGCACCTTCTGTTTGGAGCCTATAGATGGCTCGGGTGTGAGTTTGGCTGGGCTTTGTTTGGGATGATTTGCTTGGCTGTCTAGTGATTTTAATCTTGAGCATTTTTGTGGCGAGCCAGGCTTGATGTATTCGGCTCCCTAGGCCTAGCCGTGAGTTTCTTTGTGAAATTTGGAGTTTGGTGGGAAGGGGCTTTACCTCTTATGGTTCTCATCTTTGTGATTTTGGGCTGTGAGTCTCGGCTTGGTATGTATCTCGGCCGAGAGCTTTAATAGGTGTGGGGATGCTCCTTCTTCCTTATTTCTTACTACGTCTATTTGTGAGATGATTTGGATACATGTAGGCATGTTTCTTATTTGCCTCAACCAATATTTGATGGTTAAATGTTGAAATTGATGAAGTTATACAAAGTTGGAATTGTGGCAATCATGTGATAAATTGATATCGGAATTGGTAAGCCTTGTTCCACACTTGTATAGGGCCTCGAGTTCTATGAAATTGAAATAAAAAAAGAAGAAGAAGAAGAAAGAAAGTAAAGGGCAAAATCTTGGAATTTGTGATAGCCCTCCTGGTTTAGTGAGCTAGGGTTCGATGATCCGGGCGACGATGACATTGTCTTTTCTTTATTTTACTTCATTTTTTTTTATCTTTATTTATGATTTTTCCGCTATTTGGGAAAACGAGGAGTGTGTTCTTAGGGGTCTAGTCCTTACCTTCTCCGAGAGTGTCGAGGTGCCTTTAGTCTTTTTTATAGGACATGTAAGGTCGGTCGGGAGTCCGGGTGATTTACTTGTCTTTTCTCTCCTTTTCCTTGACCCCTCGTCCCTAGTTTTCACGCTTGTTTCGCTTAACCCACACACATACGGGAGACATGTAGGTGTGCATATATAACCTCCTTGGGTTATATATGTGCCATCGTGGTGCTGTAAGTGCGGTGGGGACGGTGATGCGGTTGCAAAACGAGAAAAATTACGAGAGCCATAGAATGGGGCCGCCTGTCTCAGAGACTCTGTAGAGAGTAGAGCAGGAGTCACGGAACCATTCGGTCGTCCTTGGGGTCTTTATTTATGATTTTTCCGCTATTTGGGAAAACAAGGAGTGTGTTCTTAGGGGTCTAGTCCTTACCTTCTCCGAGAGTGTCGAGGTGCCTTTAGTCTTTTTTTATAGGACATGTAAGGTCGGTCGGCGAGTCCGGATGATTTACTTGTCTTTTCTCTCCTTTTCCTCGACCCCTCGTCCCTAGTTTCACTTGTTTTCGCTTAACCCACACACATACGGAGGACATGTAGGTGTGCATATATAACCTCCTCGGGTTATATATGGGCACATCAAGCAGTCGTAAGTGCGGTGAGGACAAAGTGATGCGGTCGCAAAACGAGAAAATTACGAGAGCCATGGAATGGGGACGCCCGTCTCGGAGACTGCAGCAGAGAGTAGAGCGAGAGTCACGGAACCATCTCGGTCGTCCCTGGGGTTTCTACTGCGATGACGGTCAAAGTTCGTAGTCCTAGTCACTATTAGGTAGTCGACTCGTGATCGAAATACTTTAAAACAAAAATACATATGTTTGAAAAATACAAAATTGCCTCCACCGCTACACAGCCTACCTACCTACAGCTTTTGCTTGCATGAAAACAAAAAAAATGAAATGTGTGAAAACTTATAAAAGTCCACGGTTGGCTATTCGAGTCGGATTAGATCGCTTTCGGCAGAAAGTTGGGATAGTAGTCAGCACTCAAGTCCGGATATTAGCACAGCTCTGAGTCCGAAACACCACCGTGCTTACGGGTCTTTCTTTCCGGAGGCCTATGACTTTCTCATGGTTCGCCATGAGTTTAGTGGGTCGTCTGTGGGTTTTCTTACGGTGCTTTTCGCAGTTTTCTGCGTTTGTTTTCGTTTGCGGCTTTTCTCGGAGTTTTCCACGGACGTTTCTTTTCTTTCTTTCCCGACTTTCTTGCTTTTCTTCTGCGGTTTTCCTCGCTTTCTCGGCATTTTCCTTCGTTTTTTCTATTGAGTTTTCAGACTTTACTTTCTTTCTACTCTGTAGCACTCCTGTTTAGCTAGGTTGTTTTCACCTACTACTACTCCTGCTTCTTTCTCTGGGCTAATAAATCTTCTGCAGGAGATAAAAAAAATATAAAAAATAACAATAAATAAGCAGCAGCGCACCAAGGATAAGCAGGACATACGGTACTCCTACGCATACGCTCTCTACCTCTTTCTTTTATCGTCGTACTCGCTCTACTTTTAGTATGCACTCCTCGCTTGAGCTTAGTTTCTTACTTTCGCTTTATATACCTTCGGCATGTTTTACATTTCCGATCTTTACTCGCTTAGCATGCTTTACTTTCTTCGCACTCTTTCCTGCTAGTATAGCTCGCTTACTTTCGATATACACTCGTTATAGCGATGTTACTTCCCGCATAAGCTTAAGCATGCTCCCTGTTTATCGCTTTCTTTTCGCCACTTATGCCATTCGTCGCACACACTCACTCGTCGCAATAAAAATAAATAAATGACTTGCACGCTCACTTTAACTTAAGACTTGAAATCTAAACCGCGATTCCTGCTACGACGTGGAGCTTGGAGCACGGTGGACAAGACGACCATCTTCTTCGAAGAAACCCGTGTCGACATCGACAAAACCCATTCCTTGGTTTAAACAATAGTCCTTAGGTTTCGAGAGTAGTCCGCCCCGTGCGACATAAACCCTCACCTTCTCTTTAGGCCTTTGCACACCCCTTCTATGCAATATAAGCCCTAATCTGCTTAGGTTTCGAGGTTGTCGCCTTATACGACGTAAACCCTCCTGTCTTTCGTGTAGTTGCGTAGTCAGTACATTATGCAAACGTAATCCCTATAATTAATTTGCGGGATTGAAATCAAAATAAAATCTCTTTCCAAAATTTAAAACCCAACCTAAGGATAGTCTCGGGACGTCCTCGAGGTCCTCCTCGAGATCCGCGACATCCCCTACCCTTCTTTCCTTTGACTCCGAAATAACTCGTTCCTCCTCGCGCCCTTCACCTATTGGATTTCCTACTCTCGAATTTCGTTGGAAAACCCTACCTTTCGACTTCGTGAAGATAGAAACCCGAGATCTAAATCGAGAGTTCTCTCGAGTGATTTCGGTCATCCGAGGGTAATTAACTATAGGGCTCGCCGCTATAGGGAGTTTTAAAGACTCGAGATAATATAAACCCTATTTAATTCTTTTGTATTAAATAGGGAATTTGTCGGTCCACATAAAGGTTCGCAGACAGTAACGGATGTCATGAATTTTGTGGTTTATTTGATCGAGCGATATTGTCGAGTAGGGTGTCTATTCTTCGGAATAGATGCGTTACTCGCGATATTACGCTCGTTCATTCAAACTGCCAAACGAATGAGATTCGTCCTTTCTCACTCTCATATTTTAAAACTTAAAATGTTATTTTCAAAAATCAATACATATATATAAATTAAATTAAATCCTCAAGCTCAAAGCTCCTAAAGCGGCCGACAAATAGAGGTGGTTTTTATAAATTTCTATGGCATGAAACAACTTTTTATAACCAAATCTAAGGTAGTAATAACAGCATTTGATTTGTATAGAATCTCTATGTGCGGTTCTTTTCCCCACCTTTCTATCTAAACTGGATGAATCAAAATCTGGTTCTAGCTCATTGAGATGCATCATGATCTATGCTTGCTTAAAAAATTATGCTGATCAAAATAAAGCACCCTGACAAGCAAAATTGTGTGGTTTCATTTTTTGAATGGTAGATCGTGAATATAGAAATTAGTGTTGGTTTTTTTTTTTTTTTTGGCTAATATTGATCTTTCTGTAATACTATTTGATTGCAATTGTGAACTGAGCTGTCCACATCTGTATTGGTTCATGTAAATGGCATTAATGTTTACATGTTCACGACAAATTTAGCGAGCTATAGTTTTATAACTAATTTTGTAAGATGGCGAGACACAAATATACTTCACAAACTTCTTTTTATTGACTTGTGCTGAAGTGTACTTTTACTTTTCGGGGCATTTACGTACATACAACACAATTCTTTTGTAACATTCATATTTACATGCATACCACTCAAATCTTTAACATCACATCAAAAGTACCAGTATCACAATCTTCTTAAAGGGAAATGCACATTTTCATGCATAAATTTATGACACCAAGGTGTAAGAGTGTAAATATCAAACTTTGGGTGTTAGATATGTAGATGCATAAGAATTGTGCGGTATGTTTATAAATGCCCCTTTATTTTTTTAGCATGATTGGTTTTGCTTATTTTGCAGTTAACTTTAGTTTGCACTCAGTATTGCTGTTTTTCCTGTCCTTCGACCTGAGTTTTTTTCTTTTATTTTGATGTTTCTAAGCACTAATTGCATTTGTATCTTAAAAACTTTTGATAGCCAGGGAAGCATGATTGGAGCATCAGGACTGCTTCACGCTCCTAGTTCCTTTTTTCAACAGCATAATTCTTTGTGTTCATTTACGCTATATACACAACATTCACACTTATTGCACAACATTCAAGTTTTGTACTATTCATGTAAGGATTTTATAATTACCTTCTATGTTTCTTTGTTTGCCAAAACTTTATGTTTTGCTTATTAATTATTTACTTTGTTAGCTAACTTCAAGTATTCCTGTGCAAGTTACAAACTTTCTATTGGGGATTTACAGAAATCTTTTGGCAAATGCCATGCTCAATCTGAGGTAACTTATCCTAATTTTGTTTTGTGTTAGTTCCAAAATCTTATAATGTATGCCTTTATTGAGATGTACTTATTATGTGTGTTTTATTTTTCCTTTTGGGGCATTACATACCACCCAATTCCTATGTATTTACATATCTAACACCTATACTTTAATTTTGTATATTTATACCGCCCGAATCTTTCATATCAAGTACCACCATTTTAACATTTAAAAGGTGAAATATACTTTTTCATGCATAGGTAAGGGGGTATGAATGTAAAATTTGAAATTTAGATGTAAGATATGTAAATCAATAGGAATTTTGTGGTATATATGTAAATCTTCCTTTTCTTTTTGGTAGTCCTTCAGATAGCTGCGGCCATGATCTAGAAAATAATGGATCATGCTTATTTAACTTCTAATTCAGATATTACTTGGTCTTAAATTTCTTGTTTTAGGACAATAAGTGTGATGCAAGTGAATCGAAATTGGGTCTTGATGTGCAAACACTTAAGAGCTTCCCAACTGAAAAATTGGATGGAGAATTTGTGATTTTACGGTTTGAATCGAATCTACTGCTTGAGCTGTTGAACATTCACAATGTATTTGCAAGGAGAACCTTGTCTACTATAACATACTTGTACAATGCTGGCGCTGAAATACTTCTTGTCGGTAATTGGGGAAGCTCTTGTGACCCTATGGTTCTTTCTTCGGAGTCCGCTGCTGGTTAGTTATATCCTGTTACACTAAGTCTCGATAGAATTTAGAAATTGATGTTTTCCTGATGTTTCATCCATACGTGTAGTTGTGCTATATGTTTTATGGGCATTTACGTGCATACAAGACAATTCCTATATATTTACAGATGTTGCACCTAAAGTTTATTGTTTACATTCATACCGCTTAAATCTTCAACATTATTTAAAAAATACCACTATTTCTAAATTTTGAAAATAAAATACACTTTTTCATGCATAAGTTTATAGCACGGAAGTGTTATAAATGTAAGTATCAAACTTTACATGTTAGATATGTAAATACATAAGAATTGAGAGGTATGTAGGTAAAGTTCTCTATGTTTTATCCTGTCATACAGTCCTCATAGTGAAAGTTTACTTATTGCCGAGTTTGCGTTATGTTTACATACATATCACCCAATTCTTATCTATTTTTTATATCAAACACCTAAACTTTGATTTTTACATTGATACCATCCAAATCTTTCACATCACATAAAAAATACTACCATTTTAATTTTTAAAAATGAAATACACATTTTCATGCATAGGCAAGATGGCATATACGTAAAAATTGAAGTTTAGGTGTTAGATATGTAAATACATAATAATTGAGCGGTATGTGTGTAGATCTTCTTATCTTTTTAGTGTATTCATCTGATGCTTATACTTGAGTTGTTTTGGCATATAAGGCTATCACTTCATTTGTACTAGCATTGGATTGATAATTGTTCTTTGTTTTCTTGTATCTTGTTTATATTTATTTACCTTAGTAACTTGAACAAGCTTGCACATAATGTAAGAAGCTAATAAAACAAATTTATATTTTCTAAACTAGAACAACTTGATTACTTGATAAAAGTTTATATATGAGGAAATGATAATTATTTTAGTATAGTTATACTTCTATGGTAATGATTATAGTAGACTACATCATTGGAGAGTGAGTAAGTTCTCTTTAATTGAATCATTTTCTTAACGCTCCAAGGGGTGTGCAGGAAAGTCCTGTTAATAGTATTCTTCACTTTGATTTAGTTGTGAAAACTATTCAACTTCAAATGAAGATGTAATTTTTTTATCTCATTTCGTGTTACTCTAAACATGTGATTTGATCATTGAGTGTGATGGAGATATACACGCTTATTCTCGATGAAAGCATCTTATAAAGCAATGATTTGAGCATGACTTATTTATTTTTTGTTATTTAATTGAGGATTTACGTACCCAACACACAATTTTTATATATTTATATATCTCATACCTAAACTTTATTGAGAGGGTTGATGGAGAAGTACAAAGAGAGTTAGGAGGATATACATATGATTTTTATTAATTTTAAAAAGCTCACGATATGGTCTCAAGAGAAGTTCTTTGGAGAGTTTTAGAAAAGATAGATGTTGATGTGACTATATTTAAGTTATTAAAGATTTGTATATTAGAGCTATCACTTGTGTTCAGAGAAAAGGAGGATTGGCCAAGTATTTTCCTATTTTAGCTGGATTACATCAAGGATAAGCTTTAAACCCATATCTTTTTGCTTTAGTTTTGGATGCTCTTATTGGACATTTAGTAGAGCATGTACCTCGGTGTATGCTTTTTGTTGATGATATCCTTCATGTGGATAAGACTAGAGAAAAAGTTCAAGAAAAACTTGAATTATGGAGCTCTTCATTAGAGTCTAAAAGCCTTCGTTTGAGTTGATCTAAAGCTGATTACATGGAATGTAGTTTTAGTAGTAGTAGATATAGTGGTAGAGTTGTAACAATGAATGATCAAATTATTAAAAGGTATGTATGTTTTAGATACCTCGGGTCTATTGTTCGAAGTGATGGTGATATAGATGGGGGTGCTATAGGTAGAATTCAAGCTGGATGATTGAGTGGAGGAATGCATCAGGCTTATTTTATGATAGAAAAATACTGCTTAGACTTAAAGAAAAATTTTATAAGATTGTGGTGAGGCTCGCAATGCTTTATGTCGGAGAATGCTGACCTTTAAAAGAGATATAAAACCAAGGTAAGAGTTGCTGAGATGAGATTGCTTAGGTGGATGAGTGGCTTGACACTTAGAGACAATGCTAAACAAATGTATCCGTGAAAAGGTAGGTGTGGCTCCAGTGGCAGACAAGATTAGAGAGAGTCAACTTAAATGGTTTGGTCACATTAAATGTTGACCACTGATAGTCCCGTAAGGAGAGTAGATGCTTTAGATTCAATTTATGTTAAAAAAGTAAAGGTAGACATAAAAAAATTTGGGCATGTTGTTTAAAAAATGATTTTAATTTATTAGAACTAAATGAAAATATGACATTCAATGGTACACAATGGAGAAAAATGATTCATCTAAGCGACTCCTCTTAGTGTGATACAGACTTCTTGTTGTTGTTGTTGTTGTTACACCTAAACTTTCATATTTACACATGACAGTCAAATCTTTGATTTATTCATGTAATTGAAAATATGCTGGTGATGAAGCTTGAGAGAGGGTTGCATTTTGATTTTAAGCATTATTTTTGTTTATTTGGTTTGGCATAGTTTTAGCTAGATTCATTTTAACCTAATTCTTATATCAATAATATGGTTGCGGTTTAAAGGGACTGAAATTTTCTTGAGTAGTGGCAGCAGACATACAAAATAATTTGCTCCTTACTGTATGGCATTCATGGCAAAATTTCTCTGATTCAGTGGTTAGGCAGTGGTTTTTAGATCCTCCGATGGTGATTGCTTTTGGACTTATTTCTATGTGCTTTTGGAGGATTGTGGTGATCAGGGTCAAGAACTTGGAGGATCATGGAACCAAACAATGGATTGCCAAAACAGGCTTAAAATAAGGAGGGTTTGTTTGATTTTATCAACCCGATTTTTAAAAATATGAAATAATTAATCATAAGTCTCGTCACTTCCATTGTTGTAAGCAACTGTCCAGCTAGTAATATCTATATTGGGGGTTGCCAATAGGTTTCTTGCATTTTGCCTATAAATATGTATGGCCTACGGCCTAGTAAAAGATCATGTTATTATTGAACTAAAACTTCTGTAAAGGAGGACTCCTTTCATTCTACTTCTACTAAGACTGCTTAGAAAGCTGGAAAATCACATAAAAATAAATGAAAATTTGACTTGATTCAACTATGACTCACCGAAATTCTCATTTAATTTTGGGCTCCACTATAAATTTACTATCACTCTTTATTTTTAAATTTTTGTTTGCTTTAGACTTGCTTGAGTATAGTTCAAGTCTACTCGAGATATAACATAACATTGTGGAATTACGCTCATAATTAAATTTTAATATTTGCTATATTTAATCTTTGCTATATTTAGTCATTGAGTAATGGTGTAATCAGCATATTTAATTTCCTTAATTTTAGGTATTTATGTTATTCCGTAATTATAGGAAGTACTTAATTTCTTTCCTCTTTGTATTATTTGTACTCACCTATTTATAGGTGAATTATCTATGAAATCTATGAGACAATTATTCAAGAATTATCACATGGTATCAGAGCCGTAAGACGAAACCTCTCCCGCTCGTCCCGCTCATCCCGCTCGATCGAAGCTTCTCCCGCTCGGCCTCTCCCGCTCGATTGTCTCTCTCGCTCGATCGAAGCTTTGCCTGCGTCCCGATCGGCCTCGTCCCGCTCTGTCGACGATCGTCTGCCTCCCGCTCGTCCCGCTCGGCCTCGTCCTGCGATCGTCTGCGTCCTGCGATCGACGATCATCTGCATCCGATCGCAGCCCTAATTCACGCCTACTCTTCTTCCGCGATCCGCTCGGCCTTGTCCCGCTCGCGCCTACTCCTGCTCGAACAGAACTGCGAACTTGGTGTTAACAGCAGGGCCACTTCTAGCCCTGCTCTCCCGCGATCAACCAACCACGACCACAGCCCGTTCCAGCCGTGCTCCTCTTCTGCGCAACCTCTCTATCTGGTCATTCCGCTAGCCTCCTCTCCTCTCCAATGACGAAATACGGCCATGCTTGCAACTCCTCCACTAGTGATGTCACTTCTAGCCACCCCTCTGCTACTGGGTCTCCACTGCCCAGCAATTCAGACAATAGTTCCGTCCTCATCACTAGCTACAAACTCACCGGCCTCAAATCTGAGTTTGACCAGACTCGCTCGCGGATTTTGAGTTCAAAACATCTCCCAACAATTCGTGAAGCCTTTTCCGATGTACGCCGCGAAGAGAGTCGCCAAAAAGTCATGATAGGTGCTTCCTCGTCCACTTCGGTCCTCGACGGATCCGCCCTCGTCGCTCACATCCCGTACAACCGCCAACGCCGTGGCCGCCCTCGGTGTGATCACCGCCGCCGTCCCGGCCATACTCGGGATACTTGTTGGCGGATTCATGGCAAACCCACCAATGAGAAGCCCAAACGTGATTCTCGGGCGCCTACCACCATCACCACCGAAGCCTTTCCAGAACGAGCCCGTTCGGCGAAGACCGCATTCATGCCCTCCGGAAGATGCTCGGTCACCGTCACCGATCCATCCTCCTAGTGTGGCATCGGGTGCCACCGGCCTCGTTTCCCAACAAGGTATTTCCCCATCTCGCTTTCATCTTGGATTCGACCTCTTCTCGCCCATGGATTGTCGACTCGTGTGCCTCCGATCATATGACCGGTGATATCTCCTTATTAATGGATTACCGACCGTGTAATCTGACCCTCACTGTTCGAATTGCTGATGGATCGACCTCCAAAGTTGCTGCTCTTGGTTCTGTCCACATCTCTCCAAATTTATTCCTCACTTTTGTGCTTCATGTTCCTACTTTGGATTGTAATCTGGTCTCTATTAGTAAGCTCACTCATGATTGTCATCGTGTTGCTAAATTTTTTCCATATGTTTGTGAATTTCGTGATTTGAAATCGGGGAGGATGATTGGCAGTCGTTGAGTTGCTCAGATGGTCTCTATCTTCTCAACAAACCTCTCGTTGGTCTTGTTTCACCTACGGGTCGTGCTCCAATGATCTAGTCCATCTTGCTTAAATCCTCTTAAGTACATCCGTCTTTCATACTAGGTGTTATTAATGATAATGAAATCATGTTACTTCATTATCGTTTAGGTCATCCCAATTTTATGTACATTGAAAACTCGTTTCCTCATTTATTTATTAATAAAAGTCCTACCACTTTTAATCGCGAATTTTGTCAACTCGCCAAACACACTCGTACTTCATTTCCTCGTCTCATCATACGTACCCACTCGTCCATTTTCTCTAATCCATAGTGATGTACGGGTCCTTCTCGGGAAAAAAATATTTCGGGCCCCAATGGTTTGTGACCTTTATTGATGATCACACACGCGTGACTTGGATCTATCTTATGCGTGATAAATCCGAGGTAGGACCAATATTTTGTGCCTTCTATCAAATGATACTCACTCAATTTGACACAAAAATTCAGGCTCTTAAAACAGATAATGCACGAGATTTTTTCAACTCCTCCCTAGGAACTTTTCTTACTCACCATGACATCCTTCACCTTAGCACTTGTGTTGATACTCCCCAACAAAATGGGGTTGCTGAGAGGAAAAATCGTCACTTGTTGGAAGTAGCCCGTCGTCTCATGTTCACCACATCGGTCCCGAAATGTTATTGGGGTAAGGCAACATTGACGGCTGCCTATCTCATAAACCGGATGCCCTCTCGTATCATGGGTTTCCTTAGTCCAATTGATGTCCTCCTTCGCTCCTTTCGGACTACCCGCGTCCTCCCTTCGGTTGTCTCAACAAAACTATTTGGTTGCTCCGTCTTTGTTCATATTCACAAACAACACCGCGGTAAATTAGACCCCAAATCAGTCAAATGCATCTTCATAGGGTATTCGGCCAATAAGAAAGGATACAAGTGTTATTGCCCTTCAACTAAAAAGGTCTATCATTCTATGGATGTCACCTTTTTTGAGCATCAGTCATACTACCAAGAGTCTGTCGTTCAGGGGGAGAGTTGCAATGAACAACAACCCTGTATTCCTTTACCAACTAACACGGATCTTTCTCCGGCTGACAAACCTCCTCCAACTCCTATTCAAACTCCTCCATCTCCTGTTTCAAACCCGTCTACACATCCCGCACCTCAGGAACTCCGGGTCTATACAAGACGGAACAAAACTGCTGGAAGAATAGAGAACCAAACACCGCTTCCTCATGTCGTCCAAGAATCTAATCCGACTCCAAACCTCTCTGAAACTCACTCAGGTACGGAATCTTTAGACACTAATGATTATGAGCTTACCCCGCCTGTAAGAAATGATTCAGTTGTTCCTTGCACTCAACATCCTATCTCTCGCTTCGTGTCATATGAGAAGTTATCTCCTCTCTATCATGCATTTGTTCATCGTTATCGACAACATAGCGATCCCAAATTTTATTCGAGAAGCACTCTCACACCTGGGATGGAGAAAAGCCGTGAATGAAGAAGTTGTCGCACTAGAAAAGAATGGAACATGGATTGTATCCGATTTGCCCAAGAATACAAAGCCAGTAGGATGCAGTGGTTATTTACAATCAAACGTAAGCGTAGACGAAGCATGATCGGTTGAAAGCTCGACTTGTTGCAAAAGCGTTATAGCGAATCATACGAAATTGACTACCAAGGGACATTCGCTCCAAGAAGCCAAACCGAACTCCATTAGAATCCTACTCTCCATCGAACTGGGCTTATGCACCGATGTCAATGCATTCGTAGATCTTCAAGAGGATGTATACATGGATTTACCTCTCGGACTAGAAGGATCCTTCCCTAGCGAGTAAAGTATGCAAGCTCCGAAATCTCTGTATGGTCTCAAACAATCTCCCGTGCTTGGTTTGCCCGATTCACCAATTCAATAATCAAATGAGGTTATACTCAAAGCTGCTCGATCATACAACGTTCACAAAAAGATCCGGGAAAAGATTGTCTGTACTCATCGTATATGTTGACGATATTATTCTTACCAGGTGATCATACCGAAGAATCGACAAACCAAGAAGTTTCTACCAATGAATTCGAAATCAAGGACCTCGGAGACTCAAGTTCTTCTTGGGAATGAAAGTTGCAAGATCCAAAATGGGGATAGCCGTAACTCAAAGAAAGTACACATTGGACCTATTGAAAGAAACTAGTATGCTTGGATGCAAACCAATAGATACTCCAATAGACCCGTATAAAAAAATTAGAATGAAAAGGATAAGTATACCGACGACAAATGGACGCTATCGACGTATTGTTGGAAGACTTATTTACTTATCCCATACTGTACTGCACATAAGTTTTTCGAGAAGTATAGTGAGTCAATTCACGAACCGTCCTATCGATGAACATATGGAGTCGTTAACCGAATCTTAAGATACTTATAGATGACTTCAGTGGAAAGGATTATTATTTAAAAAGAATGATAGTCAAAAGGTTAAGTCTTTACTGATGCTGATCAGGCAGGAGATATATCCTCCCGACGATCAACCTCTCAGTATCGCTCTTACGTATGCGGCAATCTAGTAACATGGAGAAGCAAGAAACAATCGGTGGTATCTCGGAGTAGTGCATAGCAGAATACAGAGCACTGGCTCTTGATATCTGCGAAGGAATGTGGATAAAAAGATTTCTCAAGGAACTTGGGATTATGAGAGAAAATTCTATCGTGATGCTTCCGCGACAATCAAGCAAAGAATCGCATCGCAAAAATCTCGTTTCATCATGACCGAACGAAACACATCGAGATCGATCGGAACTTCATATCGGAGAAGGTGGACAATCGAATCATCGAATTGGCCTATACTCCTTCTAGAGACTAAACCACGGATATTCTCACCAAGCGCTCTCCCTAAGTCAAACTTCGATGAGTTAAACAACAAGTTGGTATGTACAATCCGTACAACCCAACTCGATGGGGAGTTTAGAATTACGCTCATAATTAAATTTTAATATTTGCTATATTTAATCTTTGCTATATTTAGTCATTGAGTAATGGTGTAATCAGCATATTTAATTTCCTTAATTTTAGGTATTTATGTTATTCCGTAATTATAGGAAGTACTTAATTTCTTTCCTCTTTGTATTACTTGTACTCACCTATTTATAGGTGAATTTTCAATGAAATCTATGAGATAATTATTCAAGAATTATCACATATATTATATAATATTTGTATTTATGTATTTACTTAATCAAAAAATAATTTTGAATTGACTCAAAATTGATTTTGAGTTGGGTTCAAGCAAGTTTTTATTTTTGCTTTTGAATCAGAGTTGAGATTTACATGCTTGAACTTGATTCAATATCACTTCTACTTTCTACTCACCTTTGGTTTTATTGGGCTCCACTTGTTGAATGCAGTGTGCCTTTTTTTTATCATTTAATCTTCTCTTTGTTTATGGTGGAATCTCACTTTTACTATATTTTTGATATTGATTGCAAAGTTAAACCACACAAATCTCCTGTGTTCATATGCCATTTCACTTTAATATGCCAGGTCCACTCTTCTCGGTTGCCTGGGTCCTTTTTTGAGATTGATTGGCCACTTCTCTTTTTCTTCTTATTCATCTATCGAGATGGGAAGTATTTAATTAGACTTGCCTTGTCGATTCTATGGGTGCCACCCCATCTCTGGCCAAGTGGCACCTACTCAACAACAAATCAAATTTTCTTGTTTTCAGATACCTTTGCCAAGAACCAATGAGTGGGTTATTCCAGCCTTAAGGATATGGGGGGTTGTTCCACTTGGCGATTGTGTAGTAGAGTAGGGAGGTGCATAAGAGCTTTTTTTTTTTTTGAAGTAGTAGTGAAAAGATGCATGATAAAATAATATTATAAGATTGCTACCAAGAAAGAAAAGTGAAATTCAATCGAGCTACTTAAAAAAAAAAAGGGAAATGACATCATGAGAAGTGGTTCATACCAATTTCATTATCAACCAAGGCTATAATACAAAAATTTTTGGAATAGCTATTATGTTTTGCTTGTAATCTAATAGATTTCAGAGAATTAACAAGATACTTTCTTCTAGTTAGTGTCGTGACAAAAGAATAGTAGCTGAAGTCTTTATCCATTAGATCCACAAAATTCTGATTATAATTTTGACATTGAACTGAGCGAATCATCAAAATAGTTCGCTTAAAATAGTCTTGTAAAGCACTAATGAATATGGCAGTGGCATCGATTAGAGAAGGCATAGTAATAGTAATAATAGGATTAAGGTAGAGGAACAATGAGAGTATTATCAATCAACAAACTATCAACAACAAGAAAAAGTTGCAACTCAAGAGATAAATCTCAAGTAATATTCATATCGTAAGAATAGCCCAAGAAGAACAATGAAACCGTAAATCTTAGCCCTAGAAACCTGCAACAAAGAAAGATGCAAGACAACAAATAAAGTTTGCAGAAAACTGTCTACCGAAATCCAGATAACCTGAAAAAATATGGACATAATTCCAAAGGTGGATCCAAATTAAATGAAAGAAAAAGAGGACTGAAGACCACTTAGGCGCCACTCCATGATACATAAAACTCAATCCCGTGTGAAGAAATGGGGAGAGTACAAGTTCTGACTCCAAAAACTACGTCTCTGTAAATAAAAGACCGCCTTATAACACTAAATAGACCGGTACTGAAAATGAGAAAGAAAATAACTAATTACATGTATGATACTCACATTCCTGTCAACATTGACATAACAGCTCTGGCGTCTTTGCCATGGGAGTAACACCTAGTGAGGTAGAGAACCCAATTGATTATGAGTATTTACAACACAATGATTTTGTTAGGCTATAGAACGATCATAAAAACAGATCTTAATAGTTTGAACCTTCAAGGTAGAACTTGAAACAACCAATAAAATATTTGATCAAATACTTGCAAAATTTGTAATATGAGGGCAGACTTCCAAAAAAATTGCACTTCCATATCCCTGATCCAAAGGACCAAAAATGTCTATCTGGACCAGAACACGGGCCACAAATGATCAAAAGAGAGTTTAGCGGTTGGAACACCCATGTGTAATTATTCCAATGGTTAAACCCAAAGGCTATAGTGTAAATTTCATGTAATGGACCTGATTGGGGGGAAAACAACCAAAATAGAGGCAATAGGGGGTCCATAGAAGCATCAAAGAAATGAAACCACCTTAATATACATATATGTATGTCAACATCTAGATAAAAACCTAAAATAATCAATGTTTGGTGATAATATTAGTTAGCTTGTGCATCTGTCAAGAAGATGATAGAGTAATCTTTTGATAGATGAAAATCGAAATGAAAGATTGCATAATCTTTGAGCTTGGACAACCAAATGAGAACTTCTCAGCTGAAGTATTGGAAAATGAAGTTATTATATTAGAAATTGACACCTCCAAGAAAATAATAGCCAGTTAACTAAAAAGGTTGGTGGTCTCTTGTGGCAAGCAATGTCTGTTTCATGATGAAAGAATAAAAATGAGTTGGGAGGCTGGACGGACCAAGAGGAGCCCTTCCCATTGTTAGCATAAGTGAAACTGTAAAAGAAGTGGGAATAGCAGCTCTAGGAGGTTGAGTATCATCTTGTGAAGGGAATTAGCAGGACTGAAGAGGATTAGCATCAACCACTACACCAACTACAAACGCTTCGGTAGCGGGAAGGGATGGTTAATTATGCATGAGTGGATGAAAACTTTGGAGAAAGCTAAAGTAATGGAGAAGTGATGGGAGAAAGCTCCAAATTAGTTACAAAAAGATGATATTGTCATGATCCCTAGTTAATGGGAGCAATCTTGCTCGATGCCAGTCATAATAAAAGGAGCATATTCCTAATGGATGCAAGAGAGTGGGGTGATTGAAGGCACATGCCCCAAATAAGAACCAGACTCTGATGCCATAAGGTGTCGATGCAAAAGGCTGATAAAAATGGGACACTTGCATGTGGCTAGAGTAAAGGAGGATGGGCTTGAGTGAACACAAAAAGGATCACAAAAGGATAAAGGAGTTTCTCATGCACCAATACATAAAAACTTGTGAGCTCTTATGCTTGGAGCTTGGTCAGAAATGGCCGAGTTGAAGCGAGGCCAAAGAATGCGGCATGCTTAGCATCAATGCTCTAGGGGAGCTAAACTGGGTTTTTTATGTCTTGGGAGGTTTTTAAGTTTTCTTCAGCTTCAATTTCAAAGGAGAGATTGTATTCTTATGAGAGAGGAGGTCAGGATGAAAATTAGTAGTTTGGGACATGACATGTTGGAGAAAAAATGTGACTTTAAAGCATTTATCACGATAATTGTAGCCAAGGCTGAGATCATGACACCAATTTTTATTATTTAGGAATATAACTTGTCCTAAGTTATGTTTAGGAGAGGGAATGAAACTTAAGTCAAATCTGAATAAAAACGAATAAATTTTCTACGACAAGTCATTGAAGTAGATAAACACCAAGAAGCTAGATGGCAGGAAATAAGGCTGTGTAAGTGTCTAGGGTGTTTTCTAATGTGTAGAGGTTTGTGCAAAGATTCATGAGGAATAAAGAACAAGTGCTATCGTACAGAACTAAAATTATTTATGTAGCTAATGGTAGCAAGCAATTGTTGATGTTTATTAATAGGAGCACATAGATGCTGAAGTTCCCTAAGATACTTTTAAAGAGACAGGTCCTTGGTACACTCGTCAATTGCTTTCCCTATTAGCTTTAAAAGTCACGATAATTTTATTTTTGGAAATTTACATATGTTGCACATGATTCTTATGTATTTACATATCTCACACCTGAACTTTCATTTTTACATGCATAGCACTTTGGTGCTTTAAATATGTGATAGCCTGAACTCTCACCTATCAAGATATTGTTCGTTTTTTGCCTGATGGCCTCATGGTTTTGCCCCGTGGTGTAATTGCTCAGGAAGCCACCTATCTCAGGAATGATCCCATGCGAGCACACTTAATTTTGGAATTTTTATCGAAATTAAACCATTACACCAAAGGCACCGTCGGCCAACATTTTTTTTGCTTTTAAAAGAATATAAAAATTTTAGTGATTTAGTTTAATATAAAAGATATATGATTTTGAAAATAGTTTTGAAAATAGTGTATTTTAATTTTGAAAAAATGAGACCGCCTGGATCTCATTTGTCCAGTAATTTGCATAATCGTGCCCGGTGTCACAAATGATACACCTTCTCGAAAGATTAGTGTATCCTGCGACGGTAGACCCAATCATACGAATTAAAGAACTCGTGACATCCGTTTGATCTGCGAACCTTTATATGTGACCGACAAGTTCCCTACCTAATAGAAAAGATCAGGTAGGGTTTATTTTACTCGGGTTCCAAGTTCCTATGTGCAATGTCCCCTATAGTTAATTACATCTCAAATGACTGGTGTCACTCGAGAAAACTCTCGATAATGATCGGCGGTTCGTCTTCAAGAATTCAGGGTTTAGGTTTTCACGGTAGGACGTGGAAAAGCGAAGTGGGAGTGGCTCAAATGGGAACGATTATTTCCGGAGTCCAAAGAAAGAAAAGGTAGGGGATGTCACGAGATCCGACGCGAACCCGTGCTGACTTCCCAACTATCACATGGTGTTGATGCGTTTTGGAGAAGATATTATTTAATTGTTTAATCATCGCCAATTTTATTATTCTGGGACTTACACTCGCATAATACTCGATCATGCAAATAGCCGCGAGAGATATGAGGTTTACGTCGTACCGTACGACAACCTCGGAACCAAAGCGAGTTAGGACTTCACGCCGTGCAACACGGTTGCACTGAAGCCTAAAAGGAGAATGAGGGTTTACGCTACTGCTTGGACGAGCCTACCTCGAGTTCTATATGTTGTTATTTAAACTAGGAAGAGTTTTGTTGAAGAAGATCTTCGTTGCTCGGTCCAAGCTCTCATCGTTGTCTTGTCCACGGAGTTAGCTCCAAGCTTCTTGCTGAAGTAATAATCCTAATGTCTAAGGTTCAAGTGGTTTTGTCAAGTGTATTCCAATGCTTTGGTGTCAAAGTTTGATTTTTGTTTTGGTTTCAGTTTCAGTTCAGGTTTTGCATGCAGAGTAGATATATTGCAAGTATAAAAGGTACGTGAAAAGTAACTTGCAGTAAAATAAATTGCAGTTGAGTAATTTGCTGGAAATAAACTGTAAAAACGTACCTGAGCATCTGCTACCGTTGTATGATTTGTATTGCAGAACATGACATGACTTGCAGTGGATTTAAATGGACTTGCCGGAAAATAAGCGGAGCGAGAAAACTCAAATCACGAAAGTCAGAAAGAAAAAAACGAGTCGTAGAAAGCACACGTAAAACTCGTAGTTACATATGAAATATCGGAACTGAGTATAAGACATCAGTAGAGGCAGGGGGGCTCAGAGCTGGGCTGTGTGCTATTCGACCTTGAATAAGAGTTACTGACCCGACAATCTATGAAGAGTAGTCCTTAACCCAATCCAAGTGACTAACTACGGACCTTTATATATTTTATAAAAAAAATATTCTTTGATTTTCATGCAAAAGTTGTTTAAGTTTTTATTTAGATTTTTTTTTATAACAAGAAAAAGAGATTTTTTTTTATTTTTTTATTTTTTTTTATTTTTGTAATTACTTTATAAAAAATAGTAGAGTCCACAGGCTAGTCACTCTAATCGTGCTAGGACTACTGGCGACCTAAGAGCGTCGGGGGCAATCTCACCAAGAGTCGGCGAATAGTATCATCGGTCCTTTCCTCTCCCCTTATGGAGGGTCCTCGAGGTAGGAGATACTATTCTAATTATCCCTCGAATCCCTCGTATCCCTCGTATAGCACACATAAGCATTATCATCATCGCCCTCGCCACCTAGACCTCAGACTTACACCAGATCCGACGATCCATATGTAGCAAACAAACGTCCCCATTGCGGGAGGATTTGAGCGTAAGGTTCGAGCTTCAAATCCCGTGCATGGGTTTCATTATTGGTTAAGTCATTTTGGAGAATTCCACAATTGATTTAATTAGGGAAGTGTGAACCATGCCTCGGTGCGTCCCCGTGTTTAGTGTCTTAATCAGCTTGTGAATTAGGGTCGGTGCCTAGTTTAGATGTGCATTCGAAGGTTAGATGGATGGGCTCTCACCTAGGATGTGCTCCAAAAATCTAGGAAGCCTATGCAGAGGATTAGGTGGATGGGTTCTCACCTAAGGGTGTGCTCCTAACTCTAGGAAGCCTATGCTGAGGATTAGGTGGATGGGCTCTCACCTAAGGGTGTGCTCCTAACTCTAGGAAGCCTATGCTGAGGATTAGGTGGATGGGTTCTCACCTAAGGTGTCTACCTAAGACCCAGGGAGTCTACACTGCGGGTTAGGTAAATGGGGTTCACCTGAGGTGTATACCGAAGACTCATGGAGCCTACACTCTAACTTGTGCTTGAAGTGACTAAGAGTGATTTACCTTCCCCAAGTTAAATCAGAAATTCCCCCTTTTTTTATGACTTAACCGTTTTAAAAGAAAAATAAAGCAAGAGAATGAAGGAAGCCGACCCACTTCCAAAACTAGCAAAGCCAAAAATCGGGGAAGCAAGTGAATCGGGCCTAAAAGCGTTTAAATAATAATCGAATGAGACCAAACCCAGTGGGCGAAAGGGCTTCTTACAATTCCAGACAGCGGTTCCGATGCTTCCTACGACATCCTACATTGATTTGCAACTCCAAACAGCTCTCCCAACAATTATAAACCTCGAACAACACTTCTATGGTGATTAGCAACTTTCAAACAGCAATTCCAAACTTCCGAACAGCCTCCAACAGCAATTCCAAGCACAGATAGCAGCTTAACAGCTATTATCAACCTTTCCATGGCACTAAACAGCACTAAACGGCAATTCTACTCTTCCTACAACGTTCCTAAACATCAAACATCACCTTCTAACCTTCCAACATCATCCTACAGCTTTCTTATGCCTCAAAATAGCCCTTAATTAGCTCCAAACAGCAACATATAGCTTCAAACAGCTTTTAATTAACTCCAAACAGCAACATACAGTTTTCTCAAACCTCAAACAACCCTTAATTAGCTCCTAATAGCAACATACAGCTTCCGAACAGCAATTATGAAATTTCCCCAGCTCCAAACAACAATTATAAAGCCCAAACAACAACTCTATGCGCTAGGTAGTGGTTTACTAGCTCACACAGCAATCATTTGGTGCTAAACAGCACTTTGGATCTCCAAACGACATGATTTTCTTCTCAAATTAAACTCATATAATCTCATATATTTCCATAAGCCACAACTAAACTTTTTGAAGCATGAATAGAAGGATATTAAAGAATATTTCATTAAGAGCTGCTCTAAGTTTGGCTCAAGTTTATGTGGCTCAAGTACACGAAATTCATCAAATGCTCGACCAAAAATTATAAAAGAAATCATAATCCAAATTTATCCAACCCTACATAAAAGTAACCACGGGGCCATTTAAACTTTTAAATTACCAAAAGAAAACATATAAAAATGAATTTTCAAAACTTGCAGGGCCATAACAATATTGCAAATACAAACAACTATAACATTTTGTTGCCAATTAGCATCACCGTGAAAAGCTTCCCTTAGCACCGCTTCGATCAATTTCGTAAGCATGTCACAAATTTAATCGCAACGACACAAATTATATATATATATATATATGTGTGTGTGTGTGTGTGTGTGTGTGTGTGTGTGTGTGTGTGTGTGTGTGTGTGTGTGTGTGAGACAACAAATCGACAACTCAAATAAAATCCTTCACATCAAATATTCAACACTAAAGGTAGCAGTTACCATAGTGTTCAACTTTGATCAGCGAGAGAGATGAAATCAAACAATTAAACAATCGAGACACAATAACAATAACAAAAGAGATTTGGAACACAAATTGAACAAAAATAAAATCCAGAAAAATATAAATTTGTGTTTGAGATATTGAAAGAACTCACGGGGAAGTGAACAATCAAAGGGTCAGGTTGAACAGTCGGGGTGTGCACAACTGAAATCGAAATCGTCCCAGCAGGGTTGTCGGCTGTGAGGAGATGAAGGCGTGAGCGGCTGGGAGTCCAGCGAGAGAAGTGAGGAAGTTCGGTCTCGGGGAAGCGAAATCGAGCAGGAATTCGGCGCAGGGCCTTGCCGAGCGTGAGAGGGCGAGCGCAGTGAGCGGGTGCCGGGAGAATGGCGACAGGTGAGGGCTTATGGTGGAGAGCAGGAACAGAAGCTTCGGTCGCGCGAGAAAGAGGCGGGCTGCTCGTCGAGCAGAATAGGCGAGCGGAGGCGTCGAGCAGGCGCGGGATTCAGACGCGGGAACGAGCGAGGAGGTTGTGCGCAGGGAAGGAGGCGAGCCGGCGAAGTTCTCTTCTGCGCGAGAAATAGGGAAGCGGGATCCAACGATCGAGCGGGAGGGCTGAAAGCTTCTGGGAGAGTGTTTTCGAACGGGGCTTTTGGTGCAGAGGGAAAAGGAGTCGAGCGTCGATCGGTTTCGTGCGGGAGAGATGCAGCGAACGGGATTCGGTCTCGCGGGGAAGAAGGGTCTGCGGAATCGAGCGGAGGAGGCTAATGTCGACTTAGCTGGGGAGAAGATGCGATCCCGCCTATCCTATAGCCGCGTTCGTCCGTTACAGGTGATTGGGCGCCAAATTAATTGCTTTCCATATAGGGGACCGTTTCTTTGGCAAGGATTAATTTCAAATCAAGCCTAATTAATTATCAAATCAATTGATTTATTTGAAATTCAAAATTTGAATTTTAAAATCAAATGGCTGAGGTGTGCAGCCCAATTCGGACCAGAGTCGAGCCCGGATCTGCATCCCGCAAATTAAAAAAAATGTGCATCGATTTTCGTGCCGTTCGCGCGAGCGTGGAATCACAGCAATATGGGTATCCTTCCTAGCTAAAGTTGACGTCCCGGACGCATCCGTGCGGTCTGTTTCGTCATCCGAGGTCATTGGACAAGTTCGCTTACGGTCGGGCCAAAAAAGTGTCGAATTGTGATGTCTGTGAGTGCCGAGGTACTAGTGATTCTCCTAGGGGCTGCCCCTATTCATGTAGGAACTCGACTTCGAATTTCACTTGTTCGGTCCTAATCAACTTAGCGCAATGCCGAGGATTTGAGACCGTTCATGTGAGGCTCGGAGGAGTGAGGAATTGGCTCGAATTTTCTAAGTGGTGTGGTCCCGTACTAGTCCTCTAAGATGGTCAATAAGGAATTCCTAAAGCTAGATCCTAGGGTCTAAGAGGAATATCCTAAGACCTCACTAAAATGAGGTCAACAAAAGGACTCAATAGGTGTGGTGTGCAGAACATGCACACCGCGCGTATTGGTGTTGACCGAAGCGATCAACGAAACCAAAAGAACTGTCCAAGCACCAAATGTCGAATCGGGTCCGAAAAAGGAATTTGAGTTAAGGTTCCCACTTGGGAGATTTGCAATATGAGGTGTTGTTTGATTTAATTGTTGTCTTGCAGAGATTATTGTGATTGTAAGGAGTGTCGTGGTTGTAACTGAAATGATTAGAATTGAACATATCATAAATGTACAAATATGCTGAGAAAGGATGAGGGTTAAACCTCTCCCAAATGTCTTTGAGAAGGAATAGGCATGAGCATATTCCCGAATGTGCCGAGAAAGAATAGGAATGAGCCTATTCCCAAATGTGCCGAGAAAGAATAGGGTTGAACCTTATCCCAAATGTGCTTGAGTCTTGAGTGTTGGGCTTTCGAATTTGAATGTCGTTTTGACTTGTTTTGTGTTGATATTGTTTTATGGAATTTGAATGAGTCGGAATCCCCGCACCGACCACGAAATTTGAATTTGAAGGATTCGGAAGCCTTAACATCCATCAAAGGGGGTCTTACTCCTATCCTCAAAATTTGATTTTTTTTTGTTGAATTTGTGGAATATTTGTAAAATTTAAAGGAATCGAAATCTTTGCACCGATCCTGGAATTTGGATTTGAAGGATTCAGAAGTCTTAACATCCACACGGGGGCCTCACACCGATCTTCGAGGTTTGAATTTGAGGGACCGAAGCCTTAACATCCGTATGGGGGCCTCACACTGATCCTCGAAGATTTGAATTTGTTGAAATAAAAAGGATTTGAATTTGAAGGAATCAGAAGCCTTAACATCCGTATAGGGGGACTCACACTGATTCTCGAAGATTTGAATTTGAAGAAATAAAAAAAATAATTTGAATTTATTACATTAGGAAGGAAAGCCTTAATATCCGCTGAAGGGGGGACTAATATCCAACCTAAGAGGTAACGAAGGAATCGGAAGCCTTAACATCCATTAAAGGGGGACTTATACCGATCCAAGATGAAATTTGAATTTATGAAAGACCACATTAGGAAGGAAAACCTTAACATCCATTGAAGGGGGTCTTACTCCACTCCACAAAGATTTGAAAAGACCACATTAGGAAGGAAAACCTTAACATCCACTTGGGGGGTTTTACATCCATCCTAAGAGGCAAGAAGAAGTTGAAAGCCTTAATATCCATTAAAGGGGGTCTTACTCCACTCCACAAAGATTTGAAAAGACCACATTAGGAAGGAAAACCTTAACGTCCACTTGGGGGGTTTTACATCCATCCTAAGAGGCAAGAAGGAGTTGGGAGCCTTAACATCCATTTAAGGGGGTCTTACTCCACTCCACAAAGATTTGAAAAGACCACATTAGGAAGGAAAACCTTAACATCCACTTGGGGGGTTTTACATCCATCCTAAGAGGCAAGGAGTTGGGAGCCTTAACATCCATTGAAGGGGGTCTTACTCCACTCCACAAAGATTTGAAAAGACCACATTAGGAAGGAAAACCTTAACATCCACTTGGGGGTTTTACATCCATCCTAAGAGGCAAGAAGGAGTTGGAAGCCTTAACATCCATTGAAGGGGGTCTTACTCCACTCCACAAAGATTTGAAAAGACCAACATTAGGAAGGAAACCTTAACATCCACTTGGGGGGTTTTACATCCATCCTAAGAGGCAAGAAGGAGTTGGGAGCCTTAACATCCATTGAAGGGGGTCTTACTCCACTCCACAAAGATTTGAAAAGACCACATTAGGAAGGAAAACCTTAACATCCACTTGGGGGGTTTTACATCCATCCTAAGAGGCAAGAAGGAGTTGGGAGCCTTAACATCCATTGAAGGGGTCTTACTCCACTCCACAAAGATTTGAAAAGACCACATTAGGAAGGAAAACCTTAACATCCACTTGGGGGTTTTACATCCATCCTAAGAGGCAAGAAGGAGTTGGGAGCCTTAACATCCATCGAAGGGGTCTTACTCCACTCCACAAAGATTTGAAAAGACCACATTAGGAAGGAAAACCTTAACATCCACTTGGGGTGTTTTACATCCATCCTAAGAGGCAAGAATGAGTTGGAAGCCTTAACATCCATTGAAGGGGGTCTTACTCCACTCCACAAAGATTTGAAAAGACCACATTAGGAAGGAAAACCTTAACATCCACTTGGGGGGTTTTACATCCATCCTAAGAGGCAAGAAGGAGTTGGGAGCCTTAACATCCATTGAAGGGGGTCTTACTCCACTCCACAAAGATTTGAAAAGACCACATTAGGAAGGAAAACCTTAACATCCACTTGGGGGGTTTTACATCCATCCTAAGAGGCAAGGGAGTTGGGAGCCTTAACATCCATCAAGGGGTCTTACTCCACTCCACAAAGATTCGAAAAGACTACGTGAGGAAGGAAAACCTTAACATCCACTGGGGTTTTACATCCATCCTAAGAGGCAAGAAGGAGTCGGGAGCCTTAACATCCATTCGAAGGGGTCTTACTCCACTCCACAAAGATTTGAAATTATGAATTTGTGAGAAATTTGTGGAAATCTTATGAAACTTGTGGAATCGAGGAGAGTTGTGTAAAAAAAATGTCAATCGAAAGAAATCAGATTGAGGAGGAATGTCAGGGGACTCACATTCAACTCAAGATCTGATCAAAGAAAATGTCCTTCCGAAGAGGGCAGGCTCCATATCAACTGAACCAGCCTAACCCTCATTCACACCGGACAAAAGACAAAGAAGAGCGTGGTTCTATGTAAATAGAGCCGCCTAACCTCCTCCGCGCGAGGAAGAGGACCTGCGAGTTCCTGTGGAAGGAAACTTCGGGCCGAGAGAAGCGACACTAGGGATGGGTCGAGGAAACTCAACATATCCAGGTTTGAATTCGAAGTTTGAAATTTTGATTTTGAATTTTTTGATTGTTTTGATTTGATGCTGAGTTCATTTTTTTTTTTTCACGGTGTGATGTGATTTTCATTGAAGTTTTGTGAGTTTTATGTTGTTGTATTGTTGTTAGGATTTGGACCCGCTCTAAACAAGTATGTCATTGGTGCTTCTAAAGACAATGTTTGTCTTTCGAAACCCCATGTCGCACAAGACTTCTGAGGTACCATCCATTGGTCCGGGGACATGTACAAAAGTAACCCATTCTTTAAGGTACTATCTGAATCGTATTCTTTCAAGTACACATAAAGATGTGCTTATTTATAAGCGACATCATAACCAAAGGTTGTAGCTTCGTAGATCCGTCGTGATGCTCGTCGTTTCCTTATCACCGCTTTGCAGAGATTAGTCACATTGATTTGGGCGAGAGACATGTGTAAAATCAACCCATTCTTTGCAGTACTATCAAAATCAGTATTCTTTCAAGCACACATAAAGATGTGCTATTTATAGGGACATCACAACTCGAAAAGTCGTAGCTTTCAGATATGTTGTGCAGTCGTCGTTTCCTTATCACCGCTTTGTAGAGATTAGTCACATTGATTCGAGAGATTGTTTTAATGTCCTTTAAATCGAGGATGGAGTTGTATCATCTAGGCATCGAGAGATATTCTTTCGGGATCGAATTTCATTAATCGCTAACAACATTGGTCCTTTCTTTAGTTCTTTCTTCTTGGCCTAAGCAGATTTCAAAATTCAGCTCATGTGATTTAAATATTTTTCATCTCCCGAGGATATTTCTGAGCTAATTAATAGTCGACCAAACGACACAAGCGTCACTTAACTATTTTCGCAGTATAATATCGGAGAATTTTCTTAAGAGACCTTTCAAGTTTTATTAATTCGGGGAGAATTCAAACACCAATTTTTTATTGCTCACCTCAAGCTTCTTCCCAGGGAGTCTTTTTTCTCTCTTTTTTTTTGTTTTTGGTGGAGCACATGTTAATGATTTTGAATGTCTGAATTGAGACACCAATTTTTTTTATTTTGTATCCACCTCAAGCTTCTTTCCAAGGAGTCATTTTTCTCTTTTTTTTTTTTGCTCCCTTTGTTTTTTGAGAATTACTATATCTGGTAGAGCATTTTTAAAGATTTTGAATGTCTGAACTCCCTTGATTAACAATTCTCAAATATCTCTTAAGATAAATCCCGGATATTATAACTCATTCGAAAGTCAGGACCCAGTCACTTGACAGAGAATTAAAAGTCTCGTGATATCCTTGGTCAATTACTCGTATTATGATCACACTGACTTATTTTGAATTTCACTTAGGACCCCGTCCGAAATTTTTAAAGTGAAGGACCCACTATTGTGGCATTAATTTTATTTTCCCCCGAAATCATAATTTCATCACAACGCCGAAATTTTTTATCTTTGATTACTCCTTTCTCACTTGTCTTCCTCGTTGAGCTTTCGAACATTTTGTTAACCATGCTTTCCAAACATCGAATGCTTTTGCAAAAAACAACAAGTTCTTTATTAATTTTATCATGCGGTGGAGGGAAGGGACGTACAAACATCGATACCATTAATATTCATTTCAAAAACAAAAGTAGTACTAATAAGAATAAAGAGATGTTTCATCCTTTGTCACCAGCATCGGAGTCAATCGAAACACCTGGTATCGACCGAAATCATATCGATGGAACCTTTTCGATTCTTTTCAAATATTCTTCCGGATCGTTATGCTCCCATTCTCGACATTCTCCTCAAGCCAATCTTTGAAAGTGAAACAATCTTTTATGGTGTGTCCGATCAGCTCGTGATATAGGCAACATCTTGGATGATCTTTTTCATCAACTTCGTCCGGTTTCTTCTGCTCGTGGAGCTTCGAAGTCGGGTTTCTTTATCGACTCGAACATTTGTTCTATCGCTTCATCCTCGAAAGGATATATTTTGTTCAAACGATTCTTTATGTTCGAGGGTCTCCCCCCATCTGTTGGATAAGACTTCTGCTGAAATGATTGCTGACTATTCTGTCGAGGACGTTGGTAGATCTGTTGAGATTGTTCGGCTTGTATATGCAACTGTTGCTTGCCCTTACCAACCACTGCTACTGTCCCAAATTTCTTCTCAGATATCTTCAGTGGTTCCAACTTCCCAGCTTTCTCAAGAAAACTAAGTTGCTGAGCTTCTTCTTGGAGATTCCTGACCTTGTTAAGCAGTTTCTCGAATGTTTTGATGGTGAATCCCTTGAGTAAGAAACCCACCTGACTACGAATGCTCTTTAGAAGCATTTCAACCGCATGTCGCTCTTCGAGTTGCGGCTCACATTTCATGCTCAAATTTCTCCATCGCAGAATATAGTCCATCAATGTTTCGGCTGGCTTCTGTCGTTCCACCACGAGATCACCGATGGTGATATGGTGTTTAGCTCCAGCGAACAGCTTAACAAAGAGGTTTTTCAATTCTGCAAACGTTTTCACTGAGTCATTGGGTAGTTCGGCGTACTACCAAAAGCAATTCCCGAAAGATCGCTCACAAACCGACGACACAACAATGCATCACTACCCCCGCGTTGCAAAGAACTTGCCTCTGAAGTGTGCAACATGTCGTCTGGGGTTTCCCGTCCCATCAAATGCTCAACAATGGCGGGTACGGCTCTTCGGTATTGCACAGCATCAAATTCTTCTGGGTAAGGTCTACCCTTAAAAACCAATGCTCCTCTTTTAGATTGAGTTAAGGCTTCTCTCACTCGCTGCTCAACTATTTGCCTGATATCTTTTTCCGGCATTGTGTTATGGGTTGACTCTTTGTTTTCATTTGTAACATGAATGATTTCCGGCCGGCCCGCCTCTAAAAGCGCCGCCCTGGTGATCGGGGCCTATTTTGAAGTGCGGCCACGGTGGCCATCATTTCCTCCATTTCCTTTTCCATTCGCATGATTTGTTCATCTCTTTGTTGAATGACACATTGCCACTCATCGCCAGCTGTTCTCCTCACGGTAATGGAGCATCACGCAGCTGATGATGAGGCTCTGGTCTCAACAACAAGGATTTCGCAAAATCTTCCACCACATAATCCGACGTACCGTAGTGGTTCATCACCTATATCTTTTCTTTCGTTCTTCGTACTAGCCGTGCAATGTCGACTCGAAGCCTTTCCAACTTAGCCTCAATCGAGTTTCCTTTGATAACTTTAAGGCCAATTGGAAGTTTTTTATCAACATCATATTTTTCGTCGAGTGACCGGAGTAGTTGTGTAGATGTCATTCGAAACACTCGCTCAATCGAAATCATATCGATGTAAACCTTTTTCGTGTTCTCTCAAATATTCTTTCTGGATAGTTATCCTCCCATTCTTAAAGCTTCTTCTCAAGCCATTCTTTGCAGTTCGATACGCTTTTCTATAAGTATGACTCGAAGCAATTCGTGGTAGTGCGTAGTTAGGATGGTCTTTTTTGTCAACTTCCTCCGACTTCTTTGGCTCTCTTAATCTGAATTTAGGATTCTTGAGCAAATCCCTGAACATTTTTGCTATAGCTTCTTCTTTAAAAGGATATACTTTGTTCAACTGCTTAGCTATAGATGAACCCTGTCTTTCATCCATCCGTCCGGCTTCGCCGGAATGATTGTTGATCGTATTGCTGAGAAGGTCGGAAATCCTCGCTCGACCGATTGTCTTTGTCAACTCCTCGTCACCGTATCGATTGCTCTTGGAATGTCATCATCGACCTCGGACCATTATGGAGAGATGGTGATGGTAACGTCGTGGCAACCTTCATAGACTCCATCCTCTCCGTAGGTAGCAGTAACTCGGTGAAACCTACTCCCCCCGAGTAGAGGTGAGGCCTCACGTAATCTCGCCTCATCCAGTCGGAGGACGTTGTCGCAGTAGCCGCTCCGTGGCTTTCACCTTCTCGGCCTTCGAATCTTCCCCGTTGTGCCTCTTTTCCCGTGTCTTAGTCGACCGTACGTACTTCGAATCGGACCCAATCTCAAATACGGAAGACGGTGGGGCAAAAGCATTGACCGACACTTCTTCATGTAGAATCTCCTTCCTTTGTTTAGCGGAGCAACTAGTGCAAGAGACGGTGAATCCGATGGTAGAAGGAAAAATGCTCCCGGAGCGAGCCCCAACATTTATAACGGCAGACTTTACAAAGAATGGTAGGGTTCTTTTCCATCAACACCCTCTTCGGGAGCGGGAATTCCGTAGCGGATTTCAGTGTCAATTCCACAACGAGCTCGATGGACTTATCCGTTTCGCATTTCCTCATCGCGACGGCGACATCCCCAAACTCGGCTTCAATATCTTCGAATCCTCGTCCAAACTTTATGACCGCCAAGTCGAGCGCCTCGCTCTTCGCTAACAACAAACTCCATTCCGTGGCGAAAGAAAAGATCAACTTTGGTGAATACATCGTTCCCGTCATTCAAGAATTTCCAAAGTGTCAATGACGTCCTACGTTTTTTTTTTATTTCGACGTGAGGTACTCAAGCAAACACACTCGTCTTATGAATCGGGTAACTTCGTGAATTTACTCATGTGAATTCTTTCTCAAATTTTTGTGTTTTGTTCGAAGTTTAAATGGAGGATCGTGAGAG
Organism: Papilionanthe hookeriana x Papilionanthe teres; assembly: GCA_022702705.1. Lineage (NCBI taxonomy): Eukaryota > Viridiplantae > Streptophyta > Magnoliopsida > Asparagales > Orchidaceae > Papilionanthe > Papilionanthe hookeriana x Papilionanthe teres. Next base: position 52,619,106 of record CM040428.1, read on the forward strand.
AGAATTTCAATTTAACTTGTTCACAACAAGTCAAACTCAAAGAAGAATGAAATGTAGGACCCTGGTCCGAGATCGAAGGAGTTTAACATCGTATCGAATTCGTTTCGATAAACCGCTCCTAACCTACTACACCTATCGGGGTCCACCCCACTAAACCCTAAGGATTCTCGAACCACTGCGTTTAATCGTGATTAAACAGATGGCTCCAGATCAAAAGAGTCGACTATACCGGCTCGGGAAGAAATGAGCACAAGATGTCAACGAGAACAATCAGCCCGCCCACGAGGACATGGGCACACCGCCGATGTATGAAGACAAAACCTCCCGATCAAAATGGAGAGAGGAACTAGTCCCCACGGAGTCGCCGAATTATTTCGCCAACATTTTTTTCGCTTTTAAAAGAATATAAAAATTTTAGTGATTTAGTTTAATATAAAAGATATATGATTTTGAAAATAGTTTTGAAAATAGATAGATTTTAATTTCGAAAAAACGAGACCGCCCGGATCTCATTCATTCAAGAATTCGTATAATCGTGCCCTAGTGTCACAAATGATACACCTTATCGAAAGATTAGCTGTATCCCGCGACAGTAGACCCAATCATACGAACTAAAGAACTCGCGACATCCGTTCGATCCGCGAACCTTATATGTGACCGATAGCGCTCCCTACCCAATAGAAAGACTGGGTGAGTGCTTATTTTACTCCGTGTTCCAAGTTCCCTATAGCAGCGAGCCCCTCATAGTTAATTACATCTCAAACGACCTGGTGTCACTCGAGAAAACTCTCGATAATGATCGGCGGTTCTGTCTTCGGTCAAGAGTTCTACGGTTTTCACGGTAGCAGACGTGAAGTTGAAGCTGAGTGGCTCAAATGGGAACAAGTATTTCCGGAGTCCAAAGAAGAAAAGGCAGAGGATGTCACGTGATCCGAGGAACCTCAGCTGACTTCCCAACTATCCTATGCATGTTGATGCGTTTTGGAGAAGATATTATTTAATCGTTTAATCTCGCCAATTTTATTATTTCGTGACTTACACTCGCATAATACCCAATCACGCAAATAATTACAGAGATATGAGGCGCTTACGTCGTACCGTACGACAACCTCGAACCTAAAGCGAGTTAGCAGACTTACGCCGTGCAACACGACACGTACGTAGCTCTAAAAAGGAGAATGAGGGTTTACTGCTACTTGGACGAGCTACTCGAAGTCTCTATATGTTGTTATTTAAACTAGGAAGAGTTTCATTGAAGAAGATCTGCTCGCTCGGTCCAAGCTCCTCGTCGTGGTCGTCCACGTTGAGCCGCTCACAAGCTACTTCACTGAGTAATAATCCTAATGCTCATGCGTTCAGTGGCTATTGTCAAGTGTGTTCCAATGTTTTGGTGTCAAAGTTTGATTTTTGTTTTGGTTTCGGTCTCGGCTCGTGTTTTGCATGCAGAGTAGATATATCGCAAAGTATAAAAGCGTACGTGAAAAGAACTCGCAAAGAAATAAATCGCAATTGAGAATTTGTCGGAAATAAACCGTAAAAACGTACCCGAGCATCCGCTACCGTCAGATGATTTCAGTACGTAAAACATGACATGACTTGCAGTGGATTTAAATGGACTTGCCGGAAAATAAGCGGAGCGATAAAACTCAAATCACGAAAGTCAGAAAGAAAAAAACGAGTTGTAGAAAGCACACGTAAAACTCGTAGTTACATATGAAATATCGGAACTGAGTATAAGACATCACAGAGGCAGTGTGGCTCGTAGCCGGTCACGCGTGCTATTCGACCTCGAATAAGAGTCTATCGACCCGACAATCTAGCGAAGAGTAGTCCTTAACCCAATCCAAGCTCGACTAACTACGGACCTTTATATATTTTATAAAAAATATTCTTCGATTTTCACGCAAAAGTTCGTTTAAGTTTTTATTTAGATTTTTTTTTATAACAAGAAAAAGAGATTTTTTTTTATTTTTTTATTTTTTTATTTTTGTAATTACTTTATAAAAAATAAGTAGAGTCCATGCGCTAGCCACTCTAATCGTGCTGTGACTACCGGCGACCCAAGAGCGTCGAGGCAATCTCACCAAGAGTCGGCGAATAGTATCACCCGTCCTTTCCTCTCCCCTTATGGAGGTCCTCGAGGTAGAGAGATACTATTCTAATTATCCCTCGAATCCCTCGTATCCCTCGTATAAGACACATAAAGCATTATCATCATCGCCTCGCCACCTGGACCTCGCACTTACACCCGATCCGACGATCCATACGTAGCAAACAAATGTCCCCAATCGCGGGAGGATTTCGAGCGTAAGGTTCGCAGCTCAAATCCCGTGCATCGGGTTTCATTATTGGCAAGTCATTTTTGAGAATTCCACAATCGATTTAATTAGTGAAGTGTGAACCATGCCTCGGTGCGTCCCCGTGTCTAAGTGTCTTAATCGCCTCGTGAATTAGGCTCGGTGCCTAGCTTAGCCGTGCATTCGAATGTTAGATGGACGAGCTCTCACCTAGTGACGTGCTCCAAAAATCCTGAAGCCTATGCGCGAGGATTAGGTGGATGGGTTCTCACCTAGGCGTGTGCTCCTAACTCTGTAGTTCTGCGTCGAGGATTAGGTGGACGGCTCTCACCTAGCGGTGTGCTCCTAACTCTGGAAGTCCTACGCCGAGGATCAGTGGATGGGTCTCACCTGAGGTGTCTACCTAAGACCTGAGGAGTCTACATCTGCGGGTTAGGTAAATGGGTTCACCTGAGGCAGTATACCGAAGACTACGGAGCCTACACTCTAACTTCAGCTTAGCTCGACTAAGAGTGATTTACCTTCCCCAAGTTAAATCAGAAATTCCCCCTTTTTTTTTGACTTAACCATTTTAAAAGTAAAATAAAGGAAGAGAATGAAGGAGACCGACCCAATTCCAAAGCTAGCAAAGCAAAAAAAAAGGAGATTAAAGCAAGTGAATCGGGCCTAAAAGCGTTTAAATAATAATCGAATGAGACCAAACCCAGTGGGCGAAAGGGCTTCTTACAATTCCAGACAGTGGCTCCGATGCTTCCTACGACATCCTACATTGATTTGCAACTCCAAACAGCTCTCCCAATAATTATAAACCTCGAACAACACTTCTATGGTGATTAGCAACTTTCAAACAGCAATTCCAAACTTCCGAACAGCCTCCAACAGCAATTCCAAGCACAGATAGCAGCTTAACAGCTATTATCAACCTTTCCATGGCACTAAACAGCACTAAACAACAATTCTACTCTTCCTACAGCGTTCCTAAGCATCAAGCATCACCTTCTAACCTTCCAACATCATCCTACAGCTTTCTTATGCCTCAAAATAGCCCTTAATTAGCTCCAAACAGCAACATATAGCTTCAAACAGCTTTTAATTAACTCCAAACAGCAACATACAGTTTTCTCAAACCTCAAACAACTCTTAATTAGCTCCTAATAGCAACATACAGCTTCCGAACAACAATTATGAAATTTCCCCAGCTCCAAACAACAATTATAAAGCCCAAACAGCAACTCTATGCGCTAGGTAGTGGTTTACTAGCTCACACAACAATCATTTGGTGCTAAACAGCACTTTGGATCTCCAATCGACATGATTTTCTTCTCAAATTAAACTCATATAATCTCATATATTTCCATAAGCCACAGCTAAACTTTTTGTAGCATGAATAGAAGGATATTAAAGAATATTTCATTAAGAGCTGCTCTAAGTTTGGCTCAAGTTTATGTGGCTCAAGTACACGAAATTCATCAAATGCTCGACCAAAAATTATAAAAGAAATCATAATCCAAATTTATCCAACCCTACATAAAAGTAACCACAGTGGCCATTTAAACTTTTAAATTACCAAAAGAAAACATATAAAAATGAATTTTCAAAACTTGCAGGGCCATAACAATATTGCAAATACAAACAACTATAACATTTTGTTGCCAATTAGCATCACCAGAAAAGCTTCCCTTAGCACCGCTTCGATCAATTTCGTAAGCATGTCACAAATTTAACTGCAACGACACAAATTATATATATATATATATATGTGTGTGTGTGTGTGTGTGTGTGTGTGTGTGTGTGTGTGTGTGAGAGACAACAAATCGACAACTCAAATAAAATCCTTCACATCAAATATTCAACACTAAAGGTAGCAGTTACCATAGTGTTCAACTTTGATCAGCAGAGAGATGAAATCAAACAATTAAACAATCGAGACACAATAACAATAACAATAACAATAACAAAGAGATTTGGAACACAAATTGAACGTAAATAAAATCCGTAAAAATATAAATTTGTGTTTGAGATATTGAAAGAACTCACTAGGGAAGTGAACAATCAAAGGGTCAGTCGAACGGTCGGGGTGTGCACAACTGAAATCGAAATCGTCCCAGCAGGGTTGTCGGCTGTGAGGAGATGAAGGCGTGAGCGGCTGGGAGTCCAGCGAGAGAAGTGAGGAAGTTCGGTCTCGGGGAAGCGGAATCGAGCAGGAATTCGGCGCAGGGCCTTGCCGAGCGTGAGAGGGCGAGCGCAGGTGAGCGGGTGCTGGGAGAATGGCAGCAGGTGAGGGCTTACGGTGGAGAGCAGGAACAGAAGCTTCGGTCGCGCGAGAAAGAGGCGGGCCGCTCGTCGAGCGGAATCAGGCGAGCGGAGGCGTCGAGCGGTGCGCGGGATTCAGACGCGGGAACGAGCGAGGAGGTTGTGCGCAGGGAAGGAGGCGAGCCGGCGAAGTTCTCTTCTGCGCGAGAAATAGGGAAGCGGGATCCAACGATCGAGCGGGAGGGCTGAAAGCTTCTGGGAGAGTGTTTTCGAACGGGGCTTTTGGTGCAGAGGGAAAAGGAGTCGAGCGTCGATCGGCCTCGTGCGGGAGAGATGGCAGCGAACGGGATTCGGTCTCGCGGGGAAGAAGGGTCTGCGGAATCGAGCGGAGGAGGCTAATGTCGACTTAGCTGGGGAGAAGATGCGATCCCGCCTATCCTATAGCCGCGTTCGTCCGTTACAGGTGATTGGGCGCCAAATTAATTGCTTTCCATATAGGGGACCGTTTCTTTGGCAAGGATTAATTTCAAATCAAGCCTAATTAATTATCAAATCAATTGATTTATTTGAAATTCAAAATTTGAATTTTAAAATCAAATGGCTGAGGTGTGCAGCCCAATTCGGACCAGAGTCGAGCCCGGATCTGCATCCCGCAAATTAAAAAAAATGTGCATCGATTTTCGTGCCGTTCGCGCGAGCGTGGAATCACAACAATATGGGTATCCTTCCTAGCTAAATTTGACGTCCCGGACGCATCCGTGCGGTCTCGTTTCGTCATCCGAGGTCATTGGACAAGTTCAGCATCGGTCGGGCCAAAAAGTGTCGAATCGCGATGTCCGCGGAGTGCCGAGAGTACTAGTGATTCTCCGTAGGGCCGCCCTATTCATGTAGGAACTCGACTTCGATTTCACTTGTTCGGTCCTAATCAACTTAGCGCAATGCCGAGGATTCGAGACCGTTCATGTGAGGCTCCTGGAGGAGTGAGGAACTGGCTCGAATTTTCTAAGTGGTGTGGTCCCGTACTAGTCCTCTAAGATGGTCAATAAGGAATTCCTAAAGCTAGATCCTAGGATCTAAGAGGAATATCCTAAGACCTCACTAAAATGAGGTCAACAGGCACCTCGATGTTTAAGAGTTCAGCTTCATGCCACTAAAAGGGTTTCACAATATATCTCATTTAAGTAGCTCACTTCCTCATTAGTGATCTATAATCAGAGTCATCTAGCAACAAATTCAAGAGTAGGCTCCCACCATATAACAATTTGCCCCATCTAGGGCTCAAGAGGTGGCTCATAATTTATTTTGTATGACACTTAGTTTCATTTTGTCGGTTGGTGTAATGCTTTGATACCATTTGTGATAGCCCAAAGTCTCACCCATGACCCATCAGGGTTTTGTCCACTTTTGCCGGATGGTCTCACAATTTTGCCCTATTGGTGTAGTATCTTATGATGTCATTCATCCCAAGAATGCTCCAATGCGAGCACGCTTAACTTTGGATTTTCTATCTAAATTTTATCATCAAACAAGGTGCCTTGATGTTTAAAAGTTTAGGTTCATTCTACTAAAGGGGTTTCACATATGAAAATGTGTATTTCATTTTTTAAAAATGGTAATAGTGCTATTTTTGATGTGTTATTAAAGATTTGAGTACTATGTGTGTAAATATGAGTAAAGAGCCAAAATAGTCTACTGACTATCTACATGGGGATGTTTTAGTTCCATAGTTTATATGTGTCAAATTTGTCCATATTTTTTTTTAAATTGAGGCTCTAATAGTCTTCCATGGGGACTATTACAACCCTAATTTAAAGATTATGGGGACTAATTTGACGTTTTTATAGACTTTGGGACTAAAATGGCTCCATGTAAATAGCAAGGGACTATTTTGACACTTTACTCATGTAAATATTAAACTTTAAGCGTGAGATGTATATATACATAAGAAATTCTATGATGTATGTAAATGCCATTTTTATTTTATATTTATTTTCCTTTCATGTAAGTATATAGCCTAGTTTGTATTAAGGGTCAATATTAATGCCCTTTTAATTTGTATGGTCTCAAAGTATTTCTTTTATTTTGTGTTTGTTTTTATTTTTTTGATTAAATAAGCAATATTCTTAATCAATAGAGTTTCTATCACCTTTTAGTAGTAGTGGTATAAATTTGATGGATGTTTTTTTTATAAATTTTTTGTTTATGTTTTTTTTATAAATTTTTTGTTTATGTTTTTTTTTTTTCAGGTTATTTATCATTGCTCCTCCAATTAAAAGTTGTAGAGGCTAAAACTATTTCTTGTTTTAGGGAGATTAAATCAGAGAAGTTTCAAAAGGCTGATATCCTTCTCTTCGAAAATTTAAATTTTTTCAGAGAAGAATTTGTCAATTGTCCAATTTTTTCCGAACAGTTGGCTTCGGGAGTGAATATTTTTGTAAATGATGCTTTCTCTCTTTCACATAAGATTCTTGCTTCAACAGTTGGTGCTACTCGTTTTTGTTATGCTCGTCTTGCTGGTTTTCATTTTGAAGCGCAGTTGCTTCAGTTGAAGAACATAAGAGAAATCACTATGCAACCTTATGTGGTAATCGTATGTCTCTTACCCATATTGATTTTTATGTTTACTTCAAATTATAAGAAAATACTATTTTCTTCTCAAGCTTTTCTTTTGGGAGCTAGTTGTCTATTCGTAGAATTTATTAAATCTTATAAATTTATATTTAGTAAATCATATATGCATTAAATTCTAAACATTATTTGACATGATAGATATTAAATATTTTTAAAATTTTAATAAATTGTTTGACAAATATTTTGAAGTTTTAGGATTCAGAAAAGGAGATGAGGAGGTTAAACGAGGAAAAGTGTAAATCTATTAAATTATATTTATACAAGTTTTACTAAATTTGGGATTTATTCTAATATAGGAGAAAAACAAGATTTAAGGTAGTAAGATTTACATGGCTCAAAAACTATTTTCCTAAGATTTGACCTAAATTCTAACTAAATCTTGGCTAAATCTTTCAATAAACTACCATTTTGAGGGGGCGTTACAAGTCTCAAACATTACGTAAGAAATTTTATAAATCTAGAGTTAGTCTATTCTTGTCATGATAGTTGTTAAATTTTGCTATTTATCCTAAGATTTAAAATTTGTGAGAGGCTTGTGAATGGCGAGATTTAACAAATTTTGGATTTAATAATAATAGTTTGAAACTTGATTTATCAAAATTTTAATATTTGAAGTCCCCTAAATTATGTTAGGCTTAAATCCTTATTAAAATAGGATACCAGAAAACCTCTATTTAACTCCTTGTTATTTAGTTTCTTGAAATTCTAAATGTAATGTCTAGAAATAAATCTACATTTACCAACTTCTCACTACCTTTAAAATATTTGGCGACGAAATAAGTTTTCTCTGCTCTGGCAGCCTTTATCTTATATATAATCAAGTTAAGCTCAAAATTATGTGGAATAGTGGGAGTATATAGAAACACAATATTGAATTTAGTAGTAGTTGAGAGTAATTAGTTTAAAATCATTTTTTTTCTCTTTTTCCTACTATTTTTTTTAGTCTTGGCTATATGTGGTCACAATAGATCTTTAAAAAACATGCATCTAACCAAACTTATGATAGTCCATCATATATTTCTAAGAAGGTTGTTTGAGTCTATGCTTCTTCATGCACAAGCTTTTATTAAAATGACTTTTTCTTCCTAAAAAAAAAATAATGTTTCTTTAATCTTCCCTTGTGGATAATTTATGTAAAATAACTAAAATGTTTTCTTTATTCCATCATACTTGCATAGAACTCCAACCAATGAAAGATCTCGGAAGTGGTTGATGCACAAAACCAAATCTTAGTTGTTAACTTGATAATTTGAATTGTCATTGCTTGGCTTTTTGGCTTGTTCTTTGCTAGAGTTTTGGCTAAATTGGATGTTTCTTCTTCTCTTATGAAGCAAAGTTGGATTGATTCCACATCTAATGGCTATTAGCAGTAGTTTGATATTGAAGGCATTCGTCTTTCTTGTTCTTCTTGTAAAATATCTAATAATAATTTCTTATAATGCTTCGAGCACCCAGAGTTGCAAAAATCTAGTAATCGTGGTTGTGAGGATCCATCATTTGAAAAAAAAATCTCATCTTCTAATGTAATAGTGATAGCTACACAATCTTCATAGCCTGTTCTCAAAAACATGGGATCAACTTTGGATTCTGTCTTAGAATAAGTCCCTGTCTTTCTATTCACATGATTAGTGGTCCTATCCCTTCCAAAGTTATTGCTTTTAATGTTTTCTTTGATGCTAGAGGGATGTGTGATCCAGACTCTCTTTCTGTTGCCTATCATATTTGCATTTCAAGTGCAAAGGAACTTTTGGGTAAGAAGTATTAATTTTCTGAATATTAGGAGAGAGAAAAAGCAAGACAGTATATCGGCACCATTCAAAATATTTAGTAGACGATTTTAATTTGTCCATGGGTTTTTTCTTTTCTTTTAGTTTTGTCAACTTAATTTTTGTTTCTTCTTTACATCTAACAAGTTATTTTAGGTGCATTTACATATATACCACACAATTCTTATATGTACATATCTAACACCTAAACAATTATATTTATGTGCATACCACTCAATTCTTTAACATCATGTAAAAATATCACTTTCACTGTTTTTTTATAAGTAAGATGCACCTTTTCATGCATAGGTTTATGACACAAAGGTGTTACAAGTGCAGGTATCAAACTTTGGGTGTTAGATATGTAAATACAAAAGAAATTTGTTCTATAAATGTAACTTTCTCTCTTTTATCAGTTTGTATTGTACTATTTTCATTGGATGATAGTATATTTTGTTATGCTTTAAAAAAAACATAGTTTTGATTATTAATTACTATAGATTTATACCTTCCCTGGAACTTTGGTCCAGCAGCCTTATCAAACTTGGATTGTTGATCCATAAGATTCCATTTTCCATAAAATTTTACTAGAGAATGAGTTATCATTTCTACCGTGTCCTGTTATTTGAAAACAGTTTCGGGAAATTTACATAAGTTGTACATAATTCTTATGTATATACATATCTCACACCTAAACTATCGTATTTACATACATAGCACTTTGGTGCTTTAAACTTATGCATGAAAAGGTGTATTTTACTCTCAAAAAGTTATAATAGTGCTATTTTTATGTGATATTAAAGATTTAAGTGCAATGTGTGTAAATACGTAAGTTTAGGTGTGAGATATGTAAATACATAAGAATCGTGTTCTATGTATGTAAATGCCCCAACAGTTTTTTCTTTACATAGAGAATATTTTGTGAGGAAACTGCATACTAACAGATTGGTGGAGGAAAACTTCGAGAAAAGGCAGCTGCTTTACTTCGTTTAGCTGCTATCTGTGATGTTATGATCTTTGTGGGCATGATTGCATTCCAAATTATGCATGCATCAGGAATTTCTGTGCCCTCAAGCTTTCTGGAGCCTGATGCTTACAATGAAGCGGCAGAACTAATTGAGCTTTCCGACAGAAGAAAAATACCTATATATTTCCCAACCGACCTTCACTGTGTCAATGATGGCATTCCAGAATTGTTTGAAGTATTTCCTTCAGGGGGTCTTCTGCCTGGTAAGCTAAGTAATCAATTTTCTATGGGAAGAGATCATTTTCTATTGCTGCTACTTAATTTATTTATCTTTTTGGAAATTTACATACTTAGCACATAATTCTTATGTATATACCTATCTCACACCTAAATTTTCATATTTACATACATAGCACATTGGTGCTTTAAACATAAGCATGAAAATGTGTATTTAACCTTTAAAAAATGGTATTAGTGCTTATTTTTTATGTGATATTAAAGATTTGAGTGCTATGTGTGTAAATATGAAAGTTTAGGTGTGAAATATGTAAACACATTAGATGTATATTAATGCCCCTTATCTTTTTCTATTTTTTCTTACAATCCATAATTACAAGAATTGCTAGGCTGTTTCTTTTTTTCGTTCCCCAGTGAATTGTGGAGTTGTTAAGTCCTTTTTCAAGTATTGATCCTTTTTACATAGAAGTAGAATAGACTTGATCCATCGGTCAATAATTGTTGAAATCTCGACAACTTTTTAAAGTTTTATCCACCATGTTCTAAGTGTAAAGTCGACAAGTTTAGATTGATAATTATCCAATATATGATCCTCTAGACGAAGTGACATAGTTTACATGATTAATGCCTAAGTTGGCTTCAAGTGATCGGGGCAAATCTCTCGTACCGAAGAAGAATACCAACAAATAGAATATGAGAAAACCAAGATTGATGCCACTATTGCAGACATTTATTATCTCTATTTTTTTGCCAATATGTTAAGATCTCAAGTTCAGATTAGGTTTACCGGGTCTGAATTTTTGAGCTATATTCTTGTTGACCTCATTTTAGTGAGGTCTTAGCATTCTTCACGTTAAACCCTAGGATCTAGCTTTAGGAATTCCTTACTGACCATCCTAGCGGACTAGTCATGGAGCCCACCTCCCATGGAGCTTCAAACCACTTCTGGACCCATTTTAGTAAGCACTTCGCATGAGTAGTCCCAAGCACTCGACTCTTTGTCGCGAGCGGCTAGGGACTAACATGTAGAGGGCTCGAAAACGAGTTCCCATAGTGCGGACGGCCTCAGGTGAACCCTTCACGACTCGAATTCGCGCGCACCACTACTCGACACATTTTTTGGCTCGACCGTCGCCGAACTTTTCCGGACGACCCGGATAACGAAACGGACTACACACGATGCGTCCGGACGTCAACTTTAGCTAGGAAGGATACTCATATCGCGTATGGTTTTGTACGCGAGCAAACAACACGAAAATCGATGCACTTTTTTTTTTAATTAGCGGGGCACGGGTTCGGACTCAGCCCGGGTTCAATTTGAGCCCGACATAGGCTGAACACGAGCCAGGGCGAATTCAAATTTCAAATTTTTAAAATTCAAATCACTCACATTATTCCCTCCCAATTAAATTTAATTAGTGGATTAAAGTTTACCTTATCAAGCTCATCCCCGCATGGAAGTCATTTAATTTGGCGCCCAATCACCACGTAACGGACGAACGCGGCTATAGCATGGGCGGGAGGCTTTACTCCGGGAGATTCGATATCGGCTCCTCTCGCTCGACGCTCTCGGATCCCGCTCGCTTCTTCCACGCGAAAACCCTCGCTCGCTCGCAAACCACGCTCGTCTTCCCCGAGACTCGCCTTTACCCCGCACGACGATACCCTTGTCCGAAGCCCCTAGCCGCACTCGCACGCGTCCTCTCCGCGACAAAATCCGGCTCCTCTCACGAATCGCGCCGCAACTCCCGCCCGCGCCGCAACTCCCGCCCGTTCACCCTCCACCGAAGAAGGGAGCGCTCGATCCGACCTCTCCTCTCCGCACCGAAGTAGTCACCTTCCATCCGCATCGAACCGAAGCCCTGCTCGCGCCTCCCTCATGCGCGACAAATTCCCCTTGCCTTTTCTCGCGAACGACGACCTGCTCGATCTCGTCTCTTGCACTCGCCTGCTAGCCCTCGATCCTGCCTCTGCACTGAAGCGTCCCGCTCGACCGCTGGATCCCGCCTCACGTTCGATCGCGCAGCGCTCTCGTCTCCTCTGCTCAACGCCGAAGCCCACTCCCTCACACAGAAGCCTCCGCCTGCATTCGACCGAACGTCTCCACCTCACCCTGTTCGCCTCTCTCTGACGCCGAACCGAGTACTCGCCTCGCTCCTCCTTCCCGCGCCAAATAGCCGTTCGACTCCTCTCCCGTCCGCTCTCCCGCTCGCCGGACTCCTCTCGCCTTGCCGTAAACCACGCCGGACCTCTTTGCTGCCATCCCGTAGCATTTTCTCAGGCTTCCTGCAATTAAGCGTCGTATTTCTCCAACTTATTTTTCTCTAGGTTTCTCTCGGCCTTTCTTTATTTTAACAAAGATCCTATTACTTTCATGAATTAAGGTGCATGAGTTGAAGATGACTTTTGCAACATGCGTGCTCGAATATGAATCTTAATTTGCTTTTATGATTTTTCATTCAAAACTTTAAGAAATTTACATGCATGCTGCTCAACTTGTATGTATTCACATGTCTAGCACTTAAAACTTTGGTTTTACAATGAAAGCACCTCTATTTTTTAATGAGAATGATGTCTTTGCATGCTTAAGGATTTATACACTCGATTTGGGAACCTATCTCAAGGAAGTTTTGATAACATAGCTTTTAAATCTGAATGTTTCATGTGATTATTTGCAAATGTTTCAAAGCTTTAGTATACTATCTTTTAAAAATTTGAAAGTTTTACATTGCTACACATAAACGTTAGAAAGCTTGATGGGTTGATTTGAAACAACGTAAGCATGATTTTAAGATTATTTTAAACATCATTTCGAGGCTGCCTTTGCTCGATTCCTCACTGTTTTTTTTTAGGGCTTTATGAATCATTTAAATGTCATTTCATCCACTTTTTTTTTTGAGGCTTTAGATCCACCGCTTGGGCTTTATAAGGGCTGTCCGGGACTGTTTTAGAGTGCTGTCTAGGTTTCGTAACGGCTGTCCGGAGTGATTTGATTGCTGTTTGGAGTTTTTGGTGCCTTTAAAACTGCTGTGTAATGTTTCTTGTTGCGATTGGGTGATGAAATTATGATTTCAGCTGCTGTAGGCAGCTTACAGGTGTTGGAATTAATGTTTGGAGTGCCGTAGAAAGCCTTAAATTAATGTTTGGGTGCTGAAATTGGGATTTGGATTGTTGTAGGTGGTTGTTAGCTGCTGTAGATAGTTGTTTGGGTGCTGTCCATTCTTATAGATGGCTGTTTGGAGGATCTATTAGCTGCTACAGGTGCAGTCGGAGCTTAGAAATTGCTGTAGGTAGTTGTTTGGGTGCTGTAGTTGCAGTTTGGGCCTTGGAGAGTGTTGTCCAGCATTTGAAAATCATGTAGGAAGCTATAGGAGAGCTGGGAGAAAGGTACAATGGCTGTTTGGAATATTTGGAAGCCACATAATTACTCGTCGGAAGCTTAGGACGGCTGTTTGGAGTGTCTAATCACCGCCCCGAGTCGTAGAAGGTCATAGAGTCGCCGCATAGAGCTAGCTAGTTGCTGCCCCAAGTCGTTGGAAGCCTTAAAATTGTGATTTAGGCTCGGTTCACTTGCATCTTCTTCCCTTTTGGCTTTTGCTAGTTTTGGAAGTGAGCCGGCCTTCTCCGTTTTCTTCGTTTTCTTTATTTTCTTCTTTTATTGTTGTTTAAAACGGTTAAGTCACAAAAAGGGGAATTTCTGATTTAGCTTGAGGAAGGGTAAAACACTCTTAGTCACTTCAAGTACATGTTAGAGTATAGGTTTCCTAGACCCTAGGTGCACACCTTAGGTGAATCCCCTTTACCTAACCCACAGTGTAGGCTCCCTGGGTCTTAGACACACACATTAGGTGAAGCCCCCTCTACCTAATCCACAACAAGCTTCCTAGACCTTAGGAGCACACCCTAGGTGAGAGTCACCCACCTAATCCTCTGCATGCGCTTCCTGCACCCAGGAGCACACCCTGGTGAGAGTCACCCACCTAATCTTCAAGACATGTGCTTCCAGTAGCTAGGAGCACACCCTAGGTGAGAGCCCATCCACCTAACCTTCAAATACATAACGAAACCAGACACCGACTCTAATTCACTAACTAATCAAGACACTGTAGACATGGGACGCACCGAGGCATGGTTCACCCTTCCTTAATTAAATCAATTGTGAATTCCCCAAAACGACTTAACCAATAACGAAACCCAACGCACCGGATTCGAGCTCGAACCTTACGCTCAAATCCTCCCGCAATCGGGGACATTTGTTCGCCACATACGGATCATCGGACTCAGTATAAGTCCGAGGCCTAGGTGGCGAGAGCGACGATAATAATGCTTATGTGTGCCTGTGCGAGTGATACGATGGATAATAAGACATAGTATCTCCTACCTCGAGGACCTCCATACAGGGAGAGGAAAGGGCCGACGGTACTATTCGACGACTCTTGCTAGATCGTTTTCCCGACGATCTTAGGTCGCTAGCAATCTTAAGACGATTAGTAGTGACTAGCCTCGTGACTATACTACTCTACAAAATATTTACAAAAACAAAAATAAAAATCTCTTTTCTTGTTAAAAAGAACTCTGCATGAAAATCTTAAACAACTTTTGCGTATGAAAATAAAAGAATTTTTCCTTATAAAATACATAAAGGTCCATGGTTAATCACTGGATCGAGTTAAGGATTACCCTCCTTAGATCGTCGGGTCGGCAGACTCTTATCCGAGGTCGGGAAGTACATACCCGCTCCGAGCCCCCCCGCCTCTACCGATGTCTTATACTCGCCTCGATCTTCCATATGCGACTACGAGTTTTGCTTTGCGATTTCTACGACTCGTTTTCTTTATTTTCCGACTTTCGTGTCCTGATTTCTCGCTCTGTTTACTTTTCCTGCAAGTTTATTTAAAATTCTCGCGAATGATATCATGCTTCGTAATACAAATCATGCGACAGTAGCAGATGCCTGCGTACGCTTTTACGCTTATTTATCGCAATTTACTTTACCGTAGTCTACCTCACCGCAATTTACTTTTCAAGTATTTTTCATATACCCGCAATCGTCTATTCCGTATGTCAAACTCGAACCGAAACCGAAACAAAACAAAAGAACAAAACAAAATCAAACAACAACACAACCCGAAACATCGGAACACACTCGACAAAACCGTTCGAACCTCAGACTTAGTGATCATTACTTCAAAGAAAAGCTTGGAGCTCGACTCCGTGGCAACGACAACGAGGAGCTTGGATCGAGCAACAAGAGGATCTTCTTCAAGAAACTCTTCCTAGCTTAAATAACAACATATGGACTTCGAGTAGACTCGCCCAGCCGCGACGTAAACCCTCACTCTTCTCTTTGAGCTTCCGTGCAACCAGTGTCAGCGCAGCCGTAAGTCCTAACACGCTTTAGGTTCCGAGGTTGTCGTACGGCATCGATGTAATCCCTCTTATCTTCATGGGTTATTTGCATAATCGGTATTATGCAAACGTAAGTCTCCAAATAATAAAATCGATGCGATTAAACATTTAATTAACATCGTCTCCAAAACGCGACTAGCACAATGAGATAGTGGGAAGTCCTCGGGTTCGCCTCGCATCCGCGACATCCCCTACCTTTTCTTTCTTTGGACTCTTGAAATAACTCGTTCCCATTCGAGCCACTCCCACTCGCTTTTCCACGTCCTACCGCGAAAACCTAAACCCTCGAATTCTCAAGACAGAACCACCGATCATTATCGAGAGTTTTCTCGAGTGACACTACTATTCGAGATGTAATTAACTATAGGGCTCGCCTTATAGGAACTCGAACCTGGATAAAATAAACCCTACCTAGTTTTTCTATTAGGTAGGAACTCGTCTGATCACACATAAAAGCGTTCGCAGATCAAACGGATGTCACGAGTTCTTTAATTCGTATGATCGGGCTCTACCGTCTCAGGATACACTAATCTTTCGAGAGCGTGTATCATTCGTGACACTAAGCACGATTATGCAAATTACTGGACAAATGAGATCCAGGCGGTCTCATTTTTTTCAAAATTAAAATACACTATTTTCAAAACTATTTTCAAAATCATATATCTTTTATATTAAACTAAATCACTAAAATTTTATATTCTTTCAAAATCAAAACAAAATGCTCGCCGACAAATTCTACGACTACGTGGGACAAGTTCCTCTCTCCATTTTGATCATGAGGTTTTGTCTTCATACATCGATAGTGTGCTCATGTCCTCGTGCGGCCGACTGTTGTTCTGTCATGACATACCGTGCTCATTTCTTCCTTGAGCCGATATAGTCAACTCTTTTGGATTCTAGAGCCATCCGTTTAATCACCATTAAACGCAGTGGTTCGAGAATCCTGTGGTTTAGTCGAGTGGACCCCCGATAGGTGTGGTAAGTTAGGAGCGGTTTATCGAAGCGAGTTCGATGCGAGTTAAACTCTTTCCAATCTCGGACCGGGTCCTATAGTTCATTCCTCTTCGAATTCGACTTGTTCTAACAAGTTAAACTAAAACTTCTCTCTCACAATCCTCCATTTAAACTCCAAACAAAACACAAAAAAAAAGAGACAAAATTCACATAAATAAATTCACAGGATGCCCAGTTCATAAGACAAGTGTGTCAACTTGAGTACCTCCACTGAAACTACAAGACACGAGACATTACTGACTTCTGAAAATTCTTCAAATGACAGAGATGATGTCGTCACCGAAGTTGATCTTCTCGTTCGACGGAAACCCGCCCTACGACAAGGTCGCTCGCTACCGAGGATCATTGATCAAGTTCGGGAACCGGCTTCGACGAGGTCGAAGTCATTCTCGACAAGGCGCCTTATGTCTTCTTCAAGATAACTCGCCTCAACAATAAAAGAGCCAACCGCCAAATTCGACCTCGCCGAAGCAAGAGTTCCCGTACTCGTGAAGTCCAAGGACGGGAAGACTTTTGCTAAGACCATTGCTTCGATCCCGTCAAGTCCGTCGCCCCGTGGAAAAGAGGGTTGTCACCGCACAACTCATCGGATTCACAATCATCGCACCCGCTTACACCATCGACCAAAGGAAAACAGATTTTTAATGAGGAAGAATCGGCCGATGCCCTCGCCCCACCGTTGTCCGTCATCGAGATCGGATCTAGCTCAAAGTTCCGATCAACTTACCGAATACAACACGAAATAAGAACCGAAAGATTTTAAAAGCCAAAAGGGCAAAAGCTTTGGAGACCGTTCGGCCGCGAAATTCCTCGACAGGATGAAATCGGATGGTCCGAGACCGCACCTTTCCTCGGAGGAAGCGAGTTTCACCCATTGGTCGCCGCTCTCGGAGAAGAGAGTATTCATAAGATCGTCGTCGCCTCTCGAAAACCTACATACCGCCGACCGATTCAGTCTTGCCTGGGTCCGAGAACACAGCTTGCCACCACGAGGGGAGATCCCCACAAGATGAACAATGACAAGAGATCACTAGTTACTGCATCCGGACCGCGCATTAAGGACCACGATTTATCCAGGAGAGCCGAGGCCCTCAAAGAGACGTCTAGTCTCCGACCTCGGTTCCGAAGGAGAAGTTGCGGAGTCCTAAGGTCGCCGGACCCGGTGCCTCGACAGAGATCAAAAAGACGTCTCCCCGCAAAGGATTCTAAGTCCGATACTCCAATCATTAGTGTTCGGCCACGCCAGAACCAATGTCGATGGAAGGTGTACAACAACAGTCCCCAGTCGATCTCAAGATCATTAAAGGGAAGTCAATCGAGGAAAGATTAGAGAAGCTCAGGGCAGACATCGCTGAACTGTCAAAAGAACAAAGTGGAAACATCAATGATGAAGAACATGATTTGTCATTTCATATGGATGAAGATTTTGCAGAGATCTTTATGGTTGAGACTAGAGCCTCTGCGTCATCGCGCGGTGCTCCTTCGCCTACCGAGGAGAACGCCGAGGATGAGTCACGAAGGGCCATCCGACGAGAGGGATGAGCTTATCATCCGCATGGAGAAAAGGATGGAGGAGATGGCGGCCGTTATAGCCTCATTTCAGAATCAACCTCAATCTCCGAGAGCAGCCTCTCCAGAAATAAACCGCCAGAGACCATTCATGTTGCAGATGAAATGAATGATTCAGCCCAAAACACTATACCGGAAAAGGATATCAAACAGATAGTTGAACAACAAGTAAAGGAGGCGTTAGCCCAATCCAAAGGAGGAGCATTGTTTCCAAAGGGTAGACCATATCCAGAGGAATTCGATGCAAGGTCTCTACCCGAAGGGCTTCGTGCCACCTACCTTCAAAACATTCGATGGAACAGAAATCCCCGTCGAGCATGTTGCACACTTCCGGCGAGTTGCCGCAACGCGTGGGTAGTGAAGCACTATTATTTCGCCGGCTTGTGAGCGATCTCCGGAGTCGCTTGATCGGTATGCGTGAATCGCCTAATCGGTCAATAAAAACATTCACCGAGCTGGAGAACATGTTCGTTAAGAGGTTCTTTCGGAGCTCGAGCATCATATCACCGCGGGTGATCTTGTGGTAGAAAGACGAAGGCGACGTAAACTCTAGTGGAATACATTCCGCGGTGGAGGAATCTAAGTATGAAGTGTGAGCCACAATCGCAGAGCAAGATGCGATCGAGATTTTACTTAAGAGCATCCATGACCCAAGTAGCTTTCCTACTTAAGGGATTTACAATCAAAACCTTTGAAAAGCTACTCAGTAAAGCTGCAAGCCTGCAAGAGGAGGCTAAGCAACTCGGATTCCTGGAAGCTGATAAGTCAAAGCCCGCAAAGACATTCTATAAGAAGTCTGGAACGGTGGCAGCAGTCGATAAAGGAAAACAGCCAATACAGATTCAAGTCGAGAAACCTCAACAAACTTATCAACATCCACAACAATATGGGCAACAGTCATTCCAACAACGGTCGTACTCGTGGTAATGGAAGACAGGTCCGTCTATTGGCTGAGCGGGTGAACGTAACATACTCTTTCAAGAATGAGGCAATAGGAAAGATGTTCGAATTTAGTCAAGAAGCTCGAGCTCGTGCTACCGCAGCCAAGAAGACCGGAAGAAGTCGACAAGAAGGACCAACCCAATTATCGCCCATACTACGATTGCTTCGGTCATACCATGTAGAGGTTGCTTCGTCTTCAAATAGTGGCTCGAGAAAATTTCAAGAATGGGAACATAACGATCCCGAAAGAATATTTGAAAGAACTCGAATAAGGTTCCATCAATGTAATTTCGGTCGATCCTAGTGTTCCGATTGATTCCGATGCAGTCGACAAAGGATGAAACGTCTTTCGATTACTTATTGTACTACTTTTGTTATCGAAATGAATGTTAACGATATCAATGTTTCGTATGTCACTTCCTCCCACCGCAATAAAATAAATAGAGAATTTGTTGTTTTTCGAACCGTTTAATGTTTCAAGAGCACAATTGACAAAATGTCCAAAGCTCAACAAAGAAGACAACCGAGAAAGGAGTAATCAAAGCTAAAAATTTCAACGATTGTGATGAAATTATGATTTCGAGGAAAATAAAATTAATGCTCTAATGACTCGGTCCTTCACTTTAAAAAGTTCGGACGGGTCCCAAGTAAAATTCAAAATAAATCAATGCGATTATAATACGAGTAATCGATCGAGGATATCACGAGACTTTTAATCCTCTCGCTAAGTGACTCGGGTCCCGACCTTCGAACGAGTTATAATATCCCGGATTCGTCTTAAGAAATATTTCGAGAATCGTTAATCGTGGAGTTCGTACATTCAAAATCTTTAAATTACGTTATACCGTATATAAGAATTTTAAAAACAAAAGGAGTAAAGAAAGGAAAAAGTGTGAAAATCTCCCGAGAAGAATCTCGAGGTGGTATAAAATCAAAAATCGTGTCTCAATTCGAACATTCAAAATTTAAATACGTGCTCCACCATATATAAGAATTCTCAATAAATAAGGAGGAGCAAAAAAAAGAAAAAAAATAGAAAAAAAGGGCTCCCTGGGAAGAAGCTTCGAGGTGAGCAATAAAAATCGGTGTTTGAATTCTCCCCGAATTATCAAAACTCGAAAGGTCTCTTAAGGAAATTCTTCGATATTATACTCTGGAAAGAATTAAGTTGATCTCGTGTCTTTTGGTCGACTATTAATCGTCTCGTAAATATCCTCGGAGATGAAAAATATTTAAATCGCATGTAACTAAATTATGAATCACGTTACGTCAAAAAGAAAGGACTAAAGAAAGGCCTATGTTATTAGCAAATTAATTCGAAATACTACCCGAAGTCATATGTTTCAATGCCCGGAGGATTCTACTTTACGAAGAGTATCCAAATGATTTATCAAAGACAAGTGTGAACATCTTTACAAAATCACGCGATAAAGAAGCGATGATCGCATACACAACGGATCTACAAAGCTTCAAATGCTGTTGAGTCGTGATGTCTCTATAAATAAGACATCTTTAAGCTGTACTTGAAAGAATACAACTCGATAAGTATCTTAAAGAATCGGGTTATTTTCAGCACATGTCTTCATCAATCGGATAAGTACCTCAAGTAAGATCGCACATCATGGTGTTCCAAAGATAGTCTTGTTCCTAGGAGCACCGATGTCATATTTGTCTAAAACTGGGTCCAAATCCTAATAACAATACAACAAAAGAAAACTTACAAAACTCGAATGAAAATCACATCCCACCATAACAAAACAAAAGAAATAAACTCAACATCAAATTAAAACGATCAAAAAAAAAAAAAATCAAATTCAAAATCAAAATTTCAAACTTCAAATTCCAACCTGGATATGTTGAGTTTCCTCGACCCATCCCTAGCGTCGCTTCTCTCGGCCCGAAGTTTCCTTCCACAAGAACTCTGGGTCCTATTTTCCGTACAGAAGAGGCTAGTCGGCTCTATCTACATAGAACCGCGCTCTTCTATGCCTTTTGTCCAGTATGCACGAGATTTCGTCTGGTTCTATTGAACTCGCATCTCTTTTCACATGTACATTTCTTCGATCAGCCGATTGAGTCGGATGTGAGTCCTCGGCATTCCTTCTCAATCCGATTTCTTTCTCGTCGACATTTTTACACAACTCTCCTAATTTCACAAGTTTCATCAAATTTTCACAAATTTCTCACAAATTCATAAATTCAAATCTTCCTCTTGGATCGGCATGAGACCCCTTCAATGGATGTTAAGGCTTCCGAATCCTTCAAATTTAAATTCCGTGGTCGGGCAGGATTCCGACTCCTTCAAATTCCACAACACAAGATCAAACACAATACAAATCAAATAAAAACATTTCAAATTCGGAACCACGTTCCAATTTCGACCCGGTTAGGCCGAGCCTCCTCGACCCATCGCGTTGTCATCTCCTCGCACAAAGTCTTCTTCCATAGAAGCATCGAGTCTCCGCACTCACAAACCTTCGCAAATCTCTGCATTTACATTCCTATCTTCCACAATTTTTCACTTTCTATCCATAAACTTCTTACAATATGAATGTTTTCTTCTCTTGATCAGTTTATGAGTTGGAAGTCAGTCTCAGTGCTTTCCTACTCGTACTGATCTTTTCGTCACCACTTAGGTTGGATGTTAGTCCCAGTGCATTCCTTCCTAATGTGATATTTTCGCTACTCCCAGGGTTGGATATTAGTCCCAGCGCATTCCTCCCCGGAATAGTAGAAATCTTCTCCTGATCAGCCTATGAGTCGGAAGTCAGTCCCAGTGCATTCCCTCATACTGATCATTTCGTCAGCTCTTAGGTTGGATGTTAGTCCCAGTGCATTCCTTCCTATCGTGATAGACATTTTCGCTACTTGTAGGGTTGGATATTAGTCCCAGCGCATTCCTCCCCAATGTAGCAGACACCTTCGCTTGAGTTGGATGTCGATCCCAAGTGCTTTCCTACTCATCCCGATCTTTTCGTCACCGCATAAGTCGGATGTTAGTCCTAGCGCATTCCTTCCTATCGCGATAGACATCTTCACTACTTCGAGTCGGATATCGATCCCAGCCGCATTCCTCCTCAATCAGCTCTTAGGTTGGATGTTAGTCCCAGTGCATTCCTTCCTATCGTGATAAACATCTTCACTACTTCTTGAGTTGGATATCGCTCCAGCCGCATTCTCCTCAATCGGCTCTTCAGGTCGGATGTTAGTCCCAAGTGCATTCCTTCCTATCGTGATGGACATTTTCGCTTACTTGTAGGCTTGGATATTAGCCCCAGCACGCATTCCTCCTCAATGTAACGTACACCTTCGATTCTTGAGTTGGATATCGATCCCGTGCTTTCCTACTCATCCCGATCTTTTCGTCATCGCTAGGTCGGATGTTAGTCCCAAGTGCATTCCTTCCTATCGTGATAAACATTTTCGCTACTTGTTGGGTTGGATACAAGTCCCGTTGCTTTCTTCCCAGTAGCGTAGACATTTCTCGATCGACTCTCGGGTTGGATGTGCACCTCGTGCTTTCCTGCTCAACCTGATTTCTACAAATATTTTTCACAAATACTTCACAAATTTCCACATCTTTTCCAATACCTTCGCTACTGCTAGGGCCGGATGTGAGACCCCGTGCTTTCCGCCACACGGTAGCAAACATTCCTTCGACATTCACTTGGGTTGGATGTGAATCCCTGTGTTTTCCTTCCCAATACAACAATTATTTTTGACATTGATCCTCAGGCCGGATATGCATCCTTGTGCCTTCCTCCATGACATGACTCCACTAAAATCAAAACGAACCAAACTGACATTCAAATCTTGAAAAGTCAAACTCACAATCACAATTTGAAAACACACTCGCTAATCCCTGACGGATACTCATAAATTCTCCACTGAAGCTTCCTTGAGCCGGGCTTTCCCAAGTGGGAACCTCAACTCAAATTCGATTATCGGGACCTGGCTCGACGTTTCGTCCGTTCCGAGTATGGTTGCTCGGACAGCTTCTTTTGGCTCGGTTGATCGCTCGGCCAACACCAATACGCGCGGCGTCTTGCTCAAGACACCACACCTATCGGGTCCTTTTGTCGACCTCATTTTAGTGAGGTCTTAGCATTCTTCACGTTAGACCCAGGATCTAGCTTTAGGAATTCCTATCGACCATCCTAGCGGACTAGTCATGGAGCCCCACCTCCCATGGAGCTTTAAACCACTTCTGGACCCATTTTTGTAAGACCTCGCATGAGTAGTCCCAAGACTCGACTCTTTGTTGCAAGTGCTGAGGACTAACATGTAGAGGGCTCGAAAATGAGTTCCCATAGGGGCAGACGGCCTTAGGTGAACCCTTCATGACTCGAATTCGCGCGCACCACGACTTGACACATTTTTTGGCTCGACCGTCGCCGAACTTTTCCGGACGACCCCGGATGACGAAACGGACCACACAGATGCGTCCGGGACGTCAACTTTAGCTAGGAAGGATACCCATATTGCTATGGTTTTGTACGCGAGCAAACAACACGAAAATCGATGCACTTTTTTTTTTAATTAGCGGGGCACGGGTTCGGACTCAGCCCGGTTCAATTTGAGCCCGACATAGGCTGAACACGAGCCGTGGCGATTTCAAATTTCAAATTTTTAAAATTCAAATCGACCACATAATTCCCTCCCAATTAAATTTAATTAGGGATTAAAGTTTACCTTATCAAGCTGTCCCTGCATGGAAGTCATTTAATTTGGCGCCCAATCACCTGTAACGGACGAACGCGGCTATAGCATGGGCGGGAGGCTTTACTCCAGGAGATTCGATATCAGCTCCTCTGCTCGACGCTCTCTGGATCCCGCTCGCTTCTTCCACGCAGAAAACCCTCGCTCGCTCGCAAACCACGCTCGTCTTCCCCGAGACTCGCCTTTACCCCGCACGACGATACCCTTGTCCGAAGCCCTAGCCGCACTCGCACGCGTCCTCTCTGCGACAAAATCCAGTTCCTCTCACGATCGCGCCGCAACTCCCGCCGCGCCGCAACTCCCGCCTGCTTCACCCTCCACCGAAGAAGGGAGCGCTCGATCCGACCTCTCCTCTCTGCACCGAAGTAGTCACCTTCCATCTGCATCGAACCGAAGCCCTGCTCGCGCCTCCCTCCTGCGCGACAAATTCCCCTTGCCTTTTTCTGCGAACGACGACCTGCTCGATCTCGTCTCTTGCACTCGCCTGCTAGCCCTCGATCCTGCCTCTGCACTGAAGCGTCCCGCTCGACCGCTGGATCCCGCCTCACGTTCGATCGCGCAGCGCTCTCGTCTCCTCTGCTCAACGCCGAAGCCCACTCCCTCACACAGAAGCCTCCGCCTGCATTCGACCGAACGTCTCCACCTCACCCTGTTCGCCTCTCTCTGACGCCGAACCGGAGTACTCGCCTGCTCCTCCTTCCCGCGCCAAATAGCCGTTCGACTCCTCTCCCGTCTGCTCTCCCGCTCGCTGGACTCCTCTGCCTTGCCAGAAACCACGCCGGACCTCTTTGCTGCCATCCTGTAGCATTTTCTGGGCTTCCTGCAATTAAGGTCGTATTTCTCCAACTTATTTTTCTCTAGGTTTCTCTCAGCTTTTCTTTATTTTAACAAAGATCCTATTACTTTCATGAATTAAGGTGCATGAGTTGAAGATGACTTTTGCAACGGGTGCTCGAATATGAATCTTAATTTGCTTTTATGATTTTTCATTCAAAACTTTAAGAAATTTACATGCATGCTGCTCAACTTGTATGTATTCACATGTCTAGCACTTAAAACTTTGGTTTTACAATGAAAGCACCTCTATTTTTTAATGAGAATGATGTCTTTGCATGCTTAAGGATTTATACACTCGATTTGGGCACCTATCTCGAGAAAGTTTTGATAACATAGCTTTTAAATCTGAATGTTTCATGTGATTATTTGCAAATGTTTCAAAGCTTTAGTATACTATCTTTTAAAAATTTGAAAGTTTTACATTGCTACACATAAACGTTAGAAAGCTTGATGGGTTGATTTGAAACAACGTAAGCATGATTTTAAGATTATTTTAAACATCATTTCGAGGCTGCCTTTGCTCGATTCCTCACTGTTTTTTTTTAGGGCTTTATGAATCATTTAAATGTCATTTCATCCACTTTTTTTTTTTTGAGGCTTTAGATCCACCGCTTGGGCTTTATAAGGGCTGTCCGGGACTGTTTTAGAGTGCTGTCTAGGTTTCGTAACGGCTGTCCGGAGTGATTTGATTGCTGTTTGGAGTTTTTGGTGCCTTTAAAACTGCTGTGTAATGTTTCTTGTTGCGATTGGGTGATGAAATTATGATTTCAGCTGCTGTAGGCAGCTTACAGGTGTTGGAATTAATGTTTGGAGTGCCGTAGAAAGCCTTAAATTAATGTTTGGGTGCTGAAATTGGGATTTGGATTGTTGTAGGTGGTTGTTAGCTGCTGTAGATAGTTGTTTGGGTGCTGTCCATTCTTATAGATGGCTGTTTGGAGGATCTATTAGCTGCTACAGGTGCAGTCGGAGCTTAGAAATTGCTGTAGGTAGTTGTTTGGGTGCTGTAGTTGCAGTTTGGGCCTTGGAGAGTGTTGTCCAGCATTTGAAAATCATGTAGGAAGCTATAGGAGAGCTGGGAGAAAGGTACAATGGCTGTTTGGAATATTTGGAAGCCACATAATTACTGTCGGAAGCTTAGGACGGCTGTTTGGAGTGTCTAATCACTGCCCCGAGTCGTAGAAGGTCATAGAGTCGCCGCATAGGCTCGCTAGTTGCTGCCCCAAGTCGTTGGAAGCCTTAAAATTGTGATTTAGTGCTCGGTTCACTTGCATCTTCTTCCTTTTGGCTTTTGCTAGTTTTGGAAGTGAGCTCGGCCTTCTCCGTTTTCTTCGTTTTCTTTATTTTCTTCTTTTATTGTTGTTTAAAACGGTTAAGTCACAAAAAGGGAAATTTCTGATTTAGCTTGAGGAAGGGTAAAACACTCTTAGTCACTTCAAGTACATGTTAGAGTATAGGTTTCCTAGACCCTAGGTGCACACCTTAGGTGAATCCCCTTTACCTAACCCACAGTGTAGGCTCCCTGGGTCTTAGACACACACATTAGGTGAAGCCCCCTCTACCTAATCCACAACAAGCTTCCTAGACCTTAGGAGCACACCCTAGGTGAGAGTCACCCACCTAATCCTCTGCATAGGCTTCCTAGACCTTAGGAGCACACCCTAGGTGAGAGTCACCCACCTAATCTTCAAGACGAGCTTCTAGCAGTTAGGAGCACACCCTAGGTGAGAGCCCATCCACCTAACCTTCAAATACATAGTGAAACTAGACACCTGACTCTAATTCACTAACTAATCGAGACACTGCATACGGGACGCACCGAGGCGCTGGTTCACCCTTCCCCAATTAAATCAATTGTGAATTCCAAAATGAGCTTAACCAATAACGAAACCCAACGCACCGGATTCGAGCTCGAACCTTACGCTCAAATCCTCCTGGCAATTGGGGACATTTGTTTGCCACATATGGATCATCGGACTGGTATAAGTCTGAGGTCTAGGTGGCGAGGGCGATGATAATAATGCTTATGTGTCTGTGTGCGAGGGATACGATGGATAATAAGAATAGTATCTCCTACCTCGAGGATCCTCCATAAGGGGAGAGGAAAGGGCCGATGGTACTATTCGACGACTCTTGGTTAGATTGTTTTCCCCGACGATCTTAGGTCGCTAGTAGTCTTAGCACGATTAGAGTGACTAGCCTGTGGACTATACTACTCTACAAAATATTTACAAAAAACAAAATTAAAAATCTCTTTTGCTTGTTAAAAAGAACTCTGCATAAAATCTTAAACAACTTTTGCATGAAAATAAAAGAATTTTTCCTTATAAAATACATAAAGGTCCATGGTTAGTCACTTGGATCGGGTTAAGGATTACCCTCCTTAAATCGTCGGGTTGACAGCTCTTTTCCAAGGTCGGGAAGCACATGATCCAGCCTCGAGCCCTCTCCGCCTCTATCGATGTCTTATACTCCGTCTCGATCTTCCATACGTGACTACGAGTTTTGTTTGCGATTTCTACGACTCGTTTTCTTTATTTTCCGACTTTCGTGTCCGGATTTCTCGCTCTCGTTTACTTTTCCCGCAAGTTTATTTAAAATTCCCGCGAATGATATCATGCTTCGCAATACAAATCATGCGGCGATAGCAGATGCCTGCGTACGCTTTTACGGCTTATTTATCGCAATTTACTTTCATCGAAGTCTACCTCATCGCAATTTACTTTTCAAGTATTTTTCATATACCTGCAATTGTCTATTCTGCATGTCAAACCTGAACTGAAACTGAAACCAAAACAAAAAGAACAAAACAAAATCAAACAACAACACAACCCGAAACATTGGAACACACTTGACAAAACCGTTTGAACCTTAGACCCTAGGATCGCTATTTCAAAGAAAAGCTTGGAGCCGACTCAGTGGCAAGCACAACTGAGGAGCTTGGATTGAGCAACAAGAGGATCTTCTTCAAGAAAACTCTTCCTAGTTTAAATAACAACATATGGGACTTGAGTAGAACTCGCCCAGCCGCGACGTAAACCCTCACTCTTCTCTTTAGCTTCCGTGCAACCGTGTTGCGTCAGCGTAAGCCCTAACACGCTTTAGGTTCCGAGGTTGTCGTACGGTACGATGTAATCCTCTTATCTCCGTGGGTTATTTCGCATGATCGAGTATTATGCAAATGTAAGTCCCAAATAATAAAATTGACGAGTGATTAAACATTTAATTAACATCGTCTCCAAAACGCAGCCGCACAGTAGGATAGTTGGGAAGTCCTTGGGGTTCGCCTCAGATCCGTGACATCCCCTACCTTTTCTTTCTTTTGGACTCCTGGAAATAACTGTTCCCATTTGAGCCACTCCCACTTGCTTTTCCACGTCCTACCGTGAAAACCTAAACCCCGAATCTCGAAGACGTAACCACCGATCATTATCGAGAGTTTTCTCAGCTGACACCGCGTCATTCGAGATGTAATTAACTATAGCGCTCATTTATAGTGAACTCGGAACCTAGATAAAATAAACCCTACCTAGTCTTTCTATTGGGCAGGGAACTTGTCGATCACACATAAAAGGTTCGCGGATCAAACGGATGTCACGAGTTCTTTAATTCGTATGATCGGTTCTACCGTCGCAGGATACACTAATCTTTCGAGTAGGCTAGTATCATTTGTGACACCGGGCACGATTATGTAAATTATTGGACAAATGAGATCCAGACGGTCTCATTTTTTTCAAAATTAAAATACACTATTTTCAAAACTATTTTCAAAATCATATATCTTTTATATTAAACTAAATCACTAAAATTTTATATTCTTTCAAAATCAAAACAAAAATGTTGGCCGACAATTCTCTAGATTGATCATAGACAAATTAAGTTGTATTCGGTTGTTGCATTAATAAGTCAAAGAAGTTATTGTGGGCTTTTCACCCTTGTGAAGAGCATGATTAGTATATATCATAATAAGAGGGTTTCCCAAAATTATTGAAACTCCCCGTTACAAATCAAATAAGAAATTAAAGACTTTTGAGTATTATATGATGAACAAGGCTATTGAGAGAACACAACAAGAGGGGTCAACGTCCAGACGATGTTAGATGCTCAAAATTGAAATATCTGGAGAGTCGATCTCTCTAACAGATGAAAAAGTTCAACAACCAGAAAAGTGCATTCTTGATCGAAAAAATGGTACATTTTTTTTGTCATGATTTTTCCTTCTTAACAAAAGCAGGTTATATCATTGTCACTTTTTTTGGGAAATTCCAGCTAAGCTGGTTTCTCCTGTTTGTTGTGATAATGAGGATATAGATTGGTTCTTTGATGAGTTGTTTCCTCTAATTATGATTGTTGAGTTTTTGGAAGGTGCTTCATGCTTTGAAACCCATGCATTTACATTCAATTTTGATTATTTCCTCTCACCATGCTAATGTTGATGACACTCACAGGCATGATCCACTTAAATTTATCATCATATACTAAAAAGCTCCTAGATTTATGATTATTATAATGCCACAATACTACCAAGAAGCTTATGCCTTACAAGTTCAGTGAAGTTGAGATTATGCCCCACACTCATCTTTTCTATTCTGCCATTATTGCATCCCTCTTGCCTCTTTTGAATAATATTTTTTGTAGGGGTATTACATACATACCACCTAATTCTTATGTATTTACATATCTGACACTCAAATCCTGAACATCACATCAAAATTACGATCATCAATATTTTTTTCGAAGTAAATTACACCTTTTCATGGGTAAATTTATGACACCAAGGTGTTATAAGTGTAAATATAAAGTTTTAAGTGTTAGATATGTAAATACATAAGAACTGTGTGGTATGTGTATAAATTTCCCTCTTTTTTAATACATGGTTGAAGCATCCTCATTAGCTTTTTTTAACCGGATCTTTTTTAGTAGGTTGGACACCTTTTGACCTTGGTCCAATGGCGCTGAAGGAGATTAATAATTTTCTTTCAAAATGCAAGGTATTGTAGAATTATGCTGCTTCCTTGTTGTTAGAGCTTAGCAACGCACTGTTGTAGGATACGAAATCCTGCAACAGTGTTCCATGACATGTTTATCAATTTTTTTTATTTGCTTTTTCTTGTGTTTTTAACGAGCATAAACTTAATCAGTGTTCCAACGTTTTGTTCTCATCTATGTCTTATCCTATATATCCATACCTTTGATAATTAAATGGCTTAGAGGCCTTTTTTATGCTGCTGGTAGACACCCTAATGCATCACTACCAAAAAAAAAAAATATGCTGAAGGTAGTAAACAATTGGTATAGAATGTTGAAATGTAAATGATAGAAGACATAAATTTCTGCTCATGGATATATATTTTTCTTAAACAGTTGGAAACCTCCAATTTATGTTGTATGATATAAGTTAAATCATTATCATCAGTAGAATTATACCAACTATCGTGGTTTTATGAATCATCATTTTCATTTCATATCTATTGAGCCCTCCATGAGATGTTAAACCCATTCTCTTAAATCTTTTTGTACAATTTCTATCAGTTATTTTCTTGTCTAAAAAGTTTCCTTTATAATTCTTAAACATTATTTTACTTTCTTGGCGCATCGGCTACCCCATGTTGTGCGCATCAAATTTTTCTTTCTATTTTTTTATTATCATATCTCCTATGGATGATACTTTTGCAATACCTCTAATACAATAATTATTTGGGATAATTACAAACATGGCAATCAAAGCATTGCTATTAACAAAATGTCTCTGAATTTTTTTATATTTTATTTTTTATTTTAACCTAATGAGCCTTGGAAGCTATACATTTATTGAGAGGATTGATGGAGAAGTACAGAGATAATAAGGAGAATCTACATTTGATTTTTATTAATTTAGAAAAAGCTTACGATAAGGTTCCTAGAGATGTTCTTTGGAGAGTCATTGAGAAGAAAGGTGTTGATATGACTTATATTCAAGTCATTAAAGACATTTATGCTAGAGCTGTTACATGGGTTCTAACTGAAGGAGGATTGACCAATTATTTTACTATTTTTGTCGGTTTACATCAAGGATTAGCTTTAAGCCCATATCTTTTTGCTTTATTTATGGATGGTCTTACTGGGCACTTACAAGAGGATGTACCTTGGTGTATGCTTTTTGCTGATGATATCCTCCTTGTGGATAAGATGAGAGAAAAAGTCCAGAAAAAACTTGAATTATGGAGGTCTACATTGGAGTCTAAAGGTCTTCGTTTGACTAGAACTAAAACTGAATACATGGAATGTAATTTTAGTAATAGTAGGTCTAGTGACATAAGTGTAACTTTGGGTGATCAAATTATTAAAAGGTGTGAACGATTTAGATATCTCGGGTCCATTATTCAAAGCGATGGTGATATAGATGGGGATGTTAATAGTAGAATTCAGGTTGGTTGGTTGAAGTGGAGGAATGCGTCCGACCTATTGTGTGATAGAAAAGTACCGCTTAGACTGAAAGGAAAATTTTATAAGATGGTGGTGAGACCTTCAATGCTCTATGGTGTTGAATGTTGGCCTTTAAAAGAGAAGCATAATGTTAAGTTAAGTGTTGCCGAGATGAGAATGATTAGGTGGATGAGTGGCTTTACACTTAGAGACAAAATGCGAAATGAATATATCCGTAATAGGGTTGGTTTTGCACCAGTGACGGATAAAATTAGAGAGAGTCGCCTTAGATGGTTTGGTCACGTTAAATGTTGACCACCTGATGATCCGATTAGGAGAGTAGATGTTTTAAATACAACTTATTTTAAGAAAGGCAGAGGTAGACCTACGAAAACTTGGGCTTATTGCATAAAAAATGATCTTAATTTATTAGAATTAAACGAAAATTTGACACTAAATAGGACGCAATGGAGAAAAAGGATTCATGTAGCCGACCCCACTTAGTGGGATTAAGGCTTTGTTGTTGTTGTTGTTGTTGTTGTTGTTGTAACCTAATGAGCCCATGTCTTTAAATGTTTCATGATCAAACCATTGGGAATTTGATAAAAATGAAAAATATGTGTTGGGGTTTTATTATGAATTTCGATATTTGAGTGATAATTTGACAAAATGTTGCTAGTGGGTTGTTGTTTTGTAAATAACAATGCTTCTGTTGTAACGTATGTAAATGCCCCATCATTTCTTATTCCTTACTTCTCAGTTTAACATCATTGCTCCTTTGATCAATTTGTCTATCAGTTTTTCTTATTGGCTAAACATGATTTTGATTCATACAACACAATTTATCTTATTGCAGCTTATAGAACTTACCTTTAAGTCTCTATGATATTATTTTACTACCCTCATAAAATATCACTAATAGCTATCTACTTGAAAATTTATTGGGGGAACTATGTGTAGTTGGCATTTTAATCGAGAGAAACCTCTTATATAGATTCAAGAAGAAGAACAAAAAATTCAATCTAGGGCTTATGATTATTTTAAAAATTATTAAAAAAATTACACCGAATGCTTATTTAGACCTGCCATTAGACATGCATAGTTGTTCAGCTTTCTATATAGATTACCTAGAGACTACTGTTGTAAGTAAACAATCTGCTCAAGATTAAGCGTTTTAGCTATCTGCTTGCTTTTAGGTGTATCATGTTATCTTAGATGAAACTCTCATAGATGGCAATGATCAATAATGATTTGTTATTAAATGGAAGAATCAATAGGCATCAGAAGGCACTTGGCTAATTGCTGAAGAGTTGAGCGTTTAGTTATTGATTTGATAGACGACTATTTGGACTTCAAATTTTCAGCAAATGTTTTTTTTTGGTCCGGAGTCTGTGCAGCAACACCGTCACTTGTACCACATAGAACAACCACAAGAGCTGTGTGATGAAGGAAAAAGTATATAGTATTGTTTAAGTTCAAAATTTTATTATCATCAGCTTATTATCTCAATTTATCTTTTTTTTCCTTATTTTTTTATAGAAAAAGAAGTTGGGTCAACTAGTAGTTTATATGCTTTCATCACCATCTTTTAAACATAATTATCATTGAAATTATTGAAATTAGTATATGATGGCATGGATGCCATTTTATTAGCCTTTTTTTGACTTTTTGATTTCATGTGAAAGTTACAACTCCATGGTAGTTACATTTGGGCTCTTTGTGCAACTATTCAAATTAAGCCTTGGGGAAGAGCATGAAGCTGCTGACAACATCAAGGAGTGATAAAGTCAGTCAAAAAGGAATAGAGAGGGTATAATAATAGACTAATACTATTGGTTATGACATGATTTGATGCAAAATGAAGTTGCAAATATTTGAAATTCTTATTTATATAATTTATTTAATTTTGACTCGTATAATTATTGTATCTTTTCTATTTCTATGGCTTTTAAAATTATTCGTTATGCAAAGACTATGTAGCCATGGAAATCTTTGTTGTAAGGTACGCTAGTTTGAAATTCAATTAAGATTGTTCTTTTTTTCTATCAAATTAGCTTGGTGGCAAGTTTTTTTATCTCTTCCTTTGGCGAGTTTGAGAGTGATATCATCTTTTGATGAGGGTGTGTTGGTTATGTAGTTACTTTAAATCAAGTGCTTCTGTATTCTATTTAAATAAAGGGTGCAGCATCACTTCATCAATGACACTCCATTTCTTCCCAACCTTAAAACTTATGTCATATTATCCTATATCTCATTCTTCTACATCATAGACCCAAGATAACTGTTTCTATCATGTTTAAATATCACGTAATCTTCTGTCGATTTTGGTTGGTTTTCAGTAATAATACCTATTAAAACTGTATATTATATATTAAATCTTTGTTGTACAATCATTTACAATCCATTATTCTAACTTGTCACTTACTTTGATAGAGGTTTCATTTATAGATTTATATTTTCCATAAAGGTGACTTGTTTTCAATTTTTTTTTGTAAGCGATCGTATGACTTGTTGAAACTTCTTAATCCCTCCGCAGCTATATGGCTAGTCCATGTTCCATTAAAGGTATATAGAGTAACATCAACATTCCTAGCATGCAGGCTAACATGTACTAGATTGATTCTCACAATAATCAGTTATATTAGTTCTCAAAATTCATAAAACCTTAGAATTTTCTTTTCTTCGCCTTTTTATTTTGCAACTAGCTGCCTTAGCACAAAATTACACACATATTGGATTTCCTAGCATAAAATCAATTTGATTTTTTGATAATGATGTAATTTGCATAAGTTTATATTCCATTACTCTCTCTTATAACTTAAATGTATGACTTTTAAGTTTGATCCTCCTGTAATTATCATAGTTCAGAACATTGTTTTTTTTTCCTTAAATATTGTTACCAACATGCTTTTTTATTCTTTTGGCATCCCTTTACTCTTAAAAATTTTATTGAAAATATTTATCAACCAAGGTACTTGATGTCACCTATAGCTCTTTTAAGTTTGAATAGGTACCTGAGCAAGATCAAATATTTATTTGTATGGATCTTCTTCATAGCAGATTTTTCTTCATTTTTTTAGATCAATCTACAATTTATCTCGTTATGCTTTTAGAAAAATATTTCTTTCTTACAACTCATTTAGTAATTTTTCAAAATCACATCTTTTTCTTTTTTTTGGTGCCTTCATCTATAAATAAAATTTTATTATCATTACTTTGAATGCATTTAACTTGATAAAAGTATATGGATACTTTGTATTGCTTAAGTTATTATATTTATATTTTGTTTTATTCCTCATCCCTAGCCTATTATATAAATCATAAAAAAAGTGTAACTTTATTTTGATTACTGCCCGCTTCACAAGATTTCTAGCTTGCTTACAATACTTCTATGACATAACTTGATTAGATGTTTGATGTCAATATGAAATAAAATTTTCAAATATCAAGCAATCACCACTATATAATGGTATTAGCACTTTCATTTTACTACACTAGCTACAAATTTCTTCTATTTGGTTTTTTATTCCACATGTTCTATATCTATACAATTTCTTTGTATATGTTTGTATTTAGAAAATTAACTTTTATATTGTCTATTGGTTTATTTCATTAATGTAATATCATCTGTTTAAATAGAAGGTTCTTTGGATTGGTCCTGTAAAATTTGCTTCATCAGATTATGGTGCAGTTGGAGCATCAGAATTGGTTCGCATGCTTGAAATAATTTGTAACAATGGCTGCGATGTAACTATTGTGGGGAATGCAGTCTGCCAAACTGTTCTGGCAACAACATTTTCTCTTTCTCAATATAAAGTTTTTAAAAATGCAACAGTTGTGTGGAGCTTGCTGAAGGGAAAGACCCTTCCAGGTGTTGCAGCTTTAGACAGAGTATGCATGATAGCACTGATTTGTAATTTAGCCTTTTTATTCTGACTTCATGGCATTTTGCCTGATTTTTGGCTGGTCTCATATCACGTGTTTTGCTATTTCCATCTTATTTTGTTGATTTTGGAATATGAATAAGTTAAGAGTTTGTTTGGGATCACTTTTGGAATTATTTTGAGTATTTTTAAAAATAACTGAAGATGTTATATCATACCAAAATTATTTTATTTTAAATTAAAATATAAATAAAATAAAATGAGAATAAAAAAATAAAAAATCAAAATAAAAAATGATCCCAAACGGCCTCTTAAGTCTCAGTCTATTATTATGCTCAGTTAAGTATTATCACATTATCTGTTTCTAAGAGTGGGGAATTCAGTTGTATATTGAATATAACTCCCAGTTTGGAAATTTATACTGTTATCATCAGATTAGGGGTGGATGAATGCTTTTATACTTGTTTGACATACTTATATTGTTTTTCTCTTTGATCATTCTGGATTATGTTAATTTTAATTGGCTAAATATTAGTACGATTTTATGATATTTTGTTGCTCTTCTTTGTGGTCATGATGTTGTGTGTAAGATGCTATCAACTATTGTTCTTTATAGTGAGACATCCATATAATAGTTCAAAATTTGAATAACGAAGGAGATATTTCGAACATAAAGATTTTAGAATTAGTAGAATAAATTTTTTATGATATGTAATTTTATTGGATAGAATATTAATAATTATTTGTTATTAGAAGATAAGGTGATACCTATATTTGGATCTATTATACAATATGACAAAAAGATAAATGATAATATAACTTCTAGATTAAGGATGGATGGTAAATGGGAGAAGCTTCTCAGAAATTCTTTGTGATAGGAAGATTTAATGAAGTTTACGAGAAATTTTTACAAAAAAAAAGAAAAAAGAAAAAAAAAGAAGGAAAAAACTTGGAACCTACACCATTTGAGTCAATGTTAAATACTCTCACAAAATCTTTTTTTTTCATCTACACATTATTTATCTATCGCGCACTAAAATCGCCACACTTGAAACCCTCGTCTTCCTTTCCTCTTATAATATGTTGCCTTTTGATCTCTCGTACCTGTTGTGACTAACACAAAACACTCTTGCTCATGATTCCTCTTTTCTCTTTTTTCTGCTCATATCACTTCGAATATCGTCGCACTTGTCTCTCTATTATATGCACCATGATGCCCATCCCACATTCTCTTTCGCATGATGTCATTGTGCTTGATTCTCATCCGCCTACACTGGGAAAAAATTTGCGTACGTAAAGCGTACGCAGTGCTGCGTACGTAATCCAATAGGAGGATGTCACATACGTATAACTTCCATGTAACCTACCTATAACCTGCAAAAATAAGGAGGTTATAAGGAGTTTACAGGGAGGTTACAAGAGATAAAACACGAAAATACCTTCCATGTAACCTCAATGTAACCTGCTGGACGTACACAGCGCTGCGTACGCTTTATGTACGTAAATTTTTTCTCATACACTGAGCCTGCTCTCCCCATCTTCATTGGCAATTTTTCTTGCATTCTCTCTCTTCATTGGCTCTCTTTCTTGCATTCCCTCTCCTTATCTGCTATGCCTATTTAGCTTGAATCTTCGTTGCTAACTACCTCCTCTCATTCTCCAGCATATAAAAACACAAGCTCTTACCCTATTCTCTAATGCACAAAACATACTCGAATGACTTGTTGCTTGTGATCTTTCCCATACCTTCCACTTTTGAGCATGTTTCAATAAGTTCGAACTTCTTAAACTTTGCAACTTCATCCAACGACACTCGGAATTTTGTGATGGAGGACATGCCCAATTATGGAATGAATCATACGGACATCAATGTTTCCAATCTATACTTCGAGAATGTGCTATTCCTCTAGTTGTTGCTCGCATCTTATGCTCATATCATGCTAATGTCTAATATATTTTTTTCATCAATCATCCTTTCTGTGCTTCTTTATTTTGATGAGGGCGTTCTTTTTTATTGGGTTGGAAAATCTTTTTGCGAACATTCCTTTTAACTCAAAAAATGTTTTAATAGAGTCATTCAATAGTTTAATATAGCATTCAAAAGCAGTCTTATTAGAACTATTGATGAACTAGCAGAAGAATGAAGCATCCATGTTTCCAATATTTCCACAGGCCCCCTTGAACTAGGTCAAATACGCTCTTGGGTTGACATTGCCATTAAAAGTGTGAAATTTTGGAACTGAATATCATTTAGGATTCAACACTTTGTCATACGATGTTGGATATGGACAACCCTTGCTCATTAGAATTACTGGTTTCTCTAAAGTTATGATTGCTTAAATGTTCTCATTTATAAGAGTTTCAAACTGGGTTGTAAATATTGTGTTAGAGGTTGCCTTTTTTTCTCATGTAGTTCAATGGGTTGTTCCAGAACTATATTGTCTTGTCTGCCGGACATGTTGAACTTGAAAAGAATGGATGGGATTTGCTTGTACACCATCGATTGTTTGATGAGGAACAGTAATGGATGGAATATTTGTAGGGTTTGTAAGTTTATTCTTTTGTTAAAGTTACATCATTATACTTTTGTATGTCATCATTTTGAACATGTTGGGGGTAAGGTGGTCTTTGATTTGTTGCTGTATATATCATTATGTTTGAACCTGAGAAACAACATCAAGTGTTTCTTCTTCTTATTCCTTTCTTTCTTTCAAGCTGAGTGATTGTGTTTCAAAAGGCGCACTGTTGGTGAACATGAGTATTGTGCTGGGCGTCAATATGTTCAATCATATATACGACTTCAATTTCATTTATCTCTTCTTTAATTTCTTTATATATTAGCTAAAACATCTGAATGACGCCACAAACAAACTTTGTATCGACCAAGATATGAAAGTTTCTTTGGCCACCTAATCTGTGCTAGATTTTTTTTTTCTTGCGCTAGCAATTAGATTGTTTTGGGATTTCTCAGAGAGGCACAACTGCCTCTTGAAACATGACATTTTTGGATGTAGGGCATCATGGCCATTGTTCATAAGAGCATTATTCTTAGAGATGCAGATGAATCTCCCTAATGATGGATCTTTAGGGATAACTCCCAAATTTCACATGCTGAGCTTCATCAACTAGGTTTTTTTCTGCGAAACATAAGCCTCTATGCTTGCATCCTCCTTGAAATGAACTCATATTTAATTTTGAGAATGTGATAGCTTTGAGAGTTTTTATTTTTAAATTAATTTTATTTGTGATTGGGTTCGATGGCCCTATGAGAAATAAAATATCTTATTTTAGGATTATCATATAGAGGCTTGGCACGAGATAAACTCTTGTCGATTCCAGTTTTCGGGATATTGAGGATTGAACTATGAGAAATAAAATATCTTATTTTAGGATTATCGTATAGAGGCTTGGCACGAGATCAACTCTTGTCGATTCTGGTTTTCTGGATATTGAGTATTGAACTTGGAGTGTGAGACTTACAATTCTATCATATAGGTACGACATTTTTCTCGATAGCATTCATGCATGCTGATGAACTTAGATTTTGAAAAGCTTACATAGTTTCAAAATTGACTGCACTTTTTTTAGAGTAGTTGCATACTTCTACAGGTAGTTGACATTCAAGCCAATAAACTTCAATCAACCTTGAATAAAAAAAATTAATTCGATCGTTCAAATCAAAATTTTAAATCAAACTTTCAACTTAAACCCATTCAACTCAAATTAAAATATTTAAACCAAATAAAAGCAAATCAAACTATTCAAGCAAAATCAACTAAAAATTAATATTTTTAAACCAAATCAATCAAATTCAACATTTCAAATCAAAACCTAACTTTTTCAACAATCTT
The DNA here is from genome assembly GCA_022702705.1 of Papilionanthe hookeriana x Papilionanthe teres. Classification (NCBI taxonomy): domain Eukaryota; kingdom Viridiplantae; phylum Streptophyta; class Magnoliopsida; order Asparagales; family Orchidaceae; genus Papilionanthe; species Papilionanthe hookeriana x Papilionanthe teres. The sequence goes on from CM040428.1 coordinate 52,657,884, forward strand.
ATAATTCCCGTCCCTAAGGTACACCTTCTTCCCAGAGTTAGTTAATCCCCTTCAAATATTTTAAGTTCAAATATTTAATTTATTTTTTGGAGCATATGCGGATGTGTTCGATATAATAGACTTGAGCTCATTTAAAAAATTGTTCGTTTTTAAAGACAGCTTGCATGACGTTTTAAGGCATGATATTTGAGTTTAAAATTACTTCATGAAGCTTGTGCGAAGTTGAATAATCCAAAATTTATTAATTGCATGAATATTGTTGTTTAGATGTGCATACAATTTTATTTTTGGATTTTATAAGACCACCTCTTTTCACTTAATGTGTTGTGGATTCAGCGGTGTTGTGTAATACACAAGTTTGAATTTTATCGCTTTTTTAGAGACTGTTTTATTATGGTAGAATTAGTTGACATCAGATAAGTATTAGGGCTTTGCTAGTTCTTTTTGACCATTTGAGTCTAACTTTATAGAGTTCCGTAGGGTTCTGAGTATTTTAAGAGCAGTGAGGAGGTTCTATTCACTAATGTAGGTTAGCTTCCAAGTTTAGTACAAGTTATCTACGAGTCATGTATTTAGTTCACCGTTCACTGTTTAACAATTTATTCTTGTTAAAGCAACTTGCATTGTTTCAAGTGCTCATTTTGTCTTTATTTTTGTGAACTCATACTTGTCATTTATGTTTCATTTGCTTTATGCCTAAAAAAATTTATTTCAATTAGTCCATATAAGTCCATTTTTTTTTCATTTTGGCAGTCCTTTGGCAACTGCCTCGCTTAAAGGGCATTTATGGGGAGTGATGGGTTTAACCACATCACAACCGAATCTTCTATCTTAGAACACTATGAAAGATACACGTGGAAAGATGCATATGGGTTTGTTACTTGTAGGAAAAAGAAAATACACACATGCACACAATTTTTTGCGCCTTGTTAAGAAAGATATACGAATACATAAATCATGGTGGTCCAGACCATTACTCTCTCTCTGTTTGCAAAAAAAGAAGCATATAGGATTTTCACTTAGACGAGAAACTTGCAGATACAATATTTTTGCACTCCCAAGAAATATGCATACAAGTATTTTTATGTGAAATGAATATATCCATTATAGGTTTGGTGTAGCTCCAGTGGCTGACAAGATTAGAGAGTCGTCTTAGATGGTTTGGTCACATTAAATGTCGACCATCTGATGATTCGGTTAGGAGAGTAGATGTTTTAGATTCGATTTATGCTAAGAAAGACATAGGTAGACCTAAAAAAACTTGGGAATATTGTATTAAAAATGATCTTAATTTATTAGACTTAAATGAAAATATGACACTCAATAGAATGTAGTGGAGAAAAAAGATTAATGTAACCGACTCTATTTAGTGGGATAAAGGCTTGTTGTTTTTGTTGTTGTTGTTGTAGTTTTCTTTGTTTTATACCTTGAGTGTGCACCATGAAAGATGGTTATTGATGAGATGAAGATGAGATTGGGGAGATTGAATACACTAAAAAGTTTTTGTTCTCTTTATTTTTTTGAAAACATTTTCATCTCTACTTTTTGGAATTTTCTAACTTATTTAATTTCGTTTTTTATATAAAATATTATATAGAGAGACATGAGAGAGACAGGCATTAGATTGGGATGACAGAGAAGGTGGGGGGACTACCTAGGTAGAGTGTGGTGAAGAGAATAATATAATGAATTGGAGGGAGAGTTGGACATAGAGAAAGGGAGAGGGAAGGGAGAAATATAGAAAGAGAGAGAAGAAAAGGAGAGGCGGCTGGCTTGGTTTAGGAAAGGACTATTGACGGGGGGTTTGGATTGTCTGTTTGGAATGATGATGTATGGAGAGGAGTTTAGTAGCTACGATGTGCAGTTTGGCAGAAGCGGTGGATTTTGATGACAAGAGGCGTAGGGTTGAGGTCAATGATAGTTTGAGAAGCATGTGGCAACAGTTGTTCAACTTGGTAGAGCCAGAGTAAAAAAGGGTGAGGTTGGCCTGCAGTTTTGAGGAAGATGATGAGTGGATAAAAACAGAAAGGGTGTCATGGGCTTTGCAATAGCAACTAGTAGGTGGGGTGTTGATTGGGTGGTGATAAGAAACGGTGAGAAAGTTATCGTGTGTGAGTGTGTATGTTTGTGGATTGCTGGGGATCGTAGCATGTGAGTTAGAACAATGAAAACGGGGAAGGCAGGAATTTGCTTACGGCGATGGTGAGAAAAAACAATCAAACTAGAGATTACATGCGAGGGAGGTAGGGTTTTTGTTTTAGGATTTTTTTTTTAATACAACTCAATGTGAATGAGACCTCTTGCGGAGAACGGGATGGGACATGTAATTGGTAACTTGTAGCGTGTACTGTCACAATCCGGTTCGGGGCTTGAAATTAACCAAGGCAGGTGCAGACGGTTGGACGGTGTGAATTAAATTTTCTATATTTGTCTACAATTTAATAGATGAAAGAGTCACTGAAACAAATTAAATTAAAGCAATAAAAATAAAATTACCTCGTTACTGGTTGTGTACGTCTTCAATAAATATTTCTTCTTTCAATCATCTGTTAATCTACTAATTAATTCTAAAAAATTGGTTTAAAATAAATGTGAGCTAAACGACCCTGTGAATACTCATACTCATAAACTACAACGATGCAAGGGAAAAGAAAAACAATATGCACTCCAGTTAAGCTTCTTAAAAATTAATATAAACATTTAAAATGCTATTAAATGAATCTTAATATATCAATAACATACCAATATCATTTTCTATCTGTACTACCGTCACAGGAGCATTGTCTAAAAATTATACCAAAGGTACTTCAATATCAATATCTTTTTTCATTTACGTGCACTAGTACATTAGTGTTCTCTCACAACATCATCAAAGAGTGACTTCATTAGAGTCATTTATGCACTTACAAACAATCTATGTGAATCACATCATTCATAATTTCATATTGTAATGCATCAATTATTTCATATCATGAGATTATAAGCATTTACATCGAGCGCCTAAGACTCCAGCAACTCCCATCATATGAAATGGGTTCAACGTCCAATTCTGTATGAAACCAAAAGGATGAATCGAAATCTAGCTGCTACACCAAAACTGGGTGCAAAAAACCAACCAGATTGACCCAGTGGATAAATTAGGAATACAAAAACAAAAACAACAATTGGAGCAGAAAATGCAATTGCATTATAAGGTCGCAATCGAACAGTAACGGGCAAGTTCAAATTCGACGTAACATGAAACCTATTAGACCAAAAGCACCGTGGAGAGTGACAAAAGTCCACAGTACCACCTAATCGACACCAGCGAGTAAAATCTCCTTGTGCTTCGAGACCCCATAAGTAGCAACAAAGAATGTGCTAAACTATTTGCAGGAGTAGAAACCGCAACCGTTAAGAAATTACAACCTTCCAAATAGGAACTAGCCAATCCATGGGTATACCATGAAGTTACAAAAGTTGTACTCGTGAACCAACCCCCTAAAGCGAAATAAGCACAAGGAAAGAGCAATAAGCCGGACCAGCTCTACAAAAACGAAACGGTCCCTCAGTAACCAATCATCCATAATATCAAATAAATCATTTTCTTCTTTGATAAATCTACCAAAGGCTATAGTCATAGTGATCCTCCTATTCAACTACTTCAACCATTTCCAAACACTTCATATCATTTCTAAGGCATGTGGTAGTTCTATTATCTATGAACGATTTTTCGTTCAATGCCTTTTTCCAATGGGTTCGAAGATCCAAATTATTTTATTATTTTCTCTTTTCTATTTTTATTTTTTATATAGTAATAAGTATAATAGTATAATAAAGTAGACTAAATATGTACTAAATAATAAAGTAGACTAATCGAGTCGAACTCATAAACTGGGCCGGTTTGGTTTGCGGTCCAATAGAAAAGAAAAATAATATAACCATTAGAACCTTTAATTATCCATAGTTCCCGATTTTTCCCTGTCCTTAAAATTGAATATTAAATAATGGTAGACTAGAAATGAAAACCCCTTATTCTTGATTCTCGCATTTATTCTCTATTCCATCGGATCGGTGTAACAACAAAACAATATCCGATTCGAAATCAAGGAAAGATATTCAAAATCCATATTTGAAAGAGATTTTTCTTTTTTATGTAGTGGAAAGGAAAGAATAGCGATTTAGTTCTATGGAGCATCCAGTAATAAGAAGATGAAATCAAAAACAAAATTTTGACTTGTGTGATCCAATGGTATAAGGAAAGAAAAAAAATTCACTTCTACAATTGAATCTATATCGAATTTAAATATCGAGTAGTCGATATAAGTAATGATTCCACTGGTCGTGTCCACTTACTTTTTATTGATTTCCAATTTTAAGGTGGTTTTTATAGGAACAATGGTGAAGTGGGAATAAATGACTGATAAAATTTAATAATAGAATGTGAGTTGCAACCAATGAAAATGGGGAAGGCAGAAATTTGCTTACAGAGAGAAAAAAAGCAATCAAACTAGAGATTATATGCGAGTGGGAGGTAGGGTTTTTGTTTTAGGATTTTTTTTTAATACAGTTCATTGTGAATGAGATCTCTTATGGAGAACGGGATGGGGCATGTAATAGGTTAGTTGTAGCGTGTATTGTCACGATTCGGCTTAGGACTTGAAATTAATCAAGGTTGGTGGAGATGGACGGTGTGAATTAATTTTTTTATATTCACCTATACTTTAACATATGAAAGAGCCACTAAAACAAATTAAATTAAAACAATACAAATAAAATTACCTCGTTGCTAGTTGTCCATGTCTTCTATAAACGTTTTTTTTCTTTCAGTCATCTTTTAATCAACTTATTAAACTTGAAAAATTAGTTAAAACAAATGTGAGCTAAACGAGCCAGCGAATACTCATACTCTTAAACTACAACAATTCAAGGGAAAAGAAAAACAATATGCATGCTAGTTAAAGCTTCTTAATAAATCAATATAAACATATAAAATGTTATTAAATTATTCTTAATATATCAATAACATACCAATATCATTTTATATATGTACAACCGTCACATGAGCACCGTCTAAAAATTTTACCACTGAAGGTACTTCAATATCAATATTATTTTTCATTTACGTGCACGAGTACATTAGTGTGACTCACTAGCATCATTAAGGGTTGACTTCATTATAGTCAGTTATGCACATACAAAGAATCAATGCAAATCATATCATTCATAATTTCATATCACTTAACATATATTACCATAATACATAAATTATTTCATATTATGAGATTAGATGCATGCACATCGAAATGACTGATAAAATTTAATAAGAATAATTAATTACATTAATCAAACATAATTAACAACCCATAAAATCAGTTTAGAAGAGATATTAAAATGATACTATAATTTAAGAATAGTAGTGCTCACCTTGATGACAGTTAATTTATTTGATGTTTGACGTCGATTCTTTTAAAATGGAACGCCTAAACATGGTAAAAATTTTAATTAATTTAATAAACTATTTAAGTATTTAATTTATGAAATCCCGCTAAATTTTCTATTCAATAAATATCTTACTATTATTATTATTATTATTAAATTTTAATGGTAAATAAATTTAATATAACTTACCTTGGTCGAGCCCTCAATTGTCTTCCCTCTGCGCAAACCGAATTGCACGAACATCATGATTTCCTTTGATTGGCTTCATCTCGTACTAACTCAATCCTTCTTTTTCCTTTGTCACACTTCTTCCTCTCTTCTTCTTCGCTACTTGGCTAGGCATGAATCTCCTTTTGCATCATAAGTCTTGAGCCGCTCTTTCCTCTCTTCCGCTCGACACTGATGCCGAGAGCTTCCGTTGAAATCGTGTCTCAACCCAACAGCGCAACTACTGTTCGACTCTCTAGGTATGTTGTTTCTAGCCTTGACACCCCCGAACGCGTGGATTTATACACGAAAATAACTCTTTGGCTTTCGGACTCTATTGCTTCACCTCCCTCTTTGACGTCCCGATTGTTTGAGCACTCTTTTTTTTTTCTGCGTTGATTTCTCTCTCATTCCTTTTCCTCTAACCCCATAACTAAAACTTAATTGTTACATGTATGAGACGTGGAAGTTTGGGAATTTTTACAGAAATGCGATGATAAAAAAGAACACACACACACATATACATAGACACATATTATATGTATGCTCTTCAGAAGTATCTTCTAACATTTTGGTTGTATCAACTTGGTTTATTTTGTGAATGTTTGAGTTGTTCTGAATGTAGCCGAGAGTCGATTTGCATGATGTTGAATTTGTAGTTCGTTCGTTTTCGTCATGCTTGATAGAATCAAATCATGGGGCCCTTGATAATTTCAAGGTTCTGAATGTCTCAACACATTTTGGTTTTAAATTATGTTATTCTTGTTGCAATGTTTAAAAAAAAAAAAAATCAAGATAAATGTGGAGGCCAACAATGAACTAGAATTTTTCCACTTCAAATGCCATTCAATTCTTTTTGGAAACAGAGTAACCATTTTTGAAAATACAGCTAACTCTTTTAAATTTCAAATCTTTGGCATTTTATAGGAACACTCTTGAGAGAATAACTTTGCTTCTGGAGTAGAATAGTAAATATCACATTTAAAAGTTTGATATTCCATGTCTCTAAGACCTGTGTTAAAAAGATTTTCACCCTCTGATGAATTTTTATGACAGTAATCAAAAGAGAGTTCGTGAATGAAATAAATTTAAATTGGAAATCTCATCATGATCACATGATATAAAATCTCAACTAGATGAAGGTTATTAGCAAAATGTCCCTAAATTCAAATGCTATTCATTTTAGGCTTACATGATAAAAACATAAAAAAAAAAAATTATAAAATTCAAAAAGTCCGAGCAATATTGACCACCCCAAGCCAATAATGATCATTCATCCATCCTCACCAATAATTTTTGAATGTGACAAATTTAAGATAACCTAAAATTATAAAGAGCCGATGTCATATAAAATGTATATCTTTGGTAACTCTAAAAAATCTCATGCTAATACTGATAACATCTATCATTTAGTCAGGTTTTTTTAGTGCCAAATGATACCTCAAATAAACAATTATGATCAGGGTCATCAAATTAGGTGACACTATTAAATGACAATTAAGGCCAAAGCTTAAAAGTTCCCTAATAACTTAATTTCTTGAGTGGTGAATCATAGAGTGCACTTGATAGGACATGGAATCCTTTTTTAGCTGGGATCTACTTAATGTTTTCCCCACCTCCATCGTAAGTGTATAAAGTTTTCTTGGATGATTAAACTCATGGTTACTGATAAGGATAGTTATATTATGTTTGACCAGTTGCTTTCACTAATTAAGTAAATTAGAGTTTATAAGAATCCGAGACGACGGAATCATGGATTTTGATCATATTTGTCATTATTTCTTTTGCCATCTACATTAAAGCTAAGTGGATAATTTTTTTTTTTTCATCTTAGCCCAAAATGTTACTAGTATAACTGTTTAGTGCCTATACTCTTGGAAGAGTTGCATGCAATTTTTTTGGAGCTCACATTGAGATGTTTTAGCTAGAGAATATAGCTTGCATGCTTTTCTAGCTTATCACAATTTTTTGTCCTCTTCCGCATGACAATTCGAGCTCTCTGGGTTTTTTTATTTTTTTTATTGCGTTTTGACATAGTAAACTCACTGAGAGAGGTTGTTTGACGAAATGGAGGAAGATTGTTTTTTTTTTCACATAAATAAGTTGTTTAAAGCCATTAATTCGTAATCACCAGTTTTTTTTTGCTATTTTTGTCTCATTCATTTTAGTTGACTTATGGAACATATATAAAAGTCTAACATTTATAAATATGAAGGGGTAAAATTTGCATAGTTTCCTTGTTTTATGGAGTAATAGATCTAGTAATAGTAGCTCAGCCTTCCACCATGCTTAGGGTAGATTTTATTTCTTTCTTGGGGAGTTATAACCAATAACAGGTGCTCTCCCCCACCCTCCACTGGGTTTTTGGATGAAGGGAGTTATGTAAATCATAGAAATAGCAATTAAGAATTTATGTGTTATCGACAAACATATTCATTCTTCTCTATGCTTGTTTGAGTTTTAAGAAGCTTAAGGTTTTACTTGTGAATTTATTCTTGTAACAGTATTCCAAATCATTTGCCTTAATGTTATTGTTGTTTTTTTGGGAAATTTGCACAGCTTGCGTACAATTCTTATTTATTTACATATCTCACACCTAAATTCTCATACTTACATAATAAACATTTTGGTGCTTTAAACCTAAGCTTGGAAAGGTGGCTTTAACTTTTAAAAAGCGGTGATAGTGCAATTTTTTATATGAGATTTAAGTGCTATATGTGCAAATATGAAAGTTTAGGTGTGATGTAGGCAAATACGTTAGAATTGTATGCTATGTATGTAAATGCCCATTTTTTTTGATATCCTTTCATGCATTTTTGTTTCTTGTTGCAGGCCTATCCATATGAAATTGATTGGGCTACTATTTATGAAAATCCAACTCAGCCTTTATTTGTCGATATTGGGAGCGGTATTTCTATTTCCATGATGTTGCTTTTATATGAATTATGGTTACACATGATTTCCCACTTTGGATGTCCACTTTAACGCATTTCGGGCATGTCTCAATAAATGTTGAAGAGAACCTTGATTTTTGCAGCATTTACATACATACCACTCAATTCTTAAATATTTACATATCTAACACTAGTACTTTATTTTTTACATTTATACCTACTCAAATCTTTCATATCACATTAAAAAAACCATCTTTTGAACTTTTAAATGTAAAATACTCTTTTTCATGCATAGGTAAGGCGTCATGCATGTAAAAATATAAGTTTAGGTGTTAGATATATAAATGCATAGGAATTGGGTGGTGTTTATGTTAACCTTGTTTCATTTCTTTTTCTTAGAATCATGAGAAACAATCTTAGGGTCTGTTTGGGGCGGCTGTGACTTCTTAAAATTGTGGCTATAAAGTTGTGGTGGAGAAAATAATTTCTTAGGAAGCTATGGTGGGAGATATAAATTTATATTTTTTCAAAAAATTGAACAACAATTTTCTTATAGCTAGCGCACTAATAGATAAGGTTGAAAAAGACAGCTGCCCACCATAGAAATTTCTAAAAGGCAATAAGAAAACAATTCCCTGGACAGAACTATGACGGCGTTCTGAAAAGGAAAGCAGACATAAACTGTCCCAATCTTATTGTAAAATGAAAGCGAGATTCTTCTATTCTTTAGCTACTGGAGCAAATAAAGTAGGCTCTATTTTTCTTTTTAATTGATGAAATTTTAATAATCTGCTATTTCAGAGAAGTTTTTCCGTGAAACTTTGACCTTTAGTTGCTTTTTTATGTCAATTATTTGATTTTATTACAATGGAGTGCTATAAGCCTCCCGTGCAGACTCTTTTAGTCAATTTATAATTACATCCTCAAGATTAGTGTATATAAGAAATTTGATTAAATTGTTTGGATCTTGAATTTATGATAATGTTGTAAACTACGAACTTCATCGTATAAGGAGTTTAGTAGTAGGGACATTTACATACATAGCACACAATTCTAACGTATTTACATATCTCACACCTAAACTTTCATATTTACACCAATAGCACCCAAATCCTTAATATCACATAAAAAATAACACTATTACCACTTTTATAAGAGAGATACATCTTTTGTTTGCTATGCATGTAAATATGAAAGTTCTGGTTTGAGATATGTAACTACATATGAATTGTGTGCTAGGTAAGTGTAACTTTTTCATTAATAGTAAATATATATTTCATATATCTTTACTCATAAGTTAGGCTTTAGATATGTAAATACATTGGAATTGGGTGGAATGTATGTAAATTTCCTTTTATTTTTTATGATTTACTGTTTTTATCTCAAGCATCAATGTGTCAATCCTTCCTTTAATCAGGCCATTCGAAACTTGAGTTGCCATTTCGGATAAGTTTTTAAAATTGGGGGTTTAAATTGAAGAAATGTAATATTTTTGATATAATTTGACCACATACGAGTAGTCGATGGACTATTTTGGAGTTTAGTCTATAATAAGATTAAATCCCAATTATATAGTTAATTTTCATGTGTATTGGATTTAAGATCAGATTAATCTCCTTGGAAACCTTCCAGTGAATTTGCTTTGTAATGCTGTAGGAAACGGGCTGTTTCCATTAAAGATGGCTGAAAAATGGAAGTCTTTAAATTTTCTTGGATTGGAGATCAATATAAAGGTACGTATCTCCTTTTCTTTTTTAAGACTTGTATACTGCTATGCAACTATATAAATCTAAGGAAATTTTACATACGTAGCACATAATTCTTAAGTACTTGCATATCTCACACCTAAACTTTTTCATATTTACATATTTAGCATTTTGGTGTTTTGAGCCTATGTATGGAAAAGTATATTTCACTATTAGAAACTGGTAATGGCACTATTTTTTGTGTGATATTAAGATTTGATCGCTATATATGTAAATATGAAAGTTTAGATGTGAGATGTGTAAATAAATTAGAATTGTGTGTTATGTATGTATATGCCCCTAAATATAATCATCAATTTATGCAGCTGGTCAGGCATTGTCTAGATGCCATTGTTGACTGCAAGAGAAAAAATGTGTAAGCTTTTCCTGAACTAGATTTCAACCATTCCCTTTAATCGTTTATTCAAGTTTTATGCTTTGTTGTGATAGTTTGTTCTTTTTAATTGATAAAGTGATGCCAGAATTAACCCGAATCATAAGAAATATAAATATTATTGTTGAATTTAAATAAGACTACAATGAAACTCTTCAAAACAGTAAATAAAGGACAAAGAACACAAACAACACTCTAAGAGAGGACGACAATGCTGGGTGGTGGCTGGATGGTAGGTGCAAGGCTGGTGGATGCTGTGGGTACAATGGGGAGGCCTGGAAGGCAGAATCGAGTGTCGGCAACAGTATGAAGGCAAGGGGAAGGTCGGCGGCAGCTGGCTCGAAGGCTGGATGGATGGCGGCAATAGGCAGGAAGGTGCAGAGGTGTCACCCTAGTAGGTGGGGTTGCTGTTTGGGTTGCAGCAGCAGCATGGAAGAGGGTTCAGGGCTGGCAGCAAGAAAACGGGGAAAAGGAAGGTCTGCGGGTGGAAGAGCAGCGAGTAGTTGGTGTTGGAGGATGGGGAGGTAAAGAACAATCATCGTCTCAGAGCGAGATACAGCTGAAACACCGCTCATCCTTGGATACAACTATGGAAAGGAAAAAAAAGGGACGTCAGCGGCTGTCCAGACAGAAATTCGAAATAAAACTCACTAAGGGTCTGTTTGGGACCACGTTGGGACAGCGTCGCGGCACTTTGCCGCGACATATTAATGTTTGGTTTGGCGTCACGCTCGCGGCTGCACCGCGGAACGCGGGCTGCAGATTGATTCCCGCTTCCGGCGTTCGTGAGGGAGATTTCGCAACTTGTTCCAACTTCGCCCTTTTGACATTGGAGGCGACGGAGCGTCTGGGAAGGGAACGTGACCACAGAAACTCCCTTCTTTCTCATACTTCCTCTCCGCTCCTACTAAAACGAGACCACAGAAACTCCCATCTTTCTCATACTTCCTCTCCGCTCCTATTAGAAATGATTGAGGAAGGTCGGTCTGTTCGCGCCATTCTTTCTCTTGGCTCATCCCGGGTTACTAAACCCGACGATTCGCAGGATTTAGCAAATCCTGGATTTATCGCGAATCTGCTACTGGAGCTTTATGAAGACATTTTTTGAGAAGATGAAGTAGGTAGGTGATGAGTTCCCTGACCTATATCCTCCCTCCGTCATTCTTTAATTTTGGTTCTAATGGCATCAGGTAAATATTTTTTCCTCTTTCAATGTGTTCACATTTTGATTTTGCCTGTTTTTGTATGCTTCAGATTTATGTTATGAGTGCAAATAACAAAATTTTGGTGTTAGATATACAAATAAATATGTTCGATGGATTATAAAGTGTATGTATTAAATTTGATTTGTATAGCTTGCATTTATAGTAAACTATTCTATGCAAGGGCTTGGTTCTATAAGCATCATGCAATCCTAATTCAAGTTAACTCATAGATAATTTTGAAGAAGGCCTCACCTTCCAATTTAAAACTTGTACTCTTTGTCATCAATTTTTTTATTATGTCCATTGTTTACAATTTGTTGGATTTAAGTTGGATTTTTCTATGGATTCCAATTGAATTGGATTTTACGTTTTATTACGTACACTGTTATATAGATTGTGTATCTAAAACTTTTTATGTTTTGAAAAAAAATTTTACTTCTGAGGTACCAAATTTAGTAATAGTATACGCTTCGATTTAAACAGCTTTTACTAAACAATGGCGTGAATAACCATTTTTTCGAAACAAGTTGCCGCACGACTATTTTTTCACAACTTACCTAAACAAGTAGTCCGTTTCCCGCAAGTAGCTTTTCCCATAAGTAGCTTCCCCACAAGACAGCCATGGAACGCAATTCGCAACTCGCTCCAAACGTATCCTAAAACATAACCTTAATTCATAACCTTAATTCAGCAAACACACATATAAATAGAAAGATAATAGAGGGAAAATTAAAAAGAAAGGGGTAGGCAATGGGCGACAACTCTAGCCCCCCTAAGGAGGTCGGTTGGTCCAGCAGGAGATTAGATCGGAACAGGAGTTGACCGGTTCAACTAGCCCCTCCTTTCAGCTTGTTCATCAGGCTTCTCTCAGCCCCGCTTCAGTCTCCCGGGGTTGGGGGTGCTTTGACCTCTATTGTTGAAGTTTCTAGTTCTTCTCTGATGTTCTAGCAGAAATTGGATCCCACTGTGGTTCTAGCAGAAATTGGTCTTCCCCAACTTACGAGCAACATCCACACCGGTCCAATCTTTTGGGAGTTGGCAACTGAAGTGAACTGATTCTGCGTGTCTCGTCTCTGCCGTCAAATGCTCTCACACAGTGGTGGCATCGGTGGTAAGGTGTTGATCGTGATATCTTGAAATACCATCTGTCGTGTTTGTCCCATGTCTGGAGCTGGTATCTTAGTCCTGTCATTCTTTGTCGTCACCAAAACTGGTCCCACCGATGTGGCTCTACTGGTAAGGGCTCGTGCGATCTCAAGCTCCACCAAAGCAAGTAGTATGAAGCGCTTCCCATCCTTGGTGAAGGAATACGTGTTTCTGAAACCGTCATGTTGAGTCCTCAGTTCAAATTGTCACGGTATTCCCAACAAAAGGTGACAGACATGCATGAACAACGTTACACCTCCAGTCAATGTCGACTCTGTTCTCTTTCTTCAGTCACGTCAAAGAATATGGTTGGGAGTGACTCTGAGTCACGAGGCCTATTATCTCTACCATCTAAGTAAATGTCACATTCTTACTATTCCCCCATTGATAATGAGACTGCATATATTCTAGTTCACAGTGCAATGTATATAGAATATGTTGTGGCGAAACCTCTGTGAATCCCTCGTATCCTAAGCCTGTAGGATCCGTTGAGCCACAAGTGTCTCTCGTTCAGATAGTGGCAGATGATACAGCTCACCCTCTTCCTCTAGACGTGCTACTTTTCTACGGAATCTTGCTCGGTAAAAGACATTACTCGGTTTGTCGAATAGCTAGAGGCAATTTGCTCAATTTCGTGGCATCAGAAGCATTTTTCTGCTGGGGACTGTAGTAGGTGTGCTACTCTTCCTTAGGCTTCTTCTCACTGGGGTGGTTTTATCCTTATATAATCCTGCTTTCTCAACTCTTTGTGGTGTACTGCTGATGTTGCCGACTGGCGGTGGTTGTCTACCTGTTGTCTTTCTACTTTATACTTTTAGTGCTAAGGTCTGGATATCCCCAAGTGACCAATACGGCTGCAGTTTTACCACATTGCTATTAACGGGCTTCAAGCCTCGAAGATACCGACTATAGTGTGCTCTTCAGGCTCGATCAACTCGCATCTCATCTGTACGTGGTCGAACTGAGCTATGAACTCCACAAAAAGGTATTGCTGCTATAGATTGTGGAATTATAGAAATATGTTCTCGTGGTAATAAGGAGGAAGATATTCTTCCGCATGGCTTTCTTCATCTTCTCCCACTTGGTAATCTTATCACTTCCTTCTCTTTTCTCTATCTCTGTAAGTTCTTGCACCACAAAGAGACTCTATTTTTGAATTTGATAACAAATAATTTGACTATGCTATCTCTGACACATCTTAATACTCGAAGTTCCTTTCAACATATTATAACCAAGCAATACATTCTTTTGGATCCATAACTCCCTGAAATTCTAGTATATTCACATTGATTTCGTAGTCTGTGTCATCCAATTGATGTATCCTCTCTAGGGCTTCTCTGATATTGGATTCTGAAATGTCGTGGCCTTTCATTTTAGGCACTGACATCCTTTCTATGGAAGGGGTTGAAATTTTCGTCACTTTTTCGTCTTCGGCATTCCTGGTCACCATCAAGGGTAAGTTCCTCCTGAGTGTCATCTCAACGTCCATCAATCTCCACTGAAGTAGGCGGATTCTTGTTGTATCTCTTCTTGGGTATGCTTCAGGCATGTATCTCCTAGGTGGCATGGTTAGAGTTCGGGATTTGTGGATGTGGAAAGGGTATTTGGTGGTAGGAAAGAAAATTTTTGGTTTATGGCGGATGCTAGGAAACCCTAGGATAGGACTAGGGTTAGGCTAGCTCTGATATCAAATGATATTAGAGTTTACCTAAACCACAAGAAATATAAGTATTATTGTTGAATTCAATTAGGGTTATAACGAGACTCTTCAAAATAGTAAACAAATGACAAACACCACAAACAACACTCTAGGGGAGGACGATAGTGTTGGGTGGTGGTTGGATAGTGGGTGGAGGGCTAGGGGGATGCTGGGTACAGTGAGGAGACCTGGAAGGGTTGGCTGGTTGGTAGCCCTGGAAGGCAGAACTGAGTACCGACAACAGTAGGAAAGCAAGGGGAAGGGTGGCGCTAGCTAGTTCAAAGGTTGGATGGATGGCGACAACAGGCTGGGAAGGCGGAGAGGTGTTACAGCTGTAGGTGGGTGTTGACCTCATTTTAGTGAGGTCTTAGGCTATTCCTTTTAGACCCTAGGATCTAGCTTTAGGAGTTCTTTACTGACCATCCTAGCGGACTAGTCACGGAACCCACCTCATATAGAGCTTCAAACCACTTCTAGACCCATTTTTGTGAGACCTCGCATGAGTAGTCCCAAGCACTCGACTCCTGGTTGCTGTGGCTAAGGACTAACATGTAGAGGGCTCGAAAATGAGTTCCCATAGGCGGACGGCCTCGAGTAAACCCTCAATGACGTTCGAATTCGCGCGCACCATAATTCGACACTTTTTGGCCCGACCGTCGGCGAACTTGTCCCGACAACCTCGGATGACGAAACGGACCACACCGGACGCGTCCGGACGTCGACTTTAGGCCGGAAGCGTACCCATATTGCTGTGGTTCCGAGCGCGAGCTGTTAGCACGAAAACCGATGCGCATTTTTTAAAATTTGCGGGACGTGAATCCGGGCTCGACTTAGGTTTAATTCAGGTCCAAATTGGGCTATTCACCCCAGCCCATTTGTTTCTTTTAAATTCAAATTTTAAATTAATTTAATGTTAATTAATTAGGGGAGGAATTTAATTTGGCGCCCAAATGCGTCAATAAATACAGGCGACTCTCCTCCCCATTCGATCATTAGCCCCCCTTCTCCCTGTTCGAGCACCCTGCACCAAGATCTCTCCTCCTCATTCAAGATCCCTCCTCATTCAAGATCAGCCCTCCTTCTCCCTGTTCGAGCATCTTGCACCAAGACCGGCTAGCCCTTCTTCTTCCTCTTCACGCCGAAGCCAACTCGCCTGCTCGATCTTGTCTCTCGCACCGTAGAGGCCCCATTCGTCGATCGATCGCCCCGTCTTCCTACGCTCGCCTCCCTCTGCGCAGAAACCCTCGCCTGCTTTCATCCCCCGCACCGAATCGCCTCCCGCTCCCCTGCGCACGACCGAGAGCTTCGACTGCTCTTCTCCCGAGATCGAATCCCTCGCGCACGACCCCTCATCCCGCTCAACCCAGCAGAGCCGTTCGCCCCCCTGCTCGCCTTCTCCCGCGCGACAAAGCCCCATCCGCCAGAAGTCAAGATCCCGACTCCTCCCTCTTCCTCTCCCGAATTCGGCTCCTGGACAGAACTCTCGCCTACTCTCACACTCCATCCAGTTTGCCCAACAGGTTCGGCCCGACTCTTCTTTTACCATTCGGCTGATTTCTCCGCTCTCAGAAAATCCTTCCCTCCTACTTCCTCCTGATCGAATCTGTAGGTAAGTGGGACAACAAGGTTACTTGAATCTTTGATTTCTTATGATTGTTCCTCTATTTTTATCACACTGTTTCGATTCCTGCATTACTTGTATTGTTGCTATTCATAATGAGGATTTCTTTCCTAGCTGAATCTCGTTACAAGAAGTTTGAAAATTACTTTGAAAAGAAATATATGCATGCTACCAGCACTTATATACTCACATCGTATAAAGGGAATGAAATCAAAATGCATATTGCAACTCTTATGAATTTATACACATCATCTATGCTTGAGCTTTACACAAATACTACCCGATTTTTCTTTATTATTTGTTTACATGTCTTAACAAAAAAATGTTTACATGTATGTCACTCTACCTATGCATGGAATAAGTTGCTTGAGCCTTTTTTTCTAAAATGGTTTTGTTTTCCTTGATGATAGTGATCACATTTGTTTCTTTTTGGGTTGATTGTGTTATTTTGAACCTTGTGAATTTACTTGAAACATTTGATGTTCTGAGGGCTTTTGATATTGATTTCGGGCTGCATCTCATCGCTCTTTTGGAAGCATTAGAAATATCATTTGTGATTGTAGAAAGCTGCTGGCTATAGCTGTTGTTTGCTGCAGAAAGCTGTGGGAAAGCAGTTGCTTGCTGTGAGAAGCTGTTATTTGCTGTAGAAAGTGCTGTTAGGCCTGGAATTTGCTTTAGAAAGCTGTTGTTAGCCATTGGAAGTGCTGTTTGACTGTTTGGAATAGCTGTTAAGCTCCAAAAGCTGTTGTTTAGCTGTTTGGAGTGTTGTGAGAGGTTTATAATTGCTGTTAAGTGCTATTTGAAAGAGCTAAAGTGCTGTTTGGAAGAGCTGAAGTGCTGTTTGGAAGAATAAAAGTGCTTTTTGGAAGACTACAAGTGTTATTTGGTGTAATTAAGTGTTGCCTAGTGTTGTAGAGAGCCGTAGGAGAGTTTGGAATTGCTGTTCGGAGGTTTTGAAGTGTTGTAGAAGATTGTAAGTGCTGTTTGGAGTGTCTAATCACTGCCCCGAGTCGTAGGAGATCATAGAGTCGCCGCATAGGCTTGCTAGTTGCTGCCCCGAGTCGTTGGAAGCCTTAAAATTGTGATTTTGGCCCGGTTCACTTGCATTTTCCTCTCTTTTGGCTTTTGCTTGTGTTGGAAGTGAGCCGGCCTTCTCCGTTTTCTTTGTTTTTTTTTATTGTTATTTAAAACGGTTAAGTCACAAAAAAGGGAAATTTCTGATTTAATTTGAGGAAGGATAAGTCACTCTTAGCCACTTCAAGACAAGTTAGAGCGTATGCTTCCTAGACCTAGTGCACACCCTAAACGAGAATTCAATCACCTAGTCCTTCGTATAGGCTCCAGACCTAAATGCACACCTTAGGTGAAGCTCTTCTAGCACACACCCTAGGTGAAACCTCCTTTACCTAACCCACAACATAAACTTACTAAACCTTAGGTGCACGCCTTAAGTGAAACCTCCTTTACCTAACCCACAACATAAACTTCCTAAACCTTAGGTGCATGCCTTAGGTGAAACCTCCTTTACCCAACCCACAGCATAAACTTCCTAAACCTTAGGTGCACGCCTTAGGTGAGTCACCCACCTAACCTTAATTGCAGACTTCCTAAACCTTAAGAGCACACCCTTAGGTGAGTCACCCACCTAACCTTAACTGCAGACTTCCTAAACCTTAGGAGTACACCCTAGGTGAGAGCCCATCCACCTAACCTTCAAATGCACAGTGAAACTAGGCACCTGACCCTAATTCATAAGCTGATCAAGACACCTGCACTGCAGAATGCACCGAGGCTTGGTTCACCCTTCCTTAATTAAATCAATCGTGGAATTCCCTAAAATGACTTAACCAATATCGAAACCCAATGCACCTAGGATTCGAGTTCGAACATTACGCTTAGATCCTCCCGCAATCGGGGACATTTGTTTTGCCACATATGGATCATCTGACCACTGTAAGTCCGAGGTCTAGGTGGCGAGGCGATGATAATAATGCTTATGTGTGTTATACGAGGGATACGAGGGATAATTAGAATAGTATCTCCTACCTCGAGGACCCTCCATAAGGGGAGAGGAAAGGACCGATGGTACTATTCGCCGACTCTTAGTTAGATTGTTTCCCCCGACGATCTTAGGTCTTTAGTAATCCTAGCACGATTAAAGTAACTAACCTGTGGACTCTATCATTTTACAAAATATTTACAAAAAAAAAATCTCTTTTGCTTGTTAAAAAGAACTCTGCATAAAATCTTAAACAACTTTTGCATAAAAATAAAAGAATTTTTCCTTATAAAATATATAAAAGTCCATGGTTAGTCACTTGGATTGGGTTAAGGATTACCCTCCTTAGATCATCGGGTTGGCAGCTCTTATCCAAGGTCGGGAAGCACACAGTCCAGCTCTGAGCCCCCACCTCTACTGATGTCTTATACCCAGTTCCGATATTCATATGTGACTACGAGTTTTGCTTACGATTTATACGACTTGTTTTTCTGATTTTCTTGCTGAGATTTTTTTTTTTTTTGTTTACTTAATTTGCCTGCAAGTTTATTTAAGTCTATTGTAAGTCATACTATACCTCGCAATACAAATTATACAACGGTAATGAGATGCCTCAGTACGCTTTTTATAGCTTTATTTATCGCAATTTACTTTACCGCAATCCACTTTATTCGTGCTTTACTTTCTAAGTAATTTTACTCGCAATTTACTTTACTCAAGATGCAAAACTAAAAAAAACAACAAAACCCGAAACATTGGAACACACTCGACAAAACCGTTCGAACCTTAAACCTGTGATCGCTACTTCAACAAGAAGCTTCGGAGTCGACTCCGTGGCGAAGACAACGAGGAGCTTGGATCGAGAAGCAAGAGGATCTTCAACAGCAAAACTTTTCCTAGTTTAAATAACAGCATATAGGACTTCGAGGTAGCTCGCCCAGCGCGGCATAAACCCTCACTCTCCTCTTTAGGCTTCTGTGCAACCGCGTTGCGCAGCATAAGTCCTAACTCGCTTTAGGATCCGAGGTTGTCGTGCACTACGACGTAAACCCTCATATCTCTGCGGGCTATTTGCATAATCGAATATTATGCAAGTGTAAGTCCCAAATAATAAAATTGGCAGGATTAAACATTTAATTAACATCGTTTCGAAAACGCAGCCACACCATAGGATAGTTGGGAAGTCACCGGCTCGCCTCGCATCCGTGACATCCCCTACCTTTTCTTTCCTTCGACTCCTGAAATAACTATTCCCATTCGAGCCACTCCCACTCGCTTTTCCACGTCCTACCGTGAAAACCTAAACCCTCGAATTCTCAAGACGTAACCACCGATCATTATCGAGAGTTTTCTCAGCTGACACCAGCCATTTCGGATGTATTTAACTATAAGGCTCACTTTTATATGAATTTGAATCCAGGAAAATAAACCCTACCTAATCTTTCTATTAGGTAGGAACTCATTCGGCCACACATAAATGTTCGCAGACCAAACGAATGTCACTAGTCCTTTGGTTTTTATGATTGGGTCTCCCGTCACAAGATACATTACTCTTTCGAAAATGTGTATCATTTGTGACACCAGACACGATTATGCAAATTACTGGACAAATGAGATTCAGGCGGTCTCATTTTTTTTTTAAAATTAAACATACACTATTTTCAAAACTACTTTCAAAATCATATACATTTTTATATTAAACCAAATCACCAAATTTTTAAATTCTTTTAAAGCAAAAAAAATGTTGGCCGACAGTGGGGCTGTTTTTTGGGTTGCGACGGCAGCAGTAAGAGAGTTTAAGGCTGGTGGCATGAAAACAGAGAAAGGGAAGGTGTGCGGGTGGACGAGCAGCAAGCAGTAGGTGGCAGAGGATGGGGAGGTCGAGGATAATGCCCACCTCAGAGCAAGATACAGCTGGAGTGCCACTCATCCTTAGATACAATCCTTGAAAGGGAAAATGGGACGCTGGCGGCTGTCCCGACGAAAATCTAAAATAAAACTCACAAAAAGATAACCCTACATATAAATAGAGAGGGAATAAGGTTGAAACTAAAAAGGAAAGGGGTAAGCAATAGGCGGCAATTCCAGACCCCTAAGGTGGTCTGCCGGAACAGGAGCTAACCGGTTCAACTAATCACTCCTTCCAGCCAGTTCATACTGTTCAATCAGAATGTTATATGTTATTTGACATGGGGCGTGAAAGTAACGTGGAAATTTCCCTAACGAACTAGTTCATATTTTTTGAGGGCCCGATCAGCTTTAGCAAGGGAAGTACACCTTTCCTATTTAGAGGGCTTCATTTTTTAGTTATGCTAGGGTTATTTGTTTCCTTTGTGCATTTAGATTTGCACTTTTTGTAGTGTGTTTGTTCGGGACAGCTGCCGACATCTTTGTTTTTCCTTTTAGGGTTGTATTAAATGGTCAAGTGGTGCTCTGGTTGTATTTTGCTCCTGATGGTGTGATTATCCTTCCTTTACCTTTCCCCATCCTTCTCACATTGCTCCCCGTCACCCGCCATTGTTGTAGCCGCTCGGATAGCAGCCCTTGGATATTTCCTTGCAGTTTCACACCTTCCAGTCTGTCTTTGCTATCGCCATCCCGAACAACCATCCTTTTGTTGTCCTGCAGTCCATCACATCCCCCTGTCGCTGCCACTGTCATTCTTCCTTGCTGCTGCTGCCAATCGCTATTATATGTTGTATTCCTCACTGTCCAATTATCTTTCTTGTTGCCACCACTCAGGACAACAACCATAGTTATTGTTCCTACAGCTTCGCACTTCCCCAACACCCTTTTGCTACCAACACCCTTTTGCCGCTGCCACACCTTCCAGCCCATGGACCGCCCTTTGCTACCTCTCGGGAAGTCCAAATCCTCACCGATCACCACCATCACCACACCAACCACCCTAATTTGAGTTTATGTTATCATTTGTTGCAATTTCAGATTTCCATTTTGTTGGATTGTAATTTCTTTTTTGATTTCA
Organism: Papilionanthe hookeriana x Papilionanthe teres; assembly: GCA_022702705.1. Classification (NCBI taxonomy): domain Eukaryota; kingdom Viridiplantae; phylum Streptophyta; class Magnoliopsida; order Asparagales; family Orchidaceae; genus Papilionanthe; species Papilionanthe hookeriana x Papilionanthe teres. The sequence continues at coordinate 52,679,201 of CM040428.1, forward strand.
ACAATAATATTTCTTTTTCCTATCGTTGTTAGTTAGCTCCAGTATCATTATTTGCTCACATTTTATGTAATTTGTAAATTTTATATCATGAAATATTGTTGAAGGATGTTGCTATCTTAGTTTTGGCGTGGCAGTAGTCATTTTGTTTAGAAGCTGATTAGGGTCACTTTTGCTTTTTGTTTTCTGTTAATTATTATTATTTTTTGTTTAATTTCTGTATGATTTGAAATAAATCATATTTGACATATTAAAATAAAATATGATTGTTTTAAAAATTCTTTAAATATTTAAAAATTATTTTGAGTATTTCTAAAAATAATTTAAATTTTTTTTAAATAAAAAAAATCTAAAAAAATTCAGTAAACAAGCATGATAAAAAAAGACAAAAAAATGTAAAAAAGATTCCAAAATGCCCATAGTCTATGAATGTGGGTCAATTAATAGTTTTGTTAGATCTTCTCCATTGCCTATGCAGTCAATATGCCATCCTAGTAGCAAGCCTGACTTTTGATTTTGCATGTCACTATTACAATAATTTAATTTATGAGCAAACGTACATGCATATGTTTGCGATCATTCATACACTCTTGCATGTCACTTTTTCAATATTTTAATTTATGATCATACATACATTTTTGCATATGTTTATGATCATACATTCATGCATGCATATGTTTAGGATGGATTGAGGATGAATTTTGTCAACTTACTTGGGAAATTTATATACCTAGTACACAATTCTTATGTATTTACATATCTCACACTTGATCTTTTATGTTCGCATATATAGTGCTTCGATGTTTTAAACCTATGCATGAAAAGGTCTATTTTACTTTTAAAAAATGATATTAGTGCTATTTTATGTGATTTTTATGACTGCTGTGTGTTTAAATATGAAAGTTTTGGTGTGAGATTTGTAAATACATTAGAATTGTGTGCTATATATGGTATTCTCCCTATTCTCTTTCACTTCTAGCTTGTTTTTCAAGGTTTAATAATTATTTTTGCATTTTCACTCCACCAAGTCTCCTTATTGTTGTATGATTCTATGATTTCTTACAATAATTTTCCCAAGAAATCTTTCATTCCAACTTTCTTTTCCAGGCATTTCATATCAACAAATGCAACTTCCACATTTCGCTCTATTGTGTCAACTTATCCTGGACAATTGATTCTTGTTTCAATACAGGTATTTTTATTGCTGCACCCTTCAAAGAAGCTTATTTTCATCTTTGCAGACAATATTAAAAAAAAATACTAATATATAACATTAAATTGTTCTATCGTCACAAAATATTCCTTTCATTTGATTTGATAGGAGTAAACTCGTAAAAATAAATTTAAAGGGAATTCACACACAATGTTAAAGCGAAGGCAGGGAGGAGGGGCGGTAGCAGCAGGACAGTAGGGAAGTGAGTGTCGATATCTGACTGGGAGGATGGAGGGCTGGCGGCAGCAGACTGCAAGGGAGGGAAGGTCTTGCCGCAGTAGGTGGGGGTGTTGTAGAAGTGGCGGCAACAATAGAGACTGGGGAATTGGGTTGGTGGCAGGAAAATAAAAACAGAGGAAGGTGAACTGTAGAGGAGATTTGGGGAAGATAGGCATCCTCGCAGGAGTGAGTTACAACCGGAACATCTCTCAAACCTTTGGAGAAAATCATCTCTTTAGGTGAATTACAACTAGAGCATCTCTTTGCCTTCGAATACAACCCTATAAAGGAAAACAATTCATGATGTCTGACTTGGACAGAAATATGAAATCCGGAAGACCAAAAAATAACCCTAAGCAAGCAAAATAACAAATCTATAAGAGCTGGGAGATAGAATATGAAGGGAGGGCTTCTCCCCTTATGCAGCGAACATAAAAGGTAAAGGGGAAGGAGCGGCAAACATAAAAGGCAAGGAGGTCTTTGGCGGTACTTTCCGCCCCATGGGAGCAGTAGACAGGTCGGCCCAGCCTTCTACTGGCCCAAGACACTCCTTGCTGAACCAATTGGCTAGTTTTGCTAGGACCCCAAGCCCCACGCCAGTCTCCATGGGATAGGGAGCTTCGACTTCATGCATCGATGCTTTGGGCTCTTCGCCTGCGAACTTAGTAACAACTGGATCCCATTGTCGGATGTACTGTCTCCCAAAGCATCTGATAGTAACAACTGGATCCCGTTGTCGGATGTACTGTCTTTCAAAGCATCTGAGGATTTTTCTCTACATCGAGCATATATCCATACTGATCTGTTCTCCTGAAGATCAACTACTGAACCGAAGTCTACATGTCTCGCCTATGCTGTTGGATGCTCCCAAACTAATCCATGGCTAGCTCAACTCAATCTGAAGTGGGGGTGACTTGAATCATTATGCACGGTGGTGGCACTGGTGGTAAGGTATAGACCGTGATATCCTGAAATGCCCTGTCATGCGTATCTTGTGTCTAGAGCTGGTGTCTTTACCCTATCATCCACCGTCATCACCTAAACCGGTCTCATCGATGTTGCTTTGCTAGCAAGGGCGCCTGTGATATTGTGCTCCATCGAAGGGAGGAATATTCACTTCCCATCCTTGGTAAAGGAATGTGTGTTTCGAAGTCCATCATACTGAGTTTTCCGGTCAAATTGCGATGGTCTTCCTAACAAAAAGGGGCGGGCATCCATGGGGACCGTGTTGCATCGCACCTAACCCTGTAGGTGGCCCCAATGGAAAATTCCCCTAAGCATTTCCGGTTAATGTTGATCTCGGTCAAGGGTAATATCTTCCCGAGTTTTATTCTCAATTGCCGCAAGCCTCTACTGAGGTTGACGGATCTTATGTTGTATCTCTTCCCGGGTAGGCTTGGGTGTGTATCTCTTTGGCGCCATGGCTACGGTTTAGAGTTGGGAGGGGAAAGAGTGTACATGACAATAATTGATGGCGTCGGAGAATTATTTTGGGGTTGCTGATTTTGAAAATCAGCAAAGGAAAATTAGGTTTAGGTCAAAATTTGGCTATGGTTTGGGAATAGGAAATAAATTTTTTGGTGAAGTAAGGTAGGTGCTAGGAAACCGTAGGATATGACTATGGTTAAGCTAGCTCTGATACTAAATGATATCGGAGTTAACCCAAATCACAATAGAAATGCGAATATTATTGTTGAAATTTAAAAAAAAAAGGTCACAAACAAAAACTCTTGATGATAGGAAAATAGCGACACAAACATAAATAACCCTAGGGCGATGGCGAAGGGGGTGGATGACGGCAGGGTAGCAGTTACAAAGGATGACTAATGGTTGCGACCACAGCTGGGGGCTTGGAATGGCGTGGCTGCAATACTAGAAGGCAAGGAGGAGGGACGACAATAGCAAGACAACAGGGAAGAGGGTGGTGGCAGCTAACTAGGAGGCTAGAGGGCTAGCAACAACAGACTGGGAGGGAAGAAAGGTTTTGTCGCAACAGGTGGGGGTGTTGTAGAAGTGGTGACAGCAGAAGGGAGTGTGGAATAGGGTCGGCTCAGGGGTATAAGCTAGTCAAGCAGACTCGTGAGTCGGCTCGAGCTTGACTCGATAAGTGGCTAGTGAACAGAGCTCGATGAGCTAACAAGCCAAGCTCAAGTCAGCCCCGACTAGCGTCGTTAACTCGTGTGCCGGCTCGTTTAAAAAAAATTAATATAAATTATACTCAAAATATATTAAATTTCAAAGTTTTATCTTTAAGGTATTAAATATATTTAAAAAAATAATATTTTGTATTGTATATTTGTTGAAAGATCACAAATAATCTTGTATCATATTTGTTAGTCACTAGATTTAGAAGTTTATTAATTATATTAATAATCTTAGGAATCTCTATTTATTTTTTCCTTTTTTTTGGGTAATTAATTACATTGTATATTTCTCATTAATCGGGAGATTAGCTACCATGTTTGGTTCCGTAAGAAAGCTCTTTAAATAGCCGTACATCAATAAGAAAAGTATTCAACATGTTCTATCAAATATTTTGACACTAGTATCGTAGCCAATATTCGAGATCCGAATCTTTATCGTCTTCAAAGGGTCGGAATCGATTATCGACCTATTCGACGGAAATTTCCTCGACGGCGTATACGGCTTCCTAGCCTGCTCGTCTTGTTCGCTTCAGTCACTCGCCTGCTTGTTCGCCGGCTCTCCTACTTGCTCGCCTGTTCGGCTTCGTTCGGTCGGCTTCGACCAATCGGCCTCCATCGCTCGCTCGCTCGCTCGCCGGCTCACCCGCTCGTCGCTCGTTCCGCCTCGTTCGGTCGACTTCGATCGTTCGGCCCGCTCGCCTATCGCGATCGACGTCTTCCTCTCGGACGGTCGGGCTCGGTCGAACCTTATTGTTCGGTCCTAAAGTGTTCTCACCGCCGCTTCCGTATTTTTGCGGGAAAATAAAACACACTCGACCGAGAAAAATGTCCGAAGTCACGTCTAGGACAAACCAGCCTCATCAGCCATCTCAGTCCGAACCTCAAAGAAATACATCCGAAAATCATCCGATTCAGATCACTACAATGCGACTAAATGGTGATAATTTTCTTCAATGGTCACAATCGCTTCGCATGTATCTCCGAGGAAGAGGAAAGATCGGCTATATCACAAGTGATACTATGCGTACTCGACGTGAACGACAAAACTTATACCATTCGGGATACGTAAAACTCAATTGTAATGACATGGTTGGTCAATTCCATGATCGAAGAGATAAGTGCAAATTATCCGTGTTACTCTACGCGCCAGGAATTATGGGACAATGTTTCGTAAATGTACTCGATCTTGGAAATCAATCCCAAGTTTACGAGCCGACCCTACGACTTGGGAAATTTGCCAAGTGAGGATTCTGTGACAAAATATTTCAATTCTCTTAAACGGATTTGGCAGGACCTGGACTTATTCAATGATCATGAGTGGAAATCAAACGAGGACTGCAACCAGTACAAGAAGATAGTGGATACTGGTCGAATCTTCAAATTTCTTGCAGGTCTAAATGTTGAATATGACGAGGTTCGTGGCCGAATAATTGGAAGAAATCCCCTTCCTCCAATTGGTGAAGTTTTTGCAGAGGTAAGGAGAGAGGAGAGTCGGAGACATGTGATGTTGGGAAAGAAGACTGCCGGTTCAACTGTGTCCATGGAAGAATCAGCACTGGCGATTCCAGAAGCTCAAGTAAGCAAAAAAATTTTTCACAACCAGCGTGTTGAAGACAGAAATAACCTACACTGTGACTACTGTGGGAAGCCACGCCATACTCGTGAAAAATGCTGGAAGTTGCATGGAAAACCACCCAATGGTAAGGGAAAAAATCTGGTGAACATAGCACACCTACAACAAATGAGGCTGAGTCATCTCCACTTAGTAAAGAGCAATTAAGTCACCTTCTTAAACTGCTGAAATCTTGCTCATCATCTAATGCTTCTATCAGTTCTATAAGACAAGCATGTAGTAATCCGTTGGCTTTATCTCGTTCTGGAAGCACCACTCCTGGATCATCGATTCGAGAGCCTCCGATCATATGACAACCGCTCTCAATTATTCGATTCATATTATCCATGTTCGGTTCCGAAAAATCGAATAATCGATGGTAGTTTTTCGCCTATCGTAGAAAAGGAAATATTAAAATTTCGTAAAAACTTTTTTTGAAATCGTCTTACATGTTCCAAAGCTTACATGTAATCTACTTTCCGTTAGCAAATTATCTAAAAATTCCGATTATTCCATTCTTTTTCCCCTTCCAATTGTGTTTTTCAGACCGGAACTCTGGGAAGATGATTGAAACCGTTAGAGAAATAAATGGTACAGATTACTATGACGGAGCTGATCTCGAAAATAAAAAATTTCATGGATTATGGAGTACAAGTTCAAACTTCGACTATGATCAAGTTATGTTATGGCATAAAAGATTAGGGCATCCTAGCCTTTCCATATCTCAAATCTTTATTTCCTAAAACATTTCAAAATATTGATTTTTCAAAACTTCAGTGTGAAGCTTGTAATTTAGCTAAAAGTCATCGTGTTTCGTTTCCAATAAAATCATATTCTGCTTCAAAACCTTTTCATTTATTGCATAGATGATGTTTGGGGACCATCTAAAATTAACACACTTTCTCTGAAAAAAATGGTTTGTAACATTTATTGACGATCACACACGTGTGTGTTGGACTTATTTATCGGAAAAGAATCCGAAGTTGAACAACGATTTAAAGATTTTTTCCACATGATTGAAAATCAATTTCAAACAAAAATCGGCATTCTAAGAACGGATAATGGGATCGAATATTTCAATAAATATTTGAAAACATTTATGTTAGAAAAGGGTATTCCGCATCAATCCACTCGTCGTGACACACCACAACAAAATCAGTATTCGTTGAAAGAAAAATAGGCATTTACTCGAGTTACTCGAGCACTTATGTTTTCCATGAATGTTCCCAAATATTCGTAGGTAATGCACTCCTTACATCCTGTTATCTAATAAACATAATGCCATCTGGAATTTTGAAATTTAAAACACCTTTGCAAACATTGAAAAATTATTTTTCTACATCTAAAATAATAACTGATCTCCCTTTAAAAGTTTTTGGATGTGTGTGTTATGTGCATATCCCAAATGTGTTTCGATCAAAATTGGATCCCAAAGCTGAAAAATGTGTTTTTATAGGTTATGCTTCCAATAAACGTGGGTACAAATGTTTTAATCCCGTCACAAAAAGATTTTTTGAAAGCATGGATGTCAAGTTTGTTGAGGACCATGCCTTCTTTCAAAATAATTTTCTTCAGGGGGAGAACGTAGTTGAAGAAAATAACTTTTTGGGAAACTTTACCCATTTCTGTAACTAATTCTGATATGGAAACTAGGGTCAGCAATATTAATCCTATTTTACCAGATATAAATTTATCAGAAACAGGGGGAGAAGTACTTCCAAAGGATCATAATCCTCAACATGAGCTGCAGGTTTATACTAGGAAGAAATTCCATAAAGGTACTACAGCCCCATTTATTCCCTCAGCAGATGGTCAATCATCTTCATCGAATAATGGCCCTACAACTCAGAGTAACCTTCCTTCAACTTCCACTCATTTTGATCTTGATCTTCCAATTGCTTTCAGAAAAGGAATTCGTACACGCACAAAACATTCTATTACACAATACTCGTCATATGAAAAATTATCGAAAAATCATAGAGCATTTGTGTCCGTGATTTCTAATATGTTTGTTCCAGGAACCATTCAAGAAGCATTAGGTGAACCGAGTTGGAAAGCACTTGTGATGGAAGAAATAAATGCTCTTAAAAGAAATAACACATGGGTAGTCATGGATCTACCCAAAGACAAAAAGACCGTAGGGTGCAAATGGGTGTTCACCGTGAAGTTTAAAGCTGATGGAAGTGTGGAAAGATACAAAGCGAGATTAGTAGCAAAAGGATTTACTCAAACTCATGGTATTGATTACCAAGAGACTTTTGCCTCGTGGCTAAAATTAACTCTATTAGAATACTTCTTTCTCTGTAGCTTAATTTCGATTGGCCACTTCATCAATTGGATGTAAAAAATGCATTTTTAAATGGAGAATTGCAAGAAGAGGTATATATGGACCTGCCACCCGGATTTGAAGGAAAATTTGTAAAAGGGAAAGTGTGCAAATTAAAGAAATCTCTGTATGGATTAAAGCAGTCTCCTAGAGCTTGGTTTGAGCGTTTTAGTGATGTTATCAAGAAACATGGTTTCTCTCAAAGCCAAGCTGATCACACTCTCTTCTTCAAGCATTCCATCAAAGGTAAAGTAGTCATTTTGATTGTATATGTAGATGACATAATCACGACAAGGGATGATTCTCTCGAGATTAAGCAACTCGAAGATGAAACTCGAAGGTGAATTTGATATTAAAGACTTGGGAAAGTTCGAAATATTTCCTGGAATGGAGTTCGCAAGATCTAAGGAGGGAATTTTTGTCAATCAACGCAAGTATGTACTCGATTTACTCAAAGAACGAGGATGACAGGTTGCAGAAAGCGACAGATACACCTATTGAACCTAATGTAAAGTTAAAACAACAGAGAAGCTAGTGAGATAATGGACAAAGCACGCTATCAAAGATTGGTAAGGCGGCTAATCTATTTGGCTCACACTCGTCCCGACATAGCTTTTGCTGTAAGCGTTGTAAGTCAATTCATGCATTCACTCGGACCTACTCACTTTCAAGCAGTATTCGAATCTCGAGATACCTCAAAAGAACTCCCTGAAAAGGACTTTTGTTCAAAAAGGGAGAACATCTTCTAATAGAGGCCTACACAGATGCAGATTGGGCAGGAGATGTAAATGATAGACGATCCACCTCAGGGTATTGTACCTTTGTTGGTGGAAATCTGGTTACCTGGAAAAGTAAAAAACAAAGTGTGGTGGCAAGGAGTAGTGCTGAAGCAGAATTTCGCTTAGTGGCACATGTATTCTGCGAAGTATTATGGATAAAAAGACTTCTAGAAGAGTTGAAGATTCCTATACCGGCACCGATTAAAGTGTACTGTGACAACCAGGCTGCAATCTCTATTGCTCATAACCCTGTTCTACATGATAGAACAAAACATGTAGAAGTTGACAAACATTTCATCAAGGAGAAAATAAACAGTGGTGTGATATGTATGTCCTATATACCCACTGCTAGCCAAACAACAGATATACTAACAAAAGGTCTTCCCAAAGTGCAACAAGAGAATTTAGTAAGCAAGCTTGCCATGAGTGACATCTTCATGCCAGCTTGAGGGGGAGTGATTGAAAGATCTCACAAATAATATTGTACTATATTTGTTAGTCACTTGATTTGAAGTTTATTAATTATATTAATAATCTTAGGAATCTCTATTTATTTTTTCCTTTTTTGGGTAATTAATTACATTGTATATTTCTCATTAATTGGGAGATTAGCTACCATGTTTGGTCCTGTAAGAAAGCTCTTTAAATAGCTGTACATCAATAAGAAAAGTATTCAACATGTTCTATCAAATATTTTGACAATATTATGTGTTTTTTTTTATTATTTATCTCCTAATTGTTTGTTTTATATGTCGTCTTATTATACAAATAGTTTAAATTAATATCATTTTTCTCTCTTTTATATTAAATAAGCCAGGTCGCGTACCTGCTCGAACTCATAGACTTAAGCTCGAGCTTGAGCTAAAGCTCGATAAAATTAATCAAGCTCAAGCTCAAGCCAAGAGTGGCTCGAGCTCGACTCGACTCATTTACACGCCTAGGTTGGCTATAGAAAAAACAAGGGAAGGTGGACTATGGAGGGGATTTGGGGAAGATAGGTATCCCCACGGGATTAAGTTACAATCGGCGCACCCCTTGAAGCTTTGGAGAAGGTCACCACCTCGGGTGAGTTATATTCGGAGCACCTCTTCACCTTCAGACATATTTCTTGAAGAAAAAACAAACCCCGATTGCTGGCTTGGATAGAAATCTCAAACCTTGAAGACTAAAAACTAACTTTAAGCAAGCAAAACAACAAATATATAATAGCTAGGAGACAAAATAGAAAGGGAGGGCTCCTCCCCTTGGGCGGCAAACAGAAAAGGTTAGGGGGAAGGAGCAGCAAACAAAAAAAAGCAAGGGAGACCTTTGGCGGTACTTCCCGCCCTATGTGAGCGAGAACAGTCTAGTTTATCCTCCTGCTTGAACCCTCCCTGCTGAACCAATTGGCCGGTTCAGCCAGTTCCCACGCCCCGCGTCACTAACACTTAAAAAGTTAGATTTTACATATATAGCAGTTTGTGACATAGTATCAAAACATATAGATTAAAATATTGTTTGATGTGATGTTGGAAATTTGAGTGTTATATAAATAAATGTTTAGCTGCTACGTATGTAAATACATAAGAAATATGTTCTATATATATGTAAATCCCCCAATCTTTTAATGTTGTTGCTTACATCATGGTCTTCTAACAAGTTACATTGCATTACTAAACTTGAAAATTTGCTTAAACGAATAAAAAACGAACGGTAATGTGTTCGTTCGTGTTCAGTTCGTTATTATTTGAAATATAAAATAATTTAAAATAATTATATATAAAAAATTTAACATCTTAGAATAAGATGGGGGCACCTAAAAGACACAAATAAAATTATTTTTATGAGTAAAATTCAAGATTTAAATATTTGGGATGTCCATGAAAACGCGAATGCTCATGCGAGAAATTAACTAATACTATTAAACAAGTTGTTAAAGTATGTACTTGAAAGATCGAAAGAAAAGCTTTATAAATAAAAATAATGGTAGTAGAATAATAATGTATAAAGAAGTGTAAAATATAAGAAGTTACGTTATAAAAATCGATTTAAATGTAAAAGCGTAGAACCGAGAAAAATATAAAACTACTGCTAGTGAATGTAAAGAATAATCTTCGATGCTTAAAAATTTCTTTTAGAATCTTTATAACATGTCGATACTAAGGATGGTGAAAAATATACGTATAAACTAACCAAACAAAGAGAAAAGAAAGTAAAGATTTAACTCAAGTAAGCGCGTATTAAAGATGAAAATCAAAAAGTTGTTTTTCTGAAAAAGGTATTCAACATAGGTGGGTGAGTTATTTTGATAAACTTTTTAATGAAGATCTTAAGTACGATCGATCTTAATGATCTTAATATCGTTAATAATAATAAAACTTTTCATTTTTACCGTCGCATTAGTAAAAAAAGTTGATGAGGCTTTAAAGAAAACCAAGGTGGGGAAGTCGTCAGGACTACGATATTCCAATCGAAGTGTGGAAATGTTTAGGTGATTTGGGGGTTTCGCGCTTACTAAATTTTTTAATATTATTTTAAAATCTAGAAAGATGCCTGAGGAGTGGAGAAAGAGCATTTTGGTCCCCATTTTTAAGAATAAAGGAGATGCACAAGAGTGTGCAAATTATAGAGGAATTAAATTGATGTGTCATGCTTTAAAATTATGGGAGAGGGTAATTGAACATAGGTTAAGACGTATTACGAAGGTTTCTCATAATCAATTTGGATTTATGCCGACAGGTCTACCATGGAAGCTATACATTTATTGAGAGGTTTGATGGAGAAGTACAGAGATAATAAGGAGGATCTACATTTAATTTTTATTGATTTAGAAAAAGCTTACGATAAAGTTCCTAGAGATATTCTTTGGAGAGTCCTTGAGAAGAAATGTGTAGATATGACTTATATTCAAGTTATTAAAGATATGTATGCTAGAGTTGTTACATGTGTTCGAACTGAAGGAGGATTGATCAAATATTTTACTATTTCTGTTGGTTTACATCAAGGATCGGCTTTAAGCCCATATCTTTTTGCTTTATTTATGGATGGTCTTACTGGGCATTTACAAGAGGATGTACCTTGGTGTATGCTTTTTGCTGATGATATCCTCCTTGTAGATAAGACAAGAGAAAAAGTCCAGGAAAAAATTGAATTATGGAGGTCTACATTGGAGTCTAAAGGTCTTCGTTTGAGTAGAACTAAAACTGAATACATGGAATGTAATTTTAGTAATAGTAGGTCTAGTGACAGAAGTGTGACTTTGAGTGATCAAATTATTAAAAGGTGTGAACGATTTAGATATCTCGGGTCCATTTTTCAAAGCGATGGTGATATAGATGGGGATGTTAATAGTAGAATTTAGGTTGGTTGGTTGAAGTGGAGGAATGCGTCCGACCTATTATGTGATAGAAAAGTACCGCTTAGACTGAAAGAAAAATTTTATAAGATGGTGGTGAGACCTTCAATGCTTTATGGTGCTGAATGTTGGCCTTTAAAAGAGAACCATAATTTTAAGTTAAGTGTTGCCGAGATGAGAATGATTAGGTGGATGAGTGGCTTACACTTACAGACAAAATGCGAAATGAATATATCTGTAATAGGGTTGGTGTTGCACCAGTGACGGATAAAATTAGAGAGAGTCGCCTTAGATGGTTTGGTCACCTTAAACGTCGACCACCTGATGATCCGATTAGGAGAGTAGATGTTTTAAATACAACTTATGTTAAGAAAGACAGAGGTAGACTTAGGAAAACTTGGGCTTATTTCATAAAAAATGATCTTAATCTATTAGAATTAAACGAAAATTTGACACTAAATAGGACGCAATGGAGAAAAAGGATTCATGTAGCCGACCCCACTTAGTGGGATTAAGGCTTTGTTGTTGTTGTTGTTGCTGCTGTTGCATAAAAAATTTATGATATTTTAAAAATAATTATATATTATAAAAATTTATCATATTTTAAATAAATAAACTTCTATAAATTATAATATATGATAAATTATTAATAACAATAATTATATTATAGTATTAATTATATTAATATAAATATTATAATATTATAATTAATATACTATACTATATATTAAAATAAAACCTTAAACACCTTATTCGGTTTGTTTAATTTTGAGGAAGTATGGATTACCTGGTGTGTAAGGAATATCTGATCAATTTGCTTCATTTTGAGGAAGTATGCTATCAAAGCTAGGGCTGTAAAAAAAGCTCGTTGTTCGCTAACAGTTCATGTTCGGTTCGCCAAAAAGTTCGTGTTTGATTCGTTAAATAAGCAAACGACACGAAAACAAACAATTTTTTTTTGTTCGGTTTGTTAAAGGAACCAAACACGAACAGTGATGTGTTCGAACATTTTGAACACAAACACTAGCTCTGTTCGTTCGTGTTTGGTTCGTTTACACCCCTAGATATATTACTTAATTATGACTATCGTAATGTTGAATGTAATTTCTAAGAAATTTCTAACTTTTTAAGTTTATTTTTTCAGTGCCCAAATCCTGATTTCAATCGCAGAGTCAACAGGTGGAGTATGTTCCAAAGGGCACTTGTGGAGGCCATCATAGATTTGCTAGCAGCAGAGGCAAAGGTCTCTCCCCCTCCCTTTATTTTCATACATACCTAAACTTTTGTTTTTATATTTATGCCATCCAAATCTTTCGTATCACGTAAAAAATAACACTACTTTTAAAACGTAAAATACACATTTTCATGTGCAGGTAAGGTAGTATATGTACATGTAAAAAATTGAAGTTTAGGTGTTAGATACGTAAATACATAAGAATGGCGTGGAATGTATGTCAAACCATCCTTATTTTCTAACTTTTTTTTTCCATATTCTTTTGAGGAATTCAATTCCATCTTTGCTTGCAGGTTTTCTTACAGTCAGACATTAAAGATGTGACCATTAGAATGAAAGAGCAGTTCATGAAGTATGGCAAAGGTAAGATTGTTATGGACGCGGACGAGGAGGAGGATGATGATGAGTTATGGCTTGCGGAGAACCCTTTCGGTGTTCGAACGGATTGGGAACAACACGTATTAGATCGCGGAGATCTCATGTACAGAACGATGCTTAGGAAAGCCCTTGATCCTTAAGCTTAGGTTCTCTGGTGGTGATCTTTTGGATTACAATGGAGGATGGTTACGTCCAATCGGATAAGTGGGTCTCCTGATCATCCGCTGATGGGCTCTCATTTATCGTATTTTTCCGTTGCATCTCCTCTGGAAAACTGGGCGAATTATTACATCCGGAGCACGTACTGGGTGCGGATTTTAAGGGTACCGGGTGGGTATTGGATGGGTATTGAGTATTGGGTATTAGCTATTAGGTGGGTATTGGATGGGTATTGGATGGATATTGGTGGCTCTTTCAGTGCTACTACTTTTTTTATGCAACATATTATTTTCAGGAGAGTAAAGTCAAGATGCACATTGGTATTTTCAGTAGCATGTAGCTGGGCCCACTGCCGGCGGCAGAACCGTTCAATCCTACACTCTGCCGCGTCAGCGCCACAAACTTCTCTTCATTAATCCGATAAATCCAGTCCGTTAATAAGTAGCTTAAATGTCACATCCTACTGTTAATATAAGTAAGGACAAAAATTATATCAAAATAATAACGCAAAATAATTAAATTTCATGATAAATATTTGAAATTATAAGATATTTAAATTTTTTAGATATTTATATATAGATATTTTTATGTCCAATACGTAAATTTTTAGATTTATTTATATAATATCTTAATTATCAAAATGATACTATGTATAAAAAAATAAGATAAAATAATTATAGTAATAATTTACATAGTATAATAGAAGTAAACAAATGAACTTAAATGCTGCATTTAAATTGTTCTATTTTTTATTGTAATAAAATCATTCATCTAATTATTATTATTATTTCTCTAATTACCTTTAATTGTGAGCAATTATTTTATAGTTCTAAATTTTTTTATTTTATTTATTTAGTTTTATCAGGTTATTCACATATAATTTATTTTTTTCCTATAAACAAGCACATAGATGGCACATAGATGATGCATGCATGCATCAATGCCCCCACATCCATGCATCATGATCATGCATGATATTATTTAACGTATACAATTCCATCACTCATTCCTCTTCCTCCTGCCCCAACCCCACGCTCGTGTGTGTACAAATTAAATAATAATAAAAAAATTATATAAATACCCCTTAGTTTCAAGAAATTATTGTAGTATGACTTCGAACGAGATCTGTCACGCATACAATAGCTCTCCAATTTAATATATGAGTAAGTCTGTTTGTACGGGTAATAGATCCTCATTACTAAATATATTTCACATCATTCAAACATAGAAAAACGTACTTCAATTAAAAAAACAAATAAAAGTTATGGGATATGAAAATTTTTGATGGTATAGATGCAAAAGTAAAATTGACGCAATAGATCAGGGCAACTGCCCACCTTGGAGTTAAAAGATTTTTCTATATAATTAATAAAATTTAATAAAATTTTCTTTTAAAGTACTTTAAAAAATTCAATAAATAAGGATGGTATATATGTAAATGTCCAAAAAAATAATAAATAAATAATTGGCAGCTAGTGAATAATTAAAAAAATAAAAAAAATAAAGAACACATCACAAAGTTTGGAAGAATGTGGAGAATTAGATTAGCGATTGAATTTTTTTTTTTTGTCTATTTCTTCTTCATTCTATCTATCTTCATTTTTTATCTTTCATATTATTTTTTTAATTTTTTTAATTTTTAAAATTATCGTTTTGGTTGAAAATTGTGCTTTGGCGATCGGCCGCAGAATGGCTGCAAATTTATAATTACATATATTCCAATTTAATAATTACTTTTCTACCTTTCTTTATACAGAAAAGCGCATTAAATTCTTATAAATTAACAAAAACAGAAATTTTTTATAATTAAATTCTATGTATAAGAAAAGTTCATTAACTTTTTTTGTCTATTTATACTGAGATATAATAGGTAGTTTGGAATGATACTTACACCCTTATTGATTTCTAATCGAATGACTTCCTTATCGATCGACTTCTTACGATGCAGTTCGAGTTCTTCCGTGTTGCGCTTCTGCCGACTGATTTTCTTACCGAGCAATATCCAAGTTGACTCCGTTAGCTACTTTCACGCCTTTGGGTTGGTCGGCCGATTGTTGTCTGATCTTTGATCCATCCATCTTGTGGGTTGATGGCTCAACCGGATTCTTCCTTTGTTTGTAGCCGCTCGATTTTATCATATGTTTATGATTTTATCATGATTTTAAATTGATTAAATTTGGATTATTTAAAGAGAAAATATTAAGCAAAATTGTGATCATTAATTATTTGATGAATTAGTTTAAGAAAGACAATCATTCACTTGCTATTGATTCTATCCTATAAATTAAATAAATATTTCATGATTTGATAGCTAAAGCACAAATTTTATTTTTAAAAATAATATAATTATGTTGCGTGCAAGTAACATAATAATCTTCAACTGGTGGCCCTTCGCATGGTTTTAAGAGATTATAGAAAAAATAATAGTTAAATGATTCTAATTAATACTTAATAGTGTCCACTTAATATTTGATCCCAATAATATTTTTAGAGGACAATTATATATTTATTTTTAATTTTATAAGGCTTTTATTTAGCAAAAAAAAATAATCTACTAAGTATTAAATAGTAAAAAATTTTATGGGGAATTTACATAAATACCACATAATTCTTATGTATTTACATTTCTAACAACTAATTACTGACATGCATTGCACTAAAAGAAAATGAAGTTTAGATATGTAAATATAAAAAATTTATGTGGTATGTATATAAATTACCTTTTTTTTAATATTAAATAGCGAAAATTTTCATTAATTTTAAAAATTTTAATCAATTAAATTATTTGATACAATTATTTATATTTTTAATTTAGGAAATAAAATAATGGATGTAAATGGGAAAAGCGGCAGATACCCTATTTTAAGAAAAATAATAAATAAAAATAAATGGGCCATATTAAATTATCAACTTTATTCACACAGATCATGGTGTGATCCAAACAGTTCCAATCACAGCCGTTCAAATGCATAATCTTACTGATTAGCATCAATAGACGGCCAAGATTTCAGATGAAGTCGCAATTAGGCGTGCAATGTGATGCAAGCACACTTCCAATTCTCTCCACTAAAAAAATATATATAAAAAAAGGGACATTTACATACATACCACCCAATTCCTATATATTTATATTTGTAAAACTTAAACTTTAATTTTTGCATATATACCACGCAAAATTTTCATATCACATCAAAAATACCACTATTTTATTTTTTTAATTTTTTAATTTTTACATATGCACCACTATTTTAGGTGAAATGCAAATTTTTATGTACAAATAAGAGGGCTGATATGTAAAAAATTAAAGTTTGTGTTAGATATGTAAATACATAGGAATTAAGTGGTATGTATGGAAATCTTCCAATTTTTTTTTAGGGGCAATTACATACTTTAATTGATTTAATTCTGTAGTAATTACATTTGTTTTTTTTAATATGAAACATAAATAATCATATCTTAATATGTGATTAATATAATACTATTCTATTATATATGTAAAAATCAAATTTTATATATTAAATATATAATAAAAATGTATGCATCATGAAATATTTTATTAGGCTATCCGTCTACATAGCTCTTTATCAAAGTTTAATTTAATTTTGATAAGATTCTTGCGGACAAAAATAAAAAGGGAAGACATTTATTTAAATGATTAATTTATACATAAGAGTGACGTTGGTCACATTAAAATCATTTAGACTTGAGCTATTTAACTCATTTTCTGTCCTCTATATTTTTAATTAATTTTATAATCTTATTAATATATTATTTTTTTAGATATTAAGAAAAGAATATTGAGAAATTATTCGGCACATAATAAAGTAAAGCAAATGCATTTAGTTCAGAGCATGTGCGGTCGCGCTACACACATGTGTGTGTGTGTGTATCCTCGAATACCTTTGCAGGCCGCGTTGTCTCTCAACCTGACAGGAGCTAGCGCAAAAGGTGTTGATTGGTTGTTTTGTCTGTTGATCAATCTTTTTAAATATATATTTAGAAAGATTGGCTGAAGGCTATGATCCTTGCCCACAACCAATCTCATGTGTCTAACCACTCGATCTTGCGTTGCAGAAAGATGCACTCTCTCTCTCTCTCTCTCTCTCTCTCTCTCACACACACACACACACACACATATATATATATATATATATATATATATATATATATATATATATATGTATGTATATGTGGCTTTGTGCTTAGGTGCCAATAGGTGTGATTAAGACATGGCACCAAATAAAGCCCTTAACTTTGTTTTTTAATGACATATGTTTATATATGTGGAGTCACCCTCAAATCCAAATAACAAATGGAAGCAACTAATTTGAAGAATGATACCAATGAGAAAAATAAAAATGAGCTTAATGACAATAGAAATGGTTGGTATTGTTATTGACATCTCTTCCTAATTCATTAGCACTAAAAGAAGACAAAATATAAGTGGAGGGTGGAGGAGGTGATGGTGGTTAGCATTTATTTTTCAATATTACTTTTTCTTTTGCTTTTTGTGGCCAAGTCCTTATTACCAACCTTCTTTAGTAGAGGTCGAGTATATAAACTTATTTTAAACTTTAATTATTTTAAAACATGCTTGGCTTAGTTGGTTTCTTATCAACTTTTGTAAGGTTAAAAAGAATGAATAAAGCATAAATCACTATCATTAGCCTTATCATAAACAATTAGGATGGCATTATATGACTTATCCTTTGTTTTTTAATAGAGATATTATTAAATATATTTTTCACTAATCAATTATATTTACCTATTTTGGTTCTTGGCCCTCAAATCTAATTTTACTAGCATAACTAATGGATTTTAGATTTCCAAATCATAAAATTTTATAGTTAAAATTCTCAAAATTAAGAAAATCCTCATCAATTTTAATAGAGTTCATTACTTGATGTAATGATAATGAATTAATCAATTTCTAAGCAAAACATGGTTGACCTCAACAAGATTGAAGCGATAGTTATATTGTGACTTTGAACCAATCAATAATGGACTGTTCATGATACAGAGAATTCATTTTATGTAATCTTTATTGCTAAAGCATCGTCTCATAATTTTGATCGTCTTCTCATCATCAACTAACTCTGATCTCATGAGCGCTGTCACCTAATCTTCGTTGTGCAACTATTGCTATTCAATTATTTCTAATTCTTTAGTAATCAATATAATACTTACATTAGAACAAGCTAATAATCTCAATGCCATAAATCTCAACTTTCCCAATTCATGTTATGAATTAAGGTTTTTTTCTAAAATATTTACATTTTTTATAATTGTTATATTCATAAGAAATGAGGATTTAGAATTAAATTATAATTTTCTTAGTGAGATAAGATATAATGAGTATTTAGAGTAATAAAGTAAAAGATTGGACTTCCATAAATATTTTAGTTAGAGGTATCTTAGATTGCAAACCTAATAAAATTTTGGGCCTACAAATCATGATTACATGATTATTACCCACTTGACTTGTAATATTCCATCATGACATTTGGTTTGACTAAAGAGATTTTAGAGCCTAGTTCATTACTCGCATGTGAAATTATATATTAAAAAATGGTAAAATTTATAGGAATTTATTTGCAAAAGTAAAAAAATAAAAAAATAAAAAATGCTAACAATTTGTGATTCTAAAGTTTATAATATTCATAAAATTTTTAAAGAAAATATTTATTTTTTTATACAAAAATTATTGGAAGAAAGTTTGTCATGTTCTACAGTAATGTGTTGTTTACAAGCAATAGTGCTCTTTCAATATTAATCTACACGTCCATGGATCCCATTTTAGTGTTATTTTCATAAGTGATAGAATTATGAGATGATGGCACATATTTCTTGAAAAAATCATAAATTTGGCATGAAATTTAATGCAAATATCATATTTGCACTCAGGGATAAATCATTTCTTTAAAAAAAAAAAAACTTGGGGATAATGGATCTTTGTTTTTTGCATATTTTCTCAAAATAATAATTTCTTCATGATAATTCTAATAACATCAAAAACATTTATATCGAATTAAAATGACCCTTCTTTCTCCTTCATCCATTTACATGATTTCTATCATGACTTTTTGTAAGTTTTCTATATAAATACTTGAATTTAGAAATAACCATGTTAAATATCTCTAATGACTAAAAGTGGGCATTATTTATAGATTCTAGGTCTATTTGGAGCAGCTCATCTTATTAAAAAATAGTTGTGAAGTAGCTGAAAAATAACTTGATGCTAAAAAAGCTGCAGTGGCTATTAAATTTTTTTTTTTAAATTTATTTAAAAGAGTTAGACCGCAGTTAGAAAGCTGTCATCACACATAGCCAGATCAACGGGAAAACATAGATTTCAGTGGTAACTTTTTCAAAAAGCTGTCAAAACGAGTTTACCTAAACAAACAAGAACTGCGGTGCTGCACCACCACCGCACCGCTGCCCCAAACAAACCCTTTGAGGGTTATCTTAATCTTATTCAAAACATTTGTTCCAACTATAAGAAATTCTTGCATTTATTACATGGATCAATTCAAGAGTTTTGAGACAAGCAGCTTTTAAAATGATGTCATTGGAGGAGTGATGATTGCTTCAAACATCAATAAGACATCGATTTATTGTACAAAATCAAGCTAATATGAGTCATTTTAAAAATTTTAAAAATTATTATCAATGTTTAAATCCTGCTTGCATTAAATTTATATTTCATCACTCATTATTCATAACAAAATATATTAAAATTATTTCTAAACCATAAAATGGTGAAATTAACATTATTAATACATCTAAAGAAAAAATCTAAGAAGTTTATTACACTGAAAATAGTGTAGAAAAATCTCCTACACAACCCCACCCTCAATTCTTCTATTTTTCAAATAAACCTCTTACCTATCATTATTTACATAAACAATCTTGAAATCCACCGCAAACTTCCACATAGTTGTAATATGCATGCAGATTCTGTGCACAACAGTGTTGTACATCATTATACATATGCTATACAATAATGTATAACACTGTTCTACGAAGAATTCGCACGCTCCACAAGTAATAATGTTTAGTTCCCCTCTAGAGGCATCACATAATCAAGCAGGCATTGGGGTTCTCATCGCTGAAGAACTGAGGAGCGTGCACCATGTCCATGTTGTACCCGTAAGAGTTGTAATAGTCCATCTTATTCATCTCTACCGCCATCGGAGTCGCCATCGCCCCTGCCGCAACTAACTTCGCAACCTCCTCTTTCTCTCCTCCACCACTACCTTCCTCCTTTTTCTTGCCGCCGCCGCCTCCCCCATGTTTCTTCTCGCCCCCACCGCCTTCCTTCTCTTTTTTCTTCTCGCCGCCGCCGCCTCCCTCCTCTTTCTTCTCACCGCCACCACCTCCACCTTCCTTCTCTTTCTTCTTCTTCTCGCCACCACCACCCTCTTCTTTCTTTCCACCATCGCCACCGCCTTCCTCCTTCTTATTCTTTTTCTCATCTCCGGCCTTCTCCTTCTTATCACCTCCACCATTCTTAGCCGAAACAATCTCAACGCTACGTTTGAGCTTGTTCTTAAGGTACGCTGGCAGTGAATTCACGTCCATTGTTCCTTTAACGGTCACCAAATCTTTCTGGTCATCCACACTTACTTCTTGCACCCCTGGGCATAAATATAATTATGGAAACATTAGGGATGGTATTAGATAAGCTAAATCTATTGGTAAGCAAGAGAATTTTAAGTTTTTACAATTTTTTTTAAATATATTTATATTAACAAGTTTTGAACCGTATTGAAAAACCAATTATGTATTAGAAGAACAGTGCTTATAAAGAAAAAAAAAATTATTGCATAAAGAGTCCTGATGTAGTTTTGTATCAGAATTCCAATCAAAATCTGTCACGTGTACAGACAGACCTTTCTTAATAAAAAAAATAATTAATTTAATACTTGTGATGATCTGCGTGTACACGTGATAGAACCTGATTGGAGCTATGGACTCGCAAGCAATAATTTTTCCATTTACATACAGTCCTCTTTAAAAATAAGCATATTAATTATAAGAAAAAAAAAGGTTGCTTATGAATGTAAATCCCTTCAAAAAAAAAAATCACAGCAGTCCTCTAAATATGTTATAAACAGAAGGCATATTAATTATAATAAACATCTGGAAAATTTCCCAAATTACACAAAGTGAGTAAACTAACCACTCAAATCAAACAGAAAACAAATTAAAAAAAAAATTAGGTACCTTTGACCTTAAGAATAGTCTTCTTGATTCTTTGAATGCAGCCATGGCAGTGTAGACGAATCTGCAGCACCGCGGTCGAAGCCACCAACTAACATAATATCAATTAAAAAATAATAATTTAATTTTTCTTCCAATGCTGAATGTAATCGCTGCTGTAATATCTTATTTCATCAGGTACTTAATTGCAAATAAAATAATTTATTTGGTTAGCAACGGACCTCCTTTGATTTCTTTTGGTCCTTAGAATCACCGCCGGCGGAGGCAGCCGGCTTCTTGTCACCGCTGTCGATCTCCTTTTTCGGAGGTTTCACCGGCGAGATGATCTCAACCTTTTTATGAGTTTTGACTTCCAAATGATCTCGAAGCATCCATGGATCCACATTTCCTGTAACTTTCAATTGGTTGGTAGCCTTATCGACCGTCACTCCTTCCACCCCTAATTCCAAATGACAATAAAATTAAATAAATAAAAATTGAGTAGAGTAGAATGCTAGAAAGCGATTTTCGAGATTTTTTTATTTTGCAATCAAACGATTAGCAATCCAATAATGAAAGCCAACGTCAGCCGGATTGAATAGAATGACCGATGTGATGGATAAAAGATACTTTGGGTTTGAGAAGAAAGCAGAAGGTCGAATCAATGAAATCAAATCATGAACTCACTCCTCGTTCTTTAATTTTTCAATTAATCGAATAAAAGCATACGTCAATTCCCCTGTCAATAATCCCCAACAAATCCAGAAAATCAAAAAGCAAAACACCAGAAAATGATCTGAGGGGAGAATCCGGAACAAAAATATTCGATCCCCATCCGATTCCGATTCTTCGGAACAATTTTTAAAGGAAACAAAAAAAAAAATCTAGGGCACGCCTAAGTCGCAGTCCCCTGCATCTGTATCTCAGCAACCTAGTAATCAAATACCTTGGAATCCTCTAACGCATCGCCTGATCTTCGATGCACATCCCTCGCAATGCACATCGACCTTAAAAATGACGACAGGCAACACTTCTTCCTTCTTCTTCTTCCCGCCATCGACATCCTCCGTCTCCTTCTCCGCTTTCTGCAAAAAAACAACAAATCAAAAATAAATCAAACACCAAAAAATCAACCAAACCTTAATCAAAATCAAAATTCATATTCGAATCCTTCGATCTCGCTTACTTGTCCCATATCCAATCTTCTCACAGCGGGAATTCTACAGAAACTGTGTGAAGAGGAGAAATGGGCACGATGAGAAGGGCGAAGATTTATTTAAATAAGTTTTGCTATGCGGGCATGTACGCATGCGATGCATCTATGCGGGCATGTATGCATGCGATGCATCTATGCGGGCATGTATGCATTGTGGGGCCGGTAGTTAATTTTGTTAGGTATTCTGTGTTTTCTGTTATTATTATTCAAAACGGTCCAACTTGGCCGGCAGCCCGGTTTAAACCGGACCCACCGACCCTGTTGAATTAAACATCTCATCATCCAAATATATATTCAATTACTGTAAGATTTGGGAGACTATCTTTTGTCTTAGGTATTTACATATATACCAGACAATTCTTATGTATTTACATATCTAACATCTATACTTTACTTTTGTACATTTACACCGCCCAAATCTTTTATATCACATCAAAAATATCACACTTTTAGTGGTATGTATGTATATGAAAATTGATGTTTAAGTGTTAGATATGTAAATATGTACATATGAATTGAGTGGTATGTATGTAGATCTTCAACCATTTGAAAATTTGATTATAAAAGAGCAGAGCATAGGTGAGCACGGTGAATTTTCGTGTTCTGCTCGCTCCTGAAAATTTTATTCGATATGAGCTCAGGTTTGAAATGGATCGTGAATAGCATTTATTTATTTATTTGACTCAATTTGAATGTGTTTATTAGTATTAGCTCATTTTCTGCTCCAAATTAGTTTGAATGATTTAAAATTAGTAAGATTTAACTTTCTTAAAATAAAACATAAAAAGCTGAAATGAGATTCTTATAATAATATCATTTAATTAATTCAATTCAAGTCGCAATAAATCCAGTACATTAGAAAAAAGTTTTTTTATGTTCGATTTGTTTGTAAATTAAGCTAAAAAATTTTATTTACTTTTAGCTCATTTGTATAGCGAACAAATTAAACATGAGCTACTTTCCTGCCATAACACTGGCTTTTATGAACAATAAAATTTTTTACACCAATAATGAGAGGCCATAGTCATAAAAAAAAGACAAAAGCCACCATATTATGCGCAACTTTTGGCAACATGCGCATTTAAGTTAATATAGCCAAAATAAACTTATTCCATTTTAATGCATTCAAGATCATTTGAATTAAAAGGTGTTAAAAATTGATCTGACACGTTAACACGGCAATTATTGCGGATTGGGTTCGGGTTTTAGGTTAAAGAACCTAATAACGGGTTTGAAAATGACCCCCTCAAAAGATATATTTGATCATAAACTCACACACCCTACAAAACTCAAAAAAGAAAAGAAGAAAAGACCCTTTCTCTAAAAAAAAAAAAAAGAAAAATACAACACTACACGGCACACCAACGACACGACAAAAACAAAATTAACGATCCATAGAGACTAAAAAATATAAGTAATTAGGTAAGAATTTCGACACAATAGGATTTCTTAAATGTGATCTAGCTTAACAAACCAATCAGCCACCTGGTTCCCTTCCCTTTTAGTATGAATCCAAATAATATTAAGTTCAAAAGCAAGCGATCGAATTCTTTTAACTTGCATCATAAGACTCCAGTGACAACTAAGATTAGATTACAAATATTCCAAAGATATAAGGAGTCCATTTTCATAATAATATGAAACCAACCCATCTTCCTAGCAATAAGGAGGGCAAAAATGATAGCTTCAGCCTCAGCCACTAAAGGAGACATAGCCAAAAGAGGAGCAACGAACCAATAAAGTACATTACCATTCCAATCTTTGCAAATACCACCAATCCCAGCAACAGAAGACTTCCAAGAACCATCAGAATTAATTTTAATGAAAGGAACAGGCGGTTTAAGCCAAGCAATCCTACTCAAGCATTTATTAGACACCTGTAACTTAATATTAAGATTAGTAGCAATAGAAATGATGAAATTATTGCTATTAACCTTAATATCATTAACTGCCAAACTTTTATAAATATAAGATAAATTTGACAAATGGTCTGCTTAGAATTAACAGATGTACAATATATATATATATATATATATATATATATATATATATATATATATATATATATATATATATATATAACACAATATATATATAATGTGCCAACTCGAGTCAATTATGGGAGCTGATACGGTGTGAAAATAAATTTGAGTATCAACTGTCTTAAGGAGACATTCCAACAGTAAGAGATTTGAACCCGAGATCTGAGGAGAGTTACGACTTTCGAAGAAGCTGCTCTATCAACAGGACACAAAATGCGCTTGCGCGTACAATATTGATTTATCACTAGACATTTATTTGAAAACAAATTAAAATAAAATTATTCATCGTCCATGAAACTGTTAGAATAAAAATCACTCATACCTATTACAAACCAATGTAACAACTCTAAAGATTTATTTGATTTGTTGAAAAGTAATTTTAATGTAAATTATAATAAGTGGTGATGACTCTAATAGCCTATAAATTCTTAATGTTTCAAAGCATATATTGATAAAATATTACGTGATGCGATCACACGTTCGGACGATGATCTGAATAGGATTGATAAACGCAGTGTCATTCCCACTCTTTATTCGACCAACCACTGCCAACCTTCTTCTCCTTACCATTATCTCTCTCTTTTTTCTTCTTTCCACCATTGCCTCCCTCCATCTTCTCCCAATGGTCAAAACCCATTTTCTCCTTCTTCTCCTCCCTGTCCTCCTCTCCTTCTTTATCCCATTCATATTTATGTCTTCTCCTTTCTCTGAGATCACTACCCACTTTCTCCTTCCTTTTCTCCTCTCTCTTCTCACCATTACCATAGCCCACCTTCTTCTTCTCGTAGCCACCTACGTCCTCCTTTTCCTCACTGTTGTCATCGTTCTCCCACGCATTCTTTGTGCCCCTGCCTACCTCCTCTTTTTTCTTTCCATAGCCATTGCTCACCTCTTCTTTCTCCTCATCACTGCTAGCGTCCTCCCACATTTTCTTCTTTGTGTTGATGCCTCCCTTCTCTTTTTTCTCGCCATAGCCGCCGCTTAACACCTCCCTGTTCATCTCATAGTTGGAGCCTTCCCTTTCCTTCTTTTCTCTATCGATGCCACTTTTCTTCTTTCTCTCGCCGATGGAGAGTACTTTCTCCACTTTCATCTCACCCCAGCAACCTCCCTCCATCTCCTTCTTCTTCTCGCCGCTTCTGCCGCCACCTAATATCTTCTCCTTCTTTTTTTCTCGGCTGGCGAATCTCTCAACTTTCATCTCACCGTAGTCATCACTCTCCGTTTCCTTCTTCTTCTCACCCCCTCCACCTCCTCCACTCACCTCTTTCATTCTCTTCAGACTTTTGAATCTCTCTGCTTCCCACTCACTATTGCCAAAACCCTCCTTCTCCTTTCCCTTGATTCTCTCACCATTGGAAAATATCTTCACTTGCATCTCACTGCTGCCACAGCCCTCCATCTCCTTCTCTCCACTTCTACCACCGCCTAACATCTTCTCCTTCATTCTTTCGCCGCTGGTGAACCTCTCAGCTTTCATCTCACTGCTGTCATCTCCCTCCATCTCGTTCTTCTTCTCACCCCATCTACCTTCGCCTCCCACCTTCTCCTTCATTATCTTATTGCTGGTGAATCTCTCTACTTCGATCTCACTATTGCCACGACCCTCCTTCGCCTTCTTCTTCTCGCCCCAACTTTCACTGCCAACTCCTGCCTTCTCCTTCATTCTCTCACCACTGTAGAATCTCTCCATTTGCACCTCATCACGACTACCACAACTTTCCATATCCTTCTTCTTCTCAACACTTTTGCTGCCACGTAACATCTTTTCCTTAATTCTTTCGCTGCTAGTGAACCTCAGATCTTTCATCTCACCATTGTCATCTCCCTTGACCTCTTTCTTCTTATCACCCCGTCCATCGCCACCTTCTACCTTCTCTTTCATTCTCTTACCGCTTGTGAATCCCTCAACTTCCGTCTCACTGTTGCCACCGTCCTCCTGATTGTCACCCCAACTTCCACCACTACTTCCTACCTTCTCCTTCATTCTCTCACCACCGCCCACCCTCTCCATCATTCTCTTGTCACTGGCAAATCTCACAACTTTCATCTCATTGCTGCCATCACCCTCCATCTCCCTCTTCTTCTCGCCACTTCCACCGCCACCTCCCGCGTTCTCCTTCATTCCTTCTCTATTAGTGAATCTCTCTACTTTCATCTCACTGCTGTGGTTGCCGCCTTCACTGCCATCTCTCACCTTTCTCTTCATTCTCTCGTCGTTGGTGAATCCCTCCATTTCCTTCTTCTCTTCACTTCCGCCACCACCTCCCACCTTCTCCCTCGTTCTCACTCTCCTAGCAACTCTCTCCATTTCCAGTATCTCAGCACCGCCACCGCACTCTTTCTCCTTCTTCTCGCCACCGCCATCACCTTCCTCCATCTTCTCATCTTTAACGTTGTTCTTCGTATCACTACTATTGTCGCCGTCATCCATCTTCGGTGAAACAATCTCAACGCTACGTTTGAGCTTGCTCTTCATGTGCACCAGCAGTGAATTCACATCAATTCTCCCTTCAACAGTCACCAACTCCCTTTCAGCGTCGACATATATCTCTTTCACCCCTACGCATTAATGAAACATTAGGGATAAAATTAGACAATTTGATACAATTAATATATTGATAAGTAAGAGGAATTTCATATTATTTGAAAAATATTTTATTTCAATTTTTAAATAAAATTTGCATGCAAAGTGAGTAAATAAAACCATGCATATAAATTTAATAAAATTAAATAAATTAATTACCTTTAACCTTAAGAAGAATCTTCTTCACCGTCCTAATGCAGCCATAGCAGTCTAGACGGGTCTTCAGCACCACCGTTACAGCCGGCTATTAACATAACATCAATATTAACTAAACTGCAATATCATCTTTTAGCAGGCGCCTAAGTGCAAATAAAAAAATAAACTTTTTGCATTACAAAGCAACCTCCTTTACCTGCTCGTTCAACTCATCGGCCCCAGCAGCGGCGGCGGCGGAGGCCGGCTTCTTCCATCCAAACCAGCAAAAGCCGCCGCAGGGGGCAGCGGAGGCGGAGGCGACCTTCTTGTTTGGTACTGAATTCACCGGCCAGACGATCTCAACCTCTCTATGAATTGTAGTTGTTACACGATCCCGAAGAAGAAATGGGTCCAACTTCCCTAATACTGTCACTTTATTGCTTGCCTTATCGACCATCACTCCCTCCACTCCTAAAATTCAAAATTTCAAAATAATATTAAAAGAATAATACACAGATCACAGTTCTGCAGGACTTGTATATGGATCCGTTTGGTAAAAAAAAATTACATAAATTACATACAATTTATTTATATGTATTTAGATATCTAAAACCTAAATTTACATATTTACTCTTGGCATCTCTGTGTCATAGACATGGAGGAAAATTTGTATTTAAATGAATCAATTAAGTGTCTGTTTGGGACAGCTTACTAAATACTTTGCTTTACAGATTGCCACCACAATTCAATTTTGAAAATTATGTTCTTGCTATTTATTAGAATTTTTTTAGTAGAAAGCTATTTTTTTCAACCTAGGTTGTTAAAATGTGGTGACTGTCAGAAAACTGTGGTGTGATTCTTTTAAAATAAAATAAATTTATAATAGTCACTGAAGTTTTTTAAAAAATAGTTTCTTCCGCAACAACTTCAAGGCAGCTTCTTCAAACAGCTGTCTCGAACAGACCCTACATTTGATCGGTTCCATTCTATTTTTCTATCCCAAAGGCCCCTAAATTGTTGGTTTTGTTGCTTATTGCTGCCATAGCAACTAATTAAATACCTTCACATCTTTTGACACATCGCTTGATCTTCGAAACGCATTCATCGCAGTGCATATCAACCTTAAGAACGACGATGGGTGGCGCCACCCCTTCTTCCTTCTTATCAAATTCACATTAAATCATTAATAAATCGAACAGATTAATGAAATTAAAATAAAATTATTTTGAAATCTAATTCAGATGCAAATTTGTTCA
Source organism: Papilionanthe hookeriana x Papilionanthe teres (assembly GCA_022702705.1). Classification (NCBI taxonomy): domain Eukaryota; kingdom Viridiplantae; phylum Streptophyta; class Magnoliopsida; order Asparagales; family Orchidaceae; genus Papilionanthe; species Papilionanthe hookeriana x Papilionanthe teres. The sequence goes on from CM040428.1 coordinate 52,708,034, forward strand.
TTGTTCTCACTTACTTCTGCCATCTCTGATCCTTTCGTCCTGCTTGTTCTGCTGAAGGAAGTGAAGAAGAGATATATAGTCAGGCTGAGATTGGTTGCCACGTGGCACATTGTGAAGCGTGGTGGATTCCATGGGTGAGATTTACTTATTAATTTACGTGATACATGCATGCATGAGCCATTCATGCATTACGTACATGCATGCATGTGTGCAATAATTGGTAGGGTTTTAATGGTCCTTTTTAGAATTTGGGGCATTTACATAGAGTGCTCCCAATTCCGGTCAATTTACATATTTGAGACGTACACTTTCTTTTTTTATATTTATGTCATTCAAATATTTAATATCACATCAAAAATTATATATTAGATGTTAAATATATGTTAAATGTTATTATCTTGATGAATAATATATGTGTATGGTAAAGGATACACATATAGAAAAATAAGCATCATTTTTATATAAAATTTATCAGCATATGTTAATAAATTGTTTTCCTCATAATATTCCGATTAAATTTTTAAAGAAAAAAAAAATTAAATCATTGACTTTGGGATTAATATAATTTATTATTATTTTTTGAAATATAAAGTTAAAATTACAATAACATAATTGAATAATTTTGGAATACAAGAATGTCTATGTAGAGCTAATAATAGAAAGTAATAGAAGAAAACATAAGAACAAATATAAACTAAATAATGAAGATATATTACAATAATAATTCTACTATACTCTTACAAAAATATAAAAGGAAAACAAAAATTGAAAATATTTAGGGTACAATTTTTTGTTAGAAAAGGATGTAAATTGTTGAATTTATTAAAGTTCAATGCAATGTAAAATATTGCATATAGAACAAATCTCAAATACATTAAAAATTTTCAAAATTGAATTAGAACTACCGACACGAATCTCGAAGAGAACGAACATTTGAAAATAAAAAGAAAACTTCCTTCAAAGGTAAACAGCCGACCGACAAGTCGCCACCAAACAAGTAAATTAATAATTGAATTGTTAGGATTTTTTGATTTAAACCTAAACATGGTTTTGGGAAGGCATTAGGTGGGCACAAACCTAAACTTGGTGGCCTAATCTCTTTCTATTTTTTTTTGTTAGGATATTTTTTTTTTAGTTTAGTGTTTTCGTACGAAAGGAAACCTCTCTTTACCTTAGAACTAGCCTCATACCCAATGAGTTGTACTAAACCAAAGAGGTAGTAGGGGTGGTCAATAGGTCGTAGGGGGCAAGGAATCTAGGCTCCATGGACTGCCTAGGGCATCTTCCACCTACAGGAATTCAACTTGAGCTTCTATTAGTTCTAACCTTCATCATCTCAACCAATAGTTGAAGATTTAAGCTTAACCTTATGAAACGCTAAGTGAATCTAAAGTGAGTTTGAAGTTCTAAGTGTATGTTGGCCTCATTTCTAGGCATCTAAGAAAACCACTAGGAAACCATAAGGCTAGATCCTAGGCTTCTATGGGGGTAGAAGGGGCCTCACAAAAACAAGGTCAGCATGGGGCAGTCAAACATCAACCCCTGATCATACGGCCCGACCTAGAACTACAATAGTCCCATTTATGATTTGGTTTTTTGGGTATTTTTTGTTAGTGTTATAGTAATTTGGGATTCATCCTTTAGCTTTATCATCTTATTGAGGTTCATCCTCGCTTTGTCATCTTATTGAGATTGGCTCTCATTAAGTCGACTTGTTGATGTTCATCCTCTCTCCATTTTCATGTTGAGGTCCATCCTCGCTTTGTCAACATCCAAATCCCATTTTAGACATGCCAACTATCCAAGCTAACTAACAAGGACTATCCAATGTAAACTCGAAAGAAATAAAATATCATATGTTTACTACGGCACATGTAGAAGATATTATTTTTCACAAGAATCACAATAAACACAAACATCACACAAATTCTATTTGAACCTAGCACTGCGCTGCAACACTAGCCCCCTTCTCTTACTTGGACGTGCTAATGTATGGAATCACATAATAGCGAGCACCTGCAAAAAATATAATTAGTTTAATTTAACATGCACCCCTCTCCCCCCACCATTTTATAAGTTGTTAGCACGAAAACCTATAAAAACTAATGTAGTAGGATAAATAACATCCTAAGATGTAGTCTGCACATACAATATTTGTCGTAGATGTCCATTCGCAATGGAAAAAACATATCATCACACACACAGCTCAAGCATGTAAGCAAGGCTCATAAAATAATATCATACACAATTACCATTGAACTAACACATGTCTATGTTAGTGAACTAGCAAAATCGTGTAAAAGTGTGGTAGGTAAGATGTTCATTCTATTCTCATTGTTTAAGTTGTTATTCAAGTTTAAGGTTTATTTCATAAAAATTTTATGATTAAAGTTTGAGTTTTTTAAATGTTGGCCAAGTATTTATTATTATTATTTTAATTTTAGTTTGTTTTATTTTTATTTAATATTAAGAATAGTGATGTGAAAAGTGGGACCCACCTTGCTAGATGTCTTGCTACCCACGACTCCCTAGTTCTAGCAAGAATGGTCAATTCGCTCGAGGAAGCAAGATACATAACCTTGGACAAGTAAGGGGGTCTTGGTTTTATCTTTTTCATTTTTAGTTGGTTTGGTTGAATTTCAGTTGATTTTTCTTTTTTTAATTTTGAGTTTCTTAGCTTTAAATGGGTTAAAATTGACAAATCATCAACTTAGGATTTCAAAGTACTTGTCATGGAATCATAAGTGGGTAGGTAAAGGGTTTGCACTCCTCATACCCAATGGGCTTCTATTAAACCAAAAGGGTGTAAGGGTGGTGAATAGGTCATCACAAGGATTCCTAGGATTCTAAGCTTCATCGGTTGCCTAGGGCTTCTTCCTCCTATAGGAATCAACTTGGGTTTCTATTAGTTTCAACCAATAGTTGAGGATTTAAGCTAACCTTATGAAACCCTAAGTGAATGTAGAGTGAGTTTGAAGTTCAAAATGTATATTGGTCCCAATTCTAGGAATCTAAAAAAGCAACTAAAAAACTCTGGGGACAGATCCTAGGCTTCTATTGGGAAAGAAATGGCCTCACAGAAGTGAGGTCAACATGAGGTAGTTAAGCATCTAACCCTGATCATACAACCCGACCTAGAACTACAATAGCCTCATTTATGATTTGGTTTATGGATATTTTCATTTCGTGTTCTAGTAATTTGGGATTCATCCTTTAGCTTTATCATCTTATCGAGATTCATCCTCGCTCTGTCATCTTATTGAGATTGGTCCTCACTCTGTTGTCTTTCTGATCTTCATCCTCACTTCGTTGTCATATTGAGGTTCATCCTCACTTTATCAATATGACGAAATCCCATTTTAGACATGCTAAGCATACAAGCTAACTAACAAGGTATATCCCAACTATAGACTCAAAAGAAAGAAAATATCATATGTTCACTACAACACATGTAATGATATTATTACTCACAAGAAATACAATAAGCGCAAACATCACCCAAATTCTATTTGAACCCAGTACTGCGCTGCAACACTAGCCCCTCTGTCCAACTTGGACGTGCATTTTATAAGTTATTAGCACGAGAACATGTAAAAATTAGTGCTAGTAAAATAAATAACATCCTGAGATATAGTCTACACATATAATATTTGTCCTTGAAGTTAATCTGCAATGAAAAAAAAAAAAAAAACATATCATCATCCACACTCAACTCAAGCATGTAAGCAATGCTCATAAAAGGAAGGTTTTAAAATAAAATAATTTTAATTAAGATAATATTTTAATTATATTTTAATAATTTTCTTTTCCATTCAAAATGTTCATGGTTACAATTTCATTAAACTTGGCTGAGTGAATTAATTCTTTTGTATTTTAGAAGTCCAACTCATTTAAATGTGTTTTAATTAAAGATAATTTTTGGAATTTAATATTTAATTAAATACCCTTTTAAAACTTTTAATTAATTTTCGAATCTGTTGAAATCAAAATTTTATGAAATTTTTCCCAAGGTGAAAGGTCACCAAAGGAATTAATCTAAATTTTTGGGGTTAACTTAAGTTATTTAATGATTTTTTAGAATTTTCTAACTATGGTTAAATAATTAAATTAATTTATATAAAATTAGTTAAATTTTAGAAAATCATGAAAGATTCTACAAGTATTAAATTGGTTAATTAATGATTTATTAATTAAAACTCTTAACTAATTGGTTAACTAATCAATTTATCAACTAATTTAATTCCCTCTGACCACCCTGATTTCATTAGATTAATCCCAAATCTATGGTTAGGTCCTTAAGGATCTCAATTAGGCCTAGTATTAATTTAATTAAGGGTTTAGGTAAATTAATTAGAGATTACTTAATTAAAATAAATTAATTAATTTGATTAATAAGGGTATTGCAGAAAATTTGGGGGAACCCCCAAATTAAACTCTGAAATTCTTGAAAAAATTGTCAAAGGTCTCCATATACCACATGAGCATCCAACCGAAGTTTGGAGACCAAATTATACCTCATTAAAGTTTAACTAAGGTTTTACAGTTTTTAATCTTTTTGAAATTAATCAAATTTTTTTCATAAAAATTTGGGGCTTTTAATTTTTCTAGGAATGTGCTCACTAAGGGGAGCATTCACTTTGAAATTTTATTTATTATTATTTATTTTTATGTTTCTATAATTATTTAAGTTTTTAAATAATTTTAAAGGACCATAAAAAATGGTATCGCGTCAGCCTCCACGTGAAGGCCGACGCAATCACGCTTTACACATTTTAGTGGCGGGGACTTATTTGGTCCGGTTAATTAAACGACTTGATCACTGTTGCCCATTTCAAACAACGGGAACAAATAGTCGTGATTTCGTCTTCTTCCTCTCACTGGGAGATGAAAGTCGTCCGTATCGGATCCAAAAGGATCAGAGGACCAAGGCTAAGGTTCAAGCCTTGAAATTTAGTTATTAAGCTAAGAAGGAGGAATAAAGAGATTATCTTAAAAACAAACGTAATTAATCCATAATTCAGCAGTGAATAAAGCTTCAAGGAATCCTCAAGAAGACTTCTCCTTCGAAAAGTAGGAATTGAGGAGGGCTTTTTTGCTCTGGAGACCAACACTACCCGCAATCTTATTAGAGTTGGCTATGAGAGGTTGCCAGAGCACAAGGAAATAGACGGAAAGGTGCAGGGAGTTTGACTTGAGCTCTAGAATGTGAGGAGGGTTTTAATTGAGGGAGAAGGATACGTATGTGACGAATTCGAATGCACTGTCTTAAAATGGTTGTGGTGTTAAGGGGGAATGGCCAATTGACCATTCTACTACTATGGGGAGGCTCATTCGATGGTCAGGTGGAAAGTGCTTTCGACCAAAGTTTAGGGGCTTTTTGATTGAGCTAAGGGAGGCTGGGGCGCCTCGGGTTGAGGTCAAGGAGGTGGGATGCAACTAAGGGGAGGCTCAATTGAATGGAGGAGAGATGATATAGTTATGAATGGGGGTTGTTTAAACTCTTTTAGGAAATTGGCCATTTAAGTCAATTGAGTGGCTCGGTTTGCTGGACTAGTACTGGTTTTGTGAAGCTTCCATAATTGGTTGAATTGGTCAAAGGAAAGGATTGAGCCCTACTGCGGAAAGAGTTGGGTTGAGCTGAATTGGGCCATCAGAGTTTGGGTTACTCGGTTTGTGCCCTAGGGTGAGATTGAGTGCGGTTTGAACTTGGGTTAGATTTGGCTTACATTGAGCTTGACTAATTTTGGAATTAACTTAGATCTTTATAGTGTAAAAATTATTCAAAACTAACAAAATTAGAATACATCATTTCTAAATTATATGCATGATAAATTTCAAAACTTTATATCATATTCCATTTCCATCCAACCAAATGTCAAAATTTTCAACATCCCTAAAATAAAAAAAAACCAAAAATTTATTTATTTATTCATTTTGTTAACAATCAGAGAAGCAATATGGAGAAACCTCTCCACCCAATCATCAAATACTAATTTCTTCTTCAAACCAACCTTCTATTCTCCCATTTTTTTCATAAATAACCTCTCAACTTTCAGCAGATAACGCTGAGTATCACTGAACTATCATAGTTTTCTACACTGCATGACATAATTAAGCAATTGTTGGGGCATCTCTTTGCAAAATGCTGAGAAAACCGACCGACCAGGTATCAATCCCATCCACTGTGGGTTGTGTCGCTGCCTCCCTCCTCACTTCTGTCATGGCTATCATATCCCACATCTATCTCCTTGCTATTATTATTGTTTTTATAGCCACTGCTGCTGCCGCTGTCATTCTGCATTGAAACAATCTCAACCCTATGTCGGACCTTCCTCCGAAGATGCAATTGTAGTGTATTAGCGTCGACTCTCCTTTCAACAGTCACCAACCCATTTTTGTCATCAATATGTACCTCTTTTACCCCTGGGCATATATGCAATTATAAAAATATCAGGGATAAAATTGGGTATTCTTAATTTAAAGATAAGTAAAAAAGCAATTTAACTTTATTTGATAAAATAAATAGAATAAAGATTTTTAATTTAATAAGTAAACTAATTACCATTAACGTCGAGAAGAATATCCTTTACTTCCTTGATGCGGCCTTCGCTGTGTAGACTTGTCTTCAGCACCACAGTACAAGCCCCCAACTGACATACAACAACAACAACAACAACAACAACATAACATCAATAATATATATATATATATATATATATATATATATATATATATATATATATATTAACGAAATTCGGTCTTCTCCATAATATATTCTCTTCTCAGGTACTTTAATGCAAATAAAAATAAAAAAAATTTATTGATTTCACCTGCAATTCGTTCAACTCGTTCAGGACGGGTTCAAAAACCCTTTAACTCTCAATATAGTGCTCTCCTTATCGCCAATTACTGCTAGCACTCATAAAATCCAAATAATAATATAATAAATAAAAATAATAATGGCATATTTTTTAAGGACTAATTAAATACCATCATATTTTTTAATATCTGGCTCTATCCTCCGACGGCAGCCTAGACAGTGCATTTTGACTATCCAATCCACGTCCTTCTCAATCAAATCCTCATTAAATCAGCAATAATTCAAACGAATTAAAAAAAAAATTAAACAAAATTAAATTGAAATATAATTTCTTCACTGATCTCACTTACTTTTCTCATCTCTGATTTTCTTGCCCTGCGAGTTCTATATACTGAAGGAAGTGGAGAAGATAATATAAATATATATATATATATATATATATATATATATATATATTTATATATTTAAGGGAAAGAAAGCACGGTATGCTCCTTACGTGTTAATAATCCAAAAAGAAGTTACAAAATGGAGGAGGCAAGGGTGCCGGGACCTCACTACAAAACCCAAAAAGAAATACAAAACACACTCATAGAGGTCCCATTCCCCTCAAACCCCTCCCACCATACAACTCACGCAAAATAAAGAACTCCAAAACAATGAAAAAAAACAAAGCAACAAAACTACCAAAAGCGTGTTAATTGAAAAATAAAGCCCCACAAAAGATCCCTAAAAAGCTGTAGTTGTAACTAAAAGCAGAAGAAGGACAAAATGCAGCAAAGAGCGTGACCAATGAGCAGTAAAAAAGAAGACCCTGCAACATTAAGCATGAAAGACAACCAGGAGAAAATAGCCAGTCCCCGAATAGCTGCCCCAGACAAGGTTGAGACATCATAAAAGAATGGATGAAACTCCACAGAGTTGAAAAAACAGCAGGTTCCAGCATAAGCCACCTCAATCAAAACTATCCCAGGTATGAGAATGCGTATATCTAAAGATTTGAGTTACACCTGCAGAAACCAAGGAAAACGCAAGCTACAGACAGGAACCAACTCCAGGTAGTATAATAAAAACCTAACAGTATAAATAGAATCCTCAGAAAGCAAAAATAAAGACCACAGCACATATAAAATAGCAAGGAATAGACATTAGAACAAGCAGACAACCAAGGTCATATAATGAGGAAATGAAACTAAAAATTTAGGCTAAGTAAACCTGATGTAAGGCAAATTGAGCTAGTCCCCGTGAACCAGGAGAGCAAGCTGACGAGATGGAATGTTGCCAACCAATGGAGAGTGACCTGTATTTTTTGCTATCCAATCCGCAGGACGATTACCCTCTCTATGGATAAAAGTGACAGAGAAATGTACCATAGCTGTGTCAATTAGAGTCCAAATCCTTTTAAAGAGAATAATTAAATTCCAAGGAATATCTATACGTTTAAAAAATATATCAATAAGTTGCTTGGAATCAGTTTCAACCTGTAAAGAGAGAAAATTTAGATTAATGACAGTTTTAATAGCAAGTAACAGTGCCCAAGCCTCAGCCATTAAAGGACAATCAGCCACCACAGGAGAACCAAAAAATGCTAACAGGTTCCCTTGATGGTCCCTAAATAGACCCCCAACAGATGAGTGGGAGCTAGACCAGCTGCCATCTATGTTAGCCTTAATTGTCCCACTTGCAGGCGGCTCCCACTGAACCACAATAGGTTTATTAGTGTGCACAGTAAGCCTTTTTAATAGCTTGAGAGACCTATGATAGGCCAATATTTTAGAGAAAGAAACATCAGGTGAGGGAAAAGAACTATTGTGCTTAAAAGAGTTTCTAGCACACCAAATGAACCACAAAACAACATAGGGGAAATACTTTAGACTTTTCCCAGCTTGGGAAACGCTCCAAACTTTCATACAGTCATGAATAGAAAGGCAGTGAAACGAAACCATTCCAAAAGCATTAGCCAGCCTATTCCAAATATGCTTAGAGTAAATACAGTTAAAAAATAGGTGGGAGGAGGATTCCTCAGCATTCTTACATAAAACACACATGGAGGCCAATCTTAAACCTTTTAATTTTAAAATATCATCCAGAGGTAAAATACCAGAAAAAAATCTCCACAGGAAGAAGGATATAGAAGGGGTAAACATGGAATCCCAAATCCCAGCCCCCCAACTCAACTTAGTAAAAGAATTAAACTTTTGATATAAGTGTTTACTAATGGAGAGATGAGGAGGCTTCTTCCAAACAGGCTTGTCAGCAATAGTAGCATTTATAGGAATTTGGTTAATAAACTGAGCAGAATCCTGCCCCACCAACTCCCTGATCTTGCTCATATCCCACTGCCCCATGTTCCAACAGTCAGAAATCAATAGGTTGCTCTGGTCAGAAGGATGAACCTGCCAATTTAGATTGGGGACACCCCAATTATCATGCCAAAATGAGATCTTCCCCTCCCCAATATCCCAAAAAATAGCCTTAGAGGCCTCCAACCTGATTTTTAAAATAGTTTTCCAAATTTTGGAGTCCCCACTCTTCCAAGTAACCTTAGTAGGATGAACATTTTTACAATACTTAGCATGCATGAAATTAGCCCAGATAGACTCCCTTAATCTGAATTTGTACCACAGTTTACACATATTTATATCAACAATGTGAGACAACTCTTTAAAGCCCAGGCCCCCAGAATACTTGGGCTTACACAATTTCTTCCAAGAGAGCCAATGCTTCTTAGAACCACCCCCCTCCCATAGGAAGGAGTTGAAAATTTTCTCCAGTCTATCAATAGAACTCTTCTTAGCATTGAATACTTGAAGAGCATATAGAGGAATGCTATGAAGCACACTGTTTAAAAGAGTTAAACGACCCCCAGTGGAAAGAAAAGTGTTTTTCCAGTTATTGATCTTCCCCTTAACTTTATCTAAAACGTCATCCATCTGTATTTGCTTACATCTACCTTTTAGAAGATTAACACCTAAATATTTAATAGGCAATTTAGCAATTTTGTAACCAGTGTAGTTGGTAGCCCACATGAGATGTGAATGGGATAAATATTTGCTAAAATACATATGACATTTGTCCTTGTTAAAGGACAAACCAGAAACCTCTTCAAAAATATTCAAAATTTTCATGATATTTCTAATACTTGATTTAGAGGCATTAGAAAATATCATAATATCATCTGCATAAGCCAAATGAGTGACCTGGTAATGGGCTTTGTTAAAATACTGAGCAGAAGCATGTACATGTTGAGTGTTCAGCAATCTGGAAAGATAATCAAACACAATAATGAAAATAATAGGAGACAAAGGGTCTCCCTGCTTGATGCCCCTCTTAGCAGAGAAGAAACCATATGTATTCCCATTAACCAACACACTGTAGTGATTATTGGAGAGCCATCTTCTAATAAGTTGGCAGAAATTAGCATTGAAACCTCTAGCCACTAAAACATTAATGATAAAATCCCAATTTAGCGTGTCAAAAGCCTTTTTAATGTCAAGCTTAATAATAAGATTACCCCCCTACATTTCCTATCCAGATCCTCTAGAAGTTCTTGGGCAAGAAGAATGTTATCAGTAATTTCCCTCCCCTTAATAAAAGCAGATTGATGGGGAGAGATAAGACGATTGAGGAGAGGTTGAATTCTAGCCACCAAAAGCTTGCTTATAACTTTAGAAATAACAGATGTTAAAGAGATGGGTCTAAACATACTCCAATCCGACTTGTCATTCCCCTTAGGAATGAGCACAATAAGAGCAGCAGAAAAATAATTGCAAAGGTCCTCACCCATAAAAAAACTTTGAACAGCCCCAACCACCTCCTTTTTCACAATGTTCCAGCAGCTAATATAAAAGGAGGGAGTAAAGCCATCAGGGCCAGGGGCCTTGTTAGTTTGTAAAGCTTTGAAGACATTATATACCTCCTCTTCAGAAGGTATATCAGTAAGGCAAAGGGAGGAGATATAATGTCTATCATCATTAAATAAATTTACATCTATACAAGAAACCTGAAGATGGCTGGAAAATAAGGTAGAGAAAAAGTCAACAGCACTATTCCCAATCTCCACAGCATCAGTGAAAATATTCCCCTCCCTGCCCCTAATTTGAGTAATGGTGTTATTATTGATCCTGCTTTTAATGGAAGCATGAAAATAATCGATATTTCGTCACCTTTAAGGAATTTGATGTCATGAGCTTTTTGCATAAGTAGATCTTCCTCAAGAGCTATGTCGGACAATAAGTTGCTATGTGCCCGAGCCAACTCATTCACTCGTTCGACGAGTCATAGTAACAATAGATTCTAAACCATTCACAATGTTCAAAGAGTTAGCAACCCTACTGTGTATATTACCAAAAACATCAAAATTCCATTTTTTCAAGCCATACGTCACTTTCTTATGAAGTTGCCAAAGAACATACCAAGGAGTGCCACAGTTTTTAGGCTGCCACAAAGATCTGATCAGCTCACTAAAATTAGGATGAGTGGCCCACATATTTAAAAATTTAAAGGGTTTCCTGGTTGGTTTAGAATGAAAAGCAATTGTCAATAAGAGTGGGTTATGGTCAGAGGAAGCATGACTTAAGTGCTGGACACGCGCAAGGTGGTAACCGTTAAGGAAAGAGGGGTTGCCAAAGAATCTATCCAACCTTTGAGAAAGTAAACCCCTTCTCCAAGTGAAAGGGGGACCTATGTAACCCATGTCAAAGAGACTAGCTTGAGACATACAATCACATAATTTGTTCATAACATTAGTAACCAAATTTGCACCCCCTCTCCTTTCAGAAGGGGACATGATCATGTTAAAATCCCCCCCCCCCCCACACACCAATTATCAATAATAGTATTCCCTATAGCAATAATCTTATTCCACAGAAGGAACTTTTCAGCAAGAACAGAACTAGAATAAACAAAAGTCAGCCACCCCTTATAGGAGTCAAAAATGTAATTGGCTAAAACAAACTGATTATCATCCTCAATGATATGAAAATTAACATTTTTTTCCAAAAAACCCATATTTTGTTGTTTCTATTACAGTAATGTAGATAACGAGGAAAACATGCAAGAATTTTATTTCTATTAGTGGTTACCATAGGTTCCAAAATAGCAAAAATGTCTAAATGATGAGACCTACAAAGATGTTTCAAAAGCTTAAGGGAGTGAGGGTCAGCCACTCCCCTAATGTTCCAAACCATAATATTAAACATAGTGTTTTCCACTCCTTCTAGTTACCCTAGAAGAAGGGGGTAAAGTTTCATTCTCAGAAAAACTTGAAATGTCAGGCTCCATGGTAATTCTTTTACCTAAATTTTGTTTCTTATTTTTCTTCCTATTAGATCTTTGAATGATCCATTCTGATTCCATATCAGAGTTAGCTTCGATGACTTTATTGGATAATTCCTTCTGACTATGTTCAACGTCAGAGTTACATTCAACGTTTAGAGACCTAGTAGTAAAGCCTTGTGTGGGCCTAGGCATTGTCCTATTCAGGGGGGGTCAATAGCTTGATTAGGATCAGCAAAATGAGGTTGGACAGAATTTTCCAGATGATTCACTTCATCAGAAATAACAATGGGTTCAATAGAATTAGCAGTTTCAGTTGTACTGTAAGGAAAAGGTTTTTCTAAACATGAAGTGTTACTAACAGGTAGGTGTATTTGAATGCTTTGATCATCATCAACAGTTAAGGATTTATCTTTTGTAGAACTGTGCTGTGAGGGAAAATCTTCAGCCAAAGCCACATCCCTAACCTGCCCAGTCAAATCCTGACCACTGTTAGTTTTCTCTAACCATGATGGTACACTAACAGGCAAGTGTATATGTATGCTTTGATCGTCATCCACATTTAAGGATTTATCTTTTGTAGAGCTGTGCTGTGAATGTAAATCTTCAGCCAAGGCCACATCCCTGAGTTTCACAGTCATATCATGACCATTGTTCTCACAAAGTGGGGTTTCCATAGCAGTATCTAAAGCAACAAAATGGTTATTTAAGTTAAGGGGGGCATGTTCAACCAAAGTCATAGCAGGTGAGAATATAACAGGGGTAGGCTGAGCATCATCATGTAACTCAGTGCCTAAGTTGGGAGGTGCAGGGGTGTTGTCCACAATACCCTCAATTGGAGGGATGGTGGGTATATATATATATATATATATATATATATATATATATATATATATATATATATATATATATATATAGTGAGACCAAGAGATTTACTTATTAATTTAGGTATTATGTGCATGCATCTCATGCAATGGTTACATGCATCTTTGTATTAATTGATAGGGCTTTAGTGTTATGCATGTATGTAATTTTTTATAATTATATCATTCAAATATTTCACATCACATCAATAAATTTATTATTTTAATCTTTTAAAAGTAAAATCTATACCCTGTTAGTCCTAAATATTAAAGTTTAGATGCTAAATATAAAAATACATAAGAATTAAGTGGCATGAAGGTAAATATTCCAAAAGTTTTCCTTTGGGAGATTTTATGTAATCTTATATACATAATACATTTCTAGCAGGCTGGATTATATTTGTGAATGTCTTAATAATTTTAATTTATTGTCTAATAATGTTATTATATTGATGAATAATATATGTGTATAGTAAAGGATACACATATAAATTGTTTTCCTCATAACCTTCTGATTAAATTTTTAAAGAAAATAATTTTTTAAACAATTACTTTGGGATAAATATAATTTTTTATTATTTTTTGCAATCTAAAGTTAAAATTTCAATAATATAATTAAATAATTTTGGAATACAAGAATGTCTATTTAGAGCTAATAATAGAAAGTAATAGAAGAAAATACATGAACAAATATAAACAAAATAATTAAGATATATTACAATAATAATTATAATTTTGGTTAGGAAAGGATGTAAATTGTTGAATTTATTAAAGTTCAGTGTACTAAAAATTATTGCACATGGAACTAATCGTAAATAGATTCAAAAATTTCAAATTTGTTATACTAGAACTATCGGAACAAATCTCGAAGAAAACGAACTACATAAAATAAAATAAGATGCTTCCATCAAGGGTAAATAATCGACCGACACATCTGAGCAAAGCAGGTGAATTAATAATTGAATTGTTTTGATTTTTTGATTTAAACCTAAACTTGGTTTGGGGAAGGCATTAGGTGAACTCAAACCTAAACATGGTGGCCTAATTGTCTTTTGATTTGATTTATTATTATTATTATTATTATTATTATTTTTGTTAGGATTTTTTTTCTCTTTTAGTTTAGGGTTTTCGTACGAAAGATAAACCCTCTCTTTACCTTAGAACTAGCCTCATACCCAATGGGTTTCTACTAAACCAAAGAGGGTGTAGGGGTTGTCAATAGGTCATCACAGGGATTCCTAAGAGGCTAGGACTCTGGGCTCCATGGGTTGCCTAAGGCATCTTCCACCTACAGGAATACAACTTGGGCTTCTATTAGTTCCAACCTTCATCATCTCAAACAATAGTTGGGGATTTAAGCATAACCTTATGAAATCCTAAGTGAATGTAGAGTGAGTTTGAAGTTCTAAGTGTATGTTGGTCCCATTTCCACTAGGAAACTCTAAGGCGAGATCATAGGCTTCTTTGGGAGAAGAAAGTCAATATGGGGTAGTCAAGTATCTACCCATGATCATACAGCCCATCCTAGAGCTACAATAGTCCCATTTATGATTTGGTTTTGTGGATATTTTCAGTTAGTGTTCTAGTAATTTGGGATTCATCTTATTGAGGTTCATCCTCGCTCTGTCATTTTATTGAGATTGGTCTTCATTCTGTCGTCTTGTTGAAGTTCATCCTTGCTCCATTGTCATGTTGAGGTTCATCCTCTCTTTGTCTTTAGACATGCCAAGCATCCATGCTTACTAACAAGGACTATCCCAACTATAGAATCAAAAAACAAAGAAAATGTCATATGTTTACTACGCCACATGTAGAAGAAATTATTATTCACAAGAAAGACAAGAAACACAAACATCACACAAATTCTATTTGAACCTAGCACTACGTTACAACACCAACCCCCTTATCCTACTTGGACATGCTAATGTATGGGAGCACATAATAGCAAGCATTTGCATAAAATATAATTAGTTTAGCACGATAACCTATAAATACTAGTGCTAGTAAGAGAAATAACATCCTAAGATGTAGTCTACATATATAGTATTTGTCCTAAATGTCCATCTGCAATGAAAAAACACATATCATCATGCACACAGTGTGTAGCATGTAAGCAATGCTCATAAAAGAAAAGCATGCACAATTACCATTGAACTAATATAAGTCTATATTAGTGAACTAGATAAATCTTCTAGAAGTGTGGTGTGTAAGATATTCATTCTATTCTCTTTGTTTCAATTGTTATTCAAGTTTAAGGTTTATTTCATTACAATGTTATGGTTGAAGTTTTAGTTGTTTAAATGTTGGCTAAGTATTTATTATTTCTTTTTATTTTAGTTTGTTTTATTTTTATTTAATATTATGAAGTTTGTTGTGAAAGTGGAACCCATCTTGCCGAAGGTCTTGCTACCTACAACTCCCTAGTTCTAGAAAGAATGGGCACCTCGGTCGGGGAAGCTTTAAGTGGTTTAAAATCGACAAATCATTAACTTAGGATTCCAGAGTACTTTCCATGGAATCACAAGTGTGTTGGTATAGGATTTGAACTCCTAAGAGCCCCTAACAAACCCTCACCCCCCTAAAAAATATTAAAGTGGAACTACGAACTCCGCAATAACCCTGAAATAACTCCGAAACAACCTACGTTGTGTTATTTTTGGGAGATTGAAGTGGCATATATTGGTTTCTCTTCAATAACTCTGAAATAACACCGCAGAGGTTATTTAGATGTTATTTAAATGAAATATATGAGTTTCTCCTCAATAATGACGAAATCACCCAGAAATAACCCCGAAATAACCTCCGCGGTGTTATCTCGAGGCTACTGAAGTGGAACTGTGGAAGTTATTTCGAGGTTGTTGAAGTGTAATATATGGGTTTCTCTTCAATAACCCCGAAATAACCTCCGCGGTTCCACTTCAATAATACTGAAATAACCTCCGCGATGTAGCATATATGGCGACCTATTTTTGGAGTCCGCATGTTGAGCTATATCCAGAGTTGACATTTAGAAAGTGACAAATGTAAAAAGATATTAATTACGATTGTTCGTATATGTGGATAACCAATCAGACAAGAATACACTCAGGGTGTACTACATCTTCTTCTCTCTAATTGAATGTACCCACATACAGACTTGCGTGATATTTTCTCGATAAATGCAATAAACTCTTTTGCATTGAAAGCCCATAGACTAGACTTAAATCAATTTTCTTTTGACTTTTCAAATACGAAGTCAAAACTACTCAAAATATTGACTTAGTTTGATTCTCAGGAGTCAAATTTATTTGGAATATTAAGGTCAGCGAAACTTGTGGTGGATGGATAACGCCAAGCTTTGCCTTTACTCACGACTGTTGAATCATTGATCTTGTTAATCAGCCAACCCTATTTTCAACTAATTTATAATGAAAATGATTATGTTGATAAGTCAAATTTAATGATACAAAAAATGTCATGATTCGAAGACCTAAATCAATCATTCAAAAGTACAATTGGAGACATCAAATGATATTATGACTGGATGAAATTGATAAGTAATCATATATACATATATATATATATATATATATATATATATATATATATATATATATATATATATATATATATTAGAAGAAAATCGATATTTGGCAGTGGCTCAAATATCGATTTCTCATGCGGTAAGTCATGTGATGAGAAGCCCCACGCCAGTACCTAACTATTCGACCCCCCACGCACCACAGGGGGATCGAACCCTCGCCAGAAGAGACTTACAGTGACCCCGCCACCAACTGAACAAAGCTTGCGACACACACACACACACACACACATTTCTTGACATATTTAGTAAAATTTATTAGGGTAAACATTAAAAAGTATAAATAATACATTTTTAGCTATATGATATTTAAAATTTTGCACATTGAAATGCGAAAAAATTGCCTTAAGCAATCAAATATGGCAAGATAATAAAGCCAAATTTGAATCATTATTTCATTACAAAATTCCAGATTCAATTTAAATTTTGATTGATGGTTAACGCGCTTATTTCATTTAAAATCGATGAACTCGTCATCCTAAATGGCGTAAATAAAATCTCTCATTAGCAACATGGCGTTGCGTGGTACAGTGATTTTGTCAATTTTATTTTTTTCTTTAATTTTGTCATCGTTTAATAATAAATTTTTAAAAACTATATTATTAAAATTTGTACAATAATAAATGATTAAAGATGATCAACCATGACTACCCAATGGAATGTCCTACTTTTGTTAGAAATGCCTTAAGTTTCCCCACTAGGAATATATAAATAAATCATGATTCCAAACATTCAAAAGCACCAACATCGTCACCAAACATCAATGACCTTTGTCATCAATCAACATCAATGCATACGATCGATCAAAGCTAACACATGCTTTTGAATAACGTCTATCGTCGACCAAAGCCAATATTTGCCATCACCATCATCGGAAGCAGTACGACTACTAATGTCTAACTCTTAATTTCTTGATCATTAGTTTCTTTCCCCTCCTATAATGCTTAACAACCAACATTCCTATCATTCCATCATTCAACGCTTACTAATGTTTGGCATCTATCTAGCACGGACATCTTACACCTTAATTCGTGGTCGCCAATCTCCCCTCCTGTAAAGAGAACAATCAAGCATACCTTCAATCATTATCTAAGGTTCATAATCAACCATGATCTGCACATATTAATGTCCAACATATTTTGGGCATTGACATTCAATGCTCATCTTTTTAGTCGTCATACTCCCATCCAATAATCACAACAACCAAGCAGACATCAAACAATACAAAACAAATCATCGCCGAACACTTGCTAAGGACCAACGTAAGCCGAGGCTAGAAATTTGATGCTATAAGCTACCAACATACAACGCCTACGTTCAGCATCACATATTTCTCCTTTTCAAAGGAGGAAATAATACAAACACCCATCATTGCCTTAGACATCTCAAAACTCCTATTTCTCCACCAAAAACATAATCAATAATTTATGTTTATTATATTGTGCTAAATTCATTCACAATTATAAGAAAATGCACATTTATAAAACACGGCTCACAAGTAGCATTATGTCGGAATGGACCGCATGATTTTCTCTAGTCCCAAAATTTCAAGGCAAGAAATCTCACATCTCCTATAAGCCACTTCTAATTTACCTATGTGCAAGATTTTCATGAAGAATTGAAATGATAAACTCCTCCTATTCTAATATTCCAAGTCAACTTAGTTAAGTATTCATAACGTTCCTCTTGATTTGTATTTTCTACTTAAGTCTCCCACCATGAAAACTATCCTACATAGCTCCATTGATTGATTAAACAATTAAATTTCAAGGGATTCCAAATAGGAAAAAAAAAAACTCATTATTGTGTTGAAAACATGAAGACAAAAGCGAAGAACTCAAGAAAACTTTCTGCAGCACAAGCTCTACTCAAACTAGATTTTGATGTAAATGCTATAAGAAAAACAATAAGAAGATTTACATACATATCACTTAATTCCTATGTATTTACATATCTAACTTCAATTTTACATATATCCCAACTCATCTATGCATGAAAATATGTATTTCTCTTTTAAAAGCTAAAATGGTGGTACATTTGATGTGATATGAAAGCTTTGGATAGTAAAAATGTAAAAGGTAGAGTTTAGGAGTTAGATATGTAAATACAAAGGAATTGGGTGGGTATGTATGTAAATGCTCCAAAAAATATATCATAACAGAAATACAAAAAAAAAGAAAAAAAAGAAGCTATTTACGGTCATCAAGTTACTTCTTATAATCAGAAGTAGCAACGAAACTTTCATATTGACTGACTTTCATTACCTTAACTACAGAATTCCAATTCTCGGTCTGCTCTTTCAGCGGACTTCTGTGCATCTTCACATGGCGGCTTACTAATGTTCTCTGGGGTACATTCAGGAATTCCAGCACATCTCTCATCTTCTGTAGGTGACGAGATCCATAATTAGAAGCTAAAAAACATGAGGGGGGATTTCCATAAATAAGACTAAATTCTTTTATAATTACATATCAAATATCTAAACTTTTATATTTACTTGTATAGCACACTAATCTCTATATATTATCAAAAGCTATTATACATAAAATGGCGTTTCAAATAGCTTGATATTGTTTAAACAAATATGAAATTCTGAAGGGCATTAAAAAGTTTTGTATTGCTTACAGTTTGATTCTGAACAAGATCCTCATAATATAGAACCATGTGGCGGCAGTTCTTGAAGTTTTGCAAAGCTTCAGCATACCAGTTGTTCATGTCTTGCATTGTACTCATTAAATGTTGAATATCTATCTTGGGTTTGAATCTTGCAAGAGTATCTGCCTTTTTGACCATCTAATGTTAGGAAAGAACTTATTCAGAATCAGTTTACTGCAATTTATTCACAAATTTTCTTTCCAGAAAGCTTCTCTTTTGCATGCAAATAATTAAATCATAAAAATCAGTTTTTTTTTCTTAGAACCGAAATCTATTAGAATGTGGCAGTCGTAAAGAACTTATAATACCCAAAACGGCTTTAAAAAAAACCAATTTCTACAGTAATTTTTAGAAACAGTAACTGTCCCAAATGGACCAACTGTCGAAGATGATTTCTCCTGAGTAGAAGGATTGCGGAGACTCCCCTACGATTGAAGTAGTCAACAATATCTTCATAATGATCCATCAGTCCCTACAATGGAAAGATTGTAAAGAAGAAACCTTTTAAAAATTTTTCAAAGGGTATGAGGATAAGTGTCTTTCATGTTGGGATAGAAACATCAATGCCTATGATTGAGAAAATGTAATTTTCATCTTCAACATTTTAGATGTTAGGGGCATTTACATACATACCACACAATTCTTATGTATTTACATATGCAACACCTCAACTTTACCTTTTTACATTAATACCACCAAAATCTTTTCATATCACATTAAAAATACCACCATTTTAACTTTTAAAAAGTGAAATACATCACTTTATGCGTTGCAAGGTGGCATGCAATTAAAAATTGAAGTTTAATTGTTAGATATGCAAATACATAGGAATTGAGTGGTATGTATGTAAAACTCATTGTCTTCAATCGACAAATGGATATCTCCAAATTCAACAAAATCTCTCTTTTGTTGAATTTGAAAAGCGTAATAAGGAAATTTTAAGCCCTGTTTTTGTAAGGGCAATAGCACCATTATATACTTAAATTGAGTTAACTTGAATCATCAAATAACAAAATTTTAATCTATTATAAATTTAGTTTCCATCTGTTCAAGTAAAAACAATGAAAAATGAGGTTATTTATATCTTAATCTTTTAACAGTGAGAGTCCTAAGAAATTGATTCCTCTCCTAAAAACTAACAAAAACATCCTAGCATCAAGTTTTAAAGTTGCACAATTATCCCAAACACAGATAAATAACCCTCAACACAGAAGATGCTAGATTTTCTACATCAAAAATCAAGAATGGAAAAAACATGATGCCTAAATAAAGAATGACAAATACTTGTATCCCGATAAAGCCAAAAAGCAAGACAAATTTGTTATTCACCCATTCAAGGGTTGAGATAATACTCCATAAGGTTAAAATATACATAAATGGCTTGATCATTTATTGGTTGGATTCAATCCCTCGATGGATTACCATGAACTCAAGAGCTTTGCCTGAGGTGACTTCAAAGATGCATTTGGTTGGATTGAATCAAATTATGTAATGTCGAAGGAAATGGAAATACTAATCAAGGTTGGAGATATATTATGTCATTTCAAATCCTTTTATTTGCATATCATCGTCATAAACCTCCATGATGCGCCTTATGAGGCCCTTAAAAATGTTTTATAGAAAGCTAAATGGATGGCTTCAATATCTAAGCTAAAGGGCATGATCCAATAATAATATAATCCTTTATCAATTTGGAAGGGGGTGACTTCTTAGACTAAAAGGTTCATTTTGAATTATTGTAACACAAGGGTCCATAAAGCTAAGCATATGATTCTTGAAAGTGGCATTGTCCATCTGATTTATGCAAGGAGAGAATAACAATCATTCAGATTATGTAATAAACACCATTTTCTAAGTCATGTTGGCCTTTTTGATCATGACAATATTTGCCAACTAGGCAAAATGATGTACTTCATGGATGAACTTTGCCTTCAAAAGTTTATTGACATCTCATTTTATTGCTTCTAAGCAATCTGAAACCTTTTTTTTTTTAATGATAATAAGCCTGATTGTTGGATCAATTTTAAGAGACCGCGTGATTATCTCAACTATAATATCATGATTCTTCATTGGGCTCAAGAAAAATGTCTAAACATTTACATATGAAGTCTCTATACTCCTACCTTTCCTCATCTTAGAGTAAGGATCCAATTTTATGCTCCTTTAACAATGAAATAGTAACCAAAACCTTAATGTGAGTGGCATTTTGCAATTCTCCTACTCTTTGAGGTTAAAATTGTTAACGTTAAGCACACAAAGAACATGGGTAAGCTTTTCTATAATAATTGTGCCATATTTTTGTTTCCCACAACATAGTGGTTCCAATAAGGATCATAAAATTCAGCTTCACATAAATGACATAACCAAAAGTGTTGAAAATTTGACTAGAGGGGCCTCCCAAAGACATTACTATGGCTTGAATCAAATTTGGCTTTCACAAACTAGATCGAGTCACTTGTCAAGGAAATTTTTTGAGTGTAACAGAGTAATAGTCCCTTCAACTCTCATCAGATGATAGTCTAACTTATACAACAGTCCCTTTAAGCTGCTAGAGTCTCTGAAACTAGACCAAATTAAATAGAGTTGAATATCGATGGAAATCCCATTGACAATCAAAATCCACTAGGCATTGAAGCATGTGTTGCTAATACCGGCATCAATAACAAGCACTATTTCGAGGCCAGAGTTATCTATATTATGGAGCAAAAAGCAAGAGACTTGTTCGACACTCTGTACAATGATCAAACTTTACATGATAGTAATATTCCAATCACAACCTCAATTTAACTGACAACTTAGCCTGCTACTACTTTTGCAGTTATTGCCTTTCAGTTGGATTAGTGTCAGCGCAGACTTGTTGGTCTTGGGAAAAACAAGTAAAGTACCCTTCTCGAATCAATTTCTCAATGTCCTCCTTTAGTTAGTTGCATGACTCAATGATATGCTCACCTCTCCGATGAAAGTGGTTGTATTGACCCAAACATCCAGAGTTTGCCTTTAGTGGTTATAGCTGATTACAAGTCTCCTCATCCTAAATGTAAAATAGAATGTTGATGTTGAACTTGCTAAGAAGACTATACTCTTATTTGGGCTCATGATGTTGTTAAGGTGACAATGGAGGGAAACCTTAATTTGTTGGTTGCTCGTGTTTTCTTCATTAGATAATTATGCAGTCTTTTCCTAAACATTCTTGTGTTTCTATGAAGATTGTTTGACTTGCTTCCAATTGGTGTAAAATAGAATGTTGATGGTTATAGCTGATTACAAGTCTCCTCATCCTAAATGTAAAATAGAATGTTGATGTTGAACTTGCTAAGAAGACTATACTCTTATTTGGGCTCATGATGTTGTTAAGGTGACAATGGAGGGAAACCTTAATTTGTTGGCTGCTCGTGTTTTCTTCATTAGATAATTATGCAGTCTTTTCCTAAACATTCTTGTGTTTCTATGAAGATTGTTTGACTTACTTCCAATTGGTGTTAAAACCCTCATTGACTGTAATTTGGGTCTCAAGACTTTGAATGAGGTCTACATAGTGACAGACTTCATCATGCATTTGTGAGAATTAAAAAGAAAAAGCTATAACAAAAGGCCTCACAGAAAACTCTCTTATAGCAACTTAAGGTCCTCCCCCGAATTTTGTAGGCCACCAAGATCAGGTGTCTCAAGTCAAATGATTGATTTCTAATATGATGAGAATTTCAGTAAAAGAGTCTTTGTCATAAAGATTATTAGAAATGATGCATCTCTAGTTAAGAGAGCAGAACCAAGCAACAAAAACCGATCCTTAGATATAAAGATGGATACAAGAATTTCATGAAAAGCATAGTTTAAATATTTTCAAAAAAATATCATGAATCATAATTATATTTATTGGTTGCAATATCTGCATCACTAGGAATCCCAAGCAATGCTAATCATTAAAATAGAAGAAATCAAATTTTATCTCAAGTGTTAAGGAAAACAAACAACAAGACTAAGCTATTTCTAAACATATTTGAATTAAGATCGAGGATCATCAAACAACAATGCATGCTAGAAAAGTATTGTCCTGATTAGTATCAAAAAATTACCCACCCTTTCACTTCACAAAAAACTTAGCGAGCGAAAACTTGCAACTTTTGCATAGGATGATGATAGTGCACAAATGGGCTAAGCATGCCTAGTGCTCATAAAGTATCGATCTTACATGATACTCCTCATTCAGCACACCAGCTTTGAACCCAAACAAATTGAATGGATTAATAAGGGCCAACACCGGGTTGTAAAAAATTCCCCTTTTTTTTAGAAAAATTTACACAAATGGGCTAGGGTTCACATTGACATAATGCACAAAAGTAGCAGGTTTGGAATCTCACAAACATTAAAACTATGAATGGAAATCTCTACATTTAATTTTGTAAGAAGCATCACATGAAGCATTAAATTATTTATAATTTATATAGTTTCTTTTCATTGGTTTGTCCATTTTATTTGTAATTTTTATTTGCAAACAAAGTCAGTGATGATCGCGAAGAATGGTTTTAATGATCTTTTTGTTTTATTTTCTAACCCTAAGTTAGTTCATGTGATTTGACATGATTTCAATTTTGATGCAATTTAAAATAATAGCTGAATTCATCATAGTCAATTTTTTTGCAAGCCAGCCTGATTGATGTAGCACCCTGAACGGCTGGCTTTGATCCTATAACTGGATTTATGTAATTATTCACTTGAGGCTTTTAAAATCAGGTTTGGTGACTTCCGGTTCCTCCTGCAAATTTTTTTTCCTGTGATGCAAAGCAATTAGAAGTTGTTAAGCACATAATTTGTGCATGGGGGACTTTCAGCTTGTAGGTAAGCCTTAATAAAAATGGAAATTTTTAATCTCTTGGGAATTAATCCAAATGCATAAACTAAAACTTTCTCAATCTTATTTATTACATGGGATTATGAGGAATCAAAATAGTGGTTAAAGTCATGTAATTAGAAAATTTTTAGTTTGAATATCATATCATATCTTTCTAATGTTAAATCATTTGAGTGCAAGCTGATAGTAAGTTTCCACTGAGGGCAATACAAATTCAACTATCATTTTCTAGGAAGGTATCTCCTTATACTAATGTATGGACTGATTCTTTTTTATTGGATAAATTTGTTGCTAGATGTATTCCATATATAAAAATTATTATTGGCTTATTTAATGATTTTGATCCAAAAGTGACATCAAAAATCTATTTTTTCAAAACTAATTTGATGTGCAAACTTATTTTATTTGTTTCCAATTTGTTTGCTAAAATTCTCTGATTTTATTGGATCGCTTCATTATTAATTGTTCTTAAATTCTAGTATCATGTATTTTCATTAACAGAAATTTGTTGGATTAACTAACGAATTGCAACATGTGAATATACAATTTTCCCTTACATAAATGCATATTTCACATCAAATTGATTGCATTAGAAAATCTTAACCCTGAATCACCTTGCATTAACCACTGAAAAAACTGAAGTTAATATTTCCATTTGAAGCTCCATCTTCCATAAAACGTTCAAAACCAAGGCAGTGCTCCTAAAAAATGACAACAATGGGGATCAAATAGATCATAAATTGTGTGCTTTTATTGTTTTTGCTCTCTCAAGCATTGCTTTTAATCCTCATAGTAAGCGAAGCCAGACAAGAAAAAGAAGCAATTTTATTTAAAAGCATAATGTAATAAACCAACCTAACTAGTATCATGTACAAATTGCGTCAAAAGAAAAATGTAAAAATAAAATTACACATTATACCTGATTTAGCATCCACTTGAAACCAACAGCAGCTGTGCAATGCCTTTTAGAAGCACTGCTATTCCAATCAAGATTGTATACTTAGTTCAATATCCTTGTAATCATAGTCATGTTTTTTTCTCATCTCATTTTTATAAAAGATCTCTCCATGTGAGCTAACATGTTCATGGCTATTGAGCAAAGTGTCAAACCATCCGCTTCCTGACCTCTGCATTGACGCAATTGTGACGAGACGAACCGGCGTGCACGAGCATTCTTCCCTGAAATCAAAGAATAAATCAACACCCAAAATTCTATGAAAATCTATATGAAAATCAGTGGAAAAAGTATAATTCAATACCTGTATAAATTGTGGGCTTGGGGTAGTTGACATAACGAAGCTCTGATTCTGAAAATGTGGCATAATGACAAGTGTTTTCTGTTAGTTTGGCTTTTTCTGTATGAGGCTCACTGTGTTCACGGGTTTGCTTCAAACACACAAATCATATGTAAATGCTATAGAGTATTACAGCAGCTAGGACCACTATCCTTAACACTGCTGGTGATTTCTTGGGAGCTTTTATAATGAGGCTACTGGTATCCTGCATCAGAGATAGATGAGAGAAACAAAACTAAGAAAAGTTGATACCTTGTTTGCAACAGAGAAAACTCAAATTCTAAAAATGAAAAAAAAAAACACGCCCCAAACTTCATTTAGTAATAAAAATTACCAGAGAAGAGTACATTCGAATCTAGAATTCGATGTAATGTAAGCCACATTGAGACACAACAGATAAGGAAGAAGAAAAGGGTTGGGGATTCATTGGACAGAAAATGCGTTGTCCCAACATATAAGTATGTAGGTACATGTATCTACCTATGTACATGTACATACGTACGTACCTACCCTACCTACTTACCTATACATACATACACTTGTACCTATAAACATACACACATACCTCTGCATAAATACACACACACACACATACATACATACATATGAAAATGATGAGCAAAAACTTATAAAATATATGCATGGATTTTCAGACGGGTATTTCTGTAATTAAATATTATCTCTCACTAATTCCTTCCTTACATATTCTGAATCATTTCCTGCATCAAAACAGGTAAAAACAGTTGAGGATCTCGTGATAAAGCTAGCTAGCAACATCAAAAAGCTTCAGGTATTCTAATTACAAAAAAAAAAAATTCTATCATATATCTTAATAGTAAGATTATAAAGTTCATTAAACTGCAAAAAATTTTTCAGGAAGTCAATGAGGAGATCAAGGCTATTATTAAGAACAACATACAAAAAGACAATCATTCGAGCATTTTAATCAAGTGTATCGATGGCCAAACGAATCATAAATTTGGACTGCTTCCAGATTTTAAGCAAAGAATGGATAAGGACATGGATGAAATGGGAATTAAGGCTCACGCAATCAAAATGATATTAGAAGAAATTGATTTTCATGTAAATCATAGTATTAGTTCATTTTGGTTTTGATTAGTGTGATTGTTCTATTTTATTTTTATCATATTTATTTTGCTTTTTAGAACTTGGAGAACAGGAAGAATCCTGGTTCTGGGAAGGGGACTGCTGTTGACAGATTAAGAAAAGCCATGACTGTGTAAGTTTTGACTTATTTAGCTCTGAAAGATTGCTTTTTTTGTGTGCTTTTAATCAGCCTTGAATTTCATTTATTTCAGTTAATTGAAGAAGAGATTGAGGGATAGAGTGAATGATTTTCAGGTATTTAAGTAAATATGCTTTTCTGACATTATATTTCATGCAAAAATTAGTTACTGAAATGTTCAGAACACTTGACAAAAATAAAATCTAAGGCAAAGTATACAAGAGGAGTACAGAGAAATTGTGCAGAGAAAGTTTTTCAGAGGTGCAGATCTCACAATATGAAAATATATATCTTTTATTTGCAAAAGAATTAAAATTTGCATCTTTTGGTTTGCAAACTTTTGCATTTAACAGTCAAAGGAACAGCACCTGCTGAAAAAATATTAAATGTTAACAGAAAAACACACACATTCATAAAAAGGGAAAATTTTATCTCAAGCTCTCAACACCTCGGCTCTCATAAATCGAAGGGACTCTCTAGCATTTCATATGCATAAGGGTTCCTTGTGTACCGCATAACTCGGTTTCCCCAACGATCACATGCGATGAACTGTGGGATTTGCACTAATATAGGCCAGTCAGGGCCTGCTTGCAAAAATCTCAAAACGGTTGTGTCATTGGAACTGAAGCAAAAATCACCATCAACATTAGCGGCTTTCATTCTTCACGCAGTCTTTTCAGCCAATTTGGGATTTCCTTCATATTTTCATCAGTCAAATCCAGAAGCCGAAGAGAATCGAGTTTCTCCACACAATTCAGTGATGGGTGGTCTTCCACAGTAAGTTTGTATAGTGCAGGGAGATTAGACACTCTTTCCAGATTTCGATTTAAATAGATATCCATTTCTTCCACAAGGAGATTTTCTACTGCTATAAGGCTATGATCGCCCACTAGGGAAAAGTTCGTAATCTTGCATTGTTCTGTCTTTTAGAAGTGCTTTCAGCATCGGACAGCAATGGATATACAAACTTTTCAAATGAGGAAAAACATGTGTTTTCTTGTTCCACGCTCAAATCCTTCCGTCTCATTGTTGAAGCACCACTCTTTTAGTTTAGTCATGTCGTGTATATTAAGCTCTTGGAGATTAAGAAAAAACTATTCTTATTGTTGTATGGGTGTCACCGCCAAGAAACTCAGCTCTGAAGCTCTTCACCAAATCTGTATCATGTATTTCTAGATGAGTTAATTACGACAACTCACCTGCGAGCGAAAGTTGCTGGCATGAAAAACAATTCTTTAGCGTCAATGTTGTCAAACAAGAAAGATCTCCGAAAGATGGAGACTTCATCCAACTTGGGCAATGAGTGCCAAAGAATTTACTTATGATGAGCATTTTCAGACATTTGGGAGGACATAACTCCTCCAAGACATTTTCAATGCGTGTGATGTCCTCTTCTGTTGTAAGATGTTGAAATGTCACTTTTGTGTAGAATAATTTAAGGTCAATAAGGCGAGTTAATTTTTCAAGACTTACAGCTCCTTGTTGAGTCATTTCTATCCTCGAAATGCTGAGTACTCTCAACTAGTAAAGAGAGTTGAACAACTCTTCAAAGTTGTTGTAGGAGTCTTTTTGTTCTCTTGGATCAACCACAACAAATCCACTGAGGCTATTAATTTTCTCTAGCCTTGCAATGCCTTTTGGTATGTAGATTAGTGGAGTTTCGTCAAGCAAAAGACTGCGTAAATTGTGCAAACTGGTGATGGATTTAGGAAGTGTCATCAAAAAAGTGCAGCGCCAAAGAAATAGGAACTGAAGGTTGATGATGCTTCCTATAGATTCAAACAACGCTTTGACTTTTATATCAACCAAATTAAGATATCGCAAATGTATCAGATCACCGATTGAGTTAGGAATATTATCGATATCAGCTCTGTCTATTTTTAGCACACGAAGGCATTCTAATCCCTCAAACTGATTATCATTCAACACGTTGACGCGATTGAAAATAAGTAAAGTTCGTAAACATTTTTGCTCCATTACCAAATCTTTCAGGTCTGAACAATTTTTTGTAGCTTGGAATGATATTCTTAAATTTCTTGCTTGAAGAGATAGCAGTTGCAGTTATTGTCCTTTCGGAAGGGATTTCATGGTGCAAAAGAAACGCCATAAATCTCAATATGTTGCGCATTCTGCAAAAAATTGTCATTTAAAGGATCTGGTAGCAGAAGGCTTCTCTCAATCAATTCGTGGTAATATCTTTCTGCTACTTCCTCTGCTAATAAAACAGATTACTCTCTTATAAAACCTTCCGCGACCCATAATGGAATCAGAACATTGTGATGGATCGTTGCATTCTCAGGAAACATTGAGCAGTAAAGAAAATATTGTTTGAGGTGAGATGTGAGATTGTCGTAACTGAGTTACAACGCACGGTGCAGTGGTTTAAGAAGGTGACTAATAAACCACACATCTTTGTTAAGAATTTTCTCTCATTCTCTTCTACTCCTATTTTTATTCGCCGCCAGAAGACCAGCAACTATCTTTATGGCTAGAGGAAGGCCAGAACATTTTTTAAGAATTTGAAATCCTAAATCTTCCAACATTTTAATCTCCTCTTCATTCAAAAAAACTTTTTTTACAGAGAATTTTTCAACCAGTTTGATCTGAAAGTTGTTTGACTCGATGTATATGTGCCGCCCCCATCTCTCTCGCAATCCTTTCATCTTTAGTTGTACCTAAAATTCTAAGAAAAACAACACCGCTCTGTAACGGACTTCTAAACAGATCAGTCCAAATATCAGCGTTCTAAACATCATCGAAAACAATAGAAAGACTCTTCCCAAGATAAATGGACTGTAGTAATAGCAGCAGCTCGGTTTTATTTTTTGACAAGTTTTCCAGGGGCTCCATTTTATTTCTAGTATCACCGTGATTACCTTTCGTCCCTTTTTAATCGCAACCTACAACAATTCTATCTCATCATAATTCTGTGTTTGGACTTCGAACGAAATAATTTTTCCTTATCTTAAGAAGAGCCTTTTTAGTGTTTTCGATGACTTTTGGAACATAGATATTTGGATTGATCTGTTTAGAAGTCCGTTACAGAGCGGTGCTGCTTCTCTTATGATCTTAGTTACAACTAGAGATGAAAGAATTGCGAGAGAGATGGGGGCGACACATATACATCGAGTCAAACAACTTTCAGATCATACTGGTTGGGAAATTTTCTGTAAAAAAGTTTTTTTGGATTAAGAAGTGATTAAAATATTGGAAGATTTAGGATTTCAGATTTTTGAAAAATATTTTGACCTTCCTCTAGCCATAAAGGTCGTTGTTGGTCTTTTGGCGGCGAATAAAAACAGAAGTAGAAGAGAGTGAGAGAGAATTCTTAACAATGATGTGTGGTCTATTAGTCACCTTCTTGAACTGCTGCACCATGCGTTGTACCTCGCATTACGACAATCTCACATCTCACCTCAAACAATGTTTTCTTTACTGCTTATTGTTTCCTGAGAATGCAGTGATCGATCGCGATGTTCTGATTCCATTATGGGTCGTGGAAGGTTTTATAAGAGAGCAATCCATTTCATTAGCGGAGGGATAGCAAAAAGATATTACCACGAATTGATTGGAGAAGCATTCTGCTACTAGATCATTTAAATAGTGATTGTTGCATAATGCATGACGTATTGAGATTTATGACGTTGTTTCTTTCGCGCGATGAAATCCCTTCCGGAAGAACAATAGTTATAACCGTCATCTCTTCAAGCAAGAAACTTAAAAGAATATCATTCAAAGCTTCAAAAAAAAATTTAGACCTGAAAGATTTAGTAGTGAAGCAGAAATGTTTGCAAACTCTACTTATTTTCAATGACATCGTGTTGAATGATAATCAGTTAGAAGGAATAGAACGCCTTCGTATGCTAAAAATGAACATAGTTGATATCGATAATATTCCCAACTCTATCGATGATCTGATGCATTTGCGATATCTTAATTTGGATGATACGAAAATCAGAGCGTTGTTCGAATCTATAGGAAGTCTCATTAACTTCCAGTTCTTATTCCTTCGGTGCAGTACTTTTTTGACGACACTCCCTAAATCCATCACCAGTCTGCACAATCTATGCATTCTTTTGCTAGAAAGAACTCTACTTATCTACATACCAAAAGGCATTGCAAAGCTAGAGAAGATTAATAGTCTCAGTAGATTTGTTGTGGCTGATCCAAGAGAACCAGAAGACTTCTACAGTAGCTTGGAGGAGCTGGTCAACTCTCTTTACCAGCTGAGAATACTCAGCATTTCGAGTATGGAAAGGGCTCAATAAGGAGCTGTAAGTTTTGAAAAATTAACTCGCCTTATTGACCTTAAATTATTCTACACAAAAATGACATGTCAACATCTTACAACAGAAGAGGACATCACACGCATTGAAAATGTCTTGGAGGAGCTATGTCCTCCCAAATGCCTGAAAATACTCATCATAAGTAATTTCTTTGGCACTCATTACCCAAGCTGGATGAAATATCCATATTTTGGAGATCTTTTTCCTTGTTTAACAACACTGACGCTAGATAATAGTTTTTCATGCCAGCAACTTCCGCCAGTTGGTGAGTTTCCGCAATTAACTCACCTAGTCATACGTGATGCAGATTCGGTGAAGAACATCAGAGCTGAGTGTCTTGGCGGTGACACCCATACAACAAGAACAGCCTTTCCCAGTCTCCAAGAGCTTAATATAGACAACATGACTAAATTGAAAGTGTAGAGCTTCAACAATGAGACGGATCCATTGTTATCCGATGCTGAAAAGTTTGGACTGTATTAATGGCAGCAGCTCGGTTTTATTTTTTGGCAGGTTCTCGGGGGCTCCCTTTTATTTCTAGAATCACCGTGATTACCTTCCGCCCCTTTTTTAATCGCAAGCTGCAACAATTCTATCTCATCATAATTTTGTTAAATGGAGATCCACACTTTGTTTTGGAAGTCGGCCTGTATCTTCTTATAGTTGTATATCTTTTGCGCAAGCGTTGTTTTCCCTATCCCTCCCGTCCCTGCAAGTGCAATGACCTCACATTTCTTCTCCTGCGCTGCAACTATCAACGGCACCGCATCTTCTGTGGCTTCTTAAATCTCTGCTCCCAGCACATCAACATCTACCAAGTGGGCAGTTTGGCTGGTGTTCACAGTGGTGATTGTTTGGAGCTTTGGTTGTTCTCTGCTCTCCTCTAACTTGAATTGCAACCTATCTTTGTAGATCTCATCCTGTTTATCAGTAAGAGCCGTAATGTTTTCTGCAATCTCGTAACGAAACGACGCGGAACGCTTGCGAAGCAAGAGGATAAGAGGGAGAAGTCGAAACATACGGTTAATTTTTTGGATGAGGATGGTCGGTGGGCTAGAGAAAGAGCAGCGCCTCCGACTATGCAGCAGCGATCGATAATGTCGTCGGTATCATCATAAGAGACGTCTTTGAGCTCGCCTACCCAGTGATTGATGGCTGGATCTTCAAGCTGTCGCCGCTCCCCCGCCTCCAGGAACTTCTAAATTCTTGCCATTCGCTGATGCAGCCTTTTGAGCTCACCCTTGACGCCCAAAACCATGATCACCTTCTCGTTGGCCAAGCTTGTGAGCTTTTCAATGAAACCGCCCGCAAATGCGTCGAGGATCATCGCCATTTTTATTTGCTCTGTGAAAAAGAAGAGGAGAGTGATGAGGGCGCAGGAGAGTGATGAAGGCACGTGAAAGCCTCAGAGTTTTATTTGAGGAGGGTGATGAAGGCAGAGGAACGCTGCTGAATTACAAATACAGTAAGGTGTTGCCTTCTTGGAGTTGGCGTGCGTTAGTGATCTTTCCAGCAGCCAAAAGTGCATAAATATAGTAATAATTAATTAATTAATAAGATTAATATTAGCCTATGTTTGACGGACCCCAATATTGAATTTTAACATATTGCTAATGTATTATATATATATTTAAAAAAAAATAGTTGATTCCTGAGCTAACGAGTCGAGTAGGTGTTACCTTGAGCTACACCTTTTATCTCATTGAGTTTAGCTTGCGAGCGTCTAATCAAACTAAACTCAAACTGATTCATGAGTCTACTTGAAATTGTCACACCCCTTAATTTAGACCGACTTAATGTATTGATTGACCCAATAAACTTTCTAAAAACGGTGAATAAAGTTGGTGTGAGCTAGAAGATTTATGGTGGTAGATTAATAAATTATCAACTTAGTGTTGTATGATAATCCAAAAATAAGACGTCTTTTACCAAAGTTTTTTTGAACTTTATCAGTTTCACTTTGGTGGTTTAGGGCATGCATCCTTGTGAAGTGCAAGTACAGGGATGCATTATAGGGCAGCTGCATGTACATGGATGTATTATTGTTTCAAAAGCCTAATTATCTTTGCAAAAAATGTTCATAACTCTGAAGATATGAGTAACATTCTTGGATACAGTGGCTTTAATGCATATTTTACCTACCTTGGTATTCCAATATCTATACACAAACAAATATTGGTCGCTTTCCAACCTCTGGTTGGCAGAATTAGGGATATTTTATATGGTTTGAATCCAAACTAAAGCCATATCTTTTGCTGGGAGATATCAACTTCTTAAACTTTTCAATTGGAACTTAATTGTGTGATGGGTTAGGGCTTGCTTCCTACCCAAAGGCTGCATAAAGATGATCCACTCGTGATGTTCCTAGTTTCTTTTACAAGTTTCCATTAGAAATAAAAAATGCATGCAATCTCTTGGGATACTATTTGCAAACCTGGGCATCCTGGGGCTTACGTTTGAGCTCTATTCACACTTTTTCACTTGGCTTTATGATTAAGCTTATTCTCGGAATTGCAAATGATAATGATGTTATTGCTACATGGGTTAACATGAATTCAATTCTTTTTGGAATTTCAAAAGAAAATCAGAAAAAAATTTTCTTGAAAACGCTCAAAAACATTGTTATGGAGAATATCATTTAGTTCTCTTTTTTCTGTTGGAGATCGAAGCAACATCAACCTGCTATGACAAAAATGTACATAATCCTTCATTTAAAATGATTTGTGACCTGGGGGGCACTGTTATTTGCACAAAAGAAAAGTTCTCAGTTACTCATCATGCTCTTGGTTAGTTGGTTAGCAGTCCAAAGTGCCTTAAAAATAATATGCAGAATTACATTGAATTAGAAAGCAAAAGCTTCTTTTATATATTTATTATTTATCCTATTCTCTTGAACTGCAATTGAATTGGAAAGATTTTGTTTGGTTCAAAGACTATGCTTTTAAAATGTGCTATATTTGTTTGAAAGATTCTTATACGTGGGTTGAAAACAAAAGATGCCTTTGCTTTTCAATCTGCCGAACAGTTATATAGCATGGCAAAGTGTAAAAAATTGACATATATGAGTTTCCATTAGCCACATTCTTATGTTCTGCTTCATTCTTTGATGAGGGGAGGGAGGAAATGATGTTAAACCATATGAGTATCCAATGTTTTGCTGGATTTATAAGTGCTGCCTTTAATTTATGTTCTCTTTTTCTGTTCTCTAAAAATATGCAGCTGCTACGAGCTCTTTGAAAGTGATGAATAGTAAGCTCGGGGAATGAACTTGCTGTTGCTATGCAAGCTTGTGATATTTTCATAGTATGAAGGCTTTTATATGGCTAATTAAGCTTTCATCTTGCCAATTGTGATATTTTCACACTGTGAAAGTGTATAAATATTGTTTGGATTATATTTGTAAGCTTTGAATCGAGAGAGGTAGATGTAACTGAGTTGGTACATGCAATACTTGATTTGCAATTGTTTTTTATTGGTTAAAGTTTTTGCCATTGAACTTGCTGAGTTTCTTTGTCCTAGATGTAACCCATTTGTGAGTTTATGTCATGTTTAGTGAGTTCATTTTTAAACTATCTTTTATTTATGGGATCTCATGATCTCAATAGATGCTTTGATTGAAGAATGTTTTTAGTTTTTTTGCAGGCAAATTTTTTACTTCCCATAGTTTTTATCTAATGGATGGGTCCTAATTTTGTCTTATGACTACATTTTGACATAGAGTTTCCGTTAGCCTCATTCCTATGTCTGCTTCATTGTTTGATGAGGGAAGGCAAGAAATGATGCTCAACCCTATGAGTATCAAATGTTTTTGCTAACGAGATATTTATATGAATTCATTTATTTATTTATGTATTGGTTTATTCATACACAATTGAAAGATTTTAGTTCCTCTAATATTTTGGTTGTCTATTTCATTTTCAATATCTCTTTGTTTTCAGATGTCAGTGATGAAATTAATACATATTAAAATGTTAAATTTTATCTTTTATTATTGATAAATTTCCTAAAAAAAATCTCAAACATAAAAAAAAAAAATCATTTTTGAATATTTTGTAAAAATTTCTAGATATAAATTTCTGAAATTCATCTCATTTTTAACACCATAAATTAATTTTATATTCAATCTTCATTACTTTTAATAGGGACTATTTTGATTATTATTTTAAGATTTCAATGATTAAATTAGACATTTATTTTGCCTTTGATTAAAGGAAACCCCCGCACATAATTAAGGGTCATTTTGATTCATTCCTCCAATGACATTCTAAAAAATTGCAGCTGCTACTAGCTCTTTGAAAGTGATGAATAGTAAGCTCAGGGAATGAACTTGTTGTGCTAACTTATGATATTTTCACAGTGTGAAGGCTTTTAAATGGCTAATTAAGATGATTTTCTTTTGCTATTTATACAATGGTTTGTAATTTGCATGACTATTTCTTATAAACAGCACCTCTAATCTCTCATCATCCATGTTCTTTAGAAATCTCTCTTTCTTTCAGCCATGTCCCAGCTTATAGATCTCCAAAACATTAATCTTTCAGATCATAGAGAGAAAACCTTAGTAGAGTACATATGGTAAGCTATGTTCTCTGGCCATCTTTAAGGATCCTTCCTTTTAGGGAAGGGAAAAATATTCTGGTGAGATTTATTATTTCATTACTGGGATATGATTTTGGATTTGTTTTGCATATTTTGAACATTGTATTTACATGTAGTTAGTTAGGAATTGTTTTTTGTGATGCTTATGATTTATTTTGATAACAAAAGGATGAATGCTACCTTATGTTTGTAGTTCAAAATCATCACATGCTGTAATAAAAAATTCAACTTTTTTATGTTAATATTTGCAAATTGGTGTCATCAGGTATCT
Source organism: Papilionanthe hookeriana x Papilionanthe teres (assembly GCA_022702705.1). Lineage (NCBI taxonomy): Eukaryota > Viridiplantae > Streptophyta > Magnoliopsida > Asparagales > Orchidaceae > Papilionanthe > Papilionanthe hookeriana x Papilionanthe teres. The sequence goes on from CM040428.1 coordinate 52,743,772, forward strand.
TGTCCCTTTAGATATAACCCTTGGACAGTTTGCCTACATCATTGGAATGAGAATCAAGCTTAGTGTTGAGAAGGCCATATTCATCTTTGTAAAGAACACTTTACCATCCACAGGTGAGACAATAATTATGGTTTAAGAAAAAATTTTTATTTGCATCACTTTCTCTCATCTATTATTTCTTGGTGTTAATGAAAAGCACAATTAAATTTTCAGATGAAGTAGTTTTACAGAATTATGTAATTTTCAACATCAGTTCTTTACACGCTTAATTTATTAATTAATTATTTTGCAGCTGTGATGATGTCTGCAATTTTATGAGGAGAATAAAGATGAAGATGGTTTCCTTTACATGGCTTACAGCGGAGAGAACACATTTGGATCTTTCTAAATCTTGGAGGAACCTACTTAAATTTCTGTAAATGGCATTGATCCAAAAAAGAGCATGGTGTACATTCTTTTGACCGTTCATTAATCTCAACATTCTTGAGATTTAATTTTGTTGTTCTTGCTTTAATTTGTTTCTTTTATTTATTTTTTTATTTTCTTAGTTGTATGTATATGTGATTCTTCATTTTTCTGCTAATAGTGCATATATATTTACATGGGAATGAATAATCCAGCAGTAATTTTCCACTATTTTGGGTCTGTTAGTATCTATTTTTTGTATTAACTATCATTCTCCACCTCTGCTGTTGGTTTAATCACTAATCATATTTATTGGATCGTCAAACATAAAGATTGAAGAATTACTTCAAAGTCGGAGTTTAAATTTAATGTATTTTTTTTAAGGCTTATGTAAAACATAATAATGTGCATTAGATGTAATTTTCAAAATGAAATGTTCAATATAATTATTTTTTAAAGATTTTTAATTTTCATTGAGATTTTAATTGTATGTTTTGCACTCTTGTTTAGTTTGTAAATTGTAAACTTTGTAATAAAGTGGTTCCAAAATTTCAGAGCAAAAAATCTCATATCTCATATAAGCAAGCTATTTACAGTCATGAAGTTACTTCTTATAATCAGAAGCCTCAAGGAAACTTTCAGCACGCTAATCTCTATATATTATCAAAATCTATTATACATAAAATGGCATTTCAAATAGCTTGATATTGTTTAAACAAATATGAAATTTAGAAGGGCATTAAAAAGTTTTGTATTGCTTACAGTTTGATTCTGAACAAGATCCTCATAATATAGAACCATGCGGCGGTGACCAGTTGTTCATGTCTTGCATTGTACTCATTAAATGTTGAATGCCTATCTTGGGCTTGAATCTTGCAAGAATATCTGCCTTTTTGACCATCTAATGTTAGGAAAGAGCTTATTCAGAATCACTTTACAGCAATTTATTCACAAATTTGCTTTCCAGAAAGCTTCTCTTTTGAAACAATGTGGCAGTCGTAAAGAACTTATAATACCCAAAACAACTTTAAAAAAAAAAAAACTCATTTTTTTAACAATATCTCCACAGTAATTTTTAGAAACAGTAACTGTCCCACATAGACCAACTGTCGAAGATGATTTCTCCTAAGCAGAACGATTGCGGAGACGCCCCTACGATTGAAGTAGTCAACAATATCTTCATAATGATCCATCAGTCCCTACAATGGAAAGATTGTAAAGAAGAAACCTTTTAAAAATTTTTCAAAGGGTATGAGGATAAGAGTCTTTCATGTTGGGATAGAAACATCAACACCTATGATTGAAATCACAAAGAAAATGCAATTTGCATCTTCAACATCTTAGATGTTAGGGGCATTTACGTACATACCACACGATTCTAATGTATTTAGATATCGAACACCTTAACTTTACTTTTTTACATTAAAAGCACCAAAATCATTTCATATCACATTAAAAATACCACCATTTTAACTTTCAAAAGATGAAATACATCTCTTTATGCGTTGTAAGTTGGCACGCAGTTTAATTGTTAGATATGCAAATACATAGGAATTGAGTGGTATGTATGTAAAACTTATCGTCTTCAATGACACATGGACATCTCCAAATACAACAAAATCTCTCTTCTGTTAAAATATCGCATTGTACTGAAGGCTTGAACCTCAAATTATATAGGGTGTGTTTATAATCCTACTTTTCTATCATCAAATTGTTCAAGTACTCCCAATATGAAAAGCGTAATAAGGAATTTTTAAGCCCTGTTATTGTAAGGGCAATAACACCATAATATACTTAAATTGAGTTAACTCGAATCATCAAGGAACAAAATTTTAATCTATTATAAATTTAGTTTTTATCTGTTCACGTAAAAACTATAAAAAATGAGATTATTTATATCTTAATCTTTAAACAGTGAAAGTCCTAATAAATTGATTCCTCTCCCAAAAACTAACAAAAACATCCCAGCATCAAGTTTTAGAGTTGCACAATTATCTCCAACACAAATAAATAACCCTCAACACGGAAGATGCTAGTTTTTCTACATCAAAAATCAAGAATGGAAAAAACATGAAGCCTAAATAAAGAATGACAAATAGTTGTCTCCCGAGAAAGCCAAAAAGCAAGACAAAATTGTTATTCACCTATTTAAGAATTGAGATAATACTCCATAAGGTTAAATATACATAAATGGCTTGATCATTTATTGGTTGGATTCATTCCCTCGATGGATTACCATGAACTCAAGAACTTTGCCTGGAGTGAGTTCAGAGATGTGTTTGGTTGGAATGAATCAAATTATTCAATGTCGAAGGAAATGGAAATACTAATCAAGGTTGGAGATATATTATGTCATTTCAAACCCTTTTATTTGCATATCATCGCCATAAACCTTCATGGCGCGCCTTATGAGGCCCTTAAAAATGTTTTATAGAAAGCTCTAATGGATGGCTTCAAGATCTAAGCTAAAGGGCATGATCCAATAATAATATAATCCTTTTATCAATTTGGAAGGGGGTGACTTCTTAGACTACAATGTTCATTTTGAATGATTGTAACATAAGGGTCCATAAAGCTAAGCATATGATTCTCAAAAGTTGCATTAACCATCTGATTTATGCAAGGCCTTCTTGGCTATGACAACATTTGCCAACTAGGTGAAATGATGTACTTCATGGATGAACTTCGCCTTCAAAAGTTTATTGACATCTCATTCTACTGCTTCTAAGCAGTCTGAAACCTTTTTTTTTTAATGATAATAAGCCTGACTGTTGGATCAATTTTAAGAGATTGCATGAATATCTCAAGTATAATATCAAGCTTCTTCATTGGGCTAAAGAAAAATGTCTAAACTTTTACATATGAAGTCTTTATACCGCTACCTTTCCTCTTCATAGAGTAAGGACCCAATTTTATGCTACTTTAACAATGCAATAGTAACCAAAACCTTAATGTGAGTGGCCCATTGCAATTCTCCTACTCTTTGAGGTCAAAATTGTTAATGTTAAGCGCATAAAGAACATGAGTAAGCTTTTCTATAATAATTATGCCATATTTTTGTTTCCCACGCCACATTGGTCCAAATAAGGATCATAAAATTCACCTTCACATAAATGACAGAGGCAATAGAGTCGAGGCTTTCACAAAAATATTAGTGGGGCCTCCAAAAAATATTACTATAACTTGACTCAAATTTGGCTTTCACAAACTAGATTGAGTCACTTGTCAAGGAAATTTTTTAAGTGTAACAGAGTGATAGTTCCTTCAACTCTCATCAGATGATTGTCTAAAACATGCAACAGTCCCTATAAGCTGCTAGAGTCTCTGACACTAGACCAAATAAAAAAGTGTTGTGGGAAATGTAACTTGGTTTGAAGGAATCACAAAGAACACAAGAATAAGGACACAAAACGATTTACGTGGTTCGGTCCTTTGGACCTACATCCACGGGAGGGAGTCAACCAAATAATTCACTAAGACAGTAAAGAAGAATTACTGAGAGCCTACACGCAGTTGAGGAATAAGCTCTCGTCTTGGATCTCTCTTTCGAGTAACCTCAATCCTAGATCTCCAGGATCTACCCCCTCAATCCTTTAAGCCTCTCCCTTTCTTCTCTACTTCTTCCTAGCTCTCACACTCCTTGGTTCTTCTCCTCACCCCCTCACTACAAGCCTCACACCCTCTGTATTTATACAAACAAAGAGAGTGGTAGGTGGGAGGTAGATGAGCGATAGGTGGGATTTACACTAGTATGTCATTGTCTTAGCCCAAGTAATTGAGAGTCATTAACAACAAAAATAGTAGAATATCGATGGACATCATATTAACAATCAAAATCCACTAGGCATTGAAGCATGTGTTTCCAATACTGGCATCAATAATAAGCACTAATAATAAGCACTATTTCAAAGCCAGAGTTGTCTATATTACGGAGCAAAAGGCAAGAGACTTGCTCGGTACTTTGGTACAATGATCTAAACTTACCTGATAGTAATGGTCCAACTACGACCTCAATTTATTTGACAATTTAGCAACTACCCTGCTACTACTTTTAAAGTTATTGCCTTCAGTTGGATTAGTGTTAGCGCAGGCATGTTGGTCTTGGAAAAAACATGTAAGGTAACCTTCAATTTCTCGTTTTCCTCCTTTAGTTAATTGCATGACTCAATGATATGCTCACCTCTCCGATGAAAGAGGTTGTATTGACCCAAACATCTAGAGTTTGGCTTTAGTGGTTGTAGCTGATTAAAAGTCTTAAATGTAGAATAGAATGTTGATGTGGGACGTGCAAAGAAGACTATACTCTCATTTTGGGCTCATGATGTTGTTAAGGTGACAATGGAGGAAACCTTAATTTGTGGTTGCTCATGTTTTCTTCATTAGATAATTATGCAATCCCTTCCTAAACATTCTTGTGTTTCTATGAAGATTGTTTGACCCACTTCCAGTGGGCGTTAAAACCCTCATGGCTGTAATTTGGGTCTCAAGACTATGAATGAGGTCTACATAGTGACAAACTATATCATGCATTTGTGAGAGTTTAAAAAAAAAACTAAAACAAAAGGCCTCACAGAAAACTCTCTTATAGCAACTTAAGGTCCTCCCCCGAATTTTGTAGGCCACCAAGAACAGGTGTCTCAAGTCAAAGGATTGATTTCTAATATGATGAGAATTTCAGGAAAAGAGGCATTGTCATAAAGATTATTAGAAATGATGCATCTCTAGTTAAGAGAGCAGAACCAAGCAACAAAGACCGATCCTTTGTTATAAAGATGGATACATGAACCTTATGAAAAGCATAGTTTAAATATTTTCAAAAAAATATCATGAATCATAATTATATTTATTGGTTGCAATATCTGCACCACCAGGAATCTCAAGCAATGCTAATCATTAAGATAGAAGAAATCAAATTTTATCTCAAGTGTTAAGGAAAACAAACAACAAGACTAAGTTGTTTCTAAACATATTAGAATTAAGATTGAGGGTCATGAAACAACAATGAATGCTAGAAAAATATTGTTCTGATTAGTATCAGTAAAATACCCTTTCACTTCACAAAAACTTAGGGAGCGAAAACCTGCAACTATTGCATAGGATGATGATATTGCACAAATGGGCTAAGCATGTCTAGTGCTCATAAAGTATCGATCATACATGATACCCCTCATTCAGCACCCCCGCTTTGAATCCAAACCAATTGAATGAATTAATAAGCGCCAACACCGGGTGGGTTGTAAGAAATTCTTTTTTTTTAAAGTAAAATTTACACAAACGGGCTAGGGTTCACATTGACATAAAGCACAAAAGTAGCAGGTTTGGGATCTCACAAACATTAAAACTAAGAATGGAATCTTTACATTTAATTATGTAAGAAGCAACGCATGAAGCATTAAATTATTTATAATTTATATAGTTTCTTTTATTGGCTTTATAGTCAGTGATGATCGCTAAGAATGGTTTTAACGGTCTTTTTGTTTTATTTCCTAACCTTAAGTTATCTCATGTGATTTTAAATGATTTCGATTTCGATTCCATTTAAAATAATAGCTCAATTCATCACAGTCAATTATTTTGCAAGCCAGACTGATTAATGTAGCACCCTGAACGGCTGGCTTTGATCCTATGACTGATTTATGAAAGTATTCACTTGAGGTTTTTGAAATTATTCATTCGAAATTATTCATTCCATTTAAGAATAAATAAATAAACATAGGTTGCATTGGTTTGGTGATTTCCGGTTCCTCCTGAAATCAAAGAATGAATCAACACCCAAAATCCTATGAAAATCTATATGAAAACTAGTCGAAAAAGTATAATTCAATACCTGCTAAAAATTGTGGGTTTGGGGTAGTTGACATAACGAAGCTCTGGATCTGAAAATGTGGAATAATGACAAGCATTTTCTGTTAGTTTAATTTTTTCCGTATGAGGCTCACTGTGTTCTCGGGTTTGCTTCAAACACACAAAGCATGTGTATATGCTACAGAGTATTACAGCAGCTAAGACTACCATCCTTAACACTGCTGGTGTTTTCTTGGGAGCTTTTATAAAGAGGCTACTGGTATCCTGCAATAGAGATAGATGAGAGAAGCAAAACTAAGAAAAGTTAGTACCTTGTTTGCAGCAGAGAAAACTCAAATCCTAAAAATGAAAAAAAAGCACGACCCCAAACTTCATTTAGTAATAAAAATTACCAAAGAACAGTACATTAGAATCTAGAACTTTATGTAATGTAAGCCACATTGAGACACAACAGATGCGAAAGAAGAAAAGGGATAGGGATTCTTGATTGTTCGATTGATTCTTGCGTTTTCTTTGCCCTACTTTCTCAACAGTTATAAACATATGCAGTCAATGAAAACGGTTGTGTATCATGTGTTTATGATTTCCGAAACATGTATAGATGAAAGATGAGCTGATGGAGACCGGAAAGCGAAAAAGTATTTAGAAAGGCGATTCGAGTTGTGAAAAGTGGGCAGGTTTTGCTCCAAACTGCAATTTGTTTATCAAAAGGAAAATTTATATAAGTAGCACACAACTTCTATGTATTTACATATCATACACCTAAACTTCAACATTTACATACTAGCTCTTTGGTGCTTTGAACTCATCATGAAAAATATATTTCACTTTGAAAAAGTGACAACGGTGCTATTTTTTATGTGATATTAAAGATTTGAATCTTATGTGTGATATGGAAATGCATAAGGATTGTGTGTTTTTTATGTTAATGTCTCTTATATAATGTGTAAAATGAGTTGTTGATGAGAAAACATGATTATAGGTGATTGATCTCATGGAAGAAGTTCAAGAGAGGCATGATGCAGTGAAGGAGACTGAAGGGAAGTTGTATGAATCGCATCAAGTATATGCTTGAATTTTATTTTATTTATTTCTACATATATATCTATTTTCAAAGATTTGTTGCCTCACCATATTGTTTTTATGGTATTGTTTGTGTTGATAGATTTTCATGGATATGTCAGTGCTGGTTGAACCACAAGGAGAGATGTTGAATAACATTGAAAATCAAATTTGATTTTTTGCTGAATTTCTGCAATTAGACATTTAGTACTAATTTTCTTATTTACAATAGAGAAACTAAACCAAGAATTTATTTTTACAAAAAAAAAAAAAAAAATTATTTTGCAAATTGAAACTATATTTTCAGGTTGCAAATGCAGGGAACCACGTATAGAAAGGCATAGAATCCCTTCAAACTGCAAAGAGCTTGCAAAATAAATCAAGAAAATGCATCTTCATTGCAATTATTTTGTGCCTGATAATTACAATTATCACTACTCTCTCAATGATTAAACCTTGGAAGTGTTAAACAAAAAAGTATGAATATCATCTCCAGCCTTCTCCTTCTTATCACCTCAGCCATTCATAGCTGAAACAATCTCAACGCTACGTTTGAGCATGTCCTCAAGTTTCGTCGGCATTGAATTCACGTCGATTGTTCCTTTAACGGTCACCAAATCCTTCTTGTTATCCACACTTACTTTGTACACCCCTGGGCATAAATATAATTATGGAAACATTAGGGATGCTATTAGATAACCTAAATTTGTTGGTTTGTTGGTAAGTAAGAAATTTTAAGGGTTATATATATATTTATATATATATATATATGTATATATATATATAAACAGTTTTTAAAAACTATTTATGTATTAGAAGAAGCTTGCATATAAGAAAAAAAAAAAGTAGGGGCATTTACATAATAAGTCATAATGTAGTTTTGCATCAGGACTCCAATCAGAACCCTGATACAAAACTGTATTAGAACTCTGGTGCAATAATTTTTCTATTTACATTCAGTCTTCTTGCAAAATTATGTTATAAATTTTCCGGGAAATATTAGTTGACAATTTTAACCTAGAAATAAGCATTTCGATCCTGGTTTGGGCTGCCTTGCCTAAGCACAGCGCTTGCTTCTTTAGAAAAAATGGGGAATTTACATACATGCCACACACTGCTTATGTATTTACATATCTAACACCTAAACTTCAATATTCCCGCCTCCGCCATCCTCTTCTTTCTTTCCACCATTGCCACTGCCTTCCTCCTTATCCTTTTTCTCATCTTCAGCCTTCTCCATCATATTACCTCCAACAATCTTAGCTGAAACAATATCGACGCTACATTTGAGCTTGTCCTTAAGTTTCATGAGCAAAGAAATCAAGTTCAATGACTCTTTAACGGTAACCAAATCATTCTGGTCATCCACACTTACTTTGTGCACCCCTGAGCATAAATATAATTATGGAAACATCAGGGATGATATTAGATAAGCTAAATAGAAAATCATTAAAAAAATAAAAAAAAATTTAAATTAGTTACCTTTGACCTTAGAAATAGCCTTCTTGATTCTTTCACTGCAGCCATGGCGGTCTAGACCAATCTTCAGCACCACGATCGAAGCCACCAACTAACATGATATCAATTAAAAATAATAATTTAAATTTTCATCCATTGCTAAATGTAATCGGTGTTATAATATCTTATTTTTCATCCATGGTACTTATTGCAAATAAAATAATTTATTTGGTTAGCAAACCGACCTTTGATTTCTTTTGGTCCTTCGAATCACCCACGATGACGGAGGAGATCTCAACCTTCTTATGAGTTTTAGCTTCCAGGTGATCACGAAGCATCAATGGATCCACATTCCGTAAAACTCTCAATTCGTTGGAACCCTTATCGACCTCCACTCCCCACACCCCTAAATCCAAATGCAAAATAAAATTAAATAAATAAAAATTGAGTAGATTAGAATGCTAGAAAGCCGTCGTCGAGATTCATACGATTAGGAATCCAATAATGAAAGCCAACTTATTAAGCAGTATTGAAAAGAATGACGGATAAAAGATGTTTTGGATTTGAGAAGAAAGCAGAAGGTCGAATCAATGAAATCAAATCTTTAACTGATTTCTCGTTCTTCTCTAATTTTTCAATTAATGGAATAAAAGCATAATCTATCAATTCCTCTTACAATTACCCTCAGACAAATCCAAAAAATCAAAAAGCAAAAGAACAGAAAATGATATGAGGAGAGAATCTGAAACAAAAAAATTTCCCATTCGGATTCCGATTCTTCGGAGCAATCTTTAAGAGAAATTGAAAAAAAGAAAAATGTACGGCACGCCTAAATCTCAGTCCCCTGAATCTGTATCCCTGCAACTTGGTGATTAAATACCTTTGAATCGTCCAACGCATCGCGTGATCTTCGATGCGCAGTTGTCGCAATGCAATTTGAGCTTAAGAGTGACGACAGTCAACACTCCTTCCTTCTCCTTGCCGCCATAGACAACCTCCTTCTTCTCCGCTTTCTACAAAACAAAAAAAAAAAAAAAAAAAAAAAAAATCAATCAAACAACAGATATCAACTAAACTGAAATCAATTCCTCTTACAATAACCCACCCTCGACAAATCCAGAAAATCAAAAAGCAAAACAACATTAAATGATATGAGGAGAGAATCTGGAACAAAAAAGAAAAAATCGATCCCCATCCGATTCCGATTCTTCGGAGCAAATTTTTAAGGGAAATTGAAGAAAAGAAAATTCTTGGGCACGCCTAAATCTCAGTCCCCTGAATCTGTATCTCTGCAACTTAGTGATTAAATACCTTGTAATCGTCTGACGCATCTCCAGCTTGAGTAATGAGTGTCAAAGAACTTACTTAAGAGGAGCTTTTCCAGGAGTTGTGTGGCTTCTTCAATCTCAGTTCCCAGCACATCAGCATCTTCCTCCAAGGGGAAAATTTGGCCGGTGTTCAGTGCGGAACGCTTGCGAAGCAAGAGGATAAGAGGGAGGAGTCGAAACATACGGTTAATTTTTTTGGATGAGGATGGGAGAAGTCGTAAGCAGTATTGAGTCGCCGCTCCGCCGACCCTAGGAACTTCTGTTCTTGCCTTTCGCTGCCGCAGCCAGAAGAGGAGATCCTGAGAGTCTGCTGTTTAATAACGATTAGATGACTTGTGAGTCCCGTTAATACAAAGATATAATCCCTTCTCATTCTCAAATCAAATCAGTTTAATCTTAATTTTAATTCAATTAAAATAAATCTTTATCAGCATTTATTAAAAAAAATGATACATTTCTATACATAGAATACGATTAAAATTCTTTTATGACGTCTGCTCCAATATAAGAGACCTGCCCATTTATTTATCAGTTAAAGGGGTGGGTTGCAGGTGGTTGAGTGAGGAAAGCTGTGGCAGGTGCAGCGATAAGAAAGATACCTAAAAGGGGAAGGAAAGGAGAAGGTAAAAAGGGAGTCAATGCTAGAGGTTTTGAAGCCTGAAGCCAAGCCGAAAAAAGCCATTAGTCCTGCTCTACTTTCCCTCTTCCTATCTCCCTCTTCATCTGAACCCCACACTGTTAACTCACGCAAATAGTAATGAAGCCGCTGTCATATAATAAAGACCCAACTTTTCCTTTCCTTTATCGTTCCTTTCTCCTTCCCCGTCAATGACAATGCCAGACTCGCAGAAGTTAGCCGGAGAAGGAAACCGGAACGTGAGAGAGAGAGAGAGAGAGTAATAAACTTTAAACATGAAATAATAATTAAAAGAAGAGATTAAAATGGTAATTATAATTGTTATGTATCAGTGGTGATTTGCGTGTTATCGACGCTTGATTATGCGGTAGAAACAGTAGTCGCCAAAAAACATTAACTGTTGCCATTATGTTCTTCCACTGACTCATACCTAATGTGGGGTGGTAGATTTTAATGCATCCCACATGCAAGCACAAAAATGATAACATTTACCTATTTCGGTTTTAAAACTTGTTGTGAGAATAAATTTTATTCAGGCGATTTTGATCTTATAGCATATATATGTGTTTATTATAAAGTTGCTCGTATATTGTTATGAAATATGAAGTGGTTAGAAGGGTAATTACACTTGTTATGTGTTAGTCATCATTCATAACTTTGCTTCTTTCCGTAAATATCTGCCTTTTATGGGTGCGTGACTAGTGCTAGAAACAGAGCTGATTGTAGAGGAGCTCAACATCATCCTTAAATTTAAAGTAAAATCTTTTATTTTTATGCATAATTAAATTGAGAATATTCTCACCTAAAATTAAATAAATAATTACAATGTAATATCATTGATATCTCTTGAGGTTAGTGATTAATCATATTTTTCTTAATGTTAGACTGTTATGCTCTATTAAATAGTTCAAATAAATAAAATGATTTTTATTTTCTTCTTATCAAGAACAATAATTTGAGAAATTATAGTCCACATTGGAATTGGCCTTCCCTTGTGCTACCCTTTTCCTTATTGATCCTTGTCTTGTACATAATTTTTGTAGCCTTTGTTTTGTGTTCTCTCTCATTACTTCAATCTTTTAGTTTCCAATATTTTTCATATGATTTAAAGAATATGGCTTCTTGGTTTTGCATTACTACATAGCTAGTGGTGTTCGTGTTCAGCTTGTTAAAAAATATCACTGTTTGTATTCGACACGTTTGTTCAACGAGCCGAACACGAGTTTTTCATGAACAAAGAGTCAAATATATTTTTTTTAATTTTCTTAAAATAAAATATATTTTGTTTATGTATAAATAAGATGATACCAATATATAAACATTTAAATGTAGATGTTTGATGTACAAATATGACGCCTTATGCAAAATTTTATTACTCTTTTTTTTGAGAAATAAAATATTCCCTCTATAAACTTTCTCTTATCCGATCAACTGAAGGATTTCAGGGCCACCATCAATATTACATCGTCATTTTTTTTCACAAAAATAAAAGAAAAGGTAAATAAAAAATTTGTCACAATGTTAAACTGTATTACCATATCCCTTCTTTCTAGAGGAAGAAAGCTAGAAAGCTAGAAAAAAACAATGACAAAATTTACTGCAATTTATCTTTTACATATCAGGACTGAAATAATAAGATTGACATACATATCACACAATTTATATATATTTACATATCTAATAACTAAATTTTGATTTGTTTTATATTTTGATTTTTCATACGGTACGCCAATAATATGCCGACACATAACCTTCACGGGATCCACCTCATAAACTGAAGCTATATCATGTACTTTGGAATATGCTTGCTTCACCACATCCCATTTGTCCTCTGTATGGTTAGGAATATGTAAGTTTCACTAATCCTTGATATCATTGAAGTACGTAACTAAGATCGTCTTCACTTGTTATATGTACCATGAATTGCCAAGCTATCTTTTCAACACCATGTTACCTGTATCCAGTATCTACCCAACCATACACCATTAAATACATCTCAGACATCATAATTATAGATGTTTCTGCTAATGAAGCTTGCTAAATAAAACAATTTATGTTCCTGTATAAATGCTTGGCAAATTTGGAATAAATGTACTGAGAATATCAAAAACAGATAAGTTTCTTGAATTAAGGATGGTAAACTTCGGCATCTGGTTTCCTGTATCTGGTATCTAATTTTGCATGATTAATGAAATCTCTTATATTATGAGGGCTTCATTACAAAATAGTATTATTTTTACTATATTCAAATAGATTATCTATGTGTAATGCTGTATACCCATTAAGCAACATCTAGTATAACTGCCTAATCTTTTTTTATTAGGGTTAAACTGTTAATCGAACTAGCGAATGTGATAATCTAGATAGTTACAAAGAAAAATATCAAATAGATAATGGTGGCAAGATTAAGTATTGAAGTCAAGTTTATATCTTGATAAATAAAATATTCTAACATGTTATTAATAATTCTGGTGCTCTAAAAATAAATAGCACATACAATCTTTACTGAATAAAAACATGTTACTAATAATTTAAGTTTAAAATTTGCTCTAATTTTGATTGTTTATATATGAGAACAAAAAATTTATTATTATTATTTTTTTTCCTTTGTCAACAATGAGAGAGAGGAAATGGAGAAACCTGCACCCAATCATCAAATAATTATTTCTTCTTCAAACAAACCTTCTATTCTCCCATTTTTTCATGAATAGCCTCCCAATTTTCAGCAGATAAATCTGAGTATTACTGAACTCTCATAATTTTGTCATGCTGCATAACATAATTAAGCAATTGTTGGGGCATGTGCATCTCTTTGCAAAGTGCAGAGAAACCCGACCAAGTATCGGTCCCATTCAATGTGGGTTGTGTCACTGCTTCCCTCCTCACTCATCTCAAGATGGCCAATGCTACTACCGTTGTCAGTCTCCTTTGGAACAATCTCAACATTAAGTTTGAGCTTCTTAGCGTTCACTCTCCCTTGAACCCTCACCAACTCTTTTTCCCCATCAATATCTACCGCATATACCCTTGGGCATATATGCAATTATGGAAAATATCAGGGATAAACTTAGATATCCTTAATTATGCAAATAAGTAAAAGCAATTTAGCTTTTAAATTTAATTAAATTAAAGTAAACTAATTACCATTAATCTTATGAAGAATCTTCCTGACTTTTTGGATGCACCCTTCGCAATCTAGAGTTGTCTTCAGCACCACAGTTGAATCAACCAACTAACATAATATCAATAATTATTAACCAAATTCAGTCTTCTCCATAATATATTCTTTTCTTAGGTACTTTATTGCAAATAATAATAATAAAAAAATTATTGATTTCACCTGCAATTCGTTCAACTACTCATGGGTGACGGGCGGCGGCCACGTTGTTCCGTGAACTCTCCGTCCCAACAATCTCAACCTCCTCACCGAATTTTTCTTTCATATGATCCCGAAGCATTTTTGGGTCCAAATCACCTCCTAAAACACTCACTCTACTTATCTCCACATCGACACTCACTTTTTGCACGCCTAAAATCCAAATAATAATAATAGTAATAAATTAAAAATAATGAATGAAAAGATTAATTTTGAAATTGTTCCATCCTGTCAAAAAAATTTACATAAATACCGCACATATTTTATATATTTACAAAAACAAATTAATTTCCTTACAAACTCACAAAAACATATAAAATAATTTTTGAACGAGAACATATAAATATATTATATTTACTTCAAATAAAACATAAATAAAATAAAATAAAAAACATAATCAAAACTCATTACAAATGGTCCTTAAATTATTTTATTTTATTTTGGTGCTTATAGCTATTTTTCCAACTAATTAAATGCCTGCAAATTTTTTAATATGTTTCTTTATCTTGTCGGCGCAGACTTGACAGTGTATTTCGATCTTCAGAACAACCACCCCTTGCTCCTTCTCAATCAAATCCTCATTAAATCAGTAATAAATCAAAAATTAAAAAATTAAAGAAAATTAATTTGAAATCTAACTTCTTTATCGATCTCACTTCTCCTTAATAAATCCAATAGAAAAAATAATAATTTAAAATCTAATTTATATATCGATCTCACTTACTTCTTCCATTTTTGATTTTTTTGCTCTGTGGGTTCTATATGTTGAACGAAGTGGAGAAATTATATTTATATATAGTGAGGCCACTGACCATTTGATAGTTACCATTTGGTTGGAACCCACTTCTAGGCTTTCTTCTTCATTCCCACCAGTCTTAGGGCCGTTTGAGGCAGTTTATTAAGTGCGGCGACATTTTGCGTTTTGAAAACGCCCCAGCCTTTTGAATAGAGTGTTCTGGGCTGGATTATTGGTGCCGCCGCTTATTCCTATCGCACATTTCTACGTAATATCGCATGCAGCTCGCTCCCCGCGTGCCGCTTATCCGCTCTGCGTTGGGTAAGAAATTCCATCGGAGCCGCTTCGCTCGTCGTCCCTCGCCCCTTCGCAGGTCGATCTCCTCTGTTCAAACTCATCTCCTTCGAGTCTACTGGAGATCGTCGCCTCGCCTCACAGCTCCATCTCCTCTGATCGTCGCCTTGCCTCACAGCTTAGTTTCGATTCCCAGTCTTAGCCTCGCCTCGCAGCTCCGATCGTTGCCTCGCCTCGCCTCGCAGCCTCGATTCCCAATCCCGTTAGGTATTCGCAGCCTCGATTCCCAGCTCCGATTCGCAAAATTGAGATACAGTAATGGAATGAAAATTTTATTTGCTAAACGAATGTAATGGAATTGAATGGAATTGAAATTTTTATTTGTTTAGAACTAAACGAATGTTTTATGTAATGGAAATTTTTATTTGCTTGAATTGGACATACCACGTAATTCTTATGCATATACAGCGTTCGGGGGCAGTTTGGTCATTTATCCAGCAACAACTATAAATAAACTGTTCTAAATAAGCTCTCACAAACAACATTATCAACAGATTATAAATAATCAACAGCTGCCCCAAACAGACCCTTAATCTCCAGTTTCGCCCAAAACCACCTTCTTCCTGAACGAACCCTCGCGGTACAGTCGCGATAAGAGCTAGCGGGGAAGGCAACGACGGTATTTCGGCGTGCAGAGAGCACCAGAACTCCCATCTTTCTCCTCCAGCCGCTCCGCTCCTACCCGGAACCATTGAGGAAGGTAAGCCTATTCGCTCCATTCTTTCTCTTCGTTCTTCCCTAATTTGCTAAATTCACAGAGCAGCGGGGAAGCCTGTTCGCGCCACTCTTTTTCGCCATCGATGTCTACCACTTTTAACCCTGGGCATATATGCAATTATGAAAATATCAGGGATAAACTTAGATATCCTTAATTTGCAGATAAGTAAAAGGAATTTAGCTTTTTAATTTAATTAAATTAAAGTAAACTAATTACCATTAATCTTACGAAGAATATTCGTGACTTTCTGGATGCACCCTTGGCAATCTAGGCTTGTCTTCAGCACCATACTTGAATCCCCCAACTAACATAATATCATAATAATAAAAAATTTAGTAACCAAATTCTGTCTTCTCCATAACATATTCTTTTCTCAGGTACTTTATTGCAAATAATAATTAAAAAAAATTTATTTGATTTCACCTGCAATCCTTCAACTCATGGGTGACTGCGGCAGTGGCGGCTGGTTCCTTGACGGATGACCTGCAAACGCCTTTGCTGTCGGAGACAGCGGCAGCGGCCACCATGTTCCGTGGACTCTCCTGTTAGGTATGGCTCATATCTAATGAGTTGGAGTTTTCTTGGTGAAGAGGTGTGTCTCTTCATGTTTAGTGGGTTGAGGGGAGCGAGGGCGAGTTAGTAATTTATCCGTGGGTTTTATCTATAAATAGATGTGTAAGCCTATGGATATGTGAACCGAACTATTGTAACTCCTCTAAAATAGTGAAATTCGCCGGCTCGCTCCCGAGGACGTAGGCAATTCTTTGTCGAACCTCGTTAAATCTCTGTGTTCTTCCGATTTGCGTTGTGTTCTTCGTATTTTCATAACATCTCCATCCAAACAATCGTAACCTCCTCATGAAATTTCTTATTTATATGTTCCTGAAGCATTTTTGGGTGAAAATTCCCTAAAACTCTCACTATACTGCTCTCCGCATTGACACTCACTTTTAGCACTACTAAAATCCAAATAATAATCATGATAAATTAAAATTTATGAATGAAAAAATTAATTTTGAAAATGTTCCATCCTGTCAAATAAATTTACATAAATACCGCACATTTTTTATATATTTACAAAAACAAATTAATTTTCTTACAAACTCACACAACATACAAAATAGTTTTTGAATGAGAATAATTAAATATATGTTAACATATAAAATATATTATATTTATTTCAAATAAAACATAAATAGAATAAAATAAAAAAATAAAATCAGAACTCATCACAAATGGTCCTTAAATTATTTTATTTTTTTTTGGTGCTTATTGTTATTTTACCAACTAATTAAATACCTGCAAATTTTTTAATATGTTTCTTTATCTTGTTGGCGCAGTCTTGACAGTTTATCTCGATCTTCAAAACTACGACTTTAGGCGACGCCACACTTTTTTCCTTCTCAATCAAATCCTCATTAAATCAGTAATAAATCAAAAAATTAAAAAAATTAAAAAAAAATTTAATTTGAAATCTAATTTCTTTATCAATCTCACTTCTCCTTAATAAATCCAATAGAAAAAAAATAAAAAAAATTAATTTGAAATCTAATTTATCTATCAATCTCACTTACTTCTTCCATCTCTGATTTTCTTTTTGCTCAGTGGGTTTTATATATGAAGGAAGTGGAGAGGTTATATTTATATATAGTGAGACCACCGGCCAGGTGGCTTATTGTGAAGCGCGGTGGATTCAATGGGTAAGATTTACTTATTAATATACGTATTATGTGGATGCATGCCATGCAATGGTTACATACATCTGTGTAGTAATTGGTAGGGCTTTAGTGGTATGTATGTGTAATTTATAATTTTTTCTTTTATGAAATTGGGGCATTTATATATGGACCACCCAATTTTTATGTATTTAAATATATAAATAGAAAAAATACATTAAATTCTATTTAAACAAATACTTTAATATAAATAATAAGATTTAAATTTCGCCCCTACCCTTAACATCCTACAGCTGTGTGACTAGGGATGTTAAAACGGTTTGTTCTTTGCAAACAACTTGTGTTCGACTAGCTAAGTAAACAAGCCCAATAAAAAAATTTTTTTTGAGCTCGATATATTAACAAGCCGAACACGGACATCAATATTTTTCAATGAGTCAAACATGAGCTGAGTCTGAGCATGCTCTAGCTCGGCTCGTTTACAGCCCTATCTATCGAGAGCTTCAAAAGCTTCATCACTCACTTCCAATGGGAGATGTTAAATATCCACAATCGTGAACATGGCGTTACACACATCTCCTTGGCTCGGCTTCTGTGAGGCCATTTTAGTACATGCTTGGCTGCATTAACATCGATCATGGTTTCTTCCGACGAGAGTCTAGGGAGAGGTTTCAAAACCTAGTGACTATCATTAGAGCTCGAAGAACCAATTCGAATAGAATAATATAAAAAAAATAATTGAGAATATTTTGGTACAAATTTTGGTTGTAAGTCCTGTCGTGCTGGGCTTATTTGATCCTTTACATAGTGGAACAATAAGTTCTTCGTTTACAACATTTCTCTCCCTTTTGATAACAAAATAAATCTTCAACTCCCAGGCTTTCACACGATCATATATCGTGTGATATAAGTCTTACTATTCTAATAAAATGTGATGTTGAACTTTCAAATAAATCTCTCTCAAAATCAACAAACTCGATGATCTCGATAGGATAGTTGATATGGCACTGAGTTTTTTAATATCTTCAACGTCTCCTACTTTTACCTATTTTGGATCTCGCGAGTAAGTGTTTTCTTTTTGAGCCTCCTCCTTTAGATGCTGCAAATCATCAATCATGAAAACTTTAACTTACAAATTTCTTGAAGACAAAATCATAACTTTGATCAAGTGTTTTCTGAAGGAACACTATTGCTTAAGATATAATTAATTATAAGGGTTTGCACTTATAACTGAATGTAAATACCCTTTTTGTTGGAGATTTATTTGCGGAGTGAAGCTTTACTGTATGTAAATGTATAAAAATTGCATGGTATGTATGTAAATGCACAAAAAAAAAAAAAAAAAAAAAAAAGGGGGATTGTAAGGGGGTTAGTGTAGTATTTCATTTGAAATGCTGATAGCACAATATTTGTGAGGGATTACACTCATTTTATGAATGTACATGGTCTCTCTGCTTCAAATATGGATTTATGAAGATAATTATTATTATTATATAAGGTATTCATAAATCTACACTTATGGGGTGTTTGGCTGCAGGAAGGATTTAACATTAGTAGTATTTAGTAAATCTGGATTTATTAAAGTCACCCCATTGCTGGATTTATTACATCCAGATTTAAGTTGTCAATTAAGTTGTCTTCTTCTTAAAATTGAATTCATTTCTAACTATGGCCAGGGACTGTCAGGCGTTTCCTGGAAAACCAAAAGGATAAAATAACTGCTGTTGTCTTTTGTACTTCTACTTCATCTGATACAGAGATATAAAAGAGGTACAGTCTTTGTCGTGCCAAGTTATTCTAAATGAGTTAGTGCATATAAAAGGTAGGAAATTTACACATGTAGCATACAATTCTTATGTTTTTACATATCTCTCACCTAAACTTTTATAATTACAAACATAGCACTTTAGTGCTTTAAACATATGCATGAAAATGTGTATTTCACTTTTATAAAACGGTAATAGTACTATTTTTTATGTGATATTAAAGATTTAAGTGTTATGCGTATAATTATAATAATTTGGTGTGCGGTATGTAATACATAAGAATTGTGTGCTATGTATGTAAATGTCCCTAATAGGTATAATGGAGACAAGTTCTAAGTTTGAGGTATAGATTGGCTTTCAAAACCTCGTTAAGAGCATGACAAATGACATTTGCTGTTCTCTGGTTATCCAGTTTCTGAATTTCCAAATCTTTTTTGCAGATTGCTTCCTTTATACTTTCCCCGAGATAAGCATGAAGAAGAGGTAGCTATATCAAAGCTTTCAGCAGATGTTGGCGATGAAAACTGTAATAGATGGGAGAAAAATTAGAATTATAATGAGGCTACTGGTGATTTCTTGGGAGCTTTTATATAATGAGGCTACTGGTCTCCTGCAACATGGATAGATGAGAGAAGCAAAATTAAGAAAAGTTGATACATTGTTTGCAACAGATAAAACTCAAATCCTAAAAATGAAAAAAAAGGCACGCACCCAAACTTCATTTAGTAATAAAAATTACCAAAGAAACAAGAAAATCTAGAATTCAATGTAGAGGCACAACAGATGCAGAAGAAGAAAAGGTTTATGGATTCTTGATTGTTCGGTTGATTCTTGCGTTTTCTTTGCCCTACTTTCTCAACAGTTATAAACATATGCAGTCAATGAAAACAGTTGTGTATCATGTGTTTATAATTTTCGAAACATGTATAGATGAAAGATGAGCTGATGGAGACTGGAGAGCGAAAAAGTACTTAGAAAGGCGATTCGAGATGTGAAAAGAGGGCAGGTTTTGATCCAAACTGCAATTTGATTATCAAAAGGAAAATTTATATAAGTAGCACACAATTTCTATGTATTTACATATCATACACCTAAAACTCAACATTTACATACTAGCTCTTTGGTGCTTTGAACATGTATTTCACTTTGAAAAAGTGATAACGGTGCTATTTTTTATGTGATATTAAAGATGTGAATGTTATGTGTGATATGGAAATACATAAGGATTGTGTGTTTTTTATGTAAATGTCTCTTATATAAATGTTGTGTAAAATGAGTTGTTGATGAGAAAACATGATTATTGGTGATTGATCTCATGGAAGAAGTTCAAGAGAGGCATGATGCAGAGACTGAAGGGAAGTTGTATGAATCGTATCAAGTATATGCTTGAATTTTATTTTATTTATTTCTACATATATATCTATTTTCAAAGATTTGTTACCTCACCATATTGTTTTTGTGGTATTGTTTGTGCTGATAGATTTTCATGGACTTGTCAGTGCTGCTTGAACCACAAGAAGAGATGTTGAATAACATTGAAAATCAGGTTTGATTTTTGCTGAATTTCTGCAATTAGACATTTAACACTAATTTTCTTATTTACAATAGAGATACTAAACTAAGAATTTATTTTTACAAAAAAAAATGTTTATTTAACAAATTGAAACTATATTTTTAGGTTGCAAATGAAGTGAAACATGTACAGAAAGGCACAAAATCACTTCAAACTGCAAAGAGCTTGCAAAATAAATCAAGAAAATGCATCTTTCATTGCATTTATTTTGTGCCTGATAATTACAATTATCATTGCTCTCTCAATGATTAAACCTTGGAAGTGTTAAACAAAAAAATATGAAAATCATCTCCAGCCTTCTCCTTCTTATCACCTCAGCCATTCATAGCTGAAACAATCTCAACGCTACGTTCGAGCATGTCCTCAAGTTTCGTCGGCATTGAATTCACGTCCATTGTCACCAAATCCTTCTTGTTATCCACACTTACTTTGTACACCCCTGGGCATAAATATTGTTACTTATGACTCACAATTGGCTAAGGGGTATTCTTGTATTTTGTACACCCCTTAGCATCTTCTTTAGCCATCTTCTTTCTATATATAGAGGTGAGTGGGTGAGGCTTGATAGGAGCTAAGGATTGGTGAGAGCCTAGAGAGAAATTCTGTCCAAGAATTCTAGAGAGGGAGATTAGCTTGTGGCCAAGGTGAGGAGAGCATCCTAAGGGTCTTGGGAGCCAAGAAGATCCTTGAAGATGAGGGCTCATCTTAAGCTATGTATTCTCTCGCAAATATCTTAGTAAGATCGACGATGTTTTCCCTCCCGTGGATGTAGATCCATCTGGATCGAACCACGTAAATTGCTTGTGTCTCTTGTTGTGTTCTTTCTTTTCTTTTCTTTGATGTTATTCTAGCAACGACGATTATCCCACAATAATTGGCGCCGTCTGTGGGAAACAATCGACACTTCTCGGCTAGAGGTGTTTCGGCTGGAATCAAGAAGAAGGAGAGGAGCTCTACAACAGGCTCGGCAATCCATTAAGCTCGGAAATTCAGCAGGCTCGGCAGTCCATCAAATTCGGCAATCTCACTGTTGCCAAGATCGGGTTCCCGAGCAACTGAAATTCGGCAGTCCATGTTACTGCTCTGTCCAGCGAGGAGTTCGTGATTCCAGACTCTGTGGAAGTAGAGCATCGCAGGAACTTGGAGGCAAGATCGGTATAAAGAAAATTCCCTTTCTCCTTCGTAAATCGCCGCAGAGGACTCCTCTTCTTCGCGAGACCTTCTCAGAGACGGTCGGACGTTTCTGCATCAGGAGCTTCGAGCGTTCACGCAGAAATCGCGAACAAGATTTGCTACAGGACGAGCAGGCAAGCGGGGAGACCTCTGGACCTCTACTGGTCGGACTGAGGTGGATCGCGACCGAGCAGTTCAGAGATCCAAGAAATCGCGGCACACCTCAACTTCGGCTAGGAGCAAGGAGTTCGGCAACATTACTGTTGCCAAGATCCGCTGTCCAACTTCTCCCGCACTCCTTCCTCGTACAGGGTTCCTTGTGTGTCTTCGGCAATTAGAGCAGGTGGGGTTTGGCTATTCCGCAGTCCAGGTTACTGTTCTTGGTACTCCAGGGAGAGGAAGAGGAAAAGAATTCTGCAATCCATGAATGATAGGAATTCTGTAATTTCTCTATAGAAAGTTGATTCTGCGGCAATACGATCCTGTCCAGGGAGGAATTCTGACATCTCTTGCCTACATAACTTGACAAATCTGTAGGAGAGATCCTCGGCATTCCTACTCATACTCCAGGAACTGCTGGTGTTCCAACTAGGGAGAAGAACGACATTTCACTGTTGCAGGAATCCTGCAAGGATCCCGACATTCTGCTTCCTGCTCGGTTCAGGAAGTCTTCAGCCTCCAGTCCAGGAGGCAGTCTGCAGATACAGGACCTTAGTCACAAGAGGAATTCGGCTAGGAGCACGAAAATTCAGCTCTTGACTGCAGCTGGTGTTTGGCTACAGGAGGAGTTAGGCGGTTCAGTTGGAAGATCTTGGTGTTAAGAGATCTTTGGCGGCGACGATGGGTTCCGCCAAATTCGACATCGAGAAATTTACCGGAAAGAACGACTTCGGCTTGTGGAGAGTAAAGATGAGGGCTCTACTGGTTCAGCAGGGCGATGCAGAAGCTTTGCAAGGTTCGGCAGCACTGCCGTCCGACCTGACCAAGAAAGAGAAGAACGTCATTCTGGACAGGGCTCACAGTCTAATAATCCTGAGTTTGGGCGACAAAGTGCTGAGGGAGGTGTCGAGGGAGACAACTGCTCAAGCCCTTTGGGCCAAACTTGAGGTACTTTATATGACTAAATCTTTGGCTAACAGACTTTTTCTGAAGCAGCACTTATACTCATTTAAAATGCACGAGGACAAGTCAGTTTCGGAACAGTATCGACGAGTTCAACAAGATAATAGATGATCTCGAGAACATTGATGTCAAGATGGAAGACGAGGATAAAGCGTTACCGCCGTTAAACTCTATTCCTAAGAGCTACGAGCATTTCGTGGACGCGATGCTCTATGGTAGGGTACGTACTATTACCTCGGAAGAGGTTCAATCTCCGATCAAAGCCAAGGAACTTCGAAGAAGCACGACATGAAAGAAGAGGCCGAGTGGAGACGAGTCGACGAGCTAGAGGAAGACCGAGCAAGAAAAGTTCCAAAAGCGATCATAACAGATCAAAATCCAGAAAGAAGAGCAGAAGTCAGTCTTCTAAGAGATCTAATAAGTGTTACCACTGCCACAAAGAAGGTCACTTCAGGAGGAACTGTCCGGATATAAAGAAAAGCTTTCAGGAGAAGCCTAAAGATTCCGGAGAAGCAAGTGTAGCCTCAGATGGCTATGATTCAGCAGAAGCTTTGGTGATATCGGAATCGAATCCGGTAAGGAGTGGATCCTCGACTCGGGTGCTCCTTCCACATGTGCCCTCACAAAGATTGGTTCGAGACACCGCAGATCGGCAAACGACGGTCCGTACTACTTGGAGATAATAAAGCTTGCAGGGTACTTGGCAGCGTGAACGAGTCGAATAAAGATGTTCGATGGAGCCGAGCGGATACTTCAACACGTCGAGTACGTTCCCGAGCTCAAAAGAAACCCGATCTCTTTAGGTACTGCGGAGTCGAGCGGATACACGTTCAAGGCGGAGAATGGTTGCATCGAGTAGTCAAAGGTTCTCTCATTGTCATGAAAGGGGTCAGAAAGAATGGGTTATACTCTCTAATTGGAAGAACTGTCTTCGGCAACTACTCAAATGCAGTTCAATCAGAGACCGACAAGACCAGATTATGGCATATGAGATCGGGGCACGTAAGTGAAAGAGGCTTACAAGAGCCGGTCCGAGCGAATTTGTTATGCGGGGATCGAGTCGACAGAATTAGAATTCGCGAACAAGTGTGTACTAGGGAAGGCTACCAGGGTGAAGTTCTCTACCGGAAATCACACATCTAAGAAGCCACTTGATTACGTACACAGCGATTTGTGGGGACCAGCCAGGACTCAGACTCATGGAGGAGGAAGATACTTCATGTCTATCATTGACGACTACACCAGGAAGGTATGGGTCTTCATCCTTAAAACTAAAGATGAAGCTTTTCAGCGTTTCAGGGACTGGTTAACTCTCACCGAAAACAAGACAGGAGCAAAACTGAAGCATTTGAGAACTGATAATGGTTTAGAGTATTGTTCAGAACAGTTTGAAGAGCTGTGCAGAAAGAATGGTATTACAAGACACAAGACATTCCGGAACAGTCCTCAACAGAATGGCCTAGCTGAGAGGATGAACAAGACTCTCCTAGAGAGAGTGAGGTGTATGCTACTGAATGCGTGTCTACCTAAAAGTTTCGGGGTGAAGTCGTGTCTCATCGCTTGCCACCTCATCAACGGATGTCCATCGACGACTATCAATATGAAGACTCCTTCGGAGATGTGGTACGGGAAACCGAGTAACTACGATAACTCGAAAGTTTTTGGATGTATTGCTTACGCTCATGTCGGACGAGATAAGCTGGAAGCAAGAGCTTTGAAGTGCATTTTCATTGGATATCCACCTGGAACCAAGGGGTACAAACTTTGGTGTCTAGATCAACAAAAATGCATTATCAGCAGAGACGTGACATTCGATGAATCCAAAATGGCAAATTTGCAAAGCTACGTTACCAAAAACAAGTGCCGCTAAGGAGGGTTCTTCAATCGAGGTGGAGCTGCAACAACTACGGACTTTGATCGATCAAAGGACTCATTGTGAACATTCGGGATGAAATGACGAGAGGACCGGCAAGAGACGAGCCGTAAAACGGATCGGATGATTACGAGTCGACAAGAGACGGACAAAGAAGAACTATCGGACCGCCGGAGAGATACGGTCGTGCGAGATATGATCTTCTACGCCTTAAGTGTTGCTCGAAGTGATAGAAGAAGGCCGAACCGAACAACTATAAGGAAGCTTTAAAGAGCAAGGAAAGAAATAGATGGGTTGACGCCATGAATGAGGAAATGGACTCTCTGATGAAGAACAAGACTTGGGAACTTGTGGATCGACCAACAAACAAACGTGTAGTTGGTTGCAAGTGGACCTTTAAGAAAAAGGAAGGCACACCAGGTATTGAAAAGATCAGATACAAAGCCAGACTCGTTGCGAAGGGATTCACTCAGGTAGAAGGAATAGACTTCAACGAAATTTTCTCACCTGTGGTAAAGCATTGCTCCATTAGGATGGTTTTAGCACTAGCGGTTCAATTCAATTTGAAATTAGAGCGACTAGATGTTAAAACCGTGTTCCTACATGGAGAGCTTGAAGAAACCATCTACATGGATCAGCCGGATGGGTACAACACACTCGGAGACTAAGGACAAGGTTCGCTCGTCGAAGAAAGCTTTATACGGATTGAAACAAAGCCCTAGACAATGGTACAAACGTTTTGATGAGTTTATGCTCGAAGATCGGCTTTGTCGAAGCAGCTACGACGATTGTGTATATATGAAGTGGCAGGACAGATGAAATAAGTACGTACTTGCTCTTATATGTAGATGACATGCTAGTAGCAAGCGTAGCGAGGAGGAAGTCCGGAAGATCAAAGGTATGCTCAACTCGAATTCGATATGAAAAACCTAGGACTCGCTACTAAAGATCCTAGGAATGGAGATCAAGAGAGACGAAAAAGGGCAGCTTATTCTTATCTCAGAAGTCTTATATTCAGAAAGTTCTGGCAAGATTCAATATGCACAAGGCAAAGCAGGTTGCAACACCGATTGGTCAGCACTTCAAATTATCGAACTCTCAAGCACCTGAGACTGAAGCTGAAAAAGAATACATGGAGGGTGTCCCCTATGCCAGTGGGGTCGGTAGCATCATGTACGGTATGGTGTGCAGCAGACCAGATCTAGCCTACGCCGTCAGTGTTGTTAGCAGGTTCATGGCTAATCCAGGGCAGACTCACTGGGAAGCTCTAAAGTGGATTCTGAGATACTTAAGAAGTACTACGTACTTGGGCTACTCTTTAAAAGACAAAAAGGCAACGAAGAAAAGTTAGTTGGTTATGTGGATTCCGATTATGCTGGAAGCATCGACACCAGGAAATCACTGACCGGATTCATCTTCACTGTCTTCGGCGATCGTCGTCGGCTGGAAGTCTAATCTTCAATCCGTCGTAGCTCTCTCAACTACGTAGGTCGAGTACATCGCCGTGATCGAAGCAATCGAGGAAGCCACGTGGCTAAAAGGCATGGCTGAAGAGCTCGGGATACCTCAAAAGGTGGTAACTGTGTTCTGCGACAATCAGAGTACTATTCATCTCACCAGGAATCATGTCTTTCATGAAAGGTCCAAGCACATTGATGTGAAGCTTCATTTTGTGAGGGACGTCGTCGCCAAAGGCTCAATAGTGGTGGAGAAGATACCTACTGAGGAGAACCCTGCTGACATGCTCACCAAGGCGCTACCTATAACTAAGTTCAAACATTGTTTGGACTTAGTGAACTTTACCACGGCCGAGGGCTCCTCGGAGGGGGCCAGGTGGAGGGAATCATCTTTTCGCAGCTTTGAAATCGAGAGTCAAGGTGCGAGAATTGTTACTTATGACTCACAATTGGCTAGGAGTATTCTTGTATTTTGTACACCCCTTAGCATCTTCTCGTAGCCATCTTCTTTCATATATAGAGGTGAGTGGGTGAGGCTTGATAGGAGCTAAGGATTGGTGAGAGCCTAGAGAGAAATTCTGTCCAAGAATTCTAGTGAGGAGATTAAGCTTGTGGCGAGGCGAGGAGAGCATCCTAAGGGTCTTGGGAGCCAAGAAGATCCTCGAAGATGAGGGCTCATCTTAAGCTATGCGTATTCTCTCGCAAATATCTTAAGTAACATCGACGATGTTTTCCCTCCCGTGGATGTAGATCCATCTGGATCGAACCACGTAAATTGCTTGTGTCTCTTGTTGTGTTCTTTCTTTTCTTTTCTTTGATGTTATTCTAGCAACGACGATTATCCCACAACAAATATAATTATGGAAACACCAAAACAGCAGGTCGAGTCAATGAAATCAAATCTTTAACTGATTTCTCGTTCTTCTCTAATTTTTCAATTAATCAAATAAAAGCATAATCCATCAATTCCTCTTACAATAACCCACCCTCGACAAATCCAGAAAATCGAAAAGCAAAACAACATTAAATGATATGAGTAGAGAATCTGGAACAAAAAAAAATTTTCGATCCCCATCCAACTTAGTGATTAAATACCTTGGGATCGTCTGACGCATCTCCAGCTTGGGTAATGAGTGTCAAAGAACTTACTTATGAGGAGCTTTTCCAGGAGTTGTGTGGCTTCTTCAATCTCAGTTCCCAGCACATCAGCATCTTCCTCCAAGGGAAAAATTTGGCCGGTGTTCAGAGTCGTGATCGTTTGGAGCTTTGGTTGACATACGGTTAATTTTTTGGTTGAGGATGGGAGAAATCGTAAGCAATATTGAGTCGCTGCTCCGCCGACTCTAGGAACTTCTGTTCTTGCCATTCGCGGCCGCAGCCAGAAGAGGAGATCCTGAGAATATGCTGTTTAATAACTATTAGATGATTTGTGAGTCCCGTTGATATAACGATATAATCCCTTCTTATTCTCAAATCAAATCAGTTTAATCTTAAATTTAATTCAATTAAAATAATTCTTTATCAACATTTATTAAAAAAAATGACACATTTCTATACATAGCATACTATTAAAGTTCTTTTATGACGTCTGCTCGAATATAAGAGACCTGCCCATTTATTAATCATTTAAGTGTGGGCTGTAGGTGGTTGACTGAGTAAAGCTGTGGCAGGAGCAGCGATAAGTAAACCTAAAAGGGTAAGGAAAGGAGAAGGTAAAAAGGGAGTCAATGCTATAGGTTTTGAAGGCTGAAGCCAAGCCTAACAAAGCCATTAGTCCTGCTCTACTTTCCCTCTTCCTATCTCCCTCTTCATCCGAACCCCACACTGTTAACTCACGCAAATAGTAATGAAGCCGCTGTCATATAATAAAGACACAACTTTTCTTTTCCTCTATCGTTCCTTTCTCCTTCCCCGTCAATGACAAAGCCAGACTAGCAGAAGTTAGCCGGAGAAGGAAACCGGAACGTGAGCGAGAGAGTGAGAGAGAGTAATATGTTATAGCAATTATCACAATTGTTTTCAATTTTCCAAATAGATTTTGATCAAAATCTATTAGAAATTCACTACGAGAATCTTTCATTTCACATTCTTGTTGATTGAGAAATCTAAATCTATACAATAGCGGAAGCGTACCTGAATTTATTTGATCGATTGCAAGAAATAATCTTCCAATCTGCAAATTTTCCTGAGTTTTTCTTAGTCTCTCTCGTTGATGGGGTACAAGAGAATAACTTCTATTTCTCGCTTCGTAGATCTGGAGACCATTACCTCCTTATTTAATATAACTAACTGGTGGTTACATAGATCGCTTAATTCCAATTCTGCCCTCATCAAATTGGAATTGTGACTTATAGTATTCACACGTATAATTTCATGACAAATGTGTCTAAAGTCATAAACTTTATTCTTAATTAGACCACAATAATTTTGACTTATTAAATGATGACCCAACACATTTATTAATTACATCGTAGTCCCAAAATTGATCCAACATAATAAACTTTAGACGTGAAATAATAATTAAAAGAAGAGATTAAAATGGTAATTAGAATTGTTATGTATCAGTGGTGATTTGCGTATTATCGACGCTTGATTATGCGGTAGAAACAGTGGTCACCAAAAATATTAACTGTTGCCATTATATTCTTCCACTGACTCGTACCTAATTTGGGGTGGTAGATTTTAATGCATCCCACATGCACGCACAAAAATGAGAACATTTCCTTATGGCGGTTTTAAAACTTATTGTAAGAATAAGTTTTAGAAGGGTAATAAATAACTCAAATAAAGGAAATGATTTTTTTTTTTGTTTTTATCAAGAAAAATAATTTTAGAAATTCTCGTCCATATTGGCATTGGTTTTCCCTTGTGCTGCCCTTTTCCTTATTGATCCTTGTCTTGTACATAATTTTTGTAATCTTTGTTTTATGTTCTCTCTCATTAATTTACAATAATTTTTCTTATGATTTAAATAATATGACTTCTTGGTTTTGCATTACTACATCACTAGGGGTATAAACGAGCTCGTTAAAAAATATCATTGCTTGTATTCGACTCGTTTGCTTAACCAGCCGAACACGAGCTACTCGCGAACAAAGAGTCATTTTGACAACCATAATCACACAACCATAAAATGTTAAGAATCGGTGCAAGATTTAAAATATTATTATTTTCTTTAGTTTTTTTTTTTTCAAATAAAATATATACTTTATGTAAAAATAAGATGATATCAGTATATAAAAATTTAAATTTAGATGTTTAATGTACAAATGTGATGTCTTATGAAAAATTTTATTCTTCTTCTTTTGAGAAATAAAATATTTCCTCTATAAATTTTCTCTTACCGATTAACAGAAGGATTTCAGGGCTATTCTCAATATTACACCGTCATTTTTTTTTAGAAAATGTAAATAAAAATTTGTCATAATGTCAAATTTTGTTGTTGTATCCCTTCTAATTTCTAGAGAAAGAAAGCTAGAAAAATCCAACTGACAAAATTTACTGCAATTTATCTTTTACATATCACAACAGAAATAATAAGATTGACATACATATCACACAATTTATATATATATTTACATATCTAATAACTAAATTTAGGGATTAAATAAATACTTCAAATCTAAGTAGGGGTGTAAACGAGCCGAACACGAGCGAGTCAAGGCTCAGCTCGTGTTCGACTCGCTTATATTTCAAACCCAAAAGTGTATTCGTGTTCGGCTCGTTAAGCAAACGAGCCGAACACGAGCCGTTCACGAACAAAGAAGTCGTTTTCGACAATCCTAATCACGTAATCATAACATGTTAAGAGTTGAGTCAATATTTAAGAATTATAGTTTATATTAAAACACAATTTGAATCTAATTTAATAAATTTTATATATTTACTTAATTAATAATTTTAATTGATTGTAAATCTTTTAAATTTTTAAAAAATACTACTCATTGATATATATATATATATATATATATATATATATATATATATATATATATATATATATATATATATATATATATATATATATATATATATATATATATATATATATATATATATATGTGGGAAAGAAAGCACAAGGGCTCCCTACGTGTTAATACTCAAAAAGTGTTACAAAAAAGATCCGAACACGAACAAACAAATCATTGTTCGTGTTCGGCTCGTTAAGCCTTCTTAACTTAGCGAACGAGCCAAACATGAGCTTTTTAACAAGCCGAACACTACCTGTTCGCGAACAACAAGCCGTTTTGACAGCCCTAAATCTAAGTCAGACTGGATAAAA
Source organism: Papilionanthe hookeriana x Papilionanthe teres (assembly GCA_022702705.1). Classification (NCBI taxonomy): domain Eukaryota; kingdom Viridiplantae; phylum Streptophyta; class Magnoliopsida; order Asparagales; family Orchidaceae; genus Papilionanthe; species Papilionanthe hookeriana x Papilionanthe teres. The sequence goes on from CM040428.1 coordinate 52,774,573, forward strand.
ATATTAATGCAAACCTCACAATTACTAAAGTATTTGCACATATAGCACTTAAATAATAAAATTTAAATGTATAACACTCAGATTTTTAACATCACATGAAAAATATATTAATTAAAATAAATTAATTAATTAGACTAATAAGGGGCTTGAAGCAAAATTCGGGGAACCAATAGAAGTTTGGAGACCAAATTATATTTCATTATAGTTTTAAGTGAGGTTTTACGGTTTTTTATATTTTAAAAATTAATCAAAATTTTTACGTGAAAATTTGGTGCTTTTATTTTTCATTATGCGAGGAGCATTCACTTTTAAATTTCATTTTATTATTTTTTAATTTTATGAAGTTTCCATAATTATTTAAAATTTTAAATAATTTTAAAGTTCTATTAAAAGTGGTATCGCGTCAGCCTCCACTGAAAGCTTTCACAACGTAGTCGCGCTTTACACATTGAACAATGCAATTTGTTTCGAATTTTTAGGGGTAAAGTCTTGGTTGGACCGATTAACTAAACGACTTAATCATTATTGCCCGTTCCAAACAACGAGAATGGATAGTCGTGATTTCTTATGCGTCCTCTCACTGGGAGTGGGAGATGAAAGTCATCCGTATGATGTGAATATGCCTAATCTTATTTCAAGCTGATTAGTCAGAAGACCAAGGCGACGGTACCGGCCTTGAAATTTGCTCATTAAGCTTGGTTTTGGACTTCTAACTTTCAAGTTTAAAAGGAAGAGGGAGGGACAAAGAGATTACTTTAAATACATATCTCTTTCAGAAAGCAAGAATTAAGGAGAGCTTTTTGGCTCTGGAGATCAACACCACCCAAATTCTTTTCGGAGTTGGTTGTGGGAGATCGCCAGAGCACAAGGCAAAAAGCCAGAAAGGTGTAGGGAGTTTGCCATGAGCTCTAGAATGTGAGGAAGGATTTAATTAAGTGAGGAGGATCTGTTTGAGAGAAATTTGGATTCCCTCACCTCCTCAAATGGTCGTGGTGTCAAGGGGTGGCCAATTGGCAATTCTACTGCTATGGGGAGGCTCATTCAATGGCCATGAGCCACTCTGATGCATTTGTGTATGTCCTTGAAGGTGATGGGATATGAGTAAATAGGGAGGTGGGTTAAGGAGGAAATTTCTTTCGACCAGAGTTTAGGGGCTTTTGATTGGAGCTCAAGGAGGCTAGGGCGCCTCGGGTTGAGGTAAAGGAGGTGGGAGGCACAAAGGGGATTATTTAAACTATTTTAGGAAATTGGCCATTTATGTCAATTGAACTTAGTTTGCTGGACTGGTACGGGTTCTATGAAGCTGCCATAATTGGTTGAGTTGGCCAAAGGAAGGGATTGAGTCCTACTGTGGAAAGAGGTGGGTTGAGCTCAATTGGGTCATGAGAGTTTGTGTTACTCGGTCTATGCCCTTGGATGAGATTGATTGTGGTTCGAGCATGGGTCATATTTGGCTTAGAGGGAATAAGTTCTTTATGTATAAATAGAATGTATGTGTATGTGCGCGCCCGTGCAGTCGTCTATATATAACACATGCATGTGGCCCCAAAATGTATGTATACATGCATACGTGTATGCATGCTTGCTTAGGTTATAATTTTAGGGATGTTTAGTTTTTCTTGGCTTAGGTTCAACTTTTGGTAAATTAAATCTTAATCTTTGTTAACTCAATTATTTGGATTGATTTGAGCTGCATAGAACATTTATAAATTATATACATGATAAATTTCAAGATTTTATATTATATTTCATTTCCATCCAACCAAATTACATACATGATAAATTTTACATGAGGACCGCTTATCTAATTCCAACCCTCACCCCCACCCCCATCCCCATTCTCCTCTCCATTGCTCCTCTCATGGCTATCATATCCCTCATCTATCTCCTCCCTATTATTACTGTTCTCCCACTTCATTCTGCCACTGGTTCCAGCCTCCTCTTTCTTCTTTCCACGGCCATAGCTCACCTCCACCTCTTTCTCCTCACCTCCTGACCACTCAACACCTCCAAACTCTTTCTCCTCACCCCTACCACCACCCTCCTTCTCCTTCTTCTTCTTCTTCGTCTCCCTACTACTTCCACCACCATCTCCCTTCTTCTCCTTTATTTTCACGCCACCAGGGACTCTCTCAGCGTTCATCAACTCATTCCCACCGCCCTCCTTCTCTTTCTTCTTCTCGCCACCATCATATATCTTGAAACTACCACTTCTTCTCTCCTCTTTCGTCTTCTCACCTTTATCATTGTTACTATACCCACTTCTACTACCGCTGTCAGTCTTCATTGGAACAATCTCAGCGTTACGTCCGAGCTCGTTCTTGCGGTGCAACGGTAGCTCTTCTTCGACATCCGTATCCACCTCGTTTACCCCTGGGCATATATGCAATTATGAAAATATCAGGGATAAAATTAGATATCCTTAATTTGTAGATAAACTAGCTTTTTAATTTAATTAAATAAAGTACACTAATTACCATTAACGTCCAGAAGCCTCTTCTTGGCATCCTTGATGCAGCCTTCAGTCGAAGCCCCCAACTAACATAATATCAATAAATAATATATATATATATATAAACTAAATTTAGTCTTCTCCATAATATGTTCTTTCTCAGGTTCTTTAGTGCAAATAAAACAAATTATTGACACACCTGCAGTTCTTTCAAATCATGGGTGAGGGCGGCTGAGGCGGCCGGCTTCTTGCGGAATAAGCTCCAAAAGCTGCTGCCTCTACCGCTGGAGAGAGCAGCTGCGGCGGCCTTGTTCCTTGGACTCTCCGTCCCAATAATCTCAACTTCATGAAATTTTTTCATTACATGATCCCGAAGCATCTCCGTGTCTAAATTCCCTAAAACTCTCACTCTATTGCTCTTTTGATCTACAATCACTCCTAGCACTCCTAAAATCCAAATAATAATAATAATATATTAAAAAAAAGCAATATATACATTCAGAGTTGACTTAAACTGCGTCCATACAACAGCTACGATCCACCGAATGTAGCATTTTTTATACTTTTATTTTTAAAATTTCAAAAGTAAATTAATTTTCTTACAAACTCAAAATATATATAAAATAGTTTTTGAATGAAAAAAATTAACTATATTATAACATATACAGTATATTTTATTTATTTCAAAACATAAATAGAATAAAATAAAAAACAAAATCAAAACTCATCATAAATGGCCCTTAATTTTTTTTTTTATTTTAGTGCTTATTGTCATTTTACCAACTAATTAAATACCTTCAAATTTTTTAATATGTTTCTTTATATTCCGACCGCAGCCTTCACAAGCACAGTTTGTTTTGACCATCAGAATGACGACTTGAGGCGACGCCACCTCTTCTTCCTTCTCAATCAAATCCTCATCAAATCAGTAATAAATCAAACAAATTTAAAATTTTAAAAAATAATTTGAAATCTAATTTTTTTATTGATCTCGCTTACTTCTCCTGAATAAATCCAATAAAAATAATAATAATAATAATTTGAAATCTAATTTGTCTGTCAATCTCACTTACTTCTTCCATCTCAAATTTTTTAGCTCTGTGGGTTCTATATACTGAAAGAAGTGGAGAAATTATATTTATATATAGAGTGAGACCAAGAAAGGTGGCCGGCCAAGTGGCTCACTATGATGCGCGGTGAATTCAATGGGTGAGATTTACTTATTAATTTACGTATTTTGTGCATGCATGTCATGTAATGGTTACATGCACATGTGTAGTAATTGGTTGGGCTTTAGTGCTATGTATGTGTGTAATTTGTAATTTCTTCTTTAAGAAATTGAGGCATTTATATATAGATCACCCAATTTTTATATATTTACATATTTGAAACTTTTACTTTTTTGTACATAAATATGGTTACATATCTAATATATAAGCTTTTCTATTGGCACTCTAACAACGGAAACTAATACGTTGATCTGAACCTACTTGCCGAAGTTGATGAACTAAACCCACATGGCAAAGTGGTTGCATTTCATCTCTTCTATAAAGGTAATCTAGCACACCTAATGAGGGACGTTTATTATAGATGATCATCGTTACTAGCAAATTCGCAGGTCCATACTTTTTAAAAATTGTCACCTAACATCCACATCACGGTCTTTTTGTCAAGACACCATAATGTGTGTCGTACTATAACAAATATATGTTCTATTTATTTATTTTTTGTCAAGACACCATAATGTGTGTCGTACTTAATTTTTGTTACTAGCGGAGCGGGGTTCATGTATCTTTTAATGTAGCATCTCTCTTTCTCTAAAAATATTGTAATTTTGGAAACTTCCGTTAAGGCATTTTCTCTGGCTTACTTGTGGTTCAAGTTCAATACACAATTCACGAGAAATTCTCTAATTTCTCATATCCAACTCTCTCTTCTACCTCTCTTCCATAAAAATAATGTCTTTAATGAGTTATATATACTCACATGTGATACGAGACTCTTCATTCTAAAAAGATTCAACAACTTGTAAGGTGTGGTGAGCATGTAGTTTTACTCAAATTTCATAAGAAGATCTTTCTTGTATAAAAAAAAGTTGGAGGAGAACTGTGGATTGCACTAGGGAATTTGTCATGCAACAAGTTCACGAGCAAGGAAGTAAATTTTGATGGCCTTGTAAGACTCGAGAGAGGCCTCAAAATCCATTCCCAAAATGAGCTATAACTCATACTAGATCGTCAGGATCAATGAATCATAGGCAAGAGCCTCCGAAGCAAAACTTATAGAGAGTAGGACCTAGGAGAGCTATTGGTCTAATATTTCAGTGTGAAAAAGCAGAAAGAGATGAACATGATTACTTAGAAGAATGGGAACCTTTTGAAGCCTCATATGTTGAGGAGATAAGAAGAAGAAGAATGCAAAGACGCGGTCCAGAGTATTCAAATGAAGAAGCTAGAAGAAGAAGAGGAGGAAATAGGCCATTGGAGAATGCATTCTCAAAAGAGATCACGAAAGTTGAGGCACCAAAGAATTTTAAGATTCTGCCTTGGAATATTACAAAGAGAAGTCTGACTCTACTGACCATCTGGATTCATTCGAGTCATCAGTGTTTGTTCAAAATAAATGATGCTTTAAATTGTCGTTTGTTCTTAACGACGTTAAAAGAATCAACTTTACAATGATTGAACAAACTGCTGGCAGTGTCATCACTTCCTTTGAAAAGTTCAAGTGCTTATTTGTGCCTCAGTTCACTAGAATCCACCAAAATAACTCTCAATCCCTCTTAACAATCTTCGAAGAACGTACTGATATGGTTGTCAAAATAGCTTGTTGTTCGCAAATCGCTCGTATTTGGTTCATTAAATTGCTTGTGTTCAATTTGTTCGTTAAGCAAACAAGTTGAATAGAAATAATTTTTTAGGCTTGATATATAAGCGAACCGATCATGAACAAAAATCTGCTCATATGCATGTTAGAAAATTCCCGCTGGTAGAGTAATGAATTATCTTCTTAGCATTGCACGAGAATTAAACACACACACATATGAAAGAGAAACAAGCAGTGAAAACACCAGAAGGTTTTATGTGAAAAATGCGTAAAGAAAAAAACCACACTGACCTAGTTGCAAAAATCAACTATTGAGTGATGATTACAGAAATCCCTTGTCCCATAGACGGTAAATGGTAACTATATTTTTTATATTACAGCGTCGACTGACGACGTCTGGTTGGTAGTGATCGATGGTGGTCAGCAAAGGTCGACGGTGGTCGACAACAGTTGGCGGAGGTCAACGGAGGTCATCAGTAGTCAACGACGGTAGGTGGTACTCGACGAAAGTCGGCGGTGGCCGACTACAGTCAGCCGTAGTTGATAGAGGTACACAGTGGTCGACAGCGGTTGAATTGTAAATTGTTGAATTTATGCTAAAATTAGTATTTGCACATAAAACTAATTCCAAAATAAATTCAAAAATTTCAAATCTATCCAAACCAAAATTATATCAAGATATATTGATGACAATATATATAATAAAAAGTCAACACATTTTAATAATATTGACATATTTTTTGTTCTTATGAATTAGTATAAGGCCAAAATTGTGTTATCAAATTAAAAGAATGTGTTTTCAAAATGTTTTCTTATTCATAAAAATGAAATAGCCTCATGTTCTTGAATGGAATGTTTTTAATGAATTTTAAATAAAATATATATTTTTTAGTATTATCATAAATATTATTTATATATTTACTAAGAAATCATGACAATTTTATATGTTATTAAAATTTCATAAAATTTTGGTAACCCATTAGTAAATATATCAATTTAATTAGTGTATATTACATGCACATAATGTTTTATCGATTAAATATAATTAGTATATATTATATGCACATAATATTGACATAATGTTTTATCGATTATATGCACATAATGCTTCAAAAAAAAAAAAAAACAAAAAACCCCGATAAAAGGAGTCAAGTCTAATGTTATTAAAATTTAATATCATTAAGGCAGTTAAACTTTTAAAAATGATATATAACCAATGAAATCAATATTAACCATCCAATTGACTTTTTAGATATTTTGGTTAAAATAATTAAGACATCGCTCTAAAAAAATTAAACAGAAGCCATCATTCAATAGATGAAGGGTATCATAACCTATACTTAGAGTTGAAGAGAGCACTTCACAATAATCAATATTGATGGACCCTATTGATAATTTTCATTATCTAACTAACTTCATTCAAATAGTATGACCTCCCATCATTGCTCAATCATTATCGCTTAATCGTCATCATGTCACCACTATCCCGAAGCATCATCACATGATAACTATAACATAATTACTATCACTCAAATATAGTGTTTTTATGCACATTTTTATATCTATTTTTGATGATATTGCACTTTAATGAAATATATTTTTTTGTTTTTTTTGCAGGTATGCTTAAAAGGGATAAATTTGATAAAAAAGTGCGAAAAGAATCAAATTTCGAGCAAAAATGATAGGTATACAAAAATGACCTACGACGCCTATACGCCGAGGCCTGGTGCATAGGCGTGACAGTTAAAAGATGAATTTTAAAGAAGATTTGGCACGAATTTGAAGGGTTGTTTGAAGCATCTTTTGATCCAAACTTCCTTAACTTCCCATTGGCGGCCAAATTGAACAAAGAGATGCATCCTTTGATGGATACATTGCATTTGGACATGATTTGAAGAGATATGAAGTCACCTTTTGGAAAATTATTAAAAGGAGTTACTTTCATGAGTTTAGTGAGTGTTGTGAGGGTGAGTAGAGTAGAGAGTTGCTGTAAGAGTGAGTTTAGAAGTTTTCGTGAGTGTTTAAAGAGAGGAAGTTGGTGAAGGTGCCTTCTTCTTCTCCATAAATTTCTATCTTCTTTATCACTTCATATTGAGTCTGTAATTAAGTTAGAAGTCAGAGATTGGAGTCAACAGAGTGAGACACCAACCTCTGAGGAGTTATTTAGTGGAGAGCAAAGTCTTAGAAAAACTTTAAGAGTCTTGTGGAGAGGATTTTCAGATAAGTATTTATCTTTGTTTCTACATTTGGTTTTTAGGTAAAATTTGTTGTGTTTTCACTATGATTTATACTTTCAAATCAAATTGTGTGTGTGTCTTCTCCATGAGTTTTGAGTAGGTTTTTTGTCTTTTTCTTTCAAAATGATGAAGTAATTAAATTGTGGAAGGGAGTTGTGTGAAGTATAGAATTTTAATGTCGTAAGAAGTTGTGATGATTCAACTACCTAGTACTTCATTTACCTCTTGATTTGACCAATTAAGATATTAACATTTGTTGTGAGAACATGTAAGATCCACCACGGTATTGTCATAATCAACAATTGGAGAGAATCACATGAAATTGTATGGGTGAGAATTATAGTTAATATGGTTGAGTGCAAATAAATATGGAGATATGCTTTTTAATGGGTGCATAATTAGAGAATTTTAGAGTGACAGACTAAAGTTCCTAATTTGGTTTGGTGTGTTAAATTTTGATATGAGATATTAGTCCCCAGGTGGAGGGAAAAGAGGGAACTCTACAGTGAGAACTAGTTTCTTCCCTACCCAACCCATCTTCAAGATTTCATATCATCAAATTAACTTATGTTCTTTATAGAACCATGTTAGGGTAAAAAATAAAATTGCTCTTATTTGGCACAACACATTTAGATACCTCCACAACGAAACTCCATAATTATCACCGATCTATTGAAGAGGAAAGAGATATTTTATTATCATTTGCTATCATATAGTTTAAGAGCTTTCTAATTTCAGTTGCTTACTTTTATTTTCATCAAAAAAATTTCCAAAAAGAATTTGAGATTTCATACATGTAAAACAAAATTTGCAAAAGTCGTTTTGAAAAGTAAAAATATATTTTTCTGATTTCTGTAAATTGAATTTTGAGATACTGTCCCTGTGGGTTCGATATCTCGGGGCTTAATCAAAAAGTCCTATATTACTTGATAACGATACGTATACTTGTGTAGTATCTCATTATATAAAAATATCAATTAATTTACATCGTAGTCAAGTTTTTGGCAACAGTATAAAGAAAGAGAAGCTTTTCAAGTGCATATAAAAGATAAAATCAATCACAAAATCGAAGGTGTATTTATTCGAGATCACTGACCCGATTGACATCATCCAACGAACCAAATGTCGATTGGCTTCGCCTAAGCGAGAGCCAAAGTCTAGTAGAATGACCCCAGCTACGTGCCCCTCAACACATACCGAGAAAGTCTCAAATGAATGTCTCGAGCTACGAGACATAACATTTGCATGAACCATGACCCTGATGCCTCAGAGGGACATCCTACTCATGTTGACATCAAAAATTGATGTCAACAGACACATGGTTTTCCTTCAATTTAAATATTTTTAGTTATGGTAATATGCTACACATTCGAGCCTTCTTTGTGATCAATTTTATGAAAAAATTATTACTTCTGGATTTGACGCAAACTACATCCATAAAATGGCTATGATTCCCGGATGTAACATTTTTAATACTTTGTCTTTTTAATTTAAAAAAAACAAATTAATTTTCTTACAAAACTCACATAACATATAACATAATTTTTGAACGAGAACAATTAAGTATATTATAACATATAAAATATATTATATTTATTTTAAATAAAACATAAATAGAATAAAATAAAATAAAAATCAAAACTCATCACAAATGTTCCTTTTTTGTGTGCTTATTGTCATTTTAATAACTAATTAAATACCTACAAATTTTTTAATATGTTTATTTATCTTCTGACCGCAGCCTTCACAGTATATATATATATATGTATGTATGTATGTATGTATGTATATGTATTTATGTATGTATATATATATATATATATATAGTGAGACTAAGAGGGTGGGCAGCCACGTGGCTCACTCTGAAGTGCGGTGAATTCAATGAGTGAGATTTAGTTATTAATTTATGTATTATGTGCATGCATGCTATGTAATGGTTACATGTATGTGTGTGATAATTGGTAGGGCTTTAGTGGTATGTATGTATAATTTGTAATTTTTTTCTTTAAGAAATTGGGGCATTTATATATAGACCACGCAATTTTTATGTATTTACATGTTTGACATTTGTACTTTTGTGTATATAAACATGATTATATATCTAGTATATAGGATTTTTATTGGCACTCTAACAACGGAAACTAATACGCTGAACTGAGCCCACTTGTTGGAGCTGATGGACCAAGCCCGCGTGACTAAGTGGTTGCATTTCATCTCTTCTGTGGAGGTAACATAGCCCACCTAAGGAGAGACAATTACTATATATGATCTTCATTACTTGCAAATTCACAGGTCAAACCTTTTGAAGCCTCATATGTAGAAGAGATAAGAAGAAGAAGAATGTGAAGTCTTGGTTATGAGTATTCAAATGAAGAAGCTAGAAGAAGAAGAGGAGGAGGAGGAAAAATACCATTGGAGAATGCATTCTCAAAGGAGATCACAAAAGTCGAGGCACCAAAGAATTATAAGATTCCATCTTTGGAATAACACAAAGAGAAGTATGACTCTACCGACCATCTGGATTCATTTGAGTCATTAGCTTGTCTGTTCAAAATAAATAATGATTTAAATTGTCGTTTTTTCTTAACAATGTTAAGAGAATCAGCTTTGCAATGGTTCAACAAACTGTTGGCGAAGTCATCACTTCCTTTGAAATGTTAAAGTACACATTTGTGCCTTAGTCCTTCAGTGTATAGAAGCCACGAAAAACTCTCAAGCCCTCTTAAAAATCTTCTAGAAACCTACCGATATAGTTGTCAAAATAGCTCGTTTAAAATTTGCTCGTTCGTGTTTCGTTGGTTTTAGCTCGAAATATTAGAAAAAGTTTATATGACAAATTAATTTTAATAACTTTAACAATCCTCATTATATTTCTTTCCTTTTGTGTTACAATAAATCCACAACAATGTTCATAGATCAAAATATTTTTAAAAATTACATAATGAGATGATATATTTATTTTAAATATTATAATAGATATTATATTTTGTCAAGATAATATATTACTTTCGAGATAATGACATAAAGTGATATTTATATCTTTCGAGATAATATATTACTTTTGATATCGTGATTGATTATTTAAATAATTTTTCAAGATCAAATATAATGAAATAACACTTGAACCAATTCACAGGAGTTAAAATTTCACAAATGAAGCTATAAATATCTTTATGAGAATAAATATACTTTATTTTTCAAAGTCGAGTATTACCATTACTAATAGGAGTGCTATAAATAGCTTGAATACATTGAATAGGAGCATAAATGAGGATCTCAACTTTTCTATGAGGGTATCACCTAATCTCAAATATTTTCGAATCCACTTTCTCGTTATCGATTATTATTCCCTCCACTCCTAAAATCCAAATAAATATAAAAATTTAATTTAAAATCCACATATTAAAAAATCTAAATTAAAATTTTAAAGGGCTTTTGAATACATACAACCTAGATTTTATGTATTTGTATTTTTAATATTGGAGCACTTCTTTGTGATCAATTTTACGAAAAAATTATTACTGCCGGATTTGACGCAAACTACGTCCATAAAACTGCTATGATTCACCGGATGTAGCTTTTTTAATACTTTTATTTTTTAAATTTTCAAAAACAAATTAATTTTCTTGCACTCACAGAACATATAAAATAAATTTGAATGAGAATAATTAAATATATTATAACATATAAAATATATTATATTTATTTCAAATAAAACATAAATAGAATAAAATAAAAAATTTCAAAATTCTATATAATATTTCATTTCCTTCCAAACAAATGTCAAAATTTTCAACCTTCCTATTTTTTATTTACTTAAACCAAAATAAAAATTTCTAAAACGAAAATATACTTATTTTTTTATTTGTCACAAATCAGAGAGAGAGAGGAAATGGAGAAACCTGCACCCAATAATCAAATATTTATTTCTTCTTCAAACAAACCTTATATTCTCCCAAATTTTCATAAATAACCTCCCAAACTTAAGCAGATAACACTGAGTATTACTGAACTCTCACAATTCTTCACACTGCATAACATGATTAAGCAATTGTTGGGGCATCTCTTTGCAAAGTGCTGAGAAACCCGACCAAGTATCAGTCCGAATCACTCACCTCAATATGGCCACACCTCCTACCGTGAACAACTGCAACTTTACGAGGTGGCTTCTTGGCGGCCTCCTTGTTCCGTGGACTCTCAGTCCCAACAATCTCAACCTCTTGAAATTTTTTCATTACATGATCCCGAAGCATCTCCGCGTCCAAATTCCCTAAAACTCTCACTGTATTGTTCTCTCGATCCACAATCACACCTAGCACTCCTAAAATCCAAATAATAATAAAAATAAATTAAAAATAAAATTTAAATTTAAAAGATAACATGCAATATATATATATATATATATATATATATATATATATATATATATATATATATATATATATATATGATTAAGAATAAAGTAAAAAATAAACTAATCCCAAATAAACTCATGGTTTTCCTTCAATTTAAACGTTTTTAGTTATGGTAATATGATACACATTCAAGCACTTCTTTATGATCAATTTTACGAAAAAATTATAACTTCTGGATTTAGCATTTTTAATATTTTTATTTTTTTAATTTAAAAAAACAAATTAATTTTCTTGCTAAACTCACAGAACATATAAAATAGTTTTTGAATGAGAACAATTAAATATATTATAACATATAAAATATATTATATTTATTTCAAATAAAACATGGATAGAATAAAATAAAAAACAAAATCAAAATTCATCCTTATTTATTTATTTTTATTTTTTTTAGTGTTTATTATCATTTTAATAACTAATTAAATACCTGAAAATTTTTTAATATGTTTCTTTATCTTTCGATCGCAGCCTTCACAAGCACAATTTGTTTTGACCTTCAGGATGATGACTTGACGCGACGCCATCTCTGATTTTTTTTGCTTTGTGAGTTCTACATACTGAAAGAAGTTGAGAAGATATATATATGCATATATAGTGAGACCAAGAGAGGTGGGCGGCCACGTGGCTAACTGTGAAGCGCGGTGGATTCAATGGGTGAGATTTACTTATTAATTTACGTATTATGTGCATGCATGTTATGCAATAGTTACATGCATGTATGTATTAATTGGTATGGGCTTTCTTTAGTGGTATGCATGTATGTAATTTGTAAATTTTCCTTTAAGAAATTGGGGCATTTATATATAGACCACCCAATTTTTATGTATTTACATATTTGACATTTGTATTTTACTCTAAATAATCGTAATAATATATTTACTAAGATATCATGACATTTTTACATGATATTAAAATTTCATAAAATTTTGGTAAGCCTTAGTAAATATATCAATTTAATTAGTATATATTATATGCACAAAATGTTTTATCGTTTAAAGCATAATATTTTTCAAAATATCCTTAATACTCTTATTCACTTATTTATTATTAAATATCCTTAATACACCTTTAATTTCACGTATGAATTACAATACTGCCCCAAAAATATCTTAAAGTTGAAAAAGCTTCTTCATAAATTTTCTCTTTCATAAAAATTAAATGGCCCATGTTCTTGAACATGAAATTATTTATAAATTGTATAATAAAATGATTTTTTTAATTGATATATTACCAAAAAAAAAAAAAAGAATCATCTAATCAACATTGATGGTCCCATTGATGATTTCCATTATCTATCTTCATTCAAATACTATCACCTCCCATCATCCATACATATATTTCAAGAAAAAATTTATTCATATATGGAGTTGAAGAAAATATAATTTTATATGTTCCAAAAAATATATGAGATATAAATGTAAATATATATGATTTATGTATTAGATATGTGAATGGATAGGAAGTGGATGATATCTATGTAAATGTCATTTTATTAAAATATATTTTTATCATTTTTTTTGGGTCCTTTTTAACATAAATATTTAGGGTCTGTTTGGAGCAATTGAATGGTAATCGACTTATTCGGATAGTTCCATTATTCATATAGTTTCATTGATAGCAATTGATTCGAATAAGTTCGTCTGTTTGTTTGGCTTGAACGTTTCGATAATAAATTGACAATAATTGCTTATGGATAAACGACTCTTATGCCCTGAAATGAATAATACTGTTGAAATTGCTTTGGTTTCATGGTTTGAAACCGTTTATATGCGATTACTTTGTAAAAATAATAATTTATGTTACTTTTTTCTTAAAAAATTTTACTAAGTATAAAATCTTATTTAAAAATTAAGGATAAATATTTTTAAATAAAAAATTTTTCATTTAAATATTTACTTATATACAATGCAATTCTTACGTAAATCTTGCGTACCTCACCTCACTAACCAATCCCTTTCAAATGTACAATATGCTTCTAACCTACCATCAAATATCATTTACTGCTATGCCATTAGTTCTTAAGCTCGCTTTAAATTTCGATCACAATCATCAATTTTTTTTACTGTATTAAAAAAAAATATTCAAATTTATAATTTTGTAAATCATTCAAGTTAAATATAAGCCGAGAAGAAGCTTTAAAAATGAATAAAAATATTTCATTTGCGCGAAACATGAAGCTTTAATTCACAGGACACATTGACTATGAGCCGTTTTTTTACTAATAAATATTCGAACAAGTCGAAAATGACAAGCATTGGTATCGCTTAAGAATTATTCACATATACACCACTAAAACATTTTGCAAACGAGAAAATCTCACCTCAATTTTCTCGACCCACCAAGCATCTGAAGCATTGATTGTCCGTTTAGCGGGATCCCAGCCCAGCCCCGTATATCCATGCTTCAGCCCCTTCCACAATTTCCAATATTTCTTCAATTGATCCCATTTGTTTTTAAATTGTACTTTTTCGTAATCTCTACCTGTCCGCTCTTTGAACTTCGAGCTATGTTCAACCAACCTTCCTTACCGAAATGGGTGGATGGCTTATTACCGAGTGCCAATCTCATTGATGCAGATCGTGCGAGAAAATGTTCGTACCCTCCTTATCCCATATTGTCGAGGTACCGGCCTCATTTTTCCTAACCATTGCTAATAAAACACTGCAAGAGCTGCACAAGTACAAGCATGAATTCCATTTTGCATACATAACATCCAATAGTTACCTTCGATCCAAAACTTAGAAAACACATATTATATTATGGACGACAGTTTATTTTAGCGAATAAATACTAACTTCATATGCTAATGCTCACCCAAAGCAAAAATATGGGAAAATATCATAATATCAAATTACTACATAAGCATCAAAATCTAATAAAATGATAAAGCTAAAAATGATCAACGCCTTCAATAGGAAAGGAAAAGCAATCGATCCACTTATTAATGATTCTAAGAAAATCCAGATAATGATGGCTATAAGATGATGTGAACCAGTAACAGATGGAATTAGGGCTCGCTGCACCAAATCAAATGCAAAATAATTACATAATTAATGTCCAAAAATCCAATCTAAATTCTGAGGACTCCTGATTTCTTGTAGTTACAAAACATGTTTTTGGAAGAGATGGTTTTGTTTTCACATCTTTTGTACGAGAACAATAAAATTATGGTGTTTGAGGAAGATTGAAGGTAAAGTTTAAAACTATTATTGATTTCTTCTAACCACGTGCAACCAAATATTGTAATCAAATAAATTTATAACTAATTTAAAACAATGCAAGAGCTGCACAGTACAAGCATGAATTTTTTTTGTTTCTTCTTTTGGTGGTGAAGAAAACAAAGCAATACAACGGAAATCAGTAAATCCAAAACCTAGATCCAAAACTCGTTCCCTCGATTGGCCGCGAAATGGAAACAAATTTCTCCAGAAGAATATGAGTGACGGGAAGGAGTACTCGCGGAAGAAATTTACCTTCGATCTCCTACTCGTGGAAGAAAGATCGGTGAAATACGGTGGATCTCGGGTTAGGAGTACAACGGAGGCAAGAACTCGCGATCTAGCTCGAACAAGGGAATGAGATCCGTCGTCGTGCACAACGATCTCGCCGATTCTCCGAGCGAGATAGATGGTGCTCACCGGTGATTGCGAGAGGGGAGGGGACGCGCACGAGCGACCAGAAGGGCACCCTTGGAAAATAAACTCGAAACCGCGCGATAAGCTAAACACCTCCTGCTTCCGACTCCAGATGATAAAATTATTAAGCGCGGTATGGGCGGTGGGATTAAGCAGGTCGTAACGTGTTATTCAAACATGGCTGCGACTTAATCAAAACGCAACTGCCCTCAATAAACTGCCCCAAACGCCTCCTTAGTTACTTCTTTCTTCTAGATGTTTCAACTTTACTGCATCACGGCTTTCAATGAGCCCATTGATGGGTTATATTCTTTATAATATTGTGAAATATCCTTATAATCAAACTAAAGTTATGAGTAGTTTTAAAAGCACACTAAATAAATATGTTTTTAAATTTAAAAGAAATATATAAAAAAATGATCCCAACAAATCCTAAAATTTTATGACATTTGATTAAAATCTAACATGTTGGTAAACTATAATATTTATGATAATATTTTAAAAAATATCATCTCATTATGTTTTTTTTTCTTTAATTCTTTGATCGATGAACATTATTGTGGAATTATTGTAATGCAAAAGGAAAAAAAAAATAGTATGAGACAAGCAAATACATAGTATATATGTAAATCTTCTAATATTTAATGCCTATTATAAGATAATTAATATATATAATATTTAAAAAAAGAAGTACAGGTATTATGTTTATAATAATAATAATAATAAAACTCTTTATATTCCCTAAAACAAAACAAAAAAAGAGAATAAAATATATATATATATATATATTTAATTCCCATGCAAGTTCATCTATTTCTTCCTCTTCTTTGAATTTCGGGCCCGACCTCCGCTTCAAGTGAAAGAATTTACCAACTGAGCTGTATTCATCTTTTTGATGAATGACGAGAAAATATTTTCTTATATCAGTTCGAATAAGATAATATATTTATTGATACATATGGAGGACATAAAATTTTTATATCATGATATTTTCGGACGATAAAAATGATCTCGCCACCAACAAATTTCCCTCATCTAAAATGAATCTTGAGGCATGTCACAGATCTCGATGCGATATTTTGAACAAGAAACATTCAAGTCACGATAAAAAATATTCCAGAGCTCTGATTTCAACAAACATATAGTCAAATTGACCAGCTCGATGAGACGGACGCAACAATATTAAAACTAGTCTAATCCGAGTCAAATTAAGCTCAGATCAAGTCATTGAACCACTTTCAAAATATATTCATACACATTTGGAAGGTCAAATGGTTGCAAACTCTAGCAAGCTTATACTTGAATCGAGCGTCTCGACAAGAGAAATCCAACGAGCTCAAGATCACTAAATTTCGACATCATTAAGGCACTCAAACGTCCATTAAACACTACATGATAGAGGGAAGCCATCTGGACCGTCCGATCAAAATGGCTGAACTAATTGCACCCAGAACACTATAACTAGACCCCAACCCTCACATGAGGAGAAGCGAAATCCAATAGAGAGAGTCTGAATCCTTGGAGAGAAGCAACAACTCTGCATCACCGCCTACCGTCGTCGATCACTGCAGACCGCCGTCGATCACCACCATTCGCCGTCAACCACAACCAACCTCTACCGACAATCACCTACAGTCGTCAACCACCGACCAGCATCAACCACCGATCGTCATCATCTGCTGACCTCCTTCGACCGTCGCCAATCGCTGTCAACTACAGTCAACCGCCATCGACCATCGCCAACCTCCGACAATCATCGATCGTCACCAATCATCGCCAATCACCACCAACTAGACGCCGTCAGTCGACGTTGTAGTATAAAACATATAGTAATTATTTCCTGTCTGTGGGATAAGAGATTTTTGTAATCGCCAATCAATAGTGAATTTTCGCAATTGGGTCAGACCCCGTGGTTTTTCCCTTTACGGGTTTTCCACGTAAGAACTTCTTGAGCTACTGCTTGTTTGTTTTTCATCTGTGTGCGTGCTGAATTCTCGTATAACACTAAGACCATAATTTTACTCTACCGCCATGAATTTTCTAGCACGCATCAAGAATACAATTTTATATATATTAAAACCATGTTAAAATCAAACGTAAGATTGTACGAAGTGCTTAAAGATTATTCTTCATACAAACTGGTACGACGAGCAAAAAGACAATTTATAAAGAGTAAGTACAAGCAAGTCTCCAATGGCAAAAATTTACAAAATAAAATAGTTATGCCTATATCATTTAATTTAATGACAGCAACGCCAATTTATTTTCACCACGATGAATACATAAATAATATTTGTCATATTATCATGCCACTGGAAGTAAGCAATTACCCATGACTTCTTGAACAATAAGACTCTCAGTACACCCCATAGTCCAACAACAAAACCAAGACCCATACCAACGAATAAATCAAAATTATCATCATCATCATCATTGGAATTGCTTTCTCCATTGTGGATATTAGGTTCATCATCTTTACAAGTCTTGAAAAGTGGCTTTCCACGGAGCTTAGAATTTCCATAGTAACTTGATTCTTTAAAGGTGTCATGTTGGGTCAATTCAACTCGACAAATGATCGTAGGATAGGTTAAGATAGTTCATCTTACTTAGCAGCTTCACAATGCTCTCCGAAATTTTTTTTGATAAATGGTTCCTCGATAGATCCAAACTTTCTAAGCTTTGCATATCACCAATATTAATAGGGATCTGTCCCATGAATTTATTTATGGATAAATTCAAGCTTATTAATCTCACTAAGCTCATTAATTCAATAGGACATCTTCACTGGGATTATTACAACAAAGATCTATAATGTTCACAAGAGAGAGAGAGAGTATGTTTATGAATTCACAAACAATTTCTTTTATATTAATCATTAAGTTGAGAGAATAAGTTGAGGACCAAAAAGCTTTGATTAAAGTTAAGGAGGGCATCCCTTTCCTCAAAACTACAACCGTGGTGCACTTTGCTAGCCCAAGAAACTAAAAGACAAATCAAAGAATAGTAATAAAAAAATCACTACTGTTCCCATCATCATGATTTCTACAATTTTGGCTCTCTTACTCTTTATCTCTATCTCTATATATAGCAGGAACTTGCAAAAATAATTCTCTCCCCCACCTTGTAAATTTATATTTTTGAAGGATTAATTTGTAGGTTTTTTAGTTGAATTATGAATTTCTAATTCTGTGAAGACTTCACAGCAAAGCTCTGGACTTTGTCATGCCAAATCCGTTAAATTCAAAATTACAAATAGAAATAAATAATACAAAAAAACCAAATCATTTTTCCTCCATTATTTAATGCATTGACTAGCATTTAATTGGAAGCTACCTTGAGAATCCTACAACTTATACCCTACCAAAAACACATGTATAGTCTTTCAAGAGTCGAGAGTTAACCAAGGCCACATGTATAAGGATGATTCATATATATAAGTTGTAGGATTCCACGAGTAAATATGTAAATTTAGGTGTTAGATATCTAAATGCATGTACAAAATTGTATGCAATATATGTTTTTTTTTTTTTTTAACCAGACGGATCAATATATTATATCTGTAGAATTCTAATCCGTCTATTATTCATTTAATATAATTTTGAATTTTAGGAGTGGAGGGAGTGTTGATGAACAAGGCAAGCAATTTTTTTAACCAGACGGATGATTCATATATATAAGTTGTAGGATTCCACAATGATCTCTCATTATTATCAGGTAAAGGTGTGAAAATTTTCATTTTTCATAACATATAGTGCTATGGTAGGAGAATAGCTCATGTTTACTTTGTTCATTAAGCAAAGGAGCTAAAAGTAGATAATATTTGGCTTTATTTATATACAAGGCAAACATAAATAAACTTTTTCAAATGTCTTTTATTTATTGTGCCTTGAATTGAGTTAATTAAATAATATTAATATAAGAATCTCATATCAACTTTTTATGGTGTATTTTAGAAAAATTAAATCCAACTAATTTTAAATCATTCAAAGTTAATTTGGAGCAAAGCTCGAGCTAATACTAGCAAACAAATTCAATTCAAATCAAGCTAAAAAAAAAAAATAGCTATTCACGATCCATTTCAAGCCTGAGCCTGTTTTGAAGGTCCTGCTCGCTCAAGCTGTGCTCGTTTATGATCATGTTTTCATATGGTTGAAGGTTTACATGCATGCCACTCAATTCATATGTACAAATTTTACATATCTAAGATTAAGTTTCCAAAATCCATGAATAGAGCTAACCATTTTTTACTTGGAATGATTGGAATTGATGATGGCTCTGTACCAAATCTCAGCTAAAAAGAGAAGATAATCATGGAAAAGTAAAGAAATAGAACAAAGAGATAAAAAATAGAAGCAGCAATCAATTGATTACAGCAAGCCAACAATAGTTAAGTCTCAAATTTCCTTTAATGAAGTTTTGGCCATCACAGTTCACGCATGCATAAATGCCCGCGTAGCAAAACTGTTGTTTTGACCCCCAATTAGTTACTAAGGTAAGTGGCACTCTTGTAAATTTCTACTTACTTTAAGCCTCCATTGTTGACTTTTCATGGAAGACCCTAGAAGAGGACATGTGGAAGGACATGTGGAGGCCATGCGGCGGAAGGAGTGACATGTGAAAGGACACGTGGAGACCATGCGATGGAGGACTCTAAAGGGCGGACATGTGTCTATGCAATCCTTCGAAGTTAGCACCTCATCTATTTATGAATATTATAACGTAATTTAATCTACTATAAATAGATGAGATGAGGGAGACCTTAGTGTGGGTTTTGTAAGAGTGAAAAGAACTCAAGGAGTGTAAGCTACATTGTTAAGGGTGAGAGAGAGCATCTTGGAGGCCTTGGATGTGAAGGGAGGCCATGGAAGATGAGGGCTCATCTATGTAAAGCTAAGTACTCCCGTTTCTCGTCTTAGTGGATTATTTCGATTCCCTCCCGTGGACGTAGGTCAAAAAGACCGAACCACGTAAATCCTCTTGTTTGCTTGTGCTCTTGTGCTTGCATCTTCTTTGTCGTGATTCGCGGTTTGTTCTCTTACCAAGATTAAGGAAAGAAAGTGTTTTTCCCACAACAATTGGCGCCGTCTGTGGGAAAATCTCGACACATCTTGGTCGGAGGAATCGCGCCCAAGAAATCGCAACAAGAAGAGCTGTTTGGCGGGGACAATGGGCTCCACCAAATTCGACATCGAGAAATTCACGGAAAGAACGACTTCGGCTCGCGGAGAGTAAAGATGAGAGCCCTACCGGTTCAGCGAGGTGTCGCAGAAGCCTTCGCAGAGGGCCGACGGCACCGCCGGCCGACATGACGGAGAAAGAGAAGATTGGCATGCCGGAGAAAGCTCATAGTTTGATAATCTCGAGCTCGGGCGACAAGGTTCCGAGGGAGGTGTCGAGGGAGACAACGGCTCAAGCGCTTGGGCCAAACTCGAGGTACTCTACTCCGACCAAGTCCCCAAGCTAATCAGTTATTTCGAAACAGGCGCTTATACTCTTTCAAAATGCACGAAGACAAATCAGTCTCGGAGCAGATAGACGAGTTCAACAAGATCATAGATGATCTTGAGAACATCGACGTCAAGATGGATGATGAGGACAAGGCGCTGTTGTTGCTAAACTCTATCCCTAAGAGCTACGAGCAGTTCAAGGATGCGATGCTCTATGGAAGGGCGCAGACGATTACTCTGGAAGAGGTCCAATCATTGATCAGAGCCAAAGAACTTCAGAAGAAGCACGACATGAAGGAGGAAACCAACGGAGACAGTCTGATGGTTAGAGGAAGATCGAGCAACAAAGGTTATAAAAGCGATCGAAGCGCATCAAGGTCCGAAGAAATGTTAGAGGTCAGCCTTCTAAGAGATCCTACAAGTGCTACCATTGCCACAAGGAAGGTCATTTTAAGAAGGACCGTCCGGATAGAAAGAAAGGCTTTCAGGAGAAGCCTAAAGATTCTGGAGAAGCAAGCATAGTCTCAGACGGCTATGATTCAGCCGAAGCTCCGTGATCACAGAATCTGAATCTAGCAAGGAGTGGATCCTTGACTCAGGGTGCTCCTTCCACATGTGTCCTCACAAAGACTGGTTCGAGACACTACAACTGGTAAATAGTGGATCCGTTCTACTTGGAGACAATAAAGCCTGTAAGGTGATCGGCAGCGGGACGATCAGAATAAAGATGTTCGATGGAGCTGAACGGATACTGCAGCATGTCAGAGTAGCCAAGGGCTCTCTCATAGTCATGAAAGGAGTCAGAAAGAATGGGTTATACTCCCTAATTGGAAGAACTGTGATCGGGAACTTCTCAAATGCAGCTCAATCGAACCCGATGGCATCCGGACTCATGGCACATGAGGCCGGGGCATGTAAGTGAAAGGGGCTTACGAGAATCGTCCAGCGGGAACCTCGTTATGCGGAGATCGGGTCAGCAAACTGGAATTCTGTGAACAATGCGTACTGGGGAAGGCCACCGTGGTGAAGTTCTCCACTGGAATACATACATCAAAGAAACCTCTTGATTATGTACACAGTGATCTATGGGGCCCGACTAGAACTCAGACTCATGGAGGAGGAAGGTACTTCATGTCCATCATCGATGACTACACCGGGAAGGTATGGATCTTTATCCTAAAAACAAAAGATGAAGCTTTTCAACGATTCGAGGACTCGGTTAACTCTCACCGAAAACAAGATGGGAGCAAAGCCGAAGCACTCGAGAACCGACAATGGATCGGAGTACCGTTCGGAGCGGGCTGAGGAGCCGTGCAGGAGGAATGGCATCACAAGGCACAAGACGGTCCGAACACTCCTCAACAGAACGGCCTAGCTAAGAGGATGAACAGGACTCTCCTAGAGAGAGTGCGGTGCATGCTGTTAAATGCAGGTCTACCCAAAAGTTTACGGGGCGAAGCTGTGTCAACCGCCTGCTACCTTATCAACAGATGTCCATCGACAACCGTTGATATGAAGACTCCTTTGGAGATGTGGTACGGAAAACCAGGTAACTATGATAATCTTAAAGTCTTTGGATGTATTGCATACGCTCACGTTAGACAGGATAAGCTCGGAAGCGAGGGCTTTGAAGTGCATCTTCATCGGATGCCCACTCGGAACCAAAGGTTACAAACTTTGGTGCCTAGATCAACAAAAATGCATCATCGGTAGGGATGTGACATTCGATGAGTCCAAAATGGGGAATCCGCAAAGCTACGTTACCGGGGACGAGTGCCACTAAGGAGGATTCGTCAATCGAGGTGGAGCCGCAACAAACTTTCGATCGATCGAAGGACAACTATGAATGATCAAGATGAAGCGGCGGAAGACCGAGCAAGTGACCGAACCGTAAAGGAGATCCGAGGACTACGACATTGTAAGGGACGGACAAAGGAGAACTATCGGACCGCCGGAGAGATACGGCCATGCGGATATGATCTCCTTTGCTTTGAATGTTGCCGAAGTGATAGAAGAAGCGGAACCAAGCAGCTACAAGGAAGCCCCGAAGAGCGAGGAAAGACACAAGTGGGAAGAGGCAATGGATGAGGAAATGGCTTCTCCGATGAAGAACAAAGCACCGGAACTTGTGGATCGACCAACGAACAAACGTGTAGTCGGCTGCAAGTGGACCTTTAAGAAGAAGGAAGGCATGCCGTGTACCGAGAGGATCGAGTACAAAGCCGGACTCGTTGCAAAGGGATTCACACGGAGTCGAAGGAATTGACTTCAACGAAATCTTCTCACCCGTGGTGAAGCACTCGCTCAATTAGGATAGTCTTAGCACTAGCAGTTCAATTCAACTTGGAATTAGAACAGCCTAGATGTTAAGACTGCGTTCTCGCATGGAGAGCTTGAAGAAACCATCTACATGGACCGGCCGGATGGGTACAACACACCCGAGACAAAGGACAAAGTTTCGTTCTGTCGAAGAAGGCATTGTATGGGTCGAAACAAAGCTCAAGACAATGGTACAAACGATTTGATGATTTCATGCTAAAGATCGGTTTTGTCAGAAGCAGCTACGACAGCTGTGTGTACATGAAGTGGCAAGACGGTGAAATCGGTACGTACTTGCTCCTTTATGTGGATGATATGTTAGTAGCCAGCAGGAGCAAGGAGGAAGTCCAGATGATCAAAGGTATGCTCAATTCTGAATTTGACATGAAAGACCTAGGACCAGCTACAAAGATCCTAGGTATGGAGATTACCAGAGACAAGAAAAAGGGTAGCTTATTCTTGTCTCAAAAGTCATATATTCAGAAGGTTCTAACAAGGTTCAACATGCACGAGGCTAAGCGAGTCGCAACATCTATCGTCAAAATTTCGTACTATCGAACTCTCGAGCACCGCAGACCGAAGAGGAGAAAAGGTACATGGAGGGTGTCCCCTACGCCAGTGGGGTTGGTAAGCATCATGTATGGTATGGTTTAGTAGTGCACCGCATTTAGCCTACGCCGTCGTATTGTAAGCAGGTTCATGGCAAGCCCAGGACAGGCTCACTGGGAAGCACTAAAATGGATCCTGAGATACTTAAGAGGCACCACTGATTTGGGGCTACTCTTTAAAAGGCAGGAAGACAAAGAAAAAAAAGTAGTCGGTTACGTAGATTCTGATTACGCAGGAAGCATTGACACCAGGAAGTCACTGACTGGATTCATCTTCACTGTCTTCGCATCGTTCAGCTCGTTGGAAGTCTAACCTCCAATCGGCTGTGGCCCTCTCAACAACGGAGGCCGAATACATCGCCGTGATCGAAGCAATCAAGGAAGCTATGTGGCTAAAGGGCATGGTCGAAGAGCTTGGGATACATCAAAAGGTGATAACCGTGTTTTGCGACAACCAAAGCACCATCCACCTAACCAGGAATCGGGTATTTCATGAAAGATCCAAGCACATAGATGTGAAGCTTCATTTCGTAAGGGACGTCGTCGCTAAAGGCTCAATAGTGGTAGGAGAAGATACCAACCGAAGAGAACCCTCGCCGATATGCTCACCAAGCGCGTCGCCCATAGCTAAGTTCGGACACTCGTCCGGACTTAGTGAATTTTTCCACTTGCTGAGGGCCCCTCGGGGGCCATGTGGAGGAATCACTACTCCAAGGCATAATTGAGGGTCGAGGTGGAGATTTGTTGTTTTGACCCCCGATTGAGTTACTAAGGTAAGTGGCACTCTTGTAAATTTCTACTTACTTTAAGCCTCCATTGTTGACTTTTCATGGAAGACCTAGAAGAGGACATGTGGAAGGACATGTGGAGGCCATGCGGTGGAAGGAGGACATGTGAAAGGACACGTGGAGACCATGCGATGGAGGACTCTAAAGGGTGGACATGTGGAGCCATGCAATCCTTCGAAGGTTACACCTCATCTATTTATAGAATCATTATAATGTAATTTAATCTACTATAAATAGATGAGATGAGGAGACCTTAGTGTGGGTTTTGTAAGAGTGAAAAAGAACTCAAGGAGTGTGAGCTAAGCATTGTTAAGGTGAGGAGAGCATCTTGGAGGCCTTGGATGTGAAGGGAGGCCATGGAAGATGAGGGCTCATCTATGTAAAGTCTAAGTACTCTCGTTTCGTCTTAGTGGATTATTTCGATTCCTCCCGTGGACGTAGGTCAAAAAGACCGAACCACGTAAATCCTCTTGTTTGCTTGTGCTCTTGTGTTTGCATCTTCTTTGTTGTGATTTGCGGTTTGTTCTCTTACCAAGATTAAGGAAAGAAAGTGTTTTTCCCACAACAAAAACTTATTCAGATAAATCTCCTGCCTTCTTATCATTCCCATTTCTCCTCCTCACACTTCTGTAGAATTCCCGTTGAGAGAAGAAGATCGGATATGGGAGTAAGCGAGATCGAGAGATCCGAATTTGAATTTAGGTTTTGATTTCAGTTTAGTTGATATCTGTTGTTTGATTGATTTTTTTTTTTTTTTTTTTTTTTTTTTTTTTGTGCAGAAAACGGAGAAGGAGGAGGAGGAAGGAGTGTTGACTGTCGCGACTCTTAAGCTCGAATTGCATTGCCACAACTGCGCATGGAAGATCACGCGATGTGTCGGACAATTCAAAGGTATTTAATCACCAAGTTGCAGTGAGGGGATTGAGATTTAGGCGTGCCGTAAATTTTTCTTTTTTTTCAATTTCTCTTAAAGATTGCTCCAAACGATCGGAATCGGAATTTCTCTTGAAGATTATGGACAGGATTTCTCTTAAATTTTTCTTTTTTTTAATTTCTTTCCTCATATCATTTTCTGTTGTTTTGCTTTTTGATTTTCTGGATTTGTCGAGGGTGAGTTATTGTAAGAGGAATTGATGGATTATGCTTTTATTCGATTAACTGAAAAATTAGAGAATAACAAGTGAGTTAATGATTTGATTTCATTGATTCGACATTTTATTATTATTATTATTTTTATTATTATTATTATTTTATTATTATTTTTTATTTTATTTTATTATTACTACGTTCAGCTAAAGCATTAACGATAAGCAACACAGAAATACGAAACTGCCACTTACTGTCCGTTGGGACAGCTTATAAGTGCAGCGGCGTTTTTGAAAACGCCGCAGCACTGTTTGTATTTTACTTTTTCACAGATTATTTGAAAACTCCATTTTCTAATTCCTACAGTAGGCTGAACGCGGGAGGACCCCTGCGGTCGGATTATCGCTCGCGTTTCTGCCTTTGAATTACCCCCGTACCCTTCGGCTCTCTTCGCATCTCGCACACGGTCTCAACCCTAGGCAGCGGCTCGCATTCGCATCTCGCTCCAATCCCCCTCTTCTGGTCCTTCCGATCCTCCTCCCGGTATTCCGGTCCTTCGGCTCTTCCGGTCTTCTCCGTTCTTCCTCGCACATCGCCGGATGCCCTTCGTCGCTTCCGGTCCTCCTCTTCTTCGGCTCTTCCGATCCTCCTCCCATTTCGCATCATCTTCTTCGGATTTTCAGGTCATCTGTCTTCTTCGGATCATCCCAATCGAGAAAGCCTTGCCTGATATTTTTCGGGCCACTGTGTTTAGTAAGGTGATTTCAGGCGAACTTCTCTCCTTGGGGTGCCAAGTAATGGCATGAGCATCTTTTGCTTGTGGAGAGAGATGTGTTAATTATTCAAATATGAAACATGAACTGGTCCATAATTATTAATTGGGCCATTTACATGCATGCCAGAATTCTTATACATTTACATAAGCAAGACCCAAACTTTTATATTTACATGCATAACACTCAGAACATAATGATTTTTTTGGTTTGGAAGTAAATTTACCTAATAAAATTTGGGTATGAAGATGTTCAATCTCAAAAAGATTGAGGGATGCAATTAGAATGAAAGGAAACTTCTCATTTTAAGAGTGGACGATAATTGCGCACTTACACCTGGCATTTGATTTATTTTATGTTCACATTTTGGGCTTTGTTAGACTTTCCTTCAGTAAAATGAAATAGAACTGTGTTAAGAACAGGTGGATAACTATCTTCAAAGAAAAGCTTGCTTTTCAACTACTTGGTTTTCAGGAGTTTACTATATGATTAAGGGGCATATACTATGCATGAAAAGACACATCTCACCTTTTGAAAGTTAAAAATAGGAGTATTTTGTGTGATATGATTGGTGTTCCATATGTAAATATATAGTAATTGGGTGGTATTTTTCATTCAATTTTTGTAGTTACTTAACAGAAAATTGAAATTGTTTTTGCTCTTCGGGTTGCATAAGATCACATATGGGAAGAAGAACCCTTTTAATTCAAAGGTTCACTCTTTTAGTGCAGTGCGCCTTTGACGAGTAATAGTAACAATGCATTTCATAAACAGCTTATACGTCAAATGGTACTCACTTGAATCAAGAGCATATGAAATTATTTTGGTTGCTTCAAAATTTCCCGATTTGATATGGAAGGAAGTATCATAAAGAATGATTATGATAATGTATTACAGATCAAGAGATCTATATAGTTTCAAGAATGGCAGATTCATGAAATGTTGTTTCAGAAATTATAATTTCAGAAGTTGCACTTGCAGTTTCTGCTGAACTTTATTCATTCATTATTCATTTCTTTCTTTGTTGAATTTCATTTTCATTAAGAAATGTTATGCAGTACCACTTCACATATAAGCTGTTTAGTGCATCAAAATGGGTTTTATGTATCAAAGTGTTGTCTTAGCTTTTGATTTACTTTTAACTTTTAAGTTGCACCATGTTAACTGATATATATGTTCCATGGAGATGAAGCTCTTATTGCTCATAGTGTTCAAGCAGCTTGGATGGCCTAAGGGCAACCGCTGCAACTTGGATAATAGTGCAGTTTTTCTTTATATCAGCTTGGATGGCCCATGGGCAACCGCTGCTAGCAAAATTCTGAAATTGCAATTGTTGCAATTGTGCAGTTTTTACTTTAATAGAAATGAAATTTGTAATAATTGTAACTTGAGGGTATTTGACGTATTATGGCTTGCAACTGCAAGGTGTTAGAACTTCATGTAATAGTGGGTTCTACTGAGTTCATGTAAATTATTTTGTATGACGATAATAAGAAAATTTAGTGCTCTTTCCCCGTGGATGTAGGTCACTTCGACCGAACCACGTAATTTGTTGTGTCTCTTTTCTTGTTCATTGAAATGATTGTGTAAATTATCAAAATCTTGGTTTATTTTTTTCTTAATTTTGATCGACTGATGTTGGCGTGGGTTTTATAATCAATAATATCCAAATAATGTTTGTTCAAGCTTAATTTTTTTGTAATGTCTCTATTATTTTGCTTGGATATGGGGAGGGTTGATCCTTTTGAGTGGGTTGGATCTCATGAATGGTTTTGTCAACTTCGTTGTGGTTTTTCATATAATGGAGCTATTATGCACTCTTCATAGTGATTTTGTATTTCAATGTTAAAATTTATATTTTAAAATATTTTTTTTAAAATTTGAAATAAACTTTAATATCTTAATAAAATTTTATTAATAAAGAAGAGCAATAAGTATAATTTTTCTACTAACAGCTGCATATAAGCTGTTTTCGAACCACATAAATCAAACAGCTTAACAGCTTATTCATTTCAGGGGCGTAACGGTCATTTATCACAAGCAATACGCAAATAAAATTCGTTCTGCAATACTTCAACCAAAGCAGACAAACAACTTATCCTGGATCAATCGCTTATCCGAATAGTTCAACTTATCTGGATAAGTTCTGAATAGCTTCGCAATGCCTCAAACAGACCCTTAATCAGCGTCATTAAGAGAAATCATGTCCATAATCTTGGCCACCACCTCCTTCGATTCCTTGAGCAACTGAATGCTCTTCTTCAACTGCTCCCTCTTCAAGGCGGCAGCTGGAGGCTCCTCCAACATCTTCTCGATCATATCCATCCTCATTCACAATCGCTGCTTCAAGCTCACTATCCCCACTAGTTTCTTCACAGCGTAAATTACATGAAGAGCTAAATCATCCACCAACCTCAGCACCACAATTTTCCAATAAGAAATTAGCCTCATCCTCGTATCAAACGCTTGTTCTACAACCGCATCACGCCTCCCCCGCCAAATGAGCCACAATCACTTCACCGACAAACTTCACGTTCATCTTTGTAGGTTTGTTGATGTTTTGAACACATTCCATGAGAAGCTTTTGATAAGCCATGAGCTCCGTCCACATCTTCATATAATCAGGATTGAAACTATAGTCCACAAACATTTTCATTTATATTAGGAAAATCATCGAATTCTCCTCTTATTAGCAGCTTCCTGAGCATCTCCTTGGTTTTGCTGGTGACCTGCATAAATGTTCTTATGGCGTCGCCTCCGGAGACCAGCGGTTGAGGCATGGCGTCAAGATCTGAAACATTGCGACTCAGTTTCTCATTAATTTGCTTCACAATATCAGGCAAGAACTTTGCTAAGCTTTGCGCTTGAATCCACATCAACTTCTTGGCCAATACGGGGATCCCAACTATCGATTTATCGATCCTGGAAAGCAGAGGATGGGTCTCGAACAGATTCTCCTCTGCAACCCGAGCCTCCTTATAAGTCTCCGACCCAATACCATTGATTTGCTTTCTTCTCAAATCCAAATCATCTTTTTATCCATCACATCGGTCATTCTTTTAAATACAGCTTACGTTGGCTTTCATTATTGGATTCCTAATCGTTTGAATCTCGAAGATGGCTTTCTAGCATTCTAATCTACTTAATTTTTATTTATTTTATTTTATTTTCATTTGGATTTAGGGGTGCGGGGAGTGAAGGTCAATATGGCTGCCCAGGAATTGATGGTCGTAGGGAATGCGCATCCAGGGATGCTTCGTGATCATTTGGAAGCTAATACTCATCAGAATGTTGAGATCATCTCCATCAAGCAACCAGAGATATCAAACGAGGTCGGTTACTAATCAAATAAATTATTTCATTTGCAATAAGTACATGATAATTACATTTAGCAGTGGATGAGAAATTAAATTATTACTTTTAATTGATATCATGTTAGTTGGTGGCTTCGACCGTGGTGCTGAAGCTTAGTATAAACTGCCATACCTGCAGTGAAACAATCAAGAAGACCATTTTTAAGGTTAAAGGTAAATTTTTTTTTTTTAATTTTTTTAATGATTTTCTATTTAGCTTATCTAATATCATCCCTGATGTTTCCATAATTATATTTATGCCCAGGGGTGCACAAAGTAAGTGTGGATGACCAGAAGAATTTGGTGATCGTTAAAGGGTCAATGAACTTGATTTCACTGCTTAAGAAACTTAAGAAAAAGCTTAAATGTAGCGTCGAGATTATTTCAGCTAAGATTAGTGGAGGTGATTGTTGAAATTTAAACTTGATTTTAGTTGTTTTAAAAGTCTAATAAAAGCCTCATCTAGAAGCTTATTCTAGAATGTATGGTAGGTGTGGTAGGTTTAGAATTATTGTATGGTAGGTGTTGAATAATTGTGTGTTAGGTGGGGAATTATTATAGCAATTGGATTAGAATTATGGTGGCATAATCACTAGCTAGTTAATTTAGGAGGTGCTGATAGTATAAATAGGGGTAGAGTCTTTGAGTTTGTATCAAGCAAGAAAATAAAGTGAAGTTTCTTCCATAAATTTCAAGCTTTGCAAATCCAAAAGCCTCTCGATTCCAACAAAGTGGTATCGAGCCAAAAGGTTCCTTTATAGAACGATAGCAAATGGTGGTATGGTTTCTTTCCAAGTCCCGATGCTTAAGGAAAGCATCTACGACAATTGGAGTATCAAGATGAAGGCACTTCTTGGAGCGCATGATGTTTGGGAGGTTGTGGAGAAAGGCTACGATGAGCCGAGCGACGAGTCCGCTCTATCCACGACACGAAGGAGAGCTTAAGAGACTTGCGAAAGAGAGACAAGAAGGCTCTCTTCCTCATCTATCAAGCTTTAGATGAAGATGGTTTTGAGAAGATCTCGAAGTGCTTACTTCGGCCAAGCTAGCATGGAAGAAGCTCGAGGTTTCGTATAAAGGAGAAGAGAAGGTTAAAAGGTACGACTTCGAACTTTAAGAAGTCGATTTGATATCTTACATATGAAAGAAGGCGAGTTGGTCTCCGATTACTTTTCAGAGTCATTACAATTTCCAATCAACTAAAAAGAAATGGAGAGAAGTTAGAAGATGTGGCAATCATGGAAAAGATTCTTCGTTCATTAGATTCAAAATTTGATAGTATCACAACTATTATCGAAGAAACCAAGGATTCTACAAGCCATGACGATAGAACAACTTACGGGTTCACTGCGAAGCCCACGAAGAAAAGAAGAAGATGAATGAAGAGATTGTCGAACAACTTCTCAAAACGAATATTCAACCAACTATGAAGGATGAAAGCTTCGACAATATTAGAAGCCAACATGGAAGAGGTGGTGGACGAGGACGAGGTCATACTAGCAAGCGAGGGTGGGCTTCCAACAATAAGCTATGAGAAAGGAGAAAGATCTACGAGAGGACGTGGTCGAGGGCGCTCAAATTCGAGGTACGATAAATCTCGAATTAAGTCTTATAATTGTAACAAGTTCGGGCATTATGCAAAAGAATGTAGAGCTCCTACGAACAAAGTTTATGAAAGAGTCGACTGCATAGAAGAAAAGAGAGAAGAAGATGGCACGCTACTACTTAGCATACAAGGATAATGAAAGAGGTGAAGATAGTACATGGTACACGGACACGGTGCGAGCAACCATATGTGCGGGAGACGAAGCATGTTCGTAGAGCTTGATGAATCGAGTAAGCGGCAATGTGTCGTTTGGAGATGAGTCCAAGATAGAGGTGAAAGGCAAAGGTAACATTCTCATCCGCCAGAAAAATGGGAAGCATCAATTTATTTCTAATGTTTACTTTGTGCCGAATATGAAGAGCAACATCTTGAGTTTAGGGCAACTATTGGAGAAGGGATATGATATTCACTTGAAAGAAAATACTCTCTTCTTAAAAGACAATATTGGTAACTTGATTGCTAAGGTGCCAATGTCTAAAAATAGAATGTTCTTGCTTAACATTCAAAACGATATTGCCAAATGTCTCGAGACTCGTTATAAAGATGCTTCTTGGCTTTGGCATCTTCGATTTGGGCATCTCGACTTCGGAGGACTCGAATTGCTTTCAAAGAAAGAGATGGTGAGAGGCTTACCTTGCATCAACCACCACGATCAATTATGTGAAGGATGTTTACTCGGAAAGCACTTCGAATAAGCTTTCCAAGGAGTCGAGTTCAAGAGCCCAAAAACCTCTTGAGCTCATACATACGGATGTGTGCGGTCCAATAAAGCCAAACTCACTCGGTAAGAGCAACTATTTCCTTCTCTTCATAGATGATTTCTCACGAAAAACATGGGTGTATTTCTTAAAACAAAAATCGAGAGGTTTTTGGAATGTTCGAAAAGTTTAAGGCGGATGTAGAAAAGGAGAGTGGTCTCGAGATCAAAGCTATGCGATACGATCGAGGAGGAGAATTCACTTCGAAAGAATTTCAAAATTATGTGAAGCCAACGGAATACGTCGACTTCTAACTGTTCCAAGATCCCCCCAACAAAATGGAGTAGCGGAAATGAAGAATAGAACCATCCTTAACATGACAAGAAGCATGTTAAAAAGCAAGAAATTACCGAAGAAGTTTTGGGCGAAACGGTCGCATGTCTTCGTTTATTTGGCTAACCGATCACCAACAAGAAGTGTGTGGGGAAAGACACCACAAGAAGCATGGAGTGGAAGGAAGCCCGGCATCTCACATCTGCGAGTTTTTGGATGCATAGCTCATGTACACATACCCGACGAAAAAAGAAGCAAAGCTGGATGATAAGAGCGAGAAGTTCATCTTCATTGGTTATGACACCAACTCAAAAGGCTACAAGCTATACAATCCAAATACAGGAAGTCGATCATCAGCGAGAGATGTCATATTCGATGAAGGAGGAGAATGGGATTGGGAATCACATGACGAGGACTACAACTTTTTCCCATACTTGCAAGAAGAAGACGTAGAGCGACCACGGATCGAACAAACAAGAGAAGAGCCTACTACTCCACAAACAACATTAACTACAAGTACTCAAAGTGACTCATCGTCATCAAATTCAACGGAAAATTCAAGTGAAAGAGTACCACGCTTCAGAAGATTACAAGATCTTTATGAGGTAACTAACAATCAAGATAATCTTACTCTTTTTTGTCTCTTTGCCGACTGTGAGCCCATGGATTTCCAAGAAGCCATACAAAGCAAGAAGTGGAAAGATGCAATGGATGAAGAAATTAAGGCAATCGAGAAGAACGACACATGGGAGCTAGCTTCACTTCCTAAAGGGCACAAGGCAATTGGTGTGAAATGGGTGTACAAAGCAAAGAAGAATTCCAAAGGAGAAATTGAAAGATACAAAACAAGATTGGTGGCAAAAGGCTACGATCGAAAGAGCGAGGCATCGACTATGATGAGGTATTTGCCCTCGTTGCTCGATTAGAAACTATTAGACTAATCATCTCTTTGGCAGCCCAAAATAAGTGGAGAATACATCAATTGGATGTAAAATCTGCTTTTTGAATGGAATACTTGAAGAAATAGTTTACATTCAAGCAACCACCGGGATATGAAGTCAAAGGATAAGAAGACAAGGTTCTAAAGCTAAAAAAGGCTCTCTACGGGTTGAAGCAAGCACCAAGAGCATGGAATAGTCGAATAGACAAGTATCTGCAAGAGAAGGGCTTCATAAAGTGTCCTTACGAGCATGCTCTTTACATCAAGAATGATGATGGAAATGTCTTGATTGTTTGTTTATATGTTGATGACTTGATCTTCACAGGAAATAATCCAAGCATGTTTGAAAAGTTCAAAGATGCGATGACGAAGGAGTTCGAGATGACAGATATTGGGCTTATGGCATATTATCTTGGCATCGAAGTCAAGCAAACAAAGGATGAAATTTTCATCTCTCAAGAAGGTTATGCAAGGGAGATATTGAAGAAGTTCGAGATGGATAATAGCCAACCTATAAATACCCCCGTAGAATGCGGAGTCAAGCTATCGAAAGTATAATGAGGGAAAAGAATCGATCCAACGATTTTCAAGAGTTTGGTTGGAAGTTTGCGCTACTTGACATGCACAAGGCCGGATATTCTTTATGCTGTTGGACTTATCAGTCGCTACATGGAGACTCCAACTGCTACCCACCTGAAGACCGCTAAAAGAATTATGCGTTATATCAAAGGTACAATTAATTTTGGCTTACTTTACTCATCATCTAACAATTTCAAGCTTGAAGGATATAGCGATAGTGATTGAGTGTGAAACATGGATGATCAAAAGAGCACTTACGGGGTTTGTGTTCTTCATAGGAGATACTCGCTTTCACTTGGATGTCGAAGAAACAACCAATTGTCACTCTTTCTACGTGTGAAGCGAGTATGTGGCCGCAACCTCATGTGTTTGTCATGCAATTTGGCTTCGAAACTTATTAAAAGAGTTAAGTTTACCACAAGAAGAGGCGATCAAAATTTTTGTCGATAACAAGTCCGCAATAAGCACTAGCAAAGAATCCAGTTTTCCACGATAGAAGCGAAGCACATTGATACGCGCTATCACTTCATCGAAGAATGCATCGAAAGAAAGGAGATACAAGTGCGATGACGTGAAGTCTCGAGATCAAGTTCGTCGATATATTTACCAAGCCACTCAAAAGTGAAGACTTTATTAAATTGAGAAGTTTACTTGGAGTCACAAAATCGAGTTTAAGAGGGTGTTGAAATTTAAACTTGATTTTAGTTGTTTTAAAAGTCTAATAAGAGCCTCATCTAGAAGTCATTCAGAATGTATGGTAGGTGTGGTAGGTTTAGAATTATTGTATGGTAGGTGTTGAATAATTGTGTGTTAGGTGGGGAATTATCAGTAACTATTGGATTAGAATTATGGTGGCACAATCCTAGCCGTTAATTTAGGAGGTGCCATCTAGTATAAATAGGGGTAGAGTCTTTGAGTTTGTATCAAGCAAAGAAAATAAAGTGAAGCTTCTTCCATAAATTTCTAGTCTTTGCCAAATCCCAAAAGCCTCTCCATTCCAACAGTGATCTGATGGAGATGGCTGAAGATGAGAAAAAAGGATAAGGAGGAAGGCAGTGGCAATGGTGGAAAGAAAGAAGAGGATGGTGGCTACTGCGGCGGTGGCTGTTTCGGCGGCGGCGGCTGCAGCAGTTTCGGCGGCGGCGGTTTCAGCGGCGGTTTCTGCGGGGACAATTTCGGCGGCGGAGGCGGAGGTTTTGGAGGCGGCGGTGGTGGTTTCAGCTGCAGCAGCGGCAGCGGCGGCGGCGACAGCGGAGGGGACGGTTCAAATGTGGGTGTAGCAGAGGCGATAATTGTTTGTGTCATCTTATATTTTGTATTTTTTTTCATTTTTTCTTCTCGTTAAACTAGAAGTTCATGGGTGGAGATCTTTGATGAACAGTGCTCTTTTATATATGTCATTTTTTTAAAGAAGCAAGCGCTGTGCTTAGGCAAGGCAGCCCAAACCAGGATCAAAATGCTTATTTATAGGTTAAAATTGTCAAATATTATTTGCCGGAAAATTTATAAGATAGTGAATTTGTTATGACAGTTCATCTAAAGAAATCGTAGAAGGTCATGTCAATAGTCAGATCATCCCAACTCGAAAATTAGCAAACCGATTTGTATGCTTAGGATAGGATGTGGATTGGACGGACAATATATGCTTAAAACCCACCCTCGATTTTGAAGGATTATTCCATACGGAGAACGTACACATCCGCACGCATCTCTTCCAGTACCCTCCTAATACCCATCCAGTACCCTCTAATACCCACCAATACTCACCTAATAGCTAATACCCAATATCCGATACACATTCATACCCATCCATACCCTTCCAGTACCCAAAAAATCCGCACCCAGCCGCTGGGTACGTGCTCCGGATGGAATAATTCGCCCTCGATTTTACATATATAAACACATCCATAAGCAAGTTGTGAAATCGGATCGGACATCAAATCTGAAGTGGTAAAGATTCAAGGTTGAATGATTGATGTAATAAATATTTAAATTATTTTAATTTAATTTAAATAATAAAATAATTATATATTAATATCATTTTTATAGATTCAATAAATATAATTGTAATTTAAGACAATATTTTTGAATACTTTGAATAATATTATAAATAAAAAAAATTTAAACATGATATGTTGTGTTTTTATTATTATTATTTTTGGAAGTACGATCAAAATTAAAAAGTTAAAATTGAATAATATTTGAACCGACTTGTTCTTTAAAAACCGGACCGGCCCACCAATTCTTCGGTTCAACCCCGGTTTTGACCGGTTCAATCCAAATTCTAAGCAGATGACTTGGACCAAACCGATGCCGGTCAAACCGATCGGGGTGTTCGGTTTTTTAAAACCATGTCCATAAGTGATTTCACATAAGGATTTCAGCATATAAACTCGTCGAAAATTTGCATGCATAGCACACAATTCTTATGTAATTTACTTATCTAACCTAACGTTCTTATTTAGATAGATGCACATTAACACTTGGTGTTATTAACCTATGAAATGCAGATGTGTATTTTCTTTTAAAATGACACTAACAGCGATATTTTTTATGTGATATTAAATACTTGAGTGCTATGAGTACAAATATTGAATTTTTGATGTGAGATAAGTAAATAGATAAGAATTGTGTGTTATGTATGTAAATGCCCCTACAATTATTCATATATAAAGTAATGTAGAGTTAAAATGATTTCCAAGGTATTGTAAAGTAAGTTGAATGATATATGATATTTATCCTAAAACAAATGATTTCTTAGGTATTTTCATATCTAAAATGTATACTCCAATTTTTATAAGGTATTTCACATCTAAAAGTTAAAATGATAATATTTTTTATATGATATGAAAAATTTTAGAGATATAAATATAAAAATAAAGTTATTGAATCCTTTTAAGCGGTAGAGTCCTGTAGATATCTTGAGTGCATATAACTTGTTAAAGACATTGTTCTTATAGAAGAGGAGGCACAAGAGAGAGATGCATGTGAGGTTTGAGAGAAGGTCTTAGGGATTTTATGTTGAGTTTGATACACGATTAAGCCGAAAGTAACGGTGAATCGACCAGAAGACCGTGATGCAGATGTTTGGGGACAATTTAAAAAAAAACATGGACCTACGAATTTGCTAGTAATGATGATCATCTATAGTAGTTGTCCCTCCTCAGGTGGGCTAGGTTGCCTCCACAGACGAGATGAAATGCAACCACTTTGCCATGCGGGCTTAGTCCATCAAATCCGACAAGTGGGTTCAGTTCAACGTATTTGTTTATGTTGTTAGAGTGCCAATTGAAAATTCTATGTATTAGATATATAACCATGTTTATGTACATAAAAGTACAAATGTCAAATATGGAAATTCATAAAAATTGGGTGGTCTATATATAAATGCCCCAATTTCTTAAAAGGAAATTTTACAAATTACATACAATGCATACCACTAAAGAAAGTCAATACCAATTGATACACACATGCATGTAACCATTGCATGGCATGCATGCACATAATACGTAAATTAATAAGTAAATCTCACACATTGAATCCACCACGCTTCACAGTGAGCCACGTGGCCGCCCACCTCTCTTCGTCTCACTATATATGCATATATATATATATATCTTCTCCACTTCCTTCAGTATGTAGAACTCACAGAGCAAAAAAAAAAAAAAATCAGAGATGAAAGGGGTGGAGTCGCATCAAGTCGTCGTTCTGAAGCTCAAAATACACTGTGCCTGTGAAGGCTACAGTCGGAAGATAAAGAAACATATTGAAAAATTTAAAGCGTATTTAATTAGTTGCTAAAAGGACATCAAGCACAAAAAAGGACCATTTGTGATGAGTTCTGATTTTATTTTTTTATTTTATTCTATTTATGTTTTATTTGAAATAAATATAATATATATTATATGTTATAATATATTTAATTGTTCTCATTCAAAAACTATTTTATATGTTTTGTGAGTTTGTAAGAAAATTAATTTGTTTTTGCAAATTAAAAAAAATAAAAGTATTAAAAATGCTACATCCTGTAGATCATAGCCATTTTATAGACGTAGTTTGTGTCGAATCCGGAAATGATTTTTTTTCGTAAAATTGATCATAAAGAAGTGTTCGAATGTGAAGCATATTACCATAACTAAAAATGTTTAAATTGAAGGAAAACCATGAGCCTATTTGGTATTAATTTATTTTTTACAGTATTCTTAATCATTAATATATATATATATATATATATATATATATATATATATATATATATATATATATATATATATATATATATATATATATATATATATATATTGCATATTATCTTTTAAATTTATTATTACTATTATTTGGATTTTAGGAGTGCTAGAAGTGATTGTGGATCAGAAGAGCAGTACAGTGAGAGTTTTAGGGAATTTGGACCCGGAGATGCTTCGAGATCATGTAATGAAAAAATTTCATGAGGTTGAGATTATTGAGACGGAGAGTCAACGGAACAAGATGCTATATGGCCTTGACGGCATCATCTATGAGTTGACCAAATTGAGGGTGAGATCTGTAATAATTTTTTTTATTATTTGCAATAAAGTATGAGAGAAGAGAATATATTATGGAGAAGACTAAATTTGGTTAATAATTTATTATTATAATTATTATTGATATTATTTTAGCCTGGGGATTCAACTGTGGTGCTGAAGATAATTCCAGATGGCGAAGAGTGGATCCATAAAATCAGGAAGGTTCTTGGTGAGATGAATGGTAATTAGTTGACTTTAGTTAATTAAATTAAAAAGTTGAATTGCTTTTACTTATCTACAAATTCAGAACATATAATTTTATCCGTAATATTTTCATAATTGCATATATGCCCCCAGGGGTAAACATGTTAGATATTGATTGCAAAAAAAGATTGGTGACCGTTCAAGGGAGAGTCAACGCTGATACATTACTATTGCATCTGGAGAAGAAGTTCCAACGTAAAGTTGTGGTTGTTTACGGTAGTAGCAGTAGCCATATTGAGATGAGTGGTAGCAGCAGTGAGATCAGTGATGAGGGAAGCAATGGTCATATTGAGATCCGTGATGAGGGAAGCAGTGGCCATATTGAGATCAGTGATTAGGGAAGCAGTGACAATGGATAGGGCTGATACTGTCGGGTTTCTCAGCACTTTGCAAAGAGATGCCCCAATAATTGTTTAATTATGTTATGCAGTGTCAAAAATTAAGAGAGTTCAGTAATATCCAGTGTTATCTGCTGAAATTTGGGAGGTTATTTATGAAAAATGGCAGAATAGAAGGTTTATTTGACGAATAAATAAATATTTGATGATTGGGTGCAAGTTTCTTTATTTCTTTCTCTCTTTCTCATTTTTAGCAAATGAAAAAATAAATAAATTTTCGTCTCTCTCTCATTTGTTTGACAAAGAATATATATATATATATATATATATATATATATATATATATATATATATATATATATTTACATACAAGAATTTGATACCACTTTTTAGAATATTTAATTCCTAACGAAATGGCTTCAAAAACTTGATGTACGATGTTTACTTTTACTTATGAATTTATATTTAGATTTATAATAATTATTGTAAAAGTCAAAATTTTAAACGCAAGTATACGTATCGTTCAAGTAATACTGCGCTCTAGTGGAGTTCCTGTTATCGATCTCACGGGTGATAATGTTTTTATAAAAAACAAGAAATGTAAGAAATATTTTGGAATTTTTCAAATTAAAAGTAATATATATATATATATATTCAAATTTAATTTACTAACAATTTTTACTATAAGCAGTAATTAAAATTCAATGCAAGTAAAAAAAATGACTTTCTCCTTTTTAACTAATCCAAGATTTTCAGAATAATTATCTTTTGTGGGGAATTTAGATTGTGGTATTGTGCCAAATAGAAACATTCCTATTCTTTACCCTTTGGTCCAGGTGCAAAGAACATTGACTAATCTATAGATCGATTCAGGATGTTTTATTAGTAGATGGGTTAATCTAGGCTCACACTACTAGATGTCTATGGGTGGCTATGGTCGGCCCTACCAGTGACTCATTCTCTTTCTATAAACCAAATTATTAGAATTTAGTCTGTCACTCTAAAAACTAATTAATTTTACGCCTAATAAATAAAATCTTCCTATTTATTTGCACTTCACCTTGAATAATCTGCATAAAGCCTTCGACTACACAAGGATTCATGTGATATCTACTAGTTAAGAATTTATCTCAGATAGGTCTCAAAATTCTTCAACATGTTTTAACAATTTAAATGGCCAATTTCAATGAGGATCTCAACCTCTAAACCTTTTGGTGAACTAACCCTATATTCTTTGCAACAACAATAAGCATTTATCCCACTAAGTGGGGTTGACTGCATAAGTCTTTTTTTTCCATTGTATCCTACTGAGTGTCAAATTTTAATAAATTAAGATTATTTTTATACAGCACACCCAAGTCTATTTAGGCCTACCTCAAACTTTGTTAAAATAGTTCAAAATGTAAAACATCTACTCTCCTAACTAGGTCATCAGATGGCTAGCCTTTAATGTGACCAACCATAAAAAAAGATCCTCTAATCTTGTGTGCCACTGGAGTTACTCCAACCCCTTCACAGATACTTCTGACGGGGGGCCATGGAGAACCGACCAGTCCTCAAAGGGAGGGGGGCTGCCGCTCCTCCCTTTACCTTCTCTCCCCTTCCCCTCTTTCCTGCTTAGCACATTCTAAATATAAGACTTTCCAAAATTTCTGAATTTTTTATTCCTCTTTCTTAAATTTGAATTTCCATTATAATACCCTTTCCTTTCCTCTCATTTCCTCCCTTTCCTTTATAATATTACCCTAATTTAAAATCTTTCATAAAATCTGAAATCTTGATTATGCTTTATTCTCTCTTCTTATTTAAAATTGTTTCTTAATTTAAATAATTTCCTAAAAGCTGAAAATTAATTATCTTTTCTTATTTTCATTACTTAAAAATAAATCTAGCCTCTTTATAAATAATTGATGATGTGCTTAGAGTTAGGGGACTTGTTTCTAAAATCTGAATTTAAGTTTTTGCCTTGGTATTTTCCCTTCGAGGGTTGTATCTGACATCGAGGTAGTGCTCTGGCTTTCCCTCGTCCGAGGTGGAGATCTTCTCCAAGAGTCTAAGTGGTGCTCCGGTTGTAGCTCGACTTCGACGAGACATTTATCTTACAATATTTTGTTCTTGTGGTCAATTCAGAATCCAGCCACTGAACCCACTCTTCCATTGTTTTCGACCACCTTCATGCTCTTGTCCAGCCACAACAGCCCCTCCAACTTGTTGTCCAGCCTTTTCAGGCCCTTCCGAGCAGCCCGTCGACAACCCTGCAACAGCTACCTTGCTGTCTCAGCCTTTCCCATCGTTGTCGGTGCTTCCCTGCTCTTTGTCCACCCTCTGAAAGTACTGGCGACCCTCCTTCCCAGCTCGCTACCCCACCTTCCATCCTACATCCCAGCTGCCCAACAAAACTTTGATATCACACTCCTAGTATTCTGTGCTCAATAGTGTTCTTTGATATCACACTCCTAGTATAGTTAACCATAAAATCACATGCCCATTGAAAATCTAGATCCCTCAAAACCATTTAAACTATGTTCGTGCTCCTTTACAATTAGAGAAGATTGTCATAATATATATTCACCTGGATTTTCATTAATTCTCATGTATTCTTTAAAATTTGATAGTTGTTGTTACCAAACAACCTCTATTGTAATATTAAAATAGGGAGGCCAAAAGACACTAGCCAAATGATTCAAAGACACCAGCCACAATGCCGAGCAAGCAAGAGGCTCGGGCAAAGCTCAAGGTAAGAAAGCAAAAAACACCCTTCAACTTCTCACACACACACACAGTAAGCTAACTAGAGGAATAGGGGAGAAGGGAGAAAGGGGGCAGCAATTTCCTATCTCTAAGGAGCTAGCAAACTAGAAGTGTCCAACCTTAAGAGTCCCTCAAAGTGGGGAACATATAGTGAGAAGAGAGGAGGAGAGCCAAGTTGAACCCACCCAGGACTCAACCAACCTCACAGGACAAAGCCAAAACAATCGCCAAAGGCCACCTGCAGAGAGAAGGCTCGAGAAAAGGAGAAGAAGGCATCGGGAAGAAGTAGCATTTCCCCATTCGTGCCAAGGGAGACCGGTTTGACAGGCCTCTAAGACCGAAGGGGTTCTCAGCCTGACGCGACTTTGCGAAGGTAAGACTCAAACAAAACGTGTCAAAGAGGGGTTGGGAAGTAAACTTCCCCATCACGTGAGAAGAAGGCCCGAGAGGGAGGCATGGATAGGATAAACCTATCCCCTAGGGATTCGTCTGGATCGCAAGAATAGAAGGTGAGCCGCGGACGAGAGGGAGAAAAATGATGGGGGCGGGGCTCGAGTGTAGGATTTAGGGATTAGGAATTTAGGATTTATAAAACATTTAATTTAAATTTTATTATATTTTAAATAAAATGTGTTCAATTTCACGTCGTTTACTCGTGCTCGGAACCTTGACAAAATGTATGTTCTTCCTAGGTAAATTTGACATTTCAGACGCATTGGTGCAATCAGCTTCATGATTCAGCATCGTTCGGGCAACTTCATCGACAGTCGGACCAAAAGTTCATTAAATTTGATTATGTATGAAATCTTGGCTTGTTTTTATCGTCCTGGCATCCTGAATTCAACTTTGACCAGTTGCGGAGTAATTGAAAGTGTAGGGCTCGCGGATCGAGAAATTTGTGTGTTGTGGTGAAAAATGTGCACGAGGCTGTCCTAAGATCCAATGGTCCTACGGAGACTCCTTTTGAGCTCTCCTCATGTAAGTTTCAACCTCATGAAGGTACGAACTATCCATGTGGAATCCCAAGAGAAGAGAAGAGGTGGCTTCAAAATTCTAGAGTGAGATGGGTCCCATTGCTACAAATCTAGGATAGTCGGGGTGAGGGGAGGACCCTAAGG
Source organism: Papilionanthe hookeriana x Papilionanthe teres (assembly GCA_022702705.1). Classification (NCBI taxonomy): domain Eukaryota; kingdom Viridiplantae; phylum Streptophyta; class Magnoliopsida; order Asparagales; family Orchidaceae; genus Papilionanthe; species Papilionanthe hookeriana x Papilionanthe teres. The sequence continues at coordinate 52,817,644 of CM040428.1, forward strand.
CTAGAATCCTAAATTCTAAGGAGAGAACTAAACCTCAACCTAAAATGAGTTCAACAACTTATTGCAACATGGGCGGCAGGTTCTCGAGGCTAACCTTTTGCTTCAGTATATATACATCCAATAGCAATGCTGCATCACACATCTATTATTAACAGTATTTGTACTCGGTATTTTCAAAACAATTTGCTATTTTTATAAGTTCGCGAAATCAACCTCTGAATACCGCTCTTAATAAGAAGCTCCAAGCAAGAGCGGCAGCAATGGCTCAATGCATTTTCAGCAGCAGTATGATACTTGACAGCATATTTTGTGTCAATGGTTGGGATAATTTTCCTGCAATATTAGTTAACTTACATTAACATTGTGAAACAACATATTTGTGTACCACGAGAATAGTGCAAGTAAACAGAATTTAGTAAATGAGATATTTAACGAAAAAATTCAAGATGGCTCCAAGCAAAGTTTTGAAAAATTATGGAACAATGTCGGTCGACCTCCTAACTCAAAGCATGGGGAATCTCCCCAGATTTTTCGAAGATCAGGGGACATCTCTACTTAGGGATTTCTAATTTTCAAGCTAATGGTCCCTGTTTTGGTTTAAAAATTATTGTTTTCGCCATTCTTTTCTCTTATTTTTTTTATTTTAAAAGAAGTCGCCAGCTTGTCAGCCATCGTATACTTCCCTTATTCGAATAAATCTCCCTCCAGAATCAAAAAAGTGATTCGAAGAGGAGAGAAAACGAATAAGAAGAGACATATGACAAAGTGACAAACAAGAGAAATAAAAACATGGAAAATCTACGTGCGATAAACCTCGCAAGGATAGGTCAAGCATGTACGCCCAAATAAGATCGGGCGGAGGCACTTTGAACAAATATCCACGAAAGAAGAATCTACGCAGTCTACCCATAACCAGAGAGTCGGGTGTATGTACTTGTTCTGGGGTCAAGAGCACTCCCAGAGGACGTGTTCTTACTGGTTAATTACATCTTGAGGGGTACCCAAGAATACTCTCGATAAAAGGAGTTTCACTTTATATTATCATAGACCTGGGGTATAGACAATCAAAGAAAGATTATTCCGAGCAGGAAAGTCCCGATGCTTCAAAGCTCTCGCTAAGCCTTCAAGCAGAGAGTGAGTCTCTCACATCCCAAATGGGGTCGCGGCTCTTCGGCATACGGAACCCACGGAATAACCTAAATCATCTTGACAGGGGTATCTCAACACGTCAAAGCACGTTCGGGCCATAAGGGCAGAGGACAAATCGTCGTATCCCAAACGGGCGGCAGCTCATCGGCATCGGGCCATCAAAATGATATCAACGAAGTCAAGGAGTGAAATGGCTCAACAGTGGTAGTCAAAGGAAGGGAGGAGTAATCCTAAAGGGGTAGAGGTAGCCAAGTCGGGGTACACGGGCCCATCATCCCAAGCAGTAGGACCCTAAGTCTACCCGGTCGTGAAGGTAGTCGACCCAACACGTCCTGAGATTCCCGGTTAGCAATCCAGGAATTACATTATCCACAGGGACCTCGATAGCCCTAAGGTCAAAGAAAGGAAACTCTATCTTATGACTATAAGCTAGAGCTCCAAGAGGTGGGTCTTACACTTGCCGAAGTGACAAGGATGCCTCAGGAAAGAAGAGAAATTGAGATTCAACTACAAAGTTGCAAACACACCAAATAAAAGGACTTACACACCGTCTGGGTCGAGGAGCCTTCTAACACGTTGGGCGTACTAGACAACCACCTATAAAGGTATGTTGGGCCAGTCAGGTTAGAGAAGCACGGAGACTCCTCCTCGGGACATGCAAATGTGAATGCAGTTATCTAGGGCATTCCTTAAATAATGTGGAGACCCTATTAGTATGACTTGGGTGATAGCCATGCAATGCAACTCATTTAAAATCCGGCCCGAAGGCCATGCAAGAAAGTAAAAGTGCATATTTTAAAATCTTGAATATTGTAATCCTAAAATTCATTTATCTTGAATATTTTATTAGGATTTTTAACATATAAAGTTTACAATTTTATGATATTTAAAGAGCCTAAGTGGTATCACGAAATCCCAGATCACAGAAAGAAACAAGAAAAATACATGTGGACATGCAAGTATGTAATAAAAGCAAGAAAGAAAACACTCCATAATAAAATATAAGAGGCCAAAAATGTCGTTGGACCGACAACATATCCCAGAAAAGATAGTAAACGAGGCCGGACTCTGCATATACATGCTCGGTCCTAATTCTATACATCAAATGTAAAATGCAGAATTAAGATATTGGGCACGAGCATCTACTCCTGGTCTCCTCCACATGGTTCCCATGCAAAACACCTCGGAACCCGTGCCCGTATCTTATTTCTGCTACAAGACTCTCCTAAACTCTAAAGGTACAAAGGAAAAGAAAAAGACTCAATTCTGCATGAAAACAAGTGTTAGCGGAAAAGCTCACATGCAAATGACGTATAATGAGCCATGCCTTCTGAGTGGGGGAGCTAAATAGCACATGCAAGTAAATTGTTAGAAATCGTCACTTGCTCCCCCCATAGTGGTACCTGTGTGAAGGTGTATAAATAAGCATGGCTCCCTGCAGAAAAGCGTCTTAACACACTACCATACACATGCAACATGCAAATCACAGACAAAGTGCAAAAGAAAGACACTCTTGGATGTGCGGCATCGCCGCCTCCAGCTTTAGCGTAGCTATGTGGAGGACTTCCCCCTCCGATTTCTCGTAAGAAAAACTCTCCACCGTTCGTAGGGCGGACTAGCTACAATGCTTTTCCCGCTCTACGAATGCCCCGATCTTATAAAATGAATTAGCAACAAAGCTTGTCCTGTCTTCTAAAATCGAACTCAACTAATCCCTCCAAGGGAGATTAGGAGCGCCAAAACCGTGAGAAATTGAGATTCCAACCCAGGGGCTAAGGCCTAAAGCTCACAACAGGGAATCACTCAGCTACGAATAGGACTGGCCAACGCACAGGATTCCTAACTTACGGCTCACTCTAGGTAAACCAACGATCCATCACATAGGCGGCTCGACCGATCGACGCATGTCGTCCGGCACCTCCACCCCACATGGACGATCTAACCTACGTGCCTAGACCGGACTAAACCTATGGTCAGCTAAGGGATCAGAAAATCTCACCACCGTGACGGTTGAAGACGCGTTCTCTTTATGTTGAAGGAGAGCCCACGTTTCCAACAAACTCTGGCAGTGCTCCGGTTCACGTGCTGATGTACCTCGCAATGAATCATGCAAAGAGGAAAATAGGACGCAAAGAGTGAGCGGCCGACGCACCTCACAACAAAACCATGCAAATAAAGGGGCAACACGTGAGGTATGCCAAGCATCCAAAAATAAAAGCTCATAGCATATGGAAATACAAATATCACATATACCTTCACGAGAGGGAATCTCCCGACGACGGCGAAAGAGGGGACTTCACGATATAAAAGACGCTCGTACCTCCTCGAATAGCGACAACGTTCGCTGCCCCGCGACGTCGAGGTGCTCCGGCGAAGTATCCGGTCGCCGGGAAGGCAGGAAGGTGACGCGTAGAGACTAGCTCATCGGCGGTGCGCACCGAGAACGAAGGAAATGCAAAAGAAAATCCAAAATCCAGAGTTTCACCTCGCTGATTTGTTCCAGCGTAAATACGACACCAGCGAGGAATAAGACCCGCGAGGTCCGGCGAGGGAGAAGCAGATGGCTGGAGCTCGGCGCCGGCGTTCGAGGAGGCCGGCAGACGGCCTTTTTAGTGAGGCATGGGGATGGCGGCGGCGAATTAGGTTCGCCGGCAATGAGGGCCGGCCGGCGACGAACAGGCGAAAGGCAAAGCCTCGGGCTGACGAGCGACGCAAGGAGAGGAACTAGGACACAACTCAGACGGAGAAGAAGGGAAGAGTGCTCACCGACGTCATAAGAGGAGATCATAGCCATGTGGTTGCCGGCGAGGGCCGCCGGCCGGCAGTTTCGAGCGAGGTCCGGAGTCAGCTAGGGTTCGCGAACGGCTGCGGCGGATCTGTTTTGCGATGGAATGAGGGGAGAGAAGGAGCAGGCGATATTATATAAAGATAATATAATATATTATATGATAATAGTAGTAATAATAATAAAATTATTATTATCTTCCATTTTTTTAGCTTGGACACGTCTTTGCAGCGAAGTAGATGTCCCTCTTAGTTAAAATCGACATTCCGGATGCAACGATGCAGTCTATTTCGTAGTACGGGGTCGTTCGAGGCAGCTTGAGCTACTTTTTGAGCAATTGGGCCGAAAAGAATAATTCACATATTTTAAGTCCGACCGCGGCGTCGTAATAAAATGAGCATCCTCCGTACGTAAAATCAACGTCCCGGACACACTCGCATGGTTCGTTTCGTCATTCGATGTCATCTGAACAAGCTCGCCGGTGGATGTGCCAATTTGAGTCACGAGTAATACATGTCGGCCTGACCAAAGTCATCTGATAAGTGAAATGTCGACCGGCCTTCGCCTAGCGAAAGCCAAAGCCACACAAAATGACCCTGGCTATGTGCCCCTCAACACGAGCCGAAATGTCACAAATGGATTGTTGACCTCATTTTACAATGAGTCAATACCTTATGACCTAAAAAGTCAACTTTGGTAAATTTCCCGTATGTAAAATCAATGTCCCGGACACACTCGCGTGGTCCGTTTCGTCGTTCGATGTCATCTGAACAAGCTCGTCGGTGGATGTGCCAATTTGAGTCAATTTCCCGCGCGACGCGACGAGTAATACATGTCGGCCTGACCAAAGTCATCTGATATGTGAAATGTCGACAGGCCTTCACCTAGCGAAAGCCAAAGCCACACAAAATGATCCTGGCTACGTGCCCCTCAACACGAGCCGAAATGTCACAAATGGATTGTTGACCTCATTTTACAATGAGTTAATATCTTATGATCTAAAAAGTCAACTTTGGTCAAATTTGTCAAACCAGACCCAATGACCTACCATGTTGACCCCCATAGGTCAACCTTTTGACCTAAAAAGTCAACTTTAGTCAAATTTGTCAAACTAGACCTAATGGCCTACCCTGTTGACCCCATAGGTCAGCCTCATGACCTAAAAAGTCAACTTTGGTCAAATTGGTCAAACCAGACCCAATGATCTACCCTGTTGACCCCATAGGTCAACCTTTTGACCTAAAAGTCAACTTTGGTCAAATTGGTCAAACCAAACCCAATGACCTACCCTGTTGACCCCATAGGTCAACCTTATGACCTAAAAAGTCAACTTTGGTCAAATTCGTCAAACTAGACCTAATGGCTCACCTAGTTGACCCGCATAGTCGACCTCATGACATAAAAAGTCAACTTTGGTCAAATTGGTCAAACCAGACCCAATGACCTACCCTGTTGACCCCATAGGTCAATCTTATGACCTAAAAAACCAACTTTGGTCAAATTGGTCAAACCGACACTAAAGACTCACCCGTTGACCCCACAAGTCAACCTTATGACCTAAAAGTCAACTTCGGCCAAATTGGTCAAAACCAAACCTAATGACCTACCCTGTTGACTTACAGGTTTACCTTATGACCTAAAAGTCAACTTTGGTCAAATCGGTCAAACCGCACCTAATGACCTACCTGCTGACTCCACGAGTCAACCTTATGACCTAAAAAATCAACTTTAGTCAAATTGGTCAAACCGACACTAATGACTACCATCGTGACTCTATAGGTCAATCTTATGACCTAAAAAGTCAACTTTGGTCAAAATGGTCAAACCAGACCTAATGACCTACCCTATTGACCCCACAAGTCACCCTTTTGACCCAAAAAGTCAACTTTGGTCAAATTGGTCAAACCAGACCTAATGACCCACCTTGTTGACCCCATAGGTCACCCTTATGACCTAAAAAGTCAACATTGGTCAAATTGGTCAAACCAGACCTAAAGACCAACTTTGTTGACCCATAAGTCAGCCCTTTCATCCACTGACACATTTAAAACCCCACAATGACAAAATCACAAACATTGGACATCTTAAAATCAATTGATCAATTTGGGCTGACTTGGGTCAACCCATGTCAAAATTAGTCAACACCTATCTATTTTGATTAAAATAGATAAAAATAAAATAAAAACAACAAAATTAATCAAATAATTAATTTCAAAATTATTTTGATTAATTAAAATGATTAATGATTTAATTTTCAAAATTTTAATTAAATGACATAATTAATTAAAATGAAAATTAAATTAAAATCATAAAATGACAAAAATGATAAAATTAATCAATTAATCAATTTGAAATTATTTTCAATTAATAAATTGATTAATAAAATAATTTCCAACAATTTTAATTAATAAAATGATTGATTAAAATGGAAATTAAAAAAAGAAATGAAATTACACATAACCTCCTCATAATTAATTAGGCTAAACCCATCTTAAAGCTTATTTAACACATAATTATGCCCACATTAAGACCACTTACCCATGGGTTAACACCCATCATCATGCATTGGGTGAGGTGTCACTCCCTCCTTCACCCTAAGCACCATTTATGCATGAGGTGGCCGGCCAAACATGAGCCTCATCTCCCACCTCCCAAGCCACCCAATGGAGGGAAAACCATGCATGAACCCCCCCCCTCACCATGGTTAGAAGCAATGATGAGGGATAGGCTTGTGTGTCACCATTTGCCAAGCCCAAAGAATGAGGTGTAAGCTCCTTAAGAAGAGTATAGGCAGCTCACCATGCACCTCCTACATGAGCCAATGTGTGAGAGCCAAAGAAATGGAATTCATCATGGCAAACTTAGGGAGAAGTAGCCATGCATATCTTCAGCCAAATTGATCATCCAATGGGTTGGTAGAGGAGGTAACTAATCCCCTAAAACATCCTAAACTAAGCCATGACCTTCCCCTTGCTATAAATAAAGCCCCATGGCCGAACCTAGCAAGAAGAAGAAGAAAAAATTAGGGAGACCCATAGGCTGCACAAATCCTCTTGCTCCCAACATAACAGTTCTTCCTAAGAGTCTCAGCAACCCTTTAGGATCAAATCCAAGCCATAGTTTCAGCCTATTTGAGCCAATTTGATCAATTTTCCAAAACAGCCCAAATTAGGTACTTCTTCAAAATTCCTCCCTAAGCTCGACTTCTGGAGCAAATTGCTGCAGCAATTATCTTCCATTGGGGTCCTAGAAGGAAACCATAAGGTCTGATCTAGCTCGATTTGCTTGTGGCCAAGGTATGAAATTTTTCTTTACAAAATAAATCATATTTTCGATATATCATGTGCTATACTAGCCCAGAAGTGTGTCATCACCGTATGGATAGATACTTCTCATCTAGATGAGCATTTAAAAAAAATCACTCAATTTCATCAAGAAATGAGTGAGATATTAACATATTAAGTTTAAGGGCTACGAAATTTTCTGGAATTAAAATGGAATTATCCCAGCCGTCCGTTCGCGTGTTTTGGAACGGATGACGCTGATCTGCGCCCGAGGAGTTCCCTGTTCGACTGCCAGCAGCGGATCTTCCCGCTCCTTCGACGACTCCGAGGACGCGTGTCGCCGTGGGAACGGTTTGGCGACGCGATTTTAAAAGAAAAAAAAAATCCATTTTAACCCTTTAAACTTCAAAAATTCATATCTTTTGATCCAGAAGTCATAAAAATAAAATAAAAATACCTCTGGAAAGCTCTTGAAAAGGAGAAAATTATGAGAGCAAAATCATAATTTTATTCTCAGTATTTAATTTTTAATTAATTAAATACTCTCTGGAGTATTTTAATTATTAAAAATTATTTATAAATAAAAAAATTATGAAATTTTGAGGCATTTATCTTTATGTTCTTAGGAACCTTCCATGATTTTTCTAAGGACAGAAAACATGTCTAGGACACTTTTCTTGAATTTTCAAGTTCTTTTGTAATTATTTCAAATAATAATTATAAAAATTTGAAAATTAAGAAAGATAAAATGCAAATGACTAGGAATGATAGGACAACAGACAACAACCCTAGGAAAAATATTTCTAAGTCATAGAAACAATTTTGAATGATATTTTGAAATTTAGGGTTAAAATCATTTATTAATTAAATAATTTTAATCCTAAAATAACCCTTTATAAATTTAAACTATTTTCATCAACAATCTAAGTTTGAAAATGGTTCTAACCTATGATAGGCTAATGATAAACCTCACTTAAGTCTAAAATGACAAGATTAAATTTAATTAAGGTTTAAAATGACATTTAAATCCATTAAACCTTACTTAAATTAGGTTTAATATAAAAAAAATTATTATAAAAATTTAATTAAGTTTAAAGACATATTAAACTTAATTAATCAAAATCAAATCTTTTAATTAAGTTTAAAGACAAATTAAGCTTAATTAACCCATTAAACCTTACTTAAATTAGGTTTAATACAAAATTAAAATTTAATTAAGTTTAAAGACATATTAAACTTAATTAATCAAAATCAAATCTTTTAATTAAGTTTAAAGACAAATTAAGCTTAATTAATCCATTAAACCTTACCTAAATTATGTTTAATATAAAAATTAAAACCTTTTAATTAAGTTTAAGGACATATTAAACTTAATTAACCAAAATTAAACTCTTTTAATTAGGTTTAAGGACATATTAAACTTAATTAACCAAAAATCAAACTCTTTAATTAAGTTTAAGGACATATTAAACTTAATTAACCAAAATTAAACTCTTTTAATTAGGTATAAGGACATATTAAACTTAATTAACCAAAAATCAAACTCTTTAATTAAGTTTAAGAACATATTAAATTTAATTAACAAAAATTAAACTGTTTTAATTAGGTTTAAGGACATATTAAACTTAATTAACCAAAAATCAAACTATTTAATTGAGTTTAAGGACATATTAAACTTAATTAACCAAAATTAAACTCTTTTAATTAGGTTTATGGACATATTAAACTTAATTAACCAAAAATCAAACTCTTTAATTGAGTTTAAGGACATATTAAACTTAATTAACCAAAATTAAAACTCTCTTAATTAGGTTTAAGGACATATTAAATTTAATTAACCAAAAATCAAACTCTTTAATTAAGTTTAAGAATATATTAAACTTAATTAACCAAAATTAAAACTCTCTTAATTAGGTTTAAGGACATATTAAACTTAATTAACCAAAATCAAACTCTTTAATTAAGTTTAAGGACATATTAAACTTAATTAACCAAAATTAAACTTTTTTAATTAGGTTTAAGGACATATTAAACTTAATTAACCAAAAGTCAAACTCTTTAATTAAGTTTAAGGACATATTAAACTTAATTAACCAAAATCAAACTCTTTTAATTAGGTTTAAGGACATATTAAACTTAATTAACCAAAAATCAAACTCTTTAATTAAGTTTAAGGACATATTAAACTTAATTAACCAAAAATCAAACTCTTTAATTAAGTTTAAGGACATATTAAACTTAATTAACCAAAATTAAACTTTTTTAATTAAGTTTAAGGATATATTAAACTTAATTAACCAAAATTAAAACTCTTTTAATTAGGTTTAAGGACTTATTAAACGTAATTAACCAAAAATCATACTCTTTAATTAAGTTTAAGGACATATTAAACTTAATTAACCAAAATTAAAACTCTCTTAATTAGGTTTAAGGACATATTAAATTTAATTAACCAAAAATCAAACTCTTTAATTAAGTTTAAGGACATATTAAACTTAATTAACCAAAATTAAAACTCTCTTAATTAGGTTTAAGGACATATTAAACTTAATTAACCAAAAATCAAACTCTTTAATTAAGTTTAAGGACATATTAAACTTAATTAACCAAAATTAAATTCTTTTAATTAAGTTTAAGGACATATTAAACTTAATTAACCAAAATTAAAACTCTTTTAATTAGGTTTAAGGACATATTAAACTTAATTAACCAAAAATCAAACTCTTTAATTATGTTTAAGGACATATTAAACTTAATTAACCAGAACTAAACCCTCTTAATCAAGTTTAAAGACCAACCATTAAACTTAGTTAAAACTTAGGGTTTAATTTAAAATCAAACTGTTAATTAAGTTTAAAAACATATCAAACTTAATTAACCCCATTTAACATAAGGTCTAATCAAACCTAAACCTTAATTAGGTCTAACCCTTAGACCTAATTAAACCATTAAGTCTTAACTAAATTAGACTTAATCAAATCTAAACCTTAATTAGGTCTAACCCTTAAACCTAATTAAACCATTAAGTCTTAACTAAATTAGACTTAATCAAACCTAAACCTTAATTAGGTCTAACCCTTAAACCTAATTAAACCATTAAGTCTTAGCTAAATTAGACTTAATCAAACCTAAACCCTAATTAGGTTTAACCCATTAGACATAATTAAACCATTAAGTCTTAGCTAATTAGACTTAATAAAACATGAACCTTAATTAAGTCTAACCCACATTAGACTTAAGTGAAACCAAACTTAGGTTCAACCCGATATGAACCTAAGTCAAAACTAAACCAAGTCTAAGTCTAACCCACATTAGACTTAAGTGAAACCAAACTTAGGTTCAACCCGACATGAACCTAAGTCAAACCTAAACCAAACTTAAGTCTAACCCACATTAGACTTAAGTGAAACCAAACTTAGGTTCAACCTGACATGAACCTAAGTCAAACCTAAACCAAGTCTAAGTCTAACCCACATTAGACTTAAGTGAAACCAAACTTAGGTTCAAATCGACATGAACCTAAGTCAAACCTAAACCAAATTTAAGTCTAACCCACATTAGACTTAAATCAAACCAAACTTAGGTTCAACTCAACATGAACCTAAGTCAAATCCAAACCAAACTTAAGTCTAACCCACATTAGACTTAAGTCAAACCAAACTTAGGTTTAACCTAACATGAACCTAAGTCAAAACCAAACTTAAGTCTAACCCACATTAGACTTAAGTCAAACCAAACTTAGGTTCAACCTAACATGAACCTAAGTCAAAACCAAACCTAATTTAAGTCTGATACACATTAGACTTAAGTCAAACCTAAACTAAACCTAAGTCTGACTCATATTAGACTTGAGTTAAACCAAACCTAGGTTCAACTTTTAGCCTAAGTCCGAACCAACATCAAACCTTAATTTGAGTTCAACCCACATTGAATTTAAGTTAATCTCAAGCCTAGGCCCAATCTAACCTGAACTTAATTTAAACCTAAACTCTAATTAAGTCTACCTCATTAGACTTGATTAATCTATTAAACCTTAATCAACTAAGGTTTAATCAAACTTAAATTCTAATTAAGTCTACCACACTAGGCTTAATTAAATCATTAAACCTTAACTAACTAAGGTTTAATCAGACCTAAACCCTAATTAGGTCTAACCCAATATGCTTAATTAAAACTTAAGTCTTACCTAAAAAGGGACTTAGATGGTCTATAATTCTAATTAAGTCTAATTTATTAGACTTAATTAACCTTTAAGTCCTACTTAAACAAGATTTAAAACTTAATTAAAGCTATTCTAAACTAAACCTTTTAACTTAAGTTCAGACAGACATGAACTCAAGTTAATTAAATTCAATCAACATTGAATTTAACTTAGGTTTAACCAGACATGAACCCAAGTTGATTCAATCAATATTGAATTTAACTTTAAACCTTTTTAACTTGAGTTCAGATAGACATGAACTCAAGTTAATTAAATTTAATCAACATTGAATCTAACTTAGGTTCAACCAGACATGAACCCAAGTTAATTCAATCAATATTGAATTTAACATTAAACCTTTTAACTTAAGTTCAGACAGACATGAACTCAAGTTAATTAAATTCAATCAACATTGAATCTAACTTAGGTTCAACCAGACATGAACCCAAGTTAATTCAATCAATATTGAGTTTAACTTTAAACCTTTTAACTTAAGTTCAGACAGACATGAACTCAAGTTAATTAAATTCAATCAACATTGAATCTAACCTAGGTTCAATCAGACATGAATCCAAGTTAATTCAATCAATATTGAATCTAACCCTAAACCTTTTAACTTAAGTTCAGACAGACATGAACTCAAGTTAATTAAATTCAATCAACATTGAATCTAACTTAGGTTCAACCAGACATGAACCCAAGTTAATTCAATCAATATTGAATTTAACTTTAAACCTTTTAACTTAAGTTCAGATAGACATGAACTCAAGTTAATTAAATTCAATCAACATTGAATATAACTTAGGTTCAACCAGACATGAACCCAAGTTAATTCAATCAATATTGAATTTAACTTCAAAACTTTTAACTTAAGTTCAGACATACATGAACTCAAGTTAATTAGATTCAATCAACATTGAATCTAACCTAGGTTCAATCAGACATGAACCCAAGTTAATTCAATCAATATTGAATCTAACTCCAAACCTTTTTAACTTAAGTTCAGACAAACATGAACTCAAGTTAATTGGATTTAATCAACACTGAATCTAACTTAGGTTCAACCAGACATGAACCCAAGTTAATTCAATCAATATTGAATCTAACTCCAAACCTTTTTAATTTAAGTTCAGACAGACATGAACTCAAGTTAATTAGATTCAATCAACACTGAATCTAACTTATGATCAACCAGATATGAACCTAAGTTAATTCAATCAATATTGAATATAACTTTAAACCCTTCAACTCTTATTCAAATCAATTTAAAGACAAACATGAACTTGGAATTTAAGTTTAAACTTAAATCAACACAAATTCATCTTTTCAAACCAAAATTGACATAATCAAAAAAAATTTGACATTTCAAATAACATAACCAATACAAAATTAACATTTCAAGATATCAACAATCAATATAATTTGACATCCAAAACATATCAAAACATTTTGTGACATTATTTCTAACAATGTTTTCTCTGCAGGATGAAGACAAGAAGTTTCGCTTAGAATTTCTTTACATGTTATAGGGTGTGCTAACTCTGTTTTGCAGGACGACATTATGGGCGAACAAAAACAAAACCAAAGCTTTTAGGTTAGACATATAACCTGAAACTTTTCAACAAAACAATAACATTGACAACAAAAACAAAACCAAAACTTTTAGGTTAGACATATAACCTGAAACTTTTCAACAAAACAATGACATTGACAACAAAAACAAAACTAAAACTTTTAGGTTAGACATATAACATGAAACTTTTCAACAAAACAATGACATTGACAACAAAAACAAAACCAAAACTTTTAGGTTGGACATATAACCTGAAACTTCTTAAAAAAACAACGACATTGACAACAAAAACAAAACCAAAACCTTTAGGTTAGACACAACACCTAAAGTGTTTGAATAACATTTGGGAGTGATAGTGGGTACATCTCTCCTTAAAAATAAAATCTTAGAAAACAAATGATAACATTAATCAGAAGTTTTCTTAAACAATTGAAAATTGTTTAAGATGTAATTAACTATAGAAGCTTGCTTCTATAGGAGATCTAAAGAACCCGAAATAGAAATCTCTGGTTTACCATGATTTTCTTAATATAAGAATTCTAGAATATGTTATTCTAGAATATACTCATATAAGAATTACCATAAACATCTTTTTCTATTATTAGTCCTAAACGTTCTCTAAATTTTTCATAGGATTTATAGAAATAAAACTAGGCTAATATTAGATGGAGACTCCTTGACATCGACACTCAAACCCAATCTCTCTTTTTAAAACGCCGACATGGATGTCTGGAGCTACGGGTGACTTATTTACATAAAATACGACCCTCATGGACTCAAGTGGACATCCCACACTTGTGACATAAAAAAAATGATGCCAACAATTATAATAATTAAAATATATATCAGAAAAATATAAAACTTGTCTTGGTAGATTTCCTATGTCTAGAGGACCTTAGAAAAAATAGAAACTTGATTTGAACCATTAAGCATAACCCTAATTGGTAAAAGACCCTAAAAAAGAAATTAAATTAATTTGCACCAAATACAAATAAAAAAGGCTTAAAAACAATTCTCCACTGTGCTTTAGGATTAAGAGAACCCCCCACCCCCCCATAAAAATTTCAAACCAATTGTAATTAATTTAATCACTAAATTGAATTTTCTAAGCAAAATGACATTTTTAGCATTAAAATAATTATTGTAATTAAAATGTGATTAAAAAAATCACCAAATTGATTTTGAGAGCTCTCTGTGATTAGAGGAACCTTAGAAAAATATAATTGGAATTTTAATAAAATTTTCATTTTTAAGCTATTTTTAAATATTTAAATAATTAAATTTAATTAAAATATTAAAAATCATTAAATTATCAAAATTCACCAAAATGTCACATTTGATCTCCTGATCATTTAAGAACCATCCAAATAATTTTCTTAAGTCTCTAAGTGAAGATATTAATTTTTGAAGCTTAAGTTAATTTTTTAATACTCAAAAAATGAATTTCTCTAACTTTCCACTAAAATTATTCTAATAATTAAAGAAAAATTTTAAAAATATGAAATTTATTTCTTTGGGTCCCCTGACCTCAGAGAGATTTAAGAAAAATATGAAACTTGATTTTTCATTTAAAACTTATTTTAAATTTAATTAATACTCTGGAACTTAAATTAATTATCATAATTAATTGAAAAATAAAAAAAATCACGAAAACTGGTCCAAGTGGTCTTCTAGTCTATAGGAACCTCTAGTAATTTTTCTAAGAACAAAAATTTTACCTTAGTTAGGTTATTGAATTTTCATTGCAAGCCCTTATTTTGTATTGAAATAATTATATAAATTACATTAAAATTGGAAAAATCACATTTTCTTCTCTAATGTCTTAATTGACCCATGAGTGTGGTGAAATAAAAATTTCAAAGTCATTTGAATTTGATTTAGTGAGTTATGAGGTGAATAAGCTAAGGAGAGCATATTGATAATTAGGGAGTTTTAGCCTTAATTAATATTTAGGCTCAACCAAGGGTAAATGAGAAATATATAATTTTAATTGTCTCCTTAGATGATTGAAATATAGGAGATAAAGGGTAGAAACTTACTAATCTTTTTTGTTTTGTTTTTTTTTTTTTGACATTAAAACGGAAACCATAATTACCTAAATCATTAAGATATAGAAGTTAATTAAGGAAAAAAGTGTTACAGTTAGGGGGTCTAGCATAGGAAGATTTTAATTCTTTAATTTGAACCCCCAACCAAAAAGTTGATCAAATATCATTTAATCCCTATTAATGGAATTTAAAATGAGATAATATAATTAATTAAAAATAATTAAAGAGGGGTAACAATGATAATAAAAAAATATTTAAAACAATCTTAAACCTCAAAAATTAATTAAGATAATTTTAAAACATTATAACTAGAATAAAATAATTTAAAACATTTAAAAATAATTTTAAAATATTATAATTAACTTGATGTAACTTAAATCATTAAAAACAATCTAAAACATTATAATTAATTTGAAATACTTTAAAATATTATAATTAATTTAGAATGTTGTAAAATGTCATAATAATTTAAAATATCATAATTAATTTGGAAATTTTATAATTAATTTGAAAATTAAATCATTTTAAAACACCATTAATTCAATTTCAATTAAAATTGTTATGTTCTTTAATGAACTAATTTGCCCCTAAAGGCTCTCGCTCCTATAACCCTTAAATGAAACATCAAATGAATGTCACATCATTCGAGGAATAATCAAAACATCTAAATTCAATGAGAAAGAGTCAAAACACATCTAAACCTTAAGCAAATTTTGAATGATCAATTGAGCAACACAGTGAAATCTATTGGACTCAGAATAATCCCAAAAATATTAAAAAAATGTTTGGGAGATATCCCGAGCACTTCATCAATATGATGTGGTGTTTTAGAAGAACAATTGGATGTCATTGTTCTTTGCCCAAGAAAATTATCCTTAGCACATCTCAAGAGCTCACAAGGATATGATTAGGATTTGATAGATAACCAAAACCTCACCCTAGCTTTTAATAAATGTTTCTTAACATGCATTTTGAGTTCTAGTTGGAAATGGTGGGAAGACCCTCCAGATACGCATTTAAGTTTATTGCAATTTGTTCCACTTATTTATTAAATGCTTTACTCTTTTCCCGCATATTATATTTGTGATAAATTGTCAAAATGAAAGAACCCAGCATGTTTAAACATCTCAAAATTTAATCACAAACAAAATAAGCTTGCAATTACAACTAAATTAAGATGTCTCATTAGATGTCTGGAAATCCCTCAGATGAAGTAACATACGTGTTGCTAATGAGATTTCCCATGGTTTGGATGAAAGTACGAAACCCATTAAGTTGGGTTTGGTAAATTCATTCGGGCTAAGCGAATATGATGAAAATAGTGGTGTCGGAACGAGGGAACCGTGTGATCCTAATCTGTTCTGCTTAATCAACTCAAACAATTGTTTTAAATAAGACATTAAGCCACCTTAATTTTTTTCAACCTTCTATGATATGACACTTCTCTCATCTCCTGATTGACACTTCTTACTAAACCATCTGCAATAACAAGGATCTCGGAGCAAGCACGGTGGGCAGCACAACCATCTTCAACAGTAAAACTGATCTACATCAACATAACTATCCTTAAGAATAAATAACCAACTGTAGAATTTCGAGGTAATTTTGTCTAGTGCAACATAAATCTTCAACTTATTTTTAAGCATTTGCATAATCATGTTATACAATCAAAGTCCAAACTCGTTTTAGGACTCTGATGTTGTCATTCGTTATGACTAAAACCCTTTGCATTGACACTTATTACTAAACCCTCTGCAACAACAAGGAGCTCGGAGCAAGCACGGTGGGCAACACGATCATCTTCAACCACAAAACTGATCTACATCAACTTAACTATCCTTAGAACTAATTAACCAACTGTAGAATTTTGAGGTAATTTTGCCTAGCACAACATAAATCTTCAACTTTTCTTTAGGCATTTACATAGTCATGTTATACAATCAAAGTCCAAACTCGTTTTAGGCCTCTGAGGTTGTCATTCGTTACGAAAACCCTCCTAACTTTGATGCTATTTGTATGGTTATATCATACAGGTGTAAGTCCTAATTAATTAAAATTGACAAGATTGAAATATTAATTAATTCTCTCAAATTAGAGCCAAATCATATAATAGTTGGGAGATCACGGAAGTTCGCTTCAAATCCTTGATATCCCTTACTCCTCCTCCTTTGGATTCTAAAAAATAACTAGTCCAAAATCTGATCCATTCTCGTTTGAATTTCCAAAAATTCTATTGTTTGAATCTTAAACTTTACAATTCTTGAAAGCGGAACTACTGATCTTTATCGAGAATTTTCTTAAGTGATTTCAATCATTTTAGATGTAATTAACTATAGGGGTTTGCCATTATAGGGAACTTTAAGAACCCAGATAATATAAACCCTGCCTAATTTTCTCATATTAGGTAGGGGAATTTATCGGCTTATAAAATTGGTTCGTAGACCTATCGATTGTCATAACTTTCCTAGTTTATTTAATCGAGCCTTGTTATTAAGCAATGTTTTTATCCCTCGGGATAGATGCATGGCTTAAGGCATAACTCTCGTTTATTTAAACTATTAAAAGTATGAAATCGGTTAGAATTTCATATTAAAATTAAAGTGATCTTTTTTTTTAAATATTATTTTCAAAATCTACATAATATTTGCTAAATTAAATTTAAATATGATCTAACTAAGGTTAGATTATTTTCTAAATTAAAATTATTTTTCTACTAAATTAAATTTGAATTATTTTCTCTTTATTTAAATTAAATAAATTATTTGCCCAAATAAAATAAACCATATACACTAAATTAAAAAAATATATTTTTCCTAAATTAAAACCATAACTTAAAGCCTGGAAGGGATGATTCCTGTGGCTGACAAGATCTTTCCTCTACCTATGTTGAAAATTATAGAATGTTTAGATTAATCTGCGTGTCTAACTTTCTATAAGTATAAATTCTTCTAATTAATTATATCTCAAGAAATAGTGTTCATTTAGAAAACAATTAATTATGGTTATGAATTTGTCTTGAAAAAATTTATAAGTTAAAGTTTCCATGATTGATGATTTGGAGTATCAAATGGGAAGCTCAAAAGAACAATTTATTCACAAAATCCAAATCAGGTAAAATTAGGAGATGTTGAAGATACTGAAAAACTCAGTGACATATCAACTATCTTATTGAGGTCATTCGACTTTATTGATTTTGAGAGAGATTTATTTGAACGTTCAACTTCACATTTTATTAGAATATATAATATTTATGATAATACAAACTATTGATATCTATCCTAAATTATATATCTCGGATAGTACTACAAACAATTGATATCTTAGTAAATATATAATATTTATGATTATACGACAAACTATAAATTTTACTTAAAAAATTCATTAAAAATATTCTCAATTATTTTTTTTCCTTTTATATTATTGTAAAAAAAAATATTGTATTTATTATTTTAATATATTCTTATTATTTACTATATTTCTGTACTTATATTTTCTTTCGTTACTTTCTATTATTGGTTCTCATTAAGCATTCTTTTACTACTAAGTTATTCAATTCAATTATTAAAATTTGATCCAAAATGAATGAAAGGTATGAAAAGTAAGTTGAATGATATAACATATTTATCCTAAAACAAATGATTTAAAATATATTTTAATGTAAAAATTATTACGATTATTTTGAGGAAAATAATTTATTAAGATATCATGATAAATTTTATATGAAAAAATGGTGTTTATTTTACTACATGCACTTGTATCCTTTAATATACACAACATATAAAATTCATCAAAATAATAACATTATTATACAGCAAAATG
Source organism: Papilionanthe hookeriana x Papilionanthe teres (assembly GCA_022702705.1). NCBI lineage: Eukaryota > Viridiplantae > Streptophyta > Magnoliopsida > Asparagales > Orchidaceae > Papilionanthe > Papilionanthe hookeriana x Papilionanthe teres. The sequence continues at coordinate 52,836,503 of CM040428.1, forward strand.
GAATTAGTATAATATTGCTAGAAAAGCTATTGAATCCTTTTAAGAGGTACAGTTCGTTATATAATTTGAGTACATATAACTTGTTAAAGACCTTATTCTTATAGAAGAGGAGGCACAAGAGAGAGATGCATATGAGGATTGAGAGAAAGTTTTAGGGATTTTATATTGAGTTTGATTCACGGGTAAGCCGAAAATAATGGTGTCTTGACCAAAAGACAATGTTGCAGATGTTATGTGACAATTTTAGAAAAGGTATAGACCTACGAATTTGCTAGTAATGATGATCATCTATAATAGTTGTCCCTCCTCAAGTGGGCTAGGTTACCTCCACAGACGAGATGAAATGCAACCACGTTGCTATGGCTTAGTCCATCAACTCCGACAAGTGGGTTCATTTAAGCGTATTAGTTTCCATTGTTGTTAGAGTGCCAATAAAAAATTCTATGTATTAGATATATAACCATGTTTATGTACACAAAAGTACAAATATCAAATATGTAAATACATAAAAATTGAGTGTTCTATATATAAATGCCACAATTTCTTAAAGGAAAATTTACAAATTACATACAATGCATACCACTAAAGAAAGCCCTACCAATTAATACACACATGTATGTAACCATTGCATGACATGCATGCACATAATACGTAAATTAATAAGTAAATCTCACCCATTGAATCCACCGCGCTTCACAGTGAGCCCGTGGCCGCCCACCTCTCTTGATCTCACTATATATGCATATATATATATCTTCTCGACTTCCTTCAGTATGTAGAACTCACAGAGCAAAAAAAAAATCATAGATGAAAGGGGTGGAGTCTCATCAAGTCGTCGTTCTGAAGCTCAAAATACACTGTGCCTGTGAAGGCTACAGTCGGAAGATAAAGAAACATATTGAAAAATTTAAAGGTATTTAATTAGTTGCTAAAAGGACGTCAAGCACAAAAAAAGGGTCATTTGTGATGAGTTTTGATTTTGTTTTTTTATTTTATTCTATTTATGTTTTATTTGAAATAAATATAATATATTTTATATGTTATAATATATTTAATTGTTCTCATTCAAAAACTATTTTATATGTTTTGTGAGTTTGTAAGAAAATTAATTTGTTTTTGCAAATTAAAAAAAAAGTATTAAAAATGTTACATCCTGTGGATCATAGCTGTTTTATAGACGTAGTTTGCGTCGAATCCAGAAATGATATTTTTTTTGAAAAATTGATCATAAAGAAGTGCTTGAATGTGTAGCATATTACCATAACTAAAAAGGTTTAAATAAAAGGAAAATCATGAGTCAGTTTAAATTGCATATTATCTTTTAAATTTATATTTTATTTTTAATTTATTATTACTATTATTTGGATTTTAGGAGTGCTGGGAGTGATTGTGGATCAAAAGAGCAATACAGTGAGAGTGTTAGGGAATTTGGACCCGGAGATGCTTCGGAATCATGTAATGAAAAAATTTCATGAGGTTGAGATTGTTGGGACGGAGAGTCAACGGAACAAAGTAGCCGCCAAGAAGCCAGATGCCATTGACGTCATCATCCGCGGGTTGACCAAAAAGCAGGTGAGATCTGTAATAATTTTTTTTTTATTATTTGCAATAAAGTACGAGAGAAGAGAATATATTATGGAGAAGACTGAATTTGGTTAATAATTTATTATTATAATTATTATTGATATTATTTTAGGTTGGGGATTCAACTGTGGTGCTGAAGATAATTCTAGATGGCGAAGAGTGGATCAAGAAAGTATATAAGACTCTTCATGAGATTAATGGTAATTAGTTTACTTTAGTTAATTAAATTAAAAAGCTAAATTGCTTTTACTTATCTACAAATTCAGAACATATAATTTTATCCGTAATATTTTCATAATTGCATATATGCCCCCAGGGGTAAACGCGATACATATTGATTGCAAAAAAAAATTGGTGACCGTTCAAGGGAGAGTCAACGCTGATACAATACAATTACATCTGGACAAGAAGTTCCAACGTAAAGTTGTGGTTGTTTACGGTAGTAGCAGTAGTCATATTGAGATGAGTGGTAGCAGCAGTGAGATCAGTGATGAGGGAAGCAATGGTCATATTGAGATCAGTGATGAGGGAAGCAGTGGCCATATTGAGATCAGTGATTAGGGAAGCAGTGACAGTGGATGGGACTGATACTTGGTCGGGTTTCTTAGCACTTTGCAAAGAGATGCCCCAACAATTGCTTAATTATGTTATGCAGTCTCAAAAATTAAGAGGGTTCAGTAATACCCAGTGTTATCTGCTGAAATTTGGGAGGTCATTTATGAAAAATGGAAGAATAGAAGGTTTGTTTGACAAAGAAATAAAAAAATGATGATTGGGTGGAGGTTTCTTCATTTCATCTCTCTTTTATGATTTGTGGCAAATGAATAAATAAATAGATTTTCGTCTCTCTCTGATTTGTTTGACATATATATATATATATATATATATATATATATATATATATATATATATATATATATATATATATATATATATATATATATATATATATATATATATATATATATATATATAAAATTAAAAAAGGTGTATTGCAATTTCATTAGATTTGTAAAATTATTACACTATACATTGTAACCATCGGCACGTGACCCCATTTTTGATCAAATTCTCTCAAACTAACTTAAATGGTTGATCTGACTCGGGACTCGGGACTCGGGACTTGGGACTTGGGAATTGGGTTTGTGTGGAACGATTTCGTTTAGTTTAAATCCAAATTAAAATTTAAAATTATCCCGAATTCAAATTTAACTAAACCAACCCAATATAAAAAGGACCCAAATTAACTTGAAAACAACTTAAAATTTAATTTTTAGTACTTCATATTATATTGCTTGTATATGGATGTTCTTGTATCAATGTGTCATTCAATTTAATACATTTTATTTCAATTTGTTCATTCTAGTAGAAGTTTAATCAATATCAGTATTAAAATTTGTCAGCATGATTTGAGATGAATGCAACATGTAGCTAACTAAGGGTTATTAAGGGGTCGTTTGAGTTCACTTTTATTTTTAGTTAGGTTTTTTTGGGTTTTTATTTGAAGTACGACACGTTTAACATATGATTAGTTTTAAAAATAGATTAAGCAGACATGTTTAGATGAAATTGAATTTGTGACATTAAATTTGGTTTAGATGAAATGTTTGTGATATTCAAGAGAAATATTCATAGAGTCTTGTAGCGTTTGAAGACATTTCAATTAAAAATGGGAGCAATTTAGCCAACTTAACTCCATCTTACATGTAACCAAAGGTTGCACTAAATATATAGGAAAACTTTTGCCTTCTTGGATAGATGTGGCCTTTTGATGTTGTCAAGGGAATCTTACTATGAAATTCTAGGGAGACACTTTAAAATGACAAGTATGTGTGATTTGGAGTTATTGGAGGTGTTTGTAAAGGATTTGATAGGCTGATTAGTTGAGAAATATTGGCTAGATCACATATTAGTAAAATTGATAAACATTTTTTAATTTTGTTCCAATACATACAAAAATTAAATATATAGTGATTTTGCCTACTCTAAAATATAAAGTCGGCTCTACCCTGATTGCTTGAGTGAATAAATGTAAAAAATAAGGCTTAGATGTTAAAAATATAAATACATAGAATCTAGGTTGTATGAATTCAAAGGCCCTTTAAAATTTTAATCTAGATTTTTAAACATGTGGGTTTTTGATTAATCTTCATATATTTATTTTGATTTTAGGAGGGGAGGGAATAATGATCGACAAGAAGAGCAACAAATTGTGAGTTTTGTGAAAAGTAGATTTAAAGAATCTTTAGGATTGGATGATACCGAAAGCTCGCAAAAAAATAGTGGCCGTCTTTTATGCTTCTATTTCAATATATTTAAGCTATTTATAGCACCCCTATTAGTAATGGTATTACATGCCTTTGAAAAAATATGAATATTTATTCTCATAAAGATATTTGTTCCTTGATTTATGAAAGTTTAATTTGTGTGGATTGATTTAAGTTAATTTGATTTAAGGGTTGTTTCATTAAATTTGATCTTGAAATAATCAAGCACGACATAGAAAGTAATATATTATCTCGAGAGATAAAAATATCACTTTATATTATGATCAATTATTTAAATAAAGGAAATTTGAGCATTTGCATGAGATGGATTTTAACCAAGAGATCTTTCCTCTACTTATGTTGAAGTTTGTAAAAGGTTTAAATTAATGCGGGCGTCTAACCTTCTATAAGTGCAAATTCTTAGAGTTAATTATATCTTAAACAATAGCGTTACTTCAAAAAACTCTTGATTATGGTTATAATTTTGTCTTCAAAAAAATTATAAGTTAAAGTTTCCATGATTGATGATTTGGAGCATTAGATGGGAAGCTCAAAAGAAGAACAATTTATTGACAAAATTCAAATGAGGTAAAAGTAGGAGATGTTGAAGATACTCAAAAACTCGGTGACATATCAACTATCTTATTGAGGTCATTCGACTTTATTGATTTTGAGAGAGATTTATTTGAATGTTAAACTTCACATTTTATTAGAATATTAAGACTTATATCACATGGTATATTTTTGTGTGAAAACCTAAGAGGTGAAGATTTATGTTATCAAAAGAGAGAAATGTTGTAAATATGGAACATATGTTCAACTATGCAAAGGATCAAACAAGCCTAATACGGTTGGACTTACATACTTACCTGGAAATTACTGTCAGATAAACTCACATAATCATAATTGAACCATGTATGGCTGGTCTCATGAAGTGCTGAATATGACAAACTGTTATTTATTATGAATAGTAGGTCTTACAACTTAATTATAAAAATCAAGATGTCAAGTATGAATGCGGTATACAAATATCTTAAGCTAATGCAAATTTATTTTTGGCATGACGACAAAAGAATGTTAGAAAATGGATGATAATGTTAATTGAGTGATAATGATTATGTGACAGTTATCATAAGATGATGCTTCAGGATGGTGGTCACATGATGATGGTTAAGCTATAATAATTGAGAAATGATGGGAGTTGATAGTATTTAAAAGAAGATAGATAATGAAAATCATCAATAGGGACCATCAATGTTGATTTGATGATTTTTTTTGGGTAATATATCAATAAAAAAATCATTTTACTATACAATTTATTAATAATTTCATGTTCAAGAACATGGGCCATTTAATTTTTATGAAAGAGAGAATTTATGAAGAAGTTTTTTCAACTTTAAAATATTTTTGGGGCAGTATTGTAATTCATACGTGAAATTAAAGGTGTATTAAGGATATTTAATATTAAATAAGTGAATAAGAGTATTTAGTATATTTTGAAAAATATTATGCTTTAAACGATAAAACATTTTGTGCATATAATATACACTAATTAAATTGATATATTTACTAAGGCTTACCATAATGTTATGAAATTTTCATATCATATAAAAATGTCATGATATCTTAGTAAATATATAATATTAATGATAATATTACAAACTATATATTTTACATAAAAAAAATCATTAAAAATATTCTCAATTATTTTTTTACTTTTTATATTATTGTAAATAATATATTATATTTATTATTGTAATATATTCTCATTATTTACAATATTTTTTGTACTTATATTTCTTTTTTTTTTTACTTTCTATTATTGGTTCTACTTGAGCATTCTTTTATTACTAAGTATTCAATTCAGTTATTAAAATTTGATCCAGAACGAATGAAAGGTAATGTAAAGTAAGTTGAATGATATATGATATTTATCCTAAAATAAATGATTTAAAATTTATTTTAATTTAAAAATTATTACGATTATTTAGAGAAAATACAAATGTCAAATTTGTAAATACATAAAAATTGGGCGGTCTATATATAAATGTCCCAAGTTCTTAAAGGAAAATTTACAAATTACATACAATGCATACCACTAAAGAAAGCCCATACCAATTAATAAGTACATTCATGTAACTATTGCATGATATGCATGCACATAATACGTAAATTAATAAGTAAATCTCACCCATTAAATCCACCGCGCTTCACAGTGACCATTGAATCCACCACGCTTCACAGTGAGCCATGTGGCCGCCCACCTCTCTTGGTCTCACTATATATATATATTACATGTTATCTTTTAAATTTATATTTTATTTTTAATTTATTTTTATTATTATTTGAATTTTAGGAGTGCTAGGAGTGATTGTGGATAAAGAGAGCAATACGAGCAATGCAGTGAGAGTTTTAGGGAATTTGGATGCGGAGATGCTTCGGGATCATATAATAAAAAAATTTCAAGAGGTTGAGATTGTTGGGACGGAGAGTCCACGGAACAAGGTGGCCGCCAAGAAGCCACCTAGTAAAATTGCGGTTGTTAACGGTAGTAGGTGTGGCCATATTGAGCTGAGTGATTCGGGAAACAGTGACAGTGGATGAGACTGATACTTGGTCGGGTTTCTCAGCACTTTGCAAAGAGATGCCCCAACAATTGCTTAATCATGTTATGTATTGTGAAGAATTATGAGAGTTTAGTAATACTCAGCGTTATCTGCTTAAATTTGGGAGGTTATTTATGAAAATATGGGAGAATAGAAGGTTTGTTTGAAGAAGATATAAATATTTGATGATTGGGTGCAGCTCTCTCTCTCTCTCTCTGATTGGTGAATCATAGTATGGACGTAGTTTGCGTCAAATCCGGAAGTAATAACTTTTTTGTAAAATTGATCACAAAGAAGTGCTCGAATGTTAAAAATACAAATACATAGAATCTAGATTTTTTAATATGTATTCAAAGGCCCTTTAAAATTTTAATTTAGATTTTTTAATATGTGGATTTTAAATTAAATTTTTTTTTATTTATTTGGATAATAGGAGCGGAGGGAATAATGATCGTTAACGAGAGCAACGAATTGTGAGTGTTAGGAAAAAGTGGATTCGAAAATATTTGAGATTAGGTGATACCCTCAAAGAAAAGTTGAGATCCTCATTTATGCAATACACAAGTTTGAGTATAAACTACATGCTCACCGCACCTTACGAGATGTTGAATCTTCTTAGGATGAAGAGTCTCTTATCAATTGTGAGTATATATAACTAAATAAAGACATATTTTTATGAAAGAGAGGTAGAAGAGAGAGTTGGATATGAGGGTTCAGAGAATTTCTCGAGAATTGTGTATTGAACTTGAACCACAAGTAAACCAAAAAAATATCTTAACTGAAGTTTCATAAATTACAATATTTTTAGAGAGAGAGAGAGAGGCTACATTAAAAGATACATGATCCCCCTCAGCACATATTGAATTTACTTTTATACAACAATAAATAAATAAAGCATATATTTGGCATAGTACGACATATTTATGGTGTCTTAACCAAAAGTTCGTGATGTGAATGTTAGGTGATAATTTTAAAAAAAGTATGGACCTGTGAATTTGCAAGTAATGATGATCATATATAGTAATTGTCTCTCATGAGGTGGACTATGTTACCTCTACAGAAGAGATGAAATGCAACCACTTAGTCATGCGAGCTTAGTCCATCAGCTCCAATAAGTGAGTTCAGATCAGCGTATTAGTTTCCGTTGTTAGAGTGACAACAAAAATCCTATATATTAGATATAAAATCATGTTTATATACACAAAAGTACAAATGTCAAATATGCAAATAAATAAAAATTTGGTGGTCTATATATAAATGCCTCAATTTCTTAAAGAAAAAATTACAAATTACACATACATACCACTAAAGCCCTGTCAATTATTACACACATGCATGTAACCATTGCATAGCATGCATGCACATAATATGTAAATTAATAACTAAATCTCACCCTTTGAATCCACCGCACTTCAGAGTGAGCCACGTGGCTGCCCACCCTTTTGGTCTCAATATATATATATATATATATATATTCTCCACTTCCTTCACTACGTGGAACTCGTAGAGCGAAAAAAATCAAAGATGGAAGAAGGAAGTGAGGTAAATAAACAAATTAGTTTTCAAATTATTTTTTTTAATTTTTTTGATTTATTGAGGAAAAGTAAGTGAGTCAATAAATAAATTAGATTTCAAATTAATTTTCAAAAAATTTATTATTATTATTATTATTTTATTTTTACTGATTTACTAAGCAAGTATACGCATTATTATCAAGTAATATAGGATTTTGATAAGCACCGAGATATCGAACCCATAGGGACAATATCTGAAAATTCAATTTAAAGAAATCAGAAAAATACTTTTTTACTTTTCAAAAGACTTTTCCAAATTTTGTTTTACAAGTATGAAATCTCAAATTCTTTTTGGAAAATTTTTTGATGAAAATAAAAGTAAGCAACTGAAATTAGAAAGCTCTTAAACTATATGATAGAAAATGATAATAAAATATTGTTTTCCTCTTCAATGAATCAGTAATAATTATGGAGTTTCGTTGTGGAAGTATCTAAATGTGTTGCCCAATAGAAGCAATTTTATTTTTTACCCTAAAATGGTTCTATAAAGAACATAAGTTAATTTGATGATCTAAAATCTTGAAGATGAGTTAGGTAGGGAAGATACCAACACTCACTCTAGAGTTCCCTCTTTTTCCTCCACCTGAGGGCTAATATCTCATATCAAAATTTAACACACCAAACCAATTTAGGAACTTTAGTCTGTCCCTCTAAAATTCTCTAATTATGCACCCATTAAAAAGCATATCTCCCTATCTATTTGCACTCAACCATATTGACTATAATTCTCAGCCATACAATTTCATGTGATTCTCTCCAATTGTTGATTAAGACAATACCGCGGTGGATCTTACATGTTTTCACAACAAATTTTAACATCTTAATTGGTCAAATCAAGAGGTAAATGAAGTACTAGGTAGTTGAATCATCACAACTTCTTACGACATTAAAATTCAATACTTCACACTACTCCCTTCCACAATTTAATTACTTCATCATTTTGAAGGAAAAAGACAAAGAAAATTACTCAGAACACACGGAGAAAACACACACACAATTTGATTTGAAAGTAGAAATCATAGTGAAAACACGACAAGTTTTACTTAAAAATCAAATGTAGAAACAAAGATAAACACTTATTTGAAAATCCTCTCCACAAGACTCTCGAAGTTTCTCCAAGATTTTGCTCTCCACTAAATAACTCCTCAAAGGTTGGCGCCCCACTCTGTTGACTCCAATCTCTGACTTCTAACTTAAATATAGACTCAATATGAAGTGGTAAAGAAGATATAAATTGATGGAGAAGAAGAAGGCAGCTTCAGCAACTTCCTATCTTTAAACACTCACTAAAACTTCCAAACTCTCTCTTACAACAACTCTCTACTCTACTCACCCTCACAACACTCACTAAACTCATAAAAGTAACTCCTTTTAATAATTTTCCAAAAGGTGTCTGCATGTCTATTCAAATCACGTACAAATGCACTTTATCCATCAAATGATGCATCGCTTTGTTCAATTTGGCCGCCAATGGGAAGTTAGGGAAGTTTGGATCAAAAGATGCTTCAAACAAACCCTTTAAATTCGCGCCAAATCTTCTTTAAAATTCATCTTTTAACTGTTGTGCCTACGCACCAGGCATCAGCGCATAGGCGTCGAAGGTCATTTTTGCACACCTATCATTTTTGCTCCATATTTTATTCTTTTTCGCTCTTTTTTATCAAATTTATCCCTTTTAATCATACCTGCAAGAAAAACACAAAAATACCTTTCATTAAAGTGCAATATCATCAAAAATAGATATAAAAATGTGCATAAAAACATTATATTTTTTTTAGTGTATCAAAACCCCCCAAAATGTGAATGCATAAGAAGATGAGTGGCGCCTTCCTTGGACCTGTTATATAAAAGTTATCAAATGTTCTTCAATTACGAGAAAAAATCAAGATATTTGGTTATATACACGTCAACATTGGAATACATAAGGGAAAAATCAAGATATTTGAACAGTGCATGGCATTATTATAATACATAAGGAAAAAGATAGTCTGAGGATTGTTAAAGTTTTTAAAATTATTTTATGTCATATAAAATTTATCTAATATTTTTAATTAGGAAAAAATGCCAAAATATTTGGATATCTATAACCCTGACGGCTTCCCTGCTGCTTTCTATGTTAATTGATGTAACACTATTAAAAATGAAGTTGTTTTGGCTATCCAAAGTTTTTTCAAGGGAGATGATCTCTGTAAGTATTTCTCTGCTGCTCTTATTGTGCTTATTCCTAAGGGGACAAACAAATCCCATTGGTCTGACTTCAGACCCATCTCTCTCACCTCTGTCATTTCTAAAATCATTAGTAAAATTCTGGTGGCTAGAATTCAACCTCATTTACATAGTATTATTAGCCATTACCAGTCTGCTTTTGTCAAAGGCAGAGATATCACTGATAATATATTATTAGCCCAGGAAATCATTGAGGATTTAGACAAGAAATGCAGAGGTGGGAACCTTGTGATGAAACTGTATATAAAAAAAGCTTTTGATACACTACACTAGGACTTCATTATAAATATCCTCAAAGCTAGGGGTTTTCATTCCAGTTTCTATAATCTGATTAAGAAGTGGCTCTCAAACAATCATTATAGTGTACTAGTTAATGGCTCCTCTTATGGTTTTTTTTCTGCACAAAGGGGGATAAAGCAAGGTGATCCTCTTTCCCCTATCATATTCATTCTGGCATTTGACTATTTATCTAGGATCTTGGAAAAATATCAGGCTCATCACACACATATGAGATATACGCACAGAGCTCATTCCACGGTTTCACATCTTGCCTATGTTGATGATATAATTATTTTTTCTAACGCCTCTAAGACTGCTATTAAGAAACTTATGCATGTATTGGCTCAATTTGAATCTGTTTCTGGTCTTACCTTTAGCAAAGATAAGTGTCATATTTATTTCAGTAAACATCTATCCCACACACACACTAACTGGGCCACTAATTACACCAATTTCAAAACTGCTCAGTTACCTCTCAAATACCTTGGTGTTAATCTATTAAGAGGTAAATGTAAACAAATCCAAATGGATGATGTTATTGATAAGTTTCAAGGTAAAATTATAGACTTGAAGAATCATTTTCTTTCCAATGGAGGTCGATTAACCCTCCTTGCTGCTGTGTTACAGAGTATCCCTTTATATGCTTTACAGGTTTTCAATGCCAAAAAAAGTGCTATTAAAAGGCTTGAGGGGATTTTTAACCGTTTTCTTTGGGAAGGTGGGGGTGCTAAGAGGCACTGGCTCTATTGGAAGAAGCTTTGTAAACCCAAGTATCTTTGGGGTTTAGGTTTTAAATCTCTTCCTCATACTTGTGGAAATTAATATGTGTAAGCTCCGGTTTAAATTCGGGCGAGTGAATCCCTTTGGGCTACCTTTATGCATTCTAAATACTGCCACTTTGCGCACCCCTCCACTGTTATTTGGAAGGTTGGGGACTCAAAGATTTGGAAAGCCATTCTCAATGCTAAAACCTTAGCTTCTAATCTTTTAGTTTGGGATTTAGGGGATGGTAAAATTTCTTTTTGGAATAATTACTGGGGTATGCCTCTGTTGGAAAATATCCCACACCCTCCTAACATGGATAATGCATTGGTGGCTGACTGTTGGTTAGGGGGGTTTGGGATGTTTCCAAACTATGTCATCCGGTTGGTAATGATGCTTGCTCGTATAATAAACCGGATCCCCATTCAACAAGCCCAAAGGGATATACACGTCCGGAGGAAGCCTACCTCATGTACGTGAGTAAACACATCTATAACTCTGTCACTACTCATGTCACTTGGCACTGGAAACAAATTTTCTGGCAACCCCTCTTCACACCTTCGATCTCTTTTTTTCTTTGGCGTTTATATTCATCATTACTTCCACTGGATGACATTTTAAAGCTTAAGGGGCTGAGGTTAGCTTCTGTTTTCCCTATGTGCAAACAAAATGAAGAAACTTACTGTCACACTTTTTACTCGCACCTACTCCAAGGTTCGTTTGGGGCATGGTTGCCACTTGCTTATTAATATAAAGCTGGCCTAATTGCTCTTCTATTAGCATTATCATAAAGGTACGGAAGAATGGCACCAATGCTTAATAAACCACTAACTCATTTCCCTATGGTGGTTACGTGGTTTGTATGGATGGCTAGGAATGCTTTTAAGCACTCCTTTAAATGTCCCACACCTACTGTTACTTTCTCTAACATCTGGGCATACTATCAAAAAGCATTAATTTTATGTCCTACTAACTTTGATTTGCCTACCATGTGTGTGCCCGTTCTAGTTAGATGGTTCCCTCCTACACCTGGTTGGGTCAAAGTCAATATTGATGATTGTTGGACCCCCTTTTGCTCCGATGCTGGTGGTCTGTTTAGGCATCAGTTTGGTAAGTTAATAGCCTACTTCTCATCTCCTGTTGAAGCTGATACACCATTATCTGCTGAAGTCTGGGCACTACTCCTCGCTTTTAAAATTGTTGTATGTTTTAAACTTACTCATTTGCATGTGGAGACCGACTACGAGATGTTGTTAAAACTATTTTACAAGCATACACCCCTCCCACGGTCACTCATTTACTTATTTAGACGTATCCGGAATGTTATTACCACCTCCTCCTTGCGGAGTTAAATTAACCTTTGTCTACGGGGAAGGCAACTCCCCTGTCGGTCGGCTCGCCAAACATTCCTTTGATACACCTTCGTAGGCACTAACCCCTCCGAGCGGCTAGCAAGATTGATCCACAACGACCTTCTAAACTTACCCTATATTAGATACTGATACTTTTCTGCCCACGTTGCTGGTTTCTTTATTCTTCATATTTCTCGATTGTGGCATTGTATTTATCCTTTGTTTGAGTACAGGTCAATCTCAGTGCTTCGAATCAATCCTATTTTTTTACTCCTTTTCATCTTTCACACAATCGTCTTATTGGAGCTGAAGCACGCATCTTCTCGCTCTACACATGAACTCTACCTACCTAGACCTTGTCTGCTAATAGCACCTGAAGACTTTTCCAGCTGATTCCACTAACACTCTGTCTTTCTGGTACCTGTTGGATCTTTGCTGATGGAAATCCCCTTTTGCTGAGTCTCTGCTTTATATTCTATATTTCTTTACAGACTTTTGCTCTATGATTTTTGTTGTGTTGCTTTCTTTTTGGTTACTATCTCACTGTTGCTTTCCTTTAATGTGTTTTTTAGTTTGCGTGAGTTGTAACGTGGGAGGCTGAACCCCTAGGGGTGAGTGGAGTTTGTATTTTTTTGGGTTTTTTTAGTGGGGATCGGCCTTTCCTCCCCATATTGTACTAAACTTTTATATTAACTCGTAGGGAGCCACGAGAGCTCTTTCCTATATATATATATATATATATATATATATATATATATATATATATATATATATATATATATATATATATATATATATATATATGCACTTCAAGATTAATGTTTTATACACATGCTTATACAAAATTATATCTGATTATTTATTTATTTTTTTTGTTATTATTATCATATTTAGTAATCTATGGTACATTCATTATTCTAATATTTATTTTTATAATTTAGTGTATATTGATTATATATATGGTATTTATTACTTTCTATTATTGCTTAAGCAAAAATATCTTTGATCAAGATGAATATTAAAATTAATTAATATGATTTGAGATGAAATTAGTTAAAATTGTATTATATCGTTTAGCAAAATCAACCATTTGAAATTCATTTTAAAAATACAAATTAAGAAAAATATTTTGAGGGAAAATTTGTCATGATATTTTAACATATTCTATATCATATTAATATAAATTTTATTATGATTAAGTTCTTTATTTAACAATTTTCAATAAAATTAAATCTTTAGATAATACTTTAAAATTAGTAGACATTTATTAGTATATTTAAAGGAACTTTTCTGGATGTTCATGCAATCATATGAAATTATTTATGAGGATTTCCACCCAATTCTTATGTCTTTATATACCTAACTCCTAAATTTTATTTTTTATAGTTATTCCACTCAAATATTTCGTATCATTTGCACATACTTATGATTCATATGTAATAACCTTTCACTCATATGATAAACACAACTTCAGTTCATTGATGACGGCATATCAAATTAATTGTCATGCACGCATGCACAGATGCACACGCATGCATGACTGCTGCAGCTGCGTTAAGTGAATCAAGCAAGTTCTTCGACAATGTAAAGGTAATTATTTTATTTTTTCTTTGTTTTGTTTGAAAATTTTAATTATAAAATGTATTTATCACAGTAAATATCACATGTAAATTATCTAAAGCCCTAATCATTTACATATATACCACCCAATATATTATTATTTATTTTACATATTAGTGTGGTATTTATGTAAATCTAATATTATCCCTGATGTTTCTGTAATTGCATTTATGCCCAGGGGTTCACCAGGTAAGTGTGGATGCCGAGGAGGAATTGGTGACTGTTGCCGTAGCAATGGACGTGGATTCACTGCCGGCGTATCTCAAGCATAAGCATGAACTTAACGTTATATTCAGGGTGGACATTGAAATTTGAGATTTCTCTATATAATTAGTAAAATTTAATTAAATTTTTTAATGTAATTTAGAAAATTTAGTAATTTGGCCTCCCACGATGTATTTTTTTGCCCATCATTTAAAAAATTTAAATATATGGTGATTTTAACTACTCTAAAATATAAAGCCAGGTCAATCCCTCATTGTTTGAGTGAATAACTGTAAAAAAAGAGGATTAGGTGTTAAAAATATAAATACATAAAATCTAGTTTATATGTATTCAAAGGCCCTTTAAATTTTTAATTTAGATTTTTAAACATGTGGGTTTTTGATTAATCTTCATATATTTATTTTGATTTTAGGAGGGGAGGGAATAATGATCGACAAGGAGAGCAACGAATTGTGAGTTTTGTGAAAAGTTGATTCGAAAATCTTTAGGATTGGGTGATACCGAAAACTCGTAAAGAAATAGTGGTCGTCCTTTATGCTCCTAATTCAATATATTTATGCTATTTATAGCAGCCCTATTAGTAATGGTTTTACATGCCTTTGAAGAAATAAGAATATTTATTCTCATAAAGATATTTGTTCATTCATTTATGAAAGTTTAACTTGTGTGGATTGGTTTAAGTTGATTTGAGTTAAGGGTTATTTCATTAAATTTGATCCTGAATAATCAAAC
The DNA here is from genome assembly GCA_022702705.1 of Papilionanthe hookeriana x Papilionanthe teres. Lineage (NCBI taxonomy): Eukaryota > Viridiplantae > Streptophyta > Magnoliopsida > Asparagales > Orchidaceae > Papilionanthe > Papilionanthe hookeriana x Papilionanthe teres. The sequence goes on from CM040428.1 coordinate 52,851,730, forward strand.
ACGACATAAAAAGTAAAATATTATCTCAAAAGATAAAAATATCACTTTATTTTAAGATCAATTAATTAAATAAATGAATTTTGGATATTTGCATGATAAGGATTTTAACCAAGAGACCTTTCCTCTACTTATGTTGAAGATTGTAAAAGGTTTGAATTAATCTGGGTGTCTAACTTTCTATAAGTGCAAATTCTTATAGTTAATAACGCCTTAAGTAATAGCGATCCTTCATAAAACTCTTGATTATGGTTATGATTTTGTCTTAAAAAAAATTATAAGTTCAAGTTTCCATGATTGGTGATTTGTAGTATCAAATGGGAAGACTGAAATGAAGAACAATTTATTCACAAAATTCAAATGAGGTACAAGTAGAAGATGTTCAAGATATTGAAAAACTCAGTGACATAACTAGAGGTTCAACTTCATTAGACTAATGATTTTGAGAGAGATTCATTTGAAAGCTCAACTTCACATTTTATTAGATAATTAAGACATATCATTAAGATGGTTATAACGTTAACGCCAAAATTATAATTCCTTGTTGAGGCATTATTGTAATTCATACGAGACATTAAAGGTGATATTGAGTATTGAATTAGTTAATAAGAGTATTAAGGATATTTTGAAAAAAATTATGCTTTAATCGATAAAACATTATGTGCATATAATATTCACTAATTAAATTGATATATTTACTAATGGGTTACCTAAATTTTATGAAATTTTAATAGCATATAAAATTGTCATGATTTCTTAGTAAATATATAAATAATATTTATGATAATACTAAAAAATATATATTTTATTAAAAATTCATTAAAAACATTCCATTCAAGAACAAGGGGCTATTTCATTTTTATGAATAAGAAAACATTATGAACACACATTCTTTTAATTTGATAACACAATTTTGGCCATATACTAATTCATAAGACCAAAAAATATGTCAATATTATTAAAATGTGCTGACTTTTTATTATATATATTGTCATCAATATATCTTGATATAATTTTGGTTAGGATAGATTTGGAATTTTTGAATTTATTTTGGAATTAGTTTTATGCGCAAATACTTATTTTAACATAAATTCAACAATTTACAATTTAACCGATGTCGACCACCGCCAACCTCTATCAACCACGGTTGACTGTAGTCGGCCACCGCCGACCTTCGTCGACTATCGCTTACCGTCGTTGACTACCGATGACCTCCGCCAACTGTTGTCGACCATCGCCGACCTTTACTGACCACCATCAATCACTACCAACCGAACGCCGTCGGTCGATGTTGTAATATAAAAAATATAGTTACCATTTCCCGTCTATGGGACAATGGATTTCTGTAATCATCACTCAATAGTGGATTTTTGCAACTAGGTCAGTGTGGTTTTTCCCTTTACGCATTTTCCACATAAAACCTTCTGGAGTTGTCACTCTTTTTTTCTCTTTCATATGTGTGTGTGTTTAATTCTTGTACAACGCTAAGAAGATAATTCATTACTCTACCGCCGGGAATTTTCTAACATGCATATATATATATATATATATATATATATATATATATATATATATATATATATATATATTATGGAAAGAGCACTGTGGGCTCCTACGCGTTGATATAAAATAAATCAGTACAGGGTTTGAGGTGGCAGATCCCCAACTAAAAAAAAGGAAAAATACAAGACCCACACACCCCTAGGGGTTCCGCCACCAACAATACAACACACGCAAAAAAAAAGACTCCAAAAGACCAAAATAAGACAGGACCAAAGAAACATGACTAAACAAACAGGGAAAACACATTAAAAACCAAATCAGGATCTGATAGCCTAAGAAAAGTAAAAGTAAAGGAAGTATATGTAGGCACGAACAGCAAAAAATGACCAAGAGCCTCAGCAGAAAATTCAGATGAGCAGAACAGTGATCCAGAGAGTCCAGCAACAAAAGCAAAGTCCACCTATAAGTAAAGCAGTGATCCCATTCAAGAAGCAGTAGAAGAGCACAGGTTGAAGATGAGACCACCAAACCAGATGCAGGAGCCACATGTAACAATAAACAAAAAAAACCAAACAAAACAAAACAAAATTGTATGGTTAGGGTCTAATATAAGGGATATCAGACAGATCACTATTGAGCAGTGTGAGAAGATGCCTAGGTGGAGTAATTCCCACCATAGGACTCCATGTGAAAGTTTTTGCAAGCCAATCAGCAGGGGAGTTTCCCTCCATGTAAATAAAACTAAATTCAACCTGCAAAAGATTCTTTGCAATAATATTCCAAACTCTTCTACAAAGATAAGTAAGATCCCAAGGAATGTGGGCAGTTTTAGTAAAAATTGCATATAAAATAGAGGAATCAGTTTCAATACATATATGAGAGAAATGAAAAGAGACTGATGTAGTTAAAGCAAAGAATAAAGCCCAAATTTCTGCCACAAGAGGACATTCAGCAATAACAGGAGAAGAGAAATAGCAGAGAAGATGGCCACTGTGGTTTCTAAAAACACCCCCAGTTCCAGCTTTAGTTTGAGTCCAACTTCCATCAAAATTCACTTTGACCCAACCCAAAGGGGGTGGTAACCATTTAACCAATACAGGTGGCCGGCGCCCAATAGGGGGAGTTACATTAGAGAAGAGCCTTGTAGTTCTATGAAAGTAGGTTAATATGTAAGATAAAGTAGTAAGAGGAGAAATTGCTGCATCTTCAAATTTATAATTGTTTCTAGCCATCCAGAGGAACCAAAAGACAACTAGAGGAAAGGATGCAAATTTTTTTCCAAAAGTGATTACCTGCCGCCAGCAAATAATGTAGGCTCTGATAGATGTGTTATTACTCCACTGCAAACCAAAGTGTTCACCAAAATTCTTCCAAAAGTCTTAGCAAAAGTACATTTGAAGAAAAGATGGTTAAAATTCTCCTCTGCATGTCTACAGATGGGGCACATAGAGGCCATCTTTAATCCCTTTAGTTTAAGAATGTCATCTAAAGGAAGAAGAGAGAAAAATAGCCTCCACAGAAAAAAGGAAATGGATGGGGTAAAAGCAGGTTGCCAAATTAAAGAACTCCAGCACCATCTAGGGAAAGAATGCAACTGATTATAAAGCATTTTACTGGCAGAATAATGAAATAGTTTCATCCACATAGGCTTATCCTTTTGATTTTGTAAAGGAATAGTTTTTATTTTCATAGCAAAATCATCACCAACTATTTCTCTAAGCTTAGTGACATTCCAATTCCCATTAGAAATAAAGTCAGAAAGAAAAGGAAACATTTCCCTCCCCAACATCCCAGAATATGAAATTAGCAGCAGTGTCACGAGCTCTAAGCAGACCTTTCCATATTTTAGAGTCCCCTACTTTCCAATTTACAAGTGAAGCATGAATATTAGCACAATATTTATTGTGCATGAATTTAGCCCAGAGTGAATTAGCCAGACGAAACTTATACCACAATTTGCACATGTTGATTTCAACTACATGTTGTAAAGCCTTAAAACCCAAACCACCAGAAAACTTTGGTTTACATAACTTTTGCCAAGTGAGCCAATGCTTTTTAGCCCCACCATTTTCCCACAAAAATTTATTGAAAATTTTTTCCAGCAGAATCAATGCAGATTTTTTAGCATTGAAAACTTGAAGAGCATATAGAGGAATACTTTGAAGAACACTAGCAAGCAGGGTGATTCTGCCCCCATTGGAGAGAGATTTATTCCTCTAGTCAACAATTTTGGCTTTGATTTTATTTGTAACCTCATCCATTTGTGTTTTCTTACAACGCCTTCTTAATAAATTAACCCCAAGATACTTAAGAGGCAAATGAGACAGTTTAAAACCAGTAAAGGCAGCAGCCCAAGTGGAGATGTGAGGTTTAACATGCTTCCCAAAGAATAATTGACATTTATCTTTATTAAAGGTAAGACCAGAAGCAGATTGAAAACAGTCTAGCACTTTAAGGATAGCCTTTATAGCATGTTTAGAGCCATTTGTAAAGATAATTGCATCATCAGCATAGGCTAAATGAGACACCAAAAGATTTTCTCTATGCATGTAAATAGTATGTTTATGAAGACTCTGATAGGAATGAAGAATTCTAGATAAATAGTCAAAAGCAATTATAAAAACAATGGGGGAGAGTGGGTCCCCCTATTTAATACCTCTCTGAGCATTGAAGAAACCATAGGAAGTTCCATTAACCATAACACTATAGTAGTTACAACATAACCAGCGTTTAATTAAAGAGCAAAAGCTAGCAGAAAAACCCCTAGCAGTGAAAATATGCATAATAAAATCCCAACTAATAGTGTCAAAAGCTTTTTTGATATCAAGTTTGATGATAAGATTACCACCCTTACATTTCCTATCAAGCTCATCAATTAATTCTTGAGCTAACAAAATATTATCAGAAATCTCCCTACCCTTAATAAAAGCAGGTTACTGAGAAGAAATAAGGAAGGAGAGATGTGGTTGCTGCCGAGAAACAACAATCTTGCTAATAATTTTTGAGATTACAGTTGTGAGAGAGATTGGTCTAAAATTGTGCTAATGTGTTTTATCATTATTTTTTGGTATAAGAACTATCCTAGTAGTAGAGAAATACTTACAAGGGTCCACCCCAAGAAAGAAACTTTGAATTGTAGAAATAACTTCAGCCTTAATGATGTCCCAGCAATGGATATAGAAAGAGGAGGAGAAGCCATCAGGTCCAGGGGCCTTATTAGAGTTGATGTCTTTAAGTGCAGTGTAAATTTCTTCACCAGTAGGAACCTCAGAAAGCTGTAGAGAAGCAACTTTCAAGGCATCCTCAGCGAAAAGAGTGGCATCAACAGGAGAAACCTGCACAGTTTCAGTGTAGATCTTAGTGAAATAATCTACAACATTAGCACCTATTAGGGCAGGATCAGTAATAGTTGTTCCCTCAGGGGTGAAAATTTTTAGAATAGTATTAGAATTTATTCTATTCTTAATAGTTGCATGAAAAAACTTAGTGTTTCTGTCACCACTTAAGACATGCATATCATGTGCTTTCTGACTAAGGAAATCTTCTTCCAAACCAATATCAGAAAGTAATTGTTGATGAGCATGTGTAAGAAAAGGAAGAACTGAAGGATTTGATTGCACCTGAGCCTCCAAATCATCAACCACTCTTTGGGAAACCTTTACCTTAGTGTGCACATTACCAAAAACCTCAACATTCCACTTAAGACCAGCTGCAACAAGTTTATGAAGTTTCCATAAAACATACCAAGAATTACCACATCTACTAGGCACCCAGAGCTTCTTAACCAAGTCAAGGAAAGAAGCATGTGTGGTCCAAACATTTAAAAACTTAAAAGAGATTTGAGCAGGTTTATTTTGAAAAGCTAAAGTAAGTAAAATGGGATTATGATCAGAAGTAGCATAACTCAAATGTTGTACTCTAGTAATGTGAAAGTGGTTGAAGAAAAGAGCATTCCCAAAATATCTATCCAGACATTGATACAGAAATCCCCTTCTCCAGGTAAAAGGGGAGCCAGTGTAACCCAGGTCAAAAAGGCCAGCAAGGGAGATGCTATCACAGAATCGGTTAGTAAAGTTATTATCCAATCTAGCACCACCCTTCTTTTCATTAGAGGACATTACCATATTGAAATCACCACCAACAATCCAATTGTCAGTAATAGTCTCTCCCATGACAATGAGCTTATTCCACAAATGAAATTTATCAGGAAGTAATGTACTGGCATAAACAAAAGTAATCCAACTAGTATACTCATCTTTAGCAAAAGAAGCTAAGACAAATTTATTATCATCCTCAATTACATCTAAGTGAATGTTTCGCCTCCAAAAAACCCAAATCTTGTTATTTTTGTTACAGTAATGAAAGAAATTTTTGAAAGAAGCTAAAACTTTGTTCTTAATCACAGAAACCATAGGTTCCAGAACAACAAAAATACTAACTTTATAAACCCTACAAATATGCTTAAGATTCTTTAGGGAGGCCGGATCCCCAACCCCCCTACTATTCCATGTTAAAATATTAAACATGATGCCTTTGACCCCCCCCCCCCTCCTAGTTAACCTAGGGGGAGGGGGTAAGAGATCTCCATCAGAATAAGAGGGTTCAAATACAGAAGACTCGATTGTATTAGGTAATTTTTCAATTGAAATCTTTTTGTTTTTCCTTTTACAAGATTTCTGAATCTTCCACTCAGTATCAATAGCAGCAGTATCAAAATCAACAGGATCTAAATCAGAGACTTCAGTAAAACCAGGAGGAATGGATGAGCTGCTTTCAGATACCACTGGAAGAGGAGAAGGTGGGGAAATAATGGGGTCCCCAGCAGGGGGAGAAGGTGAGAGAAGAGGGGGAGAAGCCTCCTTAGCAAGCAAGTTGGTGTGGTTGACAGTGTCAGGGATGGGGGAAGTGGTAGTTTCAACTTCAGCTATAACAATAGGAGGAACTGGTTCAGAAGGAGGAACAAAGCTTGTGGAAACAATAGCTAAATCAGAAACATTGTTAACCAAAGGCAGAGGAAGAGGGACAACTGTGAGAGGTTCAGAAGGAGCAACAGGAGATACAACAACGACAGCCATATCAGAATTAACCAAAGGAAGAGGAGGAGGGACAACTGTGGGAGGTTCAGGGGGAGTTACAACAGCAAGGGGAGGGGGAGGGGGATTTTGATTTGGCCTCAAGTTTGGATGTTACCTGTAGCAAATAGAAGGGGAATGACCAAACATATCACAGTGAGTACAATACGGAGGATGTGGTCCGATGACCACCTCCTGCCAATAACCCTTGTGATTGGAACCAATCCAAATTTCATCAGCATAAGGTTGTGTTATATCTCTTTCTACCAAAACACAAGCATCTGAGGGACGAGTGCCTTCAAGAGTAGGATTGTCGATACGTAAAGGTTTACCAAATCCCTGTGCAAGTGAAAAAAGTACCTCATAATGGAATAGATGAAATTTTAGCCCAGGAAATTTAATCCAAACCGGTATAACCGTGGATTCAGCCTTGGGGTCGAAATCTACAGACCATTTAAGTACTTTCATAATGTGATTTTCTATTTTAAGCACTTTTCTAGCAAATAAATTAGTGTAATCAACTTCATTAGAGAGTTGGATAAGTATATGACGTCCGTCAAGTAAACCAATCTTCCACTGTCCGGATAGTTTATAGGAGTCAAAAGCCTTCCGAATAAGTTCCATCTTAGGATGTCCATACATAAACTTACCAATAAGAGCTAATCTACAAGAAGATGCCAACACATTAGTTTCATCATCTGTCCAAAATAAAGCCGGCTTACCATTCTTGCGTCCTAACTTCTTGATAAAAGAATGTTCTCCCCTAGATTCCATAGTATCATGAAAAGTTTGAGGAAAGAAACAAGAATGCTTGTTAGGGTTATGGAGAGTGCCCCCTGAAACCACATCAGCATAGTTTCTAGCCATAATAAAAAGCGAAGAGAATGAGGAAATATTGCAGAGGAAGAAAATGAGAAGATCTCACCGAACACGAACACGAACGAGCAGATTTTTGTTTATATTCGGCTCGCTTATATATCAAGCGCAAAAAAATTATTCATATTCAACTTGTTTTCTTAACGAACAAATTGAACACAAGCAATTTAAAGAACCAAATACGAGCAGTTTGCGAACAACAAGCTGTTTTGACAGCCATATCAGTAGGTTCTTCAAAGATTGTTAAGAGGGATTGAGAGTTATTTTGTTGGATTCTATGCAATGGTGAACTGAGGCACAAATAAGCACTTGAACTTTTCAAAGGAAGTGATAACTCCGCCAGCAGTTTGTTCAACCATCGTAAAGTTGATTCTTTTAACGTCGTTAAGAACAAACCACAATTTAAAGCATTATTGATTATGAACAAACAAGCTGATGACTCGAATGAATCCAGATGATCGGTAGAGTCAGACTTCTCTTTGTAATATTGTAAGGCAGAATCTTAAATTTTTTTTTGCCTCAACTTTCGTGATTTCATTTGAGAATGCATTCTCCAATGGCCTATTTCCTCGTCTTCTTCTTCTAGTTTCTTCATTTGAATACTCTGGACCGCGTCTTTGCATTCTTCTTCTTCTTATCTCCTCAACATATGAGGCTTCAAAAGGTTCCCAATCTTCTAAGTAATCATGTTCATCTCTTTCTGCTTTTTCTCACTGAAATATTAGACCAAAAGCTCTCCTAGGTCCTACTCTCTGTAAGTTTTGCTTAGGAGGCTCTTGTCTATGATTCACTGATCCTGACGATCTAGTATGTGTTATAGCTCATTTTGGGAATGGATTTCGAGGCCTCTCTCGAATCTTACAAGGCCATCAAAGTTTACTTCTTTGCTCTTGAACTTGTTGCATCACAAACTCCCTAGTGCAATCCACAGTTCTCCTCCAACTTTTTCTCTATATTATTTCTCTGATTGTTGACAAAAGAAAAAATAAATAATTTTTTGGGTTTTAAGTAAATCTAATATGGGGGTGTTAAACATTTTAACATTTGGTTGGATGGAAACGAAATATAATATAAAATCTTGAAATTTATCATGTATATAATTTATAAATGTTGTATACAGCTCAAATCAATCCAAAAAATTGAGTTAACAAAGATTAAGATTTAATTTACCAAAAGTTGAACCTAAGCCAAGCAAAACTAAACATCTCTAAAATTATAACCTAAGCAAGTATGCATATACGTATGCATGTATACATACATTTTGGGGCCGCATGCATGTGTTATATATAGAAGACCGCACAGGCGCACACATACACATACATTCTATATATATATAAAGAGCTTATTCCCTCTAAGCCGAATATGACTCATGCTCGAACCCCAATCAATCTCATCCAAGGGCATAGACCGAGTAACACAAACTCTCATGACCCAATTGAGCTCAACCCACCTCTTTCCACAATAGGGCTCAATCCCTTCCTTTAGCCAACTCAACCAATTATAGTAGCTTCATAGAACCTGTACCAGTCCAGCAAACTAAGCTCAATTGACATAAATGTCCAATTTTTTAAAATAGTTTAAATAATCCCCTTTCTGCCTCCCACCTCCTTTACCTCAACCCGAGCCGCTCTAGCCTCCTTGAGCTCAATCAAAAGCCCCTAAACTCTGGTCGAAAGAAATTTCCTCCTTAACCCACTTCCCTATTTACTCATATCCCATCACCTTCAAGGGCATGCACAAATGCATGAGAGTGGCTCATCACCTTCAATTGGCCACCCCCTTGACACCACGACCATTTGAGGAGGTGAGGGAATTCAAATTTCTCTCAAAGAGATCCTTCTCACTTCAATAAATCCTTCCTCACATTCTAAAGCTCATGGAAAACTCCCTACACCTTTCTGACTATTGCCTTGTGCTCTGGCGATCTCCCACAACCAACTCTGGTAAGAATTTGGGTGGTGCTGGTCTCCATAGCCAAAAAGCCCTCCTTAATTCTTGCTTTTCTGAAAGAGATATGTATTTAAGGTAATCTCTTTCTCCCTCCCCCTTCCTTTTAAACTTGAAAGTTAGAAGTCCAAAACCAAGCTTAATGAGCAAATTTCAAGGTACCGGTACCGTAGCCTTGGTCTTCTGACTAATCAGCTTGACATAAGATTAGGCATATTCACATCATACGGATGACTTTCATCTCCCACTCCCAGTGAGAGGACACATAAGAAATCATGACTATCCGTTCTCGTTGTTTGGAACGGGCAATAATGATCAAGTCGTTTAGTTAATTAGTCCAACCAAGACTCTACCACTAAAACTTCGGAACAAATTGCATTGTTCAATATGTAAAGCGCGACTACGTCAGCTTTCACCTGGAGGCTGTCGCGATACTATTTTTAATAGAACTTTAAAATTATTTAAAATTTTAAATAATTATAGAAACTTCATAAAATTAAAAAATAAAAAAAATGAAATTTAAAAGTGAATGCTCCTCGCATAATGAAAAATAAAAGCACCAAATTTTCACGTAAAAATTTTGATTAATTTTTAAAATATAAAAAACCGTAAAACCTCACTTAAAACTATAATGAAATATAATTTGGTCTCCAAACTTCTATTGGTTCCTCAAATTTTGCTTCAAACCCCTTATTAATCAAATTAATTAATTTATTTTAATTAATATATTTTTCATGTGATGCTAAAAATCTGAGTGTTATACATTTAAATTTAAGGATGTTGATCTCCACTACAATCACCTCTGTTGGAGCAGGCTTTTTAATCTCCCATGTGCCCAACTCTGACACCACATGTTCCTTCCCAATTTATGAAAAAAGAAATTTATTGCGTGCTATGGATGGAAATGTTCCTTTTTTTTTTAATAAATGCTGATAGAGACTTATTTTAATTGAATTAAGATAAGATTAAATTAATTTGATTTGAGAATAAGGAGTAATTACTGAGCCGTAAGCGAATCCTTGTTATACAATACTTAATAAGAGTCATAGGTGTCGAGAGCTTCAGATAATTTTTTTTTTTTATGAAAGTATTTTTTCGTTAACATGTAATATTTATTTTTATTTTTGTTTGCTATTTTTATTGATATGAGTGTAAAATGTGTGCGTATATTCAATTAAGATTATATATGTTATTTCTTTTTAGACTACCAAAATAATTATTAACATATTGCTACCATTATCTACTTCACACTTTTCTTTGTAACTATCTTAGATCACATATGATGGTGTGACTAATGTGTGAATCAATTCACTTTAATAAAGTACTTTGAGCTTGCTCAGGCTCCCAAAAGAACAAAAAAATGGAAAAATTAGCTACAATAAAAAATTTTATTTGTTTATTGCATATCAATCATGTAGGCTACATAATTTCGAGTTTATAAAAGTGTTAGATTATGTTCAGATTGCTACTTATGAACTCCGTTGGAGATAGGAAACTAATTACATTTAATTAATGAAAAAGAAAAACATTAAATTGAGGCCCACTGACATATACTTTTTTGGTAGGAAGGGTTTTTATGGTGGTTCGCTTACCTAATAATTTTTTCCCCAAGTTGAGAGAACAAGTTAGAGGATCGAAAAGCTTTGCTTAAAGCTAAGGAGGGCATCCCTTTCCTCAATATTACAACCGTGGTGCACCTTGCTAGCCCAAGAAACTACAAGACAAATCAAAGAATAGTAATAAAAAAGCCACTACTGCTCCCATCATCATGCTCTCTATAATTTTGGCTCTCTTACTCTTTTGGCTCTCTTACTCTTTATCTTATCTCTATATATATAGCAGGAACTTGCAAAAATAATTCTCTCCCCCACCTTATAAATTTATATTTTTAAAGGATTAATTTGTAGTTTTTTTAGTTGAATTATGAATTTCCAATTCTGTGAAGACTTCACAGCAAAGCTTCGTATTTTTCACTTGGAATGATTAGAATTTATCATGGCCTCTGTACAAAATCCCAGCAAAAGAGAGAAGATAATCATGAAAATGTAAAGAAATACTATAAGGAGATAAAAAATAGAAGCAGCAATCAATTGATTGCAGCAAGCCAGCAATAGTTAAGCCTCAAATTTCCTTTGATGAAGTTTTGGCCATCACAGTTCACGCATGCATAAATGCCCGCGTAGCAAAACTTATTCAAATAAATCTCCTCCCTTCTTATCATTACCATTTCTCCTCCTCACACATCTGTAGAATTCCCGTTGAGAGAAGATCGGATATGGGAGTAAGCGAGATCGAGAGATCCGAATTTGAATTTAGGTTTTGATTTCAGTTTAGTTTATATCTGTTGTTTGATTGATTTTTTTTTTTTTTTTTTTTTTTTTTTTTTTTTTGCAGAAAGCGGAGGAGGAGGAAGGAGTGTTGACTGTCGTCACTCTTAAGCTCGAATTGCATTGCGACAACTGCGCATGGCAGGTCACGCGTCGGACAACTCAAAAGGTATTTATTTAATCACCAAGTAACTGAGATTTAGGCGTTCCGTAAATTTTTCTTTTTTTTTTTTTTTCAATTTCTGTTAAAGATTGCTCCGAAGAATCGGAATCGGAATTTCTCTTGAAGATTATGGACAGGATTTCTCTTAAATTTTTCTTGTTTTGCTTTTTGATTTTCTGGATTTGTCGAGGATGAGTTATTGTAAGAGGAATTGATGGATTATGTTTTTATTCGATTAACTGAAAAATTAGAGAATAACAAGTGAGTTTATGATTTGATTTCGACCTTTTATTATTATTATTATTTTTTTTATTTTATTTTTTTGTCTTTTGTGAGAACAACAAAGAACTTAAATTTAAGCTCTTAAAGCACAAGCACTTAAACCGCACATATCTAGTAACAGTGATTTCGGAAACACAGGACAGTATCACTAAACAACTAACTACGTTCAGCTAAAGATTTAACGATAAGCAACACAGAAATAGGAAACTGCCACTTAATCAGCGCCATTAAGAGAAATCCTGTCCATAATCTTGGCCACCACCTTCTTCGATTCCTTGAGCAACTGAATGCTCTTCTTCAACCGCTCCCTCTTCAAGGCGGCAGCTGGAGGCTCCTCCAACATCTTCTCGATCATATCCATCCTCTCACCACCAACCACCTCATTAACAATCGCTGCTTCAAGCTCACTATCCACTAGTTTCTTCACAGCATAAATTACATGAAGAGCTAATCGCCTCTTTTCCATCGGGATATCGTTCGGCCACTCTTTCGCATAAGCATTCAGCATTTCTGATAACCGCGCAGTGCCATGCATTCGTTTATCATTTGAGAGATTCGCCTCTGCAACTCAAGCCTCCTCATAAGTCTCCGACCCAATACCATTGATCTGCTTTCTTCTCAAATCCAAATCATCTTTTATCCATCACATCGGTCATTCTTTACTGTTTATGTTGGCTTTCATTACTGGATTCCTACTGGTTTGATTGCCAAATAAAAAAAATTCGAAGATGGCTTTCTAGCATTCTAATCTACTTAATTTTTATTTATTTTATTTTATTTTCATTTGGATTTAGGGGTGTGGGGAGTGAAGGTCAATATGGCTGCCCACAAATTGAAGGTTTTAGGGAATGAGGATCCATGGATGCTTCGTGATCATGTGGAAGCCAAAACTCATCAAAAGGTTGAGATCATCTCCATCGAAGAACCAAATATATCAAATGAGGTCGGTTGCAAACCAAATAAATTATTTCATTTGCAATAAGTACCTGATAAAATAAGATATTACAACACTGATTACATTTAGCAATGGATGAGAAATTAAATTATTGTTTTTAATTGATATCATGTTAGTTGGTGCCTTCGACCGTGATGCTGAAGCTTAGTCTAAACTGCCACACCTGCAGTGAAACAATCAAGAATACCATTTTTAAGGTTAAAGGTAACTAATTATTTTTAATTTTATTTTTTTTATGATTTTGTATTTAGCTTATCTAATATCATCCCTGATGTTTCCATAATTATATTTATGCCCAGGGGTGCACAAAGTAAGTGTGGATGACCAGAAGAATTTGGTGATCGTTAAAGGGTCAATGAACTTGATTTCACTGCTCAAGAAACTTAAGAAAAAACTTAAATGTAGCGTCGAGATTATTTCAGCTAAGATTAGTGGAGGTGATCTGATGGAGATGGCTGAAGATGAGAAAAAGGATAAGGAGGAAGGCAGTGGCAATGGTGGAAAGAAAGAAGAGGATGGTGGCTACTGCGGCGGTGGCTGTTTCGGTGGCGGCGGCGGCGGCAGTTTCGGCGGCGGCGGTTTCAACGGCGGTTTCGGCAGCGACAATTTCGGCGGCGGCGGCGGAGGTTTCGGCGGCGGCGGTGGTGGTTTCAGCGGCGGCAGCGGCAGCGGCAGCGGCGGCGGCGGCAGCGGTCCCGGCGGAAGTGGCGGCGGCGACAGCGGAGGGGACGGTTCAAATGTGGGTGTAGCAGAGGCGATAATTGTTTGTGTCATCTTATATTTTGTATTTTTTTTCATTTTTTCTTCTCGTTAAACTAGAAGTTCATGGGTGGAGATCTTTGATGAACAGTGCTCTTTTATATATATCATTTTTTTTAAAGAAGCAAGCGCTGTGCTTAGGCAAGGCAGCCCAAACCAGGATCAAAATGCTTATTTATAGGTTAAAATTGTCAAATATTATTTGCCGTAAAATTTATAAGATAGCGAATTTGTTATGACAGTTCATCTAAAGAAATCATAGAAGGCCATGTCAATAGTCAGATCATCCCAACTCGAAAATTAGCAAACCGATTTGTATGCTTAGAATAGTATGTGGATTGGACGGACAATATATGCTTAAAACCCACCCTCGATTTTACATATACAGACACATCCATAAGCAAGTTGTGAAAAGCGGGCCGGACATCAAACCTGAAGTGGTAAAGATTTAAGGTTGAATGATTCAACTAACTTTAAACTAAAGATTGAATCGGATGATGTAATGAATAATTAAATTATTAATAATTTAATTTAAACAATAAAATAATTATATATTAATATCATTTTTATAGATTCAATAAATAAAATTGTAATTTAAGACAATATTTTTGAATACTTCGAACAATATTATAAATAAAAAAATTTAAACATGGTATGTTGTCTTTTTTTTATTATTATTATTTTTGAAAATACGATCAAAACTAAAAGGCTAAAATTGAATAATATCTGAACCGACTTGTTCTTTAAAAACTGGACTGGTCCACCGATTCTCTGGTTCAACCTCAGTTCTGACCAGTTCAATCCAAATTCTATGCAGAAACAATTATAACTTGGACCAAATCGATACCGGTCGAACCGATCGGGGTGTTCGGTTTTTTAAAACCATGTCCATAAGTGATTTCACATAAGGATTTCAGCATATAAACTCGTCAAAAATTTGCATGCGTAGCACACAATTCTTATGTATTTTACTTATCTAACCTAAACGTTCATATTTAGACAGATACACATTAACACTTTGGTGTTATTAACCTATGAAATGCAAATGTGTATTTTCTTTTAAAAGGACAGTGACAGTGATATTTTTGATGTGATATTAAAGATTTGAGTGCTATTACTACAAATATGGAATTTTAGTTGGAGAAAAGTAAATACATAAGAATTGTGTGCTATGTATGTAAATGCCCCTACACTTATTCATATAAAGCCAAAGGGCCAAATAGAAATCTTAAAGTGCACACACTGACCCTACCAAGGAGAGTCGTCTTAGATAGTTTGGTCACATTAAACGTCGACTATCTGATGACCTATTTAGGAGAGTAGATGTTTTCACTTATGTTAAGATAGGTGGAGGTAGAACTAAAAAGACTTGGGCATGTTGTAAAAAAAATAATCTTAATTTATTAGAATTAAATGAAAATTTGACACTCAATAGGATACAATATAGAAAAGAAATTCATGTAGGAGACCCCACTTAGTGGGATAAAGGCTTCTTTTTGTTGTACCCAACCCCTACATAGCACGATCCCTATTTTGCTACTATGAACATTAATGAAACTAACATCTAATATCTTCCCATTCCCATCACTCCACATATTTGACTTCTATATCTTGTCGTTCTCCACGTCTTCAACCCTCAATCAACGTCACCAAAATTAATAGAGTTGATTGAAGTATTTCCCTAACTCTACACCTCTTAAGTCTCGTTATCAACTATCGAAACTCTCTTTCCCTGATTTGTCACTCCTCGCTTCCATCATCTATGGACACTTGCTAGTCCTAGCGATTAAAATAATGAATATCATAATATCCCCTCCTTTTGTTTTGCTAATTGTAACCATACTGGTTAGACGCCACCCATTTTCTCTAGCAATTTGATCCTTTCCTATCAAGCATAGAGATGAAATGAAAAGGAACACAATATAATTTAATAGGAGGATATAAGAAATCTTGAAAGTAGGAAATACACTAGAAGAAGACAATAATGCATACATAAAAATGCATTCTATATAAAAATATATTCATCTACTATTCTTTAGTGCATATAGAACACTTTTAACATAAGTTTACTTTTCAATTACGCTTTAACATGCAAAAAAAACATGAAATAAATATGGTCACTAAAATTAATTTGTAGCATACAAAAAATATTATGATACTAAAAAAAATGGCATCAGATTCAAATGCAGGAAGCATGTAAACTTTGTGTACTCATAAATAGTACAAATTATAACATGAATCAACATTAGCCTTTTAAGAATTATTTTTATGTGGACTTTATGAACCCTTTTCTAGTCATTCATATTGTGAGCTACATGACTTGTTAATTATGACTTTATGCAAATCATTTACCAAAACTTTAAGCTTGATTACCTTATGTCCCTTCATATCAATATTATCACCCTATGTTTTTCATAAATCTTCAACCCTATATTACATGCATATATGAAATGTATTTGTCTGTGACTTCTTAAAGGATTGATTGGTAATAATTAATTTATATTGAGTTATCTAGAGTATGGTTTCAGCTGGCTTCCAAGGGTTAGCCAAGTACTTAATGAAGTGTAGGACTATTTTGGAAGGTGGAGTGATAGATTGGAAAGAATGAAGTTAGATTTTGGACTTTGCAAAAATGGGAGCAACTAGAGGAAATAATAGTAAGGATAGGTTGGAGGGCTCTCACCAAAGAAAAACTCAAAGAAAAAAAAACTAAGTACTTCGACGAAGAAAACCACCACTACAACATTCATCCAGGAGAAAAGAAAGAGTTTAATTTATTCAAAGATTCATCAAGATCACAATAAACTTGTATATATAGAAGTGCAAAGTACATTGAAGGTTTTGGAACCAGGCCTTAATGAAGGAGGAAACCAAAGCTACTAAAGAAAGAGATTACGCTTGATATTACACATGTTGAATTCCAAGCTATATGCAAGGAGAGTGGCATTCTTTTCTGGATGCCCTTGATCTTGCCTTCTAAGAGAAGAGTTAACCAAGCACACAAAAGGAAGAAAGACATTTTTTTAATCATTTTGTTAATCTACATACCTTGTGAGGGAGAAGATTAAACATGCGAAGGAGAGCCACTCCTCCATTCTAGAGATTTGCTTAAATTTTAAGAAATTAAGCACCATGTTGTAGCTTAAAAATGGGTTCTTGTGTTTCATAATCTCTACCAAACTCCAAGATTATGTTCCATATAGCTAGAATCAATGTAGTCATTTGCAAGCAGATGAGCACATTTGCTAGAATTTATCACTATTAGAAGGCTCGTAGTAGCAAGAGGACCATGAGAATCATGTGAGAAAGTAATAATAAAGATGATATTATTAATGTTGGAGAGATTACGTTGATGGAAAAAGATACTAACATGATAAGTGATAAATAATCATAAGCAAGAGTAAGCTCGCTTTTATTTTCCAAATGGGCATCAGAGTAAGTTCAAAACTCTTAGTTTGGGTTCAACTAACGGTGTATGAAGTTACGATAGGCTTCAAGCTAGGTAAAAGTCAAGCTTTATTTGTGTTCGTCTACTTGGAGTTGCACACAAATTTTCATCGAGTGTTCGGACAACATGTGTCATTCCAGTTATATATAAATTTCATTGAATGTTCAGGCAACATGTGCAATTCCTAGAAATTTAAATCCAAAGAAAAATGAAATGCAACCCTCTTAGAAAACTAAACCAACAATACTTGGGTCCTTGTTAATGGAAGAGGTTTCATTGGTTGCTACAGCCAAAGATAAAGTTGTGATCACCCTTGCATTTGCCTTCTTGATTTCTTCAGCTACTTTGGAAAAGCGTCCTTGATATTTGAGCTCTGATAACAATATGATAAAGGCGGTGGCTGAAAATGATCTTTGAGGATGGAGTTGCTTACTTAAATTGATGTGAATGTAGATAAGGGTATTTTGGTGATGATTATATGCCACTAGGGTTGGTGTTTCTTAGGATGCGTATAGTGGCCAATAGGTAAAGATGATAGATAGGATTTTGTGGAGTTTTAGAGAGAGGGGGCTCGCGCCTTAAAGATTTTTAGATGATGTATGAACCTAGGAACTAGGGTTTAGAATGGCTTTGATAATTATTGAAGGCTAATGGTCGTAGGTTCATAAGCAATTGACTAAATGTATTTGATTGATAGAACCGTATTGAGTATTAGGGCTTCATTGGATTGGCTGAAGTAAGCTTTTAGTGGGTTTCCAAGGGTTCAACGAGAGCTTAATGACATGTGCGACTAGTTTTAAAGGTGGAATCATGAAGACGGAGGAATGCACTCAGGGTTTTGTAGAAGGGATTAGCAGGGTTTAGTAAATAATAACAAGGATCGATTGGAGGCTCTAACCAAAATCAAACTCCAAACAAAATAAAGAACACACCAAAGCACTTCAATGAAGAAATAAAAAGCATCCAAGCAACAAAGAGTGATTAATTTATATAGTAATTCATTTGGGTTACGAAATGTGTGTGTATGTTTGTGTATAACTACCAATAAGCAATATATAGAATAGACCTATCCTAGCAAATAATATGTAAGCCAAGCACATATGAAGGGCTTTGGATCAATTCCTTAATGCAATTTACATATGTCATGAATAGAGTGGGCGGCCAAAATCACCATATGGATGCTCCTTGATTTTGTCTTCTAAGAGAGGAGTTGATCCAACAAAAAAAGAGAGTTTAATTCATATTGATTGATTTTGTTCATCATGTACATATACTATGGGAGAGGCCAACCGTGCAAGAAAGGGAGACCATTCCTTCATTGTATATATTTAAATTAGTTTCATAAAATTAATAACCATGCCCACAATTGATAATGGATCCTTATGTTGCATCACCAAGTCAGCTATATCTAATTTTCATTATCGTATCTTCAATAGCTGTTGGGCTCATCACTTTTCATTTAATTATTTCTCTTACTACTACTAATAATTTTTCCAATTAGATATCTTAAAATTTTCATTTCTATCACACTTGAATAGGTAGCACATTATTATCTCCAAGGTTAAGATTCATACAGCGTATCTTTTTAATTGTATAAAAACGAAACTTCTGAGTCCACCAAATTTTCATATAACTAAGTAATGCTGATGGAGTTCTGTATTTTAAACACTGTATTTTAAATATAAATTATACAATAATTCTATTCATATTTGTGTATATGATAGATTCAAGGTGCCTAAATCAGCCGCGTATCTGTAAATTTAGTAAAAAAATCAAAGGAACAAGTTGTGAGACAACATAATACATCAAATTTCATAGAGTATAATCATCGAATCAAATAAAAATCTAAGCATATTTTCACAGTATTAAACAAAAACATAGCCTAACTACTAAGATAATTTACATGATTTTTAAATATTTAAAACTAATTAATAAAAGGAAACTCTATGAGAAGTTTTTGCATGAATGAGCACACCTCTTATAATTTTGAGATAATTTAAATAGTTATGATTTTTTTTTAAATGGGAAAAAGGATTATCCAGCGAATTATCAAAGCTCATCAACATCATCCTAAGTAGAGAGGTGCAACCAGCATTATTTTTTAAGAGTGGCAAAATCACCAAATGCCTGATTTTTTTAGAATATTGAGCAAAAAATATGGGATTGGTTTTGAAGGGGTGGGGGTTGGGGTTGGGGTAAGGGGGGCGGCAATTGCTCAACTTGGCATAACTTGATTCCACCTGTGACTATGTGTGACTTAGTAGTTGGCGATGTTGGAACTAGGAAGATATTTTGGCCACAAGACATACAAAATTTAACTTTATGATATATTTTGGCCATTGAAAGCAGAATTGCAAGAGATTGAAAAGAGTATTACATTGCTATAAAATGAAGAAATTTCAATGAAAGTAATGAAGACTCACAAATCCCAAATAAGATGGAACCTCACTCGCTCTCCAAGAGGGAATTACCATTAATAGCAACTCAAAAAAATTCCCTTAGTGAGGTTGCTGTAGATGGGTAGATAAAGAAAATAATAATATAATTGAAAGTTAACAATTATAAAATTATCTGAAAATAAGAATAAAGATCTGAAAATAGATAAATGAAAACAACTATAACTTGTTTACACACAAGACTGCTAAACAAATGATTGTAGGTAGACATATTCCTCCCGAGAAAAGCACCATGCCTGATCTATAATTGTACATTAATACTGGACATGCTGTGCAAATATAAAACCTATAAAATTCTTTGAGCGCACATAACAAAATCCTTACACAATTTTCATTTCAGCAATTTCAGAAAGGTTCAAAGAATTCGCTTTTACAAGATATCTGGAGTGAAGTGAATATTCCTCAGCAGCACTCAAAGGAGGACCACCTAAATCTCCAAAACCAAGGAGCTTGGCAAAATCAAAGCCATTTTGAGCCTGGGCAGCTTTTTCCCACTGCTCTTTGCGACGCTGGTCAGGGTCCTTCATCAATGACATGAATGCAGGATCTAGATATGCATCCACATGAAATGAACCCCTACTAAAGTATAAATCAATTTAGCTTAATGCTGTAAGTAGGATATTTAGGGAACTTTATATACATACCACACAATTTTATGTATTACATATCAGACACCTAAACTTTCATATTTTTATGCATAAGACTTTGATGTGATAAACCTATTCATGAAAAGGTGTATTAACTTTTAAAAAGTAGGTGATAATAGTATTTTTTATGTGACATCAAAGATCTGAGTCTACATATGAAAGTTTGGGTGTTAGATGTATAAATACATAAGAATTGTGTGGTATGCATGTAAATGCCCTTTATATTTATGATCAGCATGACAATATCAAAGCATATGACAAAACAAAACATATTTTATGCATTTGGAACTACAATAAAAATGTGGTTAGGGAGAAACAAAATATGTAGGCATTCAAGCTTCGTTTGGTTAGTGCTGAGTTATCTGGTAAGAATAAAGATTGTTGTTACTCTCCGGTAATGGAGAACCAAATTTGCAAGCTGCTCATAGTCGAGTCATGAACGTGCACATGCAGTAAATTTGCAAGTTACCCTTGGTCAAGTCATGGTAGAGGTGCATTGAGAGTAATGCTGTTTGCATAACAGTTTCCCATGCAAATTAAAATCGATAAATTTTCATTCATATCACATAATTAAGTATTTACATATCTAACACCCAAGGTTTGACATTTATACTTAAAGGACCTTGGTGTCAAAAAACTATGTATGAAAAGGTGTATTTCACATTTAAAAGATAGTGAAGGTGGTCTTTTTTATGTGACGTTAAAAATTTAGTGGAATGAATGTAAATAAGAATGTTAAGGTGTTAGATATGTAAATACATAAAAGTTGTGTGGTATGTAAGTAAATGCCCCATTACAATTATGATATTTCAAAATAGATGTCAGAATGTATTAGTGGAATGCATGTAAATAAGAATGTTAAGGTGTTAGATATGAAAATACATAAAAGTTGTGTGGTATGTAAGTAAATGCCTCGTTACACGGTTTCGGAGGTGGCGGCAGCGGTCCCGGCGGAAGTGGCGGCGGCGACAGCGGAGGGGACGGTTCAAATGTGGGAGTAGCAGAGGCAATAATTGTTTGTGTCATCTTATATTTTGTGTTTTTTATCATTTATTATTCTCGCTAAACTAGAAATTCATAGGTGGAGATCTTTGATCAACAATGCTCTTTTATATCATTTGCACATATTTTACTTTTCTTATTAATAAAAAGATGTGAATATTTGTTTAAAATGATGATTTATGAATTACGAATTGGTGTTCCTAAATTTAGATGTGTATTTAATCACAACATTTTCACTAATTCAACTTGGTTCTCCAGCTCACCAAATTTGAACAATTTGGTTGTACCGTCAATTTTATCATTTCATTGGATGCAAATTGGAGGAAATATTTCCATGAGTGCATATTAGAACTTTTAGAGTCAATCTCATCAAAATTTATCATAAGAAGTTATCAAATGTTCTTCAATTACGCGAAAAAATCAAGATATTTGGTTATATACATGTCAGAATTGGAATACATAAAGGAAAAATCAAGGTATTTGAACATTGTTGTGGCATTATAATAATACATAAGGAAAAAAATTGTACGAGGATTGTTAAAGTTATTAAAATTATTTTATGTCATATAAAATTTATCTAATATTTTTAATTAGGAAAAAATGCCAACATATTTGGATATATATATATATATATAGACACACACACATATATATGGTCAAAATAAGAATTAAACTTATTTAATGCACTTCAAGATTAATGTTTTATACACATGCTTATACAAAATTATATCTGATTTTTTATTTTTATTTTTTGTTAATATTATCATGTAGAGTAATCTAGAGTACATTCATTATTCTAATATTTATTCTTATAATTTAGTGTATATTGATTATATATATATGTGGCATTTGTTACTTTCTATTATTGCTTAAGCAAAAATATCTTTGATCATGATGAATATTAAAATTAATTAATATGATTTGAGATGAAATTAGTTAAAGTTGTGTTATATCGTTTAGCAAAATCTACCATTTGAAATTCATTTTAAAAATACAAATTAAGCAAAATATTTTTAGGGAAAAATTGTCATGATATTTTAACATATTTTATATCATATTAAGACAAATTTTATTATGATTAAGTTCTTTATTTAACTTTTTTCAATAAAATTTAATTTTTTAGATAATACTTTAAAAATAGTAGACATTTATTAGCATATTTAAAGGAAATTTTCTCATTATTCATGCAATCATATGAAATTATTTAGGGTTAAGTGGTGCCCAACTTTGTTATGACTATAATGAAATTATTTCAACTTTGATAGGTGTATGGACTTGATATTAAAGTATTGGACAATTTAGAAGATTTAGGTGTGTACTTAGGCTCAAGAAAAGTTTCTTGAACTATGAAGTTAGCATAAGCATAAGATTATTAATTGCTCTCAACATATTCGACTTGAGCTTCTTTAGATCAAAAGGTTTAGCCGTGCTCATGAAAAGAGACTTTGCTTCTCATTTTAATATATTGCGCAAATAAGTGAATAACTATGTATGTGATCATATATATATATATATATAGAGAGAGAGAGAGAAAGACAGAGAGTGAGAGATATTGTGTGTGTTTGTATATAAAATTGAATTTTTTCCATATTAAATTGGGTTTAGATGAAATGTTTGTGATGTTCATGAGAAAATATTCAAAATACTTGAAGAGTTTGTAGAAATTTCAATCGAAATTGGAGAAATTTGGCCAACTTAGCTCCATCTTACAAGTGACCAAAGGTTGGTCAGTAGAGTCAGACTTCTCTTTGTAGACATTCCAAGGCAGAATCTTAAATGATCTCTTTTGAGAATGCATTCTCCAATGGCCTATTTCCTCTTCTTCTTCTAGCTTCTTCATTTGAATACTCTGGACCGTGTTTTTGCATTCTTCTTCTTCTTTTCTCCTCAACATATGAGGCTTCGAAAGGTTCCCATTCTTCTAAGTAATCATGTTCATCTCTTTCTGTTTTTTCTCACTAAAATATTAGACCAATAGCTCTCCTAGGTCCTACTCTCTGTAAGTTTTGCTTAGGAGGCTCTTGGCTATGAGTCATTGATCCTGACAATCTAATATGTGTTATAGCTCATTTTGAGAATGGATTTCAAGGCCTCTCTCTAATCTTACCAGGCCATCAAAATTTACTTCCTTGCTCGTGAACTTGTTGCGTCACAAACTCTCTAGTGCAAGCTGCAGTTCTCCTCCAACTTTTTTTATACATGAAAGATTTTCTTATGAAATTTGAGTAAAACAACATGCTCACCGCACCTTACAAGATGTTGAATCTTTTTAGAATGAAGAGTCTCGTATCACTTGTGAGTATATATAACTCATCAAAGACATTATTTTTATGGAAGAGAGGTAAAAGTGAGAGTTGGATATGAGGCTTTAGAGAATTTCTCGAGAATTGTGTATTGAACTTGAACCACAAGTAAGCCAAAAGAAATGTCTTAACAGAAGTTTCCTAAATTACAATATTTTTAGAGAGAGAGATAGATGCTACATTAAAAGATACATAATCCCCCCTCTGCTCAGATTGACTTCAATTCTATACATCAAAAAATAAATAAATAGAACATATATTTGTTATAGTAAGACACATTATGGTGTCTTGACAAAAAGACCGTGATGTGAATGTTAGGTGACAATTTTTAAAAAGTATGGACCAACGAACTTGCTAGTAATGATAACCATCTATAGTAGACGTCCGTCATTAGGTGTGCTAGGTTACCTCTACAGAAGAGATGAAATCCAACCACTTTGCCATGTGGGTTTATTTCATCAATTTCGACAAGTAAGTTCAGTTCAACGTATTAGTTTCCGTTGTTAGAATACCAATAGAAAAGCTTATATATTAGATATGTAACCATATTTATGTACAAAAAAGTAGAAATTTCAAATATGTGAATATATAAAAATTGGGTTATCTATATATAAATGCCCCAAATTTCTTAAAGAATAAATTACAAATTACACACATACATACCACTAAAGCCCTACCAACTTCTACACACGTGCATGTAACCATTGCATGGCATGCATGCACATAATACGTAAATTAATAAGGAAATCTCACCCATTGAATCCACCGCACTTCATAGTGAGCCACTTGGCCGGCCATCTCTCTTGATCTCACTCTATATATAAATATAAATTCTCCACTTCCTTCAGTATATAGAACCCGAAGAGCTAAAAAATTAGAGATGGAAGAAGTAAGTGAGATCGATAGACAAATTAGATTTCAAATTATTATTTATTATTATTTTTATTGGATTTATTAAGAAGTAAGTGAGATCAATAAAAAAAATTACATTTCAAACTATTTTTTTTAAATTTTAAATTTGTTTGATTTATTGCTTATTTAATAAGGATTTGATTGAGAAGGAAGAAGAGGTGGCGTCGCCTCAAGTCGTCGTTCTGATGGTCAAAACAAACTGTACTTGTGAAGACTGCGGTCAGAATATAAAGAAACATATTAAACAATTTGAAGGTATTTAATTAGTTGGTAAAATGACAATAAGCACCAAAATAAAAAAAAATTTAAGGGTCATTTGTGATGTTTTGATTTTGTTTTTTTATTTTATTATATTTATGTTTTATTTGAAATAAATAAAATATATTGTGAGTTTGTAAGAAAATTAATATTTAATTAATTAATTTTTTTCATTCAAAAATTAATTTATATATATTTTGAGTTTGTAAGAAAATTATTTTATTTTTGAAATTTTTAAAATAAAAGTATAAAAAATGATACCTTAGGTGGATCGAAATCGTTGTCTGGACGCAGTTTGCATCGACTTTGATTGTATTATTTTTTTCTTCATAAAATTGATCAAAAAAAGTGCTCCAACGTGACTAAAAAGGTTTTTAAAGTGAAGGAAAACCGTGAGCCTGTTAGGGATTAATTTATTTTCTACTTTATTCTTAATCACTCTCTCACCCACCCACCCACCCACCCACCCAAGATTTGACAGAATTGCAGGTGAAGTCAGTAATTTTTTTTATTTGCACTAAAGTACCTGAGAAAAGAACATATTATGGAGAAGACTAAATTTAGTTAATATATTTATTGATATTATGTTAGTTGGGGGCTTCGACTGAAGGCTGCATCAAGAATGCCATGAAGAGTCTTCTGGACGTTAATGGTAATTAGTTTACTTTATTTAATTAAATTAAAAAGCTAGTTTATCTACAAATTAAGGATATCTAATTTTACCCCTGATATTCTCATAATTGCATATATGCCCAGGGGTAAACGAGGTGGATACGGATGTCGAAGAAGAGCTACCGTTGCACCGCAAGAACAAGCTCGGACATAACGCTGAGATTGTTCCAATGAAGACTGACAGCGGTAGTAGAAGTGGGTATAGTGACGATAATAAAGGTGAGAAGACGAAAGAGGAGAGAAGTGGAGGTTTCAAGATATATGACGGTCGCGAGAAGAAGAAAGAAAAGGAGGGCGGTGGCAATGAGTTGATGAACGCTGAGAGAGTCCCTGCTGGCGTGAAAATGAAGGAGAAGAAGGGAGATGGTGGTGGAAGTAGTAGGGAGAAGAAGAAGAAGAAGAAGAAGGAGAAGGAGGGTGGTGGTAGGGGTGAGAAGAAAGAGTTTGGAGGTGGTGAGTGGTCAGGAGGTGAGGAGAAAGAGGAGGCTGGAACCAGTGGCAGAATGAAGTGGGAGAACAATAATAATAGGGAGGAGATAGATGAGGGATATGATAGCCATGAAAGGAGCAATGGAGAGGAGGAGAATGGGGATGGGGGTGGTGGTAAGGTTTGGAATTAGATAAGCGGTCCTCAGCACTCTGACAAAGAGATCCCCCAACAATCAATACTTAACTATGTTATGCTGTGGAAATTTGTGAGAGTTCAGGGATACTCAGCTTTATTTGCTGAAATTTAGGTGGTTTTTTATGAAAATATAGGAGAAAAGAAGGTTTAGTTGAAAATGAAATACATATTTGATGATTGGATGGAGAGTTTTCTCCATATTATTTCTCTGATTGTTGACAAAAGAAAAAATAAATAATTTTTTTGGGTTTTAAGTAAATCTAATATGGGGGGCGTGTTAAACATTTTAACATTTGGTTGGATGGAAATGAAATATAATATAAAATCTTGAAATTTATCATGTATATAATTTATAAATGCTGTATTTCAATTTCATTAGATTAATATGTTAAGTGTTAGCCATGTAAATATATGTGAGTTTGGTGGCACGTGTGTTCAAACACACAGCTCAAATCAATCCAAATAATTGATTTAATAAAAATTAAGATTTAATTTACCAAAAGTTGAACCTAAGCCAAGCAAAACTAAACATCCCTAAAATTATAACTGTTAGGTATGGCTTATATATCTAATATGGAATTAATGTTGGAGCGGAGCGAGCGGATCTGGGGAGTTTATTATGTGGGTTGGGGGTGCGGGGCAGGCCCGCGGTTTAGTAGAGGGGTAATTTGGTAATTACATATTGTCTTTCTATGATTATAAATAGGTCCTGTTGTAACCCTAGGACCTATGCTGAATGCTGAATCTTGTATTCTGTACTCTTTTCTGAATAGTGAAAAGAAAGTCGCCGCTCTGCTCCCGAGACATCTTTGCCGAACCTCGTTAAATCTCTTTGTGTTCTTCTGGATTGCGTCTATTCTTGTTTGCTTTGCCCTAAATTTCTCAACAAGTGGTATCAGAGCCTGGTTCGAGGGCATAGAGGAGATCGACGCAGGAGAAGACGGATCGGCGACGCGAGAACTTCGCGGCGAGGTTGGAGCGAGCGAGCAATCCGGTAAGGTTTTGCGAGCGGCTAAGATTCCGACGTTTGGCAAGGGTTTCGGTTCGGATTGAAGGCACTTCAGCGAAGCACGACAGGTCTCTGTCGCACGATTCTCTCTCCCGTGGATCGATCGGGCGAGAGGAGGCAGCGAGAGATAGCGTTGCAGGCTTCGGCTCCGGCGAGAACAGGCTGCGAACAGCTCGCGGCAGGCTCCGGCGAGAATAGGCTGCGAACAGCTCGCGGCAGGCTCCGGCAAATATTCCCTACGTGAGAGGAGGGAAA